>CM034152.1:416637237-417294841 GCA_019776745.2 Taxus chinensis
GATGTTCTTTTGCTGTTGATTACTGTATCCAATATGCTGAATGCATAAAATGTATTTGATTAGCTTATAAATGAATGAAATGAGGTATTTTTTACTTATGTGTTTGCATTCGTATCTTGATGGATTGAACTTCTTCGGTTTGAATGATTTTAAAGAGCATTGTTATTATTGTATGCCTTGGAGACATTTGGGATTCTCTAAGTAAGCTTTGGAAAGATTATGTGACTGAATACTTGTGAATGTTTAGTAGATCTGTTATGTTCTATCTAAAGTTAAATTGGAAATTAGATCACTATCTCTCAAGAAGCTAAGGTTAAAATAAACCTCAACAGGAAGCTAAACGGGCTGAATAAATTATTACTTCCTAGTCTTGATCTAAGTCAAGACAACGTTTAATTGGATTTTTTAACCACTATATCTCAATTCTAATAAGTAAGATATATATTTCAGTTATGAGAACTTATATAAACCTAAAAGGGTATGGTTAGCAACCTTATGTGAATATTTAGGGCTATTGCCCAGTTTCGTTGATTTAGATTACTATTTTTCGATGAACTCCTTGATGAGACCATGATTCTTAATAACTTCTCTTTGCATAATGGGTTTTATTGAGAAAGGTAATTCTAAGGTGAGGAATCTAGGGGTTGGGAAAAGACTACCCTAAAAGGAGCGTCTTAAAGTATAACTTTAACTCAACGTATGTAACACTTATAAATAAGTAGATCTTTTCAAGGTGGATTTGAAGGTTGATTGTACAAGTCAACTGCAGGGTTGTACCTTCGAGAAGATTAGGATCTTCTCGAAGATACAACAATACAGGTGACTTATGGCGACACCCTTTGCATTGATCATTAATATTTACACCTTAAACTCGAACAAGTTTTACTTTGGGACTGATTAGGAACATGGTCATGTTATAAGGTTGCCCCAGGTGACTCGGGGTATCTTGACACACTGGGTTAACTAGGGTTGACCTAGTATGTCAGTGTATCCCCAGTCCTCGGGAGCATCCCTATAACGTTGTCATATTACTAATCCATTCCTGAGTGAATAACTTGGGGCAGGAGAGACTGACAGAAGTCAATATAAGACATTCTACATAACATAGGAATGGGGTGAAGGATGTATTCTAGAATGACGAGTATGTCGTCAAGGAATACAAGACATAAGCAGTATGTTTCAAATCTTTGGCCAAAGTATCGCAAGCTACTGATTGCATTGTCCTATGTCACCTAGTCTAAGGGACGAGATTCTGATGAATAATTATAACAATTATTCAGATAGGTTCCTTGGATAGAGCATTATGAATCCTAGATTAGGGAAGAGAACAACAAGAGTGATGTGTTAAAATAAAAAAACGTCAACTCTTTGATACTCATGAATAGATTGGTAGATTACCGAGTCATGGAATGAATAGATCGGAGGTACTCCGAGTCATTACAGCTGCATATGGTTATCTGTTATAAGAATGGTTGTTTTGATTTGTGAGTTCTAAATTATGTATTTAGAACTAGAAAGCATTTATCAAAAAAAAAAAATTACTTGTTCTAATGTACTAAAATGGGGACGTTACATCTTGGTATCAGAGCTGAAGGTTGCAGCTCTTAGACCTATTGTGTCCATAATATGATAAAAACCTGAAATTTTCTTGTAACAGAAAATTGTTAGAACAAGGGGGAACGTTGCGAATAATGCTCCACCAGAAGGAGGGGCAGCAACAACCCAAAAGCTTGATGAGATCCTTGCTGCCCTATTGGACACAAGTGATCATTTGGCTGTACTTGAATAGCAAGTAATGGGACATGAGGAGGAAGATGAAGCTGGTAATAAAAATCAATGACCTCCTAAGGATAACCCCAATATGGGTGTTGATAATAATGCTGGAAATGCACCTGTCCAACAAGAAAACAAAAAGGCCAGGTTGGCAGCAGAACTCACTAATGATATAAAAATGATAAGCCCAACTAAATATGATGGCACCACATTAGGAGATGGAGCTGAGAACTGGCTCAGTGAAATGGAGAAGTACTTTGCAATAAGAAACTTCTCAGAGGAAACCAAAGCTATTTGGGAGCCTATCAGCTTTCCCACAAAGCATCTTCATGGTGGGATAGCCGTAGAGCTGAGCTAAATATTGATGAGACCAATATTACTTGGGATCAATTTAAGGGCTATTTTAGGCAACATTGGCTGCCACAACTTTTCTATGATCAGAAAATGACAGAATTCTAGAACTTAGCTCAAGAGAAGCTAACGGTAACTGAATACTGGGAGTGATTTACAAAACTCTTCAAGTATGTACCGCAGTATCAAACTGACGAGAAGTTTAGAATACGGAAAATCATCATGGGATTGAATCCTGTGATAGGGGAGAGGTCGGTGTTCATAGTCCAACCACTATGGAAGGAGTTGTTGAAAAGGCCATACGACAAGAACAGAAATTAAAGGCTATTTCTGCTCATAAAGAGGAAGTGCGGAAGAAGATTGCAAACCCTTCTTCAACTTCACTTGCACCCAAAAAGGGATCATGGAAAAAGTTTGGAAAAATAAGTAAGTTTCCGGGGGATAATAGTAAGAAAACAATAGGAAATAAGCCTGCTGGAAATGTAAGGGATAATTTTGCCAAAAATTATAACAATGGGCAGAAGCCCTATGGAGGACAATGTGATAATTACAAGGCTGGAGGCAATTTTGAGACTAAAAAGGGACCTGTAGGAGGCTGCTAAAATTGTGGCAAAGACCACTATGCAAATCAGTGCCCTTTGAAGAAGGATGATCGTAATCAGCAGCATAAGATACATGCTGCAGTAGTAGACAAGCAAGCTGAAAAGCAGGTGACACCTATAGAAGTTTCGGGTAAGTTATTTGGCATACCTGTCACTATTCTTTTTGATACAGGAGCTACTGAATGTTTTATTTCTAGTAACTTGCTTCTAAACTTAAGAGAAAAGCTGGAAAAATGGATAAATCTTGGACTGTACAGTATGGTAATAATTCCGTTCATACAGTGAGTATGTTTCTTTTTGGGGCAGTCCTTGACTTACCTAACTTTTCCATGGAAGTTGACCTCTATGTTACACCTTTGGGATCGTATGACATTATCATCGGTGTCAATTAGTTAGCTGACCATAAAGAAAAAGTAGATTGCTATGAAAAGAATATAAAATGTTTAGATGATCGGATGGAAACAACAGAGATTCAAGGGGTGAAACGGGAAATTTCAGTTAGAAAACTATCAGCTATGCAGCTTAAAAAGGTTAAAAAAAAGGATGCACCCTTTATGCAGTAAGATATCTAAATTTCAGAAGAAGATGGTGATTCCATGAAACGATTTCCTCTGCTACAAAAGTTTCAAGATGTTTTTCCAGAGGAATTACCAGGGTTACCACCCAAGAGGGACTTTGACATCACCATCGAAATCAAACCAGGAACGGAACCTATTTCCAAAGCACCTTATCGGATGACTACTATAGAGTTAGTCAAGCTTAAGGCTCAATTGCAAGAACTTTTTTCTAAAGGTTTGATTAGACCAAGTGTTTCACCTTGGGGAGCACCAGTATATTTGTGAAAAAGAAGGATGGAACACTTAGGCTGTGTATTGATTATCGGATGTGAACAAAGCAACAATCAAGAAAAAGATACCCACTTCCAAGGATCGACGATCTATTTGATCAGATGCGTGGGGCAGCAGTTTATTCTAAGATAGATCTTTGATCTGGTTATCATCAGTTAAGGATTAGAGAAGAAGATATTCATAAAACAACTTTCTGAACAAGGTATGGACATTATGAATTCACGGTTCTACCCTTTGGATTAACTAATGCACCCGCAGCTTATATGAACTTAATGAATAATATCTTTCAAGAATATTGGAGGACAAGTTTGTACTTGTATTCTTGGACGATATTCCTCATTTATTGCTAAAATTGTTGAAGAGCACAATGAGCATTTGAAGATAGTTCTGGGAATTTTGAGAAAAAGAAAGTTGTATGGTAAGTTATCCAAATGTTCTTTCTTTGATTCAGAAGTTCACTATTTGGGTCATGTCATTAGTAAAGAAGGAATTGCTGTAGATCCTTCAAAAATAGTGGCAATAACTGAGTGGCCTGCACCAAAGAATGTGCACGAAGTAAGAAGCTTCATGGGTCTTGCTGGTTATTATCAAAATTTTGTTAAGGATTTTTCTAAAGTGGCTGCACCGATAACTTCATTGCAGAAGAAGGATAAGAAATTTATTTGGAATGATAAGTGCGAAACTACTTTCAAAAGTCTGAAAAGTCAGTTGACTTCCGCACCTATTTTAGCTATACCCGACCCTAATGGGAGCTTTATAGTTGTAATGGATGCTTCTGGGGAAGGCCTTGGAGGTTTTTTGTTACAAAATGATCAAGTAATAGCATATGAAAGTAGAAAACTTAAGTTACATGAGCTGATTATGCTCCTCATGATTTGGAGCTTGCTGCCATTGTTAATTGCGCTTCAAGTCTGGAGACACTATTTACTTGGGAAAAACCTTTTGAGTTGAAAACTGATCACTTAGGGACTGAAATATATTTTCACTCAGCCTAATCTAAATGCCAGACAGAGAAGGTGGTTAGAATTTTTATCTCAATATGATTTTGATATTAGCTACAGTCAAAGGGAAAGAGAATAGGGGTAGCAGATGCTCTAAGTCTAGAGAAGCACATTTCTGCTCCTTATAACATTAAGAACTCAATTTAAGGATGAGGTAAAAAAGTGCCTCAGAATCTGATATATACTTTCAGCAAGTAAAAGCAGCGCTTGCTGTAGAACCTAATGATGAAGGTATAAAGGTTTTCATTTTGATAATGAAGGAATCTTACGTTATGAAAACAGGGTATACGTACCTATGCTGAACGATTTGAGAAAGATTTGTTAGTTGAATTTCATAATTTATACCTTTCTCCTGGGACACCCAGTATCACAAAAATGCTTGCTGATCTGAAACACAAGCACATACTTTAGAAAGGTATGAAAAAGGATGTTATTGATTTTGTGACTCATTGTCTAGAATTTCAGTGGGTTAAGGCGAAACACATGCACCCTGCTGGACTATTATATCCCCATAGCATACCGGTAGTACAAATGACAAGTAATAATCATGGACTTTGTATAAGGGTTACCTATTGTCCCAGGAATAAACATGATGTTATCCTGGTAGTTGTAGATAAACTAACTAAGGTAACTCATTTCATCACTGGGAAATCTAAAGGATGATTCATTTGGTAGTTGGCCAAAAAGGATTCGTGCATGAATTTTCAGGGTTACATGGTGTACCAGAATTGATTATATCTAACAGGGATCCTAGAATGACATCAAGATTTTGGCAAACACTTAATACAAAGCTCTTGGAACAAAACTAAACTTCAGTTCTACATATAATATGGAAACGGGATGGACAAACAGAGAGAGTAAATCAAGTGTTAGAAGATAGTGGTTGTGAATGTATTGCAATGGATTAACATATAAGGGGAAAAGAGTACTTCCACTATTGAAATTCCGCATACAACAAACCCTTATCACTCATCGCTTAAAATGTCAACCTTTTAAAGCACTTTTATGGAAGGAAGTGCAAAACCCCTGTTAGTTGTTGATAGTATAAGTAAGAGTGGTATTGGACCAGACGATCCTCCCTGAATGAACAACAAGTAAATTTGATTCGTGAATGAATTACAGGAAGCATTCAATAGGCCAGAAGAGCTATACGACCTTAGCAGGTTGATCGAAGGGTTGAGCTTGGTGAGAAGGTTTTTCTTCGTGTTAAACTCTAGAACTATAACTTTTGGCAAGGCTCCAAGTTGTCACCCAACGCTCACACCATCGTATGTGGGCCCTTCAAATTGTCAGATAATAAATCCTATAGCTTACCGATTAGCTTACACCTGCTTGTCTCGCATGGCATGATGTTTTTCCCATATTTTCTTTGCTTAAGAAATACGTTCACCGATTTGTCACATGTTTTAAATTAGAATTCCTTGTAGGTCCAAGACCCAGGAATAATCATGGTTAAAACCCACAACGAGTACTGGAAACTCCCCAATTGCATTTGAGAAATCATGAAATACAGCAATGTAAGGTCCATGTGGACTAGTTTAAAACGAAGAAAGTGCAACTCGGGAAAATCTGGAAGAGATGAAAATTTCTTTTCCTTTTCTTTTTCAAACAGAATGAAATCTGTTGACAAAACATGTTTTTATGAACTTATCTTTTTCATGTCTATATGAAAGTGAGATTGAGGCAAACATCATTCGGGATGAATAAAAGTATCGGACATTGATTTCTGGAACTATTCAAGTTGGAAATAGTCTTATTGTAATTGTGAACTAATAATTGGTTGACCTAAAGGTAATCAAATATGTAATCATGGGATGATGAATCTGTTAGAGGGAAGCATGTAACACCCTGAACTATTGTTACTCTTCCTCCTGAGCATTCAAGTGTTGATATATGATTTCTTCTATAAAAGGATTGTTCCTTTGATTGTGAAGTCATGCTTGATATGGATTAGTATCTTCTTTGCTCTTGAAGATATTTGACTGAGGTCAGGATATGCTTGGAATATTTTATTTCTTTCATTTTAGCACCTGAGTGTAATTCTGATTTCGAGGTGAATGTGGATTTTACCATCTTTAGGACTCGCCTTGATCCGTTGCAGTGATCCAAGAGATGTTTAAAGTTTAATTCTGGATGGAACACCAAAATTCAGACCTTACAAGGTTGCAAGGTCTGATTTTTGTTGAATGAATGCCTTCTGGGAGGCCACTTGGAGACGGTTTTTTGTTACAAAATGATAAAGTAATAGCATCTGAAGTAGAAAAATTAAGTTACATGAGCTGAAATTATTGCTCATCATATTTTGGCGCTTGCTGCCAGTGTCATGCGCTTCAAGTCTGGAGACACTATTTACTTGGGAAACCTTTTGAGTTGAAAACTGATCACTTAGGACTGAAATATATTTTCACTCAGCCTAATCTAAATGCCAGACAGAGAAGGTGGTTAGAATTTTTATCTCAATATGATTTTGATATTAGCTACATCAAAGGGAAAGAGAATAGGGTAGCAGATGCTCTAAGTCATAAGAAGCACATTTCTGCTCTTATAACATTAAGAACTCAATTTAAGGATGAGGTAAAAAGTGCCTCAGAATCTGATATATACTTTCAGCAAGTAAAAGCAGCGCTTGCTGTAGAACCTAATGATGAAAGGTATAAAGGTTTTCATTTTGATAATGAAGGAATCTTACGTTATGAAAACAGGGTATACGTACCTATGCTGAACGATTTGAGAAAGAATTTGTTAGTTGAATTTCATAATTTACCTTTCTCTGGACACCCAGGTATCACAAAAATGCTTGCTGATCTGAAACAGCAATACTTTTAGAAAGGTATGAAAAAGGATGTTATTGATTTTGTGACTCATTGTCTAGAATTTCAGTGGGTTAAGGCGAAACACATGCACCCTGCTGGACTATTATATCCCCATAGCATACCGTAGTACAAATGACAAGTAATAAGCATGGACTTTGTATAAGGGTTACCTATGTCCAGGAATAAACATGATGTTATCCTGGTAGTTGTAGATAAACTAACTAAGGTAACTCATTTCATCACTGGAAATCTAAAGGATGATTCATTGGTGTTGGCCAAAAGATTCGTGCATGAAATTTTCAGGTTACATGGTGTACCAGAATTGATTATATCTAACAGGGATCCTAGAATGACATCAAGATTTTGGCAAACACTTAATACAGCTCTTGGAACAAAACTAAACTTCAGTTCTACATATAATATGGAAACGGATGGACAAACAGAGAGAGTAAATCAAGTGTTAGAAGATATGTTGTGAATGTATTGCATGGATTAACAGTATAAATGGGAAGAGTATCTTCCACTAGTTGAATTCGCATACAACAACACTTATCACTCATCTCTTAAAATGGCACCTTTTAAAGCACTTTATGGAAGGAAGTGCAAAACCCCTGTTAGTTGGGATAGTATAGAGGATAGAGTGGTAATTGGACCAGAGATCCTCACTGAAATGGAACAACAAGTAAATTTGATTCGTGAATGATTAAAGGAAGCAGCAGATAGGCAGAAGAGCTATGCTGACCTTAAGCAGGTTGATCGAAGGTTTGAGCTTGGTGAGAAGGTTTTTCTTCGTGTTAAACCTAGAACTATAACTTTTGGCAAGGCTTCCAAGTTGTCACCTCGTTATGTGGGACCTTTCAAAATTGTCGAGATAATAAATCCTATAGCTTACCGATTAGCATTACCACCTGCTTTGTCTCGCATGCATGATGTTTTCCATATTTCTTTGCTTAAGAAATACGTTTCAGATTTGTCACATGTTTTAAATTAGAATTCCTTGTAGGTCCAAGACCCAGGAATAATCATGGTTAAACCCACACGAGTACTGGAAACTCCCCAATTGCATTTGAGAAATCATGAAATACAGCAATGTAAGGTCCAGTGGGACTAGTTTAACGAAGAAAGTGCAACTCGGGAAAATCTGGAAGAGATGAAAATTTCTTTTCCTTTTCTTTTTCAACAGAATGAAATCTGTTGACAAAACATTTTTTTATGAACTTATCTTTTTCATGTCTATATGAAAGTGAGATTGAGGCAAACATCATTCGGGATGAATAAAATGTATCGTGACATTGATTTCTGGAACTATTCAAGTTGGAAATAGTCTTATTGTATTGTGAACTAATAAATTGGTTGACCTAAAGGTAAATCAAATATGTAATCATCGGGATGATGAATCTTTTAGAAGGGAAGCATGTAACACCCTGAACTATTGTTACTTCCTCCTGAGCATTCAAGTGTTGATATATGATTTCTTCTATAAAAGGATGTGTTCCTTTGATTGTGAAGTCATGCTTGATATGGATTGTATCTTCTTTGCTCTTGAAGATATTTGACTGAGTCAGGATATGCTTGGAATATTTTATTTCTTTCATTATTAGCACCTGAGTGTAATCTGATTTCGAGGTGAATTGTGGATTTACCCATCTTTATGACTCAGCCTTGGATCAGTTGCATTGATCCAAGAGATGTTTTAAGTTTATTCTGGATGAACAAAAATTACAGACCTTACAAAGGTTGCAAGGTCTGAATGTGTTGAATGAGCAATTCAGGAGTTAACTCAGGCTGATCTTGTTAAATTAATTGGTTCCCGATATCATAATATCAGGAAGATCTAGACCTTGAGCTAGGTAATAAATTCTAGTATATATACTGCTAGCTTATTATCAATGCTGGATTGAATTCATTTCGGGAATGTATATCTGTTGGTTCTTATACTGAACGATTCTATTTGTTAGACCTAGACTAGATTTATTAAGGTTAATAACCTAAACCTAAACTATAACCTATGGGTTGGATTAGTGTTAATCTAACCTAGACCTAAACTATAAGCTAAATGTTTCTAAGGTTAGCGACCTAGCACTAAGGAAGTTAGACTAAGTATCACCTTAAGATCTAACCTATGTTTCTAACCTAACTAATGACCATGGATGAAGGGGGGCCTATGAAGGGGTGCGAGTCATGGGTGATAGTTTCTATGGAATTAAATGAAGGGGATAAGCATGAAGGACAAGGGATTTAGCGGAGATTTCAAACGGCCATCGAGACTGACGTGGTAGAGTCGCCAAATCTGGAAATGGTCTTTGGTTTGCTTTTGTCCATCGCCAACTATGGCGGTCGGTGGCAATGGAGGTTAGGCGGGAATTTTGGAGTTAATGTCATTGATGAACTTCGGTTCCTGAGCGTGGATTACTTGGGAAGGCATGTAAATGAAAAATTTGTTGGTATTTTGGTTTTCCATTCGCTCCATTTTTCTCTCTGTTTGATCACTGATTCTTTGAACCAGTCTACTATGTGTTGCATGGAAACTATGAGATTATCTAGCTCTTTTCTCTATCGGGGAAAGTTTATAAGACATGATAGTAACAAATTATTGTTGTTGAATCTATCGTGGAAGAGGAGAAGAAGGTTTGAGCACATTCATAGGTCTTCTTTGGATTTTTAAGCAACATTACCAGGCATGTTAGGCCCTAACTTTTAAAAATATTGCTTCCTTCAAATGATTTCATTAGAACAACTCTGTTTAGATGATTTTTGGTTCAGTTGGTTTTTATGGTAGCAATGTATGAAGTATCTTGATGTGTTTTCATGCTGGCTCGAATATTCAGTCGATTCCTTTCTGGGTGTACATTTGGTTTCATGTTGTTGAATTATCATGCTATGTTTTGCATTTTGGTAGATTCCGAAGAAATGCTTGCAAGGATAATGTATGAAACAGACTCTGTTGGAGTCCATGAAATGTTTTCTTGTTTGATATCGACTTCAGTCGAAGCCTTGCTGTTTACACTTGTTGAAACTGATACTGTTGGAATTCTTGAAATGATAGTATGTTTTGTCTTCTGTAGAAGTTTATTCATGAATACTATATGTTATTGATATTGTTGGAATCCTTGAATAGATAGTATTTTTGACTTCTGTAGAAGTTTAATTAAGAATACTATATGGGTTCGACTCCTTTTGAGTCCTTGAAACGTAATTAATGTTTCGACTTCGGTAAGAAGTTTTATTGTGAATTTTGTTGGAATCCTTGAAATGGGTGGTATGTTATGACTTCTGCGGAAGCTTGTTGTGGATACTCATTGATTCTGAGTCTGTTGAAGTCCTTGAAATGTAACTGGTGTTTCTACTTCTGTGTAAGCTCAGTTGTGAATACGGTTGGTATTGACTCAGTGAGAGTCCTTGAAATGTATCTAGTATTTCAAACTTTTGTCTAAGCTTGGTTATGAATGCTGTTGTTTTGTTAAGAATACTAAATGTTATTGACTTCGATGGAGTCATTGTAAGGTAATTTATGTTTTAACTTCTGTAGAATTTTTGCTGTGAGTACTTTTAGGATTCTTGAATTGTTGTCATATGAATTCAACTTCAATTGAAACCTTGGTTATAAGTATTGGTTGGATTTGGCACTGTTGGAGTCCATGATATGCTATGTGTTGGCTCGTTTCTCGATTTGAGCCCTCGTTGAGCATGCATATCGTTTTAACTCTTTCTTAATATTGTTGTGTTATGTTCAGTTCAATTCCGAGGAATTAAGGGATGGGGTTTCTTTATCAACTCGACTTTGTTGATACCCCGTTATATTTTATAGTAACTCGACTTCAGATGAAACTTTGAGGAAATTTATTGGTATGGAATTTGGCTCCTGTGAAGACTTGGTTGTGATTATTATTCTTGAAAATGGCTTCTAATTTACACCCTTGCTGTATAATCGTAGGGATTTGATTAGTTGAATGAAGTTGTGCATATTGTGTTTTGACTCTGCGTGAATGTCACTATATTTGCATATGAAAATGTTATTTGTTTTAATGTTTTCTTGTCTCAAGTTTGACTGAAACAAAGAGCTCTTAGCTGTACCATGTCAGGCGATGGCGTTGGGTATTATCATGTTGTTAAATGATAGAGAAAAGATTTGTTGAGTCTTTCATGGTTGGATTATTTTTTGTTGCTTGGGGCGAAATCTCTTGAATCGCTTAGTAGCTACAGGTGACTTTTATATTTTGATTTAGATGGAACTGTATTTCTTCTGGTAATCACGACTATTTAGTCGTAGGTTTAAATATATATGTATTAAACTAAAGGATTTGGTACAGTCCAGAATGTTATTGATTTAGGATTCTAATGGACTCTGTTCTTTCTTCTTGACTGTAATTTATATGTTGATGTATATAGTAAGTGGAATAGGAAAATCCTCTCTCTCCTAAATAGGAAAACTTGTGTGCTTTCTTCTTGCATCCTTTTGCGATCTCTACGGTATGGGCATAACAAGAATAAACTGAGGTATTATATGGAGAAACTAGTATAAAATGTGAGCTACTGTTTAAATAGGTATACTTGTCAATAACATTGAAATGTGTTATGATGATAAAAGAATTAAGACAGTGAGCTTGTTGAATGTTTTAACTGCCTTGAGAAATTGATAGAAACAATTTTGTAGGAGTTTTTCTGTCTTTAGATTGGTTGTATTCATTTGTTCCTATTCTCTAACATATAAGATGAATAGCCTGATTTATGTTTGGAATTTGAATAAATGATTTCATTTAAACAGGTTGTTTAATGAGAAGAATTGGTGGATTGCAATTGTTTTAAGAATTAGTTCTTATCATGCTCAATTCACCGAACTAACCCGTGTTGACAATTTTTACATATGGTTGTCATAAGTGGTAAAGACACATAGATCTGATATGATGTTCAGATCATTTAATTTGGTTTTATGATGAATTCTAATTTGATTCTCTAAATGTACTACTTGAAGAAAGATGTTCTTTTGCTGTTGAGTATTGTATCCAATATGTTGAATGCATAAAATGTATTTGATTAGCTTAGAAATGAATGAAATGAGGTATTTTTTACTTATGTGTTTGCATTCGTATCTTGATGGATTAAACTTCTTTGGTTCGAATGATTTTAAAGAGAATTGTTATTATTGTATACCTTGGAGACATTTGGGATTCTCTAAGTAAGCTTTGAAAATATTATGTGACTGAATACTTGTGAATGTTTAGTAGATCTGTTATGTTCTATCTAAAGCTAAATTGGAAATTAGATCACTATCTCTCGAGAAGCTAAGGTTAAAATAAACCTCAACAGGAAGCTAAACGGGCTGAATAAATTATTACTTCCTAGTCTTGATCTAAGTCAAGACAACGTTTAATTGGATTTTTTAACCACTATATCTCAATTCTAATAAGTAAGATATATATTTCAATTAAGAGAACTAATATAAACCTAAAAGGGTATGGTTAGCAACCTTATGTGAAGATTTAGGGCTATTGCCCAGTTTCGTTGATTTAGATTACTATTTTTCGATGAACTCCTTGATGAGACCACAATTCTTAATAACTTCTCTTTGCGTAATGGGTTTTATTGAGAAAGGTAATTCTAAGGTGAGGAACTTAGGGTTGGGAAAAGACTACCCTAAAAGGAGCGTCTTAAAGTATAACTTTAACTCAACGTATGTAACACTTATAAATAAGTAGATCTTTTTGAGGTGGATTTGAAGGTTGATGGTACAATTCAACTATAGGGTTGTACCTTTGAGAAGATTACGATCTTCTCAAAGATACAACAATACAGGTGACTTATGGCAACACCCTTTGCATTGATCATTAAGATTTACTCCTTAAACTTGAACAATTTTTACTCTGGGACTGATTAGGAACATGGTCATGTTATAAGGCTACCCCAGGAGACTCAAGGTATCTTGACACACTGGGTTAACTAGGGTTGACCCAGTATGTCAGCGTATCCCTAGTCCTCGGGAGCATCCCTATAAAGTTGTCATATTACTAATCCGTTCCTGAGTGAATAACTTGGGGCAGGAGAGACTGACAGAAGTCAGTATAAGACATTCTACATAACATAGGAATGGGGTGAAGGACGTATTCCAGAATGACGAGTATGCCATCAAGGAATACGAGACATAAGTAGTATGTTTCAAATCTTTGGCCAAAGTATCGCAAGCTGTTGATTGCGTTGTCCTATGTCACCTAGTCTAAGGGATGAGATGCCGATGAATAATGGTAACAATTATTCAGATAGGTTCCTTGGACAGAGCATTCTGAATCCCAGATTAGGGAAGAGAACCGCAAGAGTGATGTGTTAAAATAAAAAATTCCAACTCTTTTATACTCATGAATAGATCGGTAGATTACCGAGTCATGGAATGAATAGATCGGAGGTACTCCGAGTCATTACAGATGCATATGGTTATCTATTATAAGAATAGTTATTTTGATTTGTGAGTTCTAAATTATGTATTTAGAACTAGAAATAATTTATCAAAAAAAATTTTACTTGTTCTAATGTACTAAAATGGGGACGTTACAACATGTGCATGTGTGAAAGAATGATGTGTTGTGGAAGCCATTTTTTTCCATGGGTTGAATTACATCTAGTATTATACTTTTGTTAGGGCTCAGGGGCCAATGATGAAGGAAGGATTATCCTTTCATTTGATGTCTTGTTTAGGTGGAGAGTGTTGTCTTTCCCCCTCTTTGTTGTGATCAACCAGGAGAAAAGATAAAATGAGCATGTTGCAGTTCTAGAGAAATGGAAAAATATAGTTTGACAATCCCTTGTGAATACCCTTTTAATTGTAATCCTCTACCACTTTGAATTGGATGATTTATATAATTATTGTAAATGAGAAGTTTCTTGTATTGAGGAGGAAAGATTGAAATTGAAATGTGAAATGGAGAGAGTCATATTCCATTCTCTTTTTTGAAAAGGAATGTGAAAAATGGTTATATGTATTGTGTATTGTATTTTGAAGCTAAAAGAAAGAGATAAGTTGTAAATTTTTTGTTGGAAGTCAATAAAGGAATTCCCTACCTTCTCAAACTTGCATGACTATATTGAAATGGAATTTCTATTGTGAATTAAAATCTTTGTTAGAAAGAAAAATGTGTAGGATTGAAATCAAAACTTGTAATTTAACTTGGAAATTAATTGTTAGAATCAAAGGAAGATAATGGATTAGTTTAGGTATTAAATACCATACCTATAGCAAAAAAGTGATAAATAACTCCTTCAAAGAAACTAATCACTGGCATTGTGTACAATTTTAAACCGGTAAAAAGGAATGCAATCAAATTATACAGTTTAGACCTGCACTTAACAATCAACTTAAAAATGTTATAGATTAGTATGATAAGGCATTTAGGAATTCAAATTGACAAAGAAATCTCAAGAAAACAACTTAAGCATTGCTAATTTGAAAATGATCCCTCCAACAGTCATTTTTGTCACTTTTTGGAAAAATACAATTTTGAATCAATTGAACAAATTAACTTTCCAAAAACACCCTAAACCCTCCATAGACGAGTCCACCATGTCTGTTTGACATGTTGAGTAAAAGAGGAGATCTAATTTAACCAAATTAAGAAGTTGAAAATTGCCAGATCACTAATTATAAGCCTGCAAATTATTTTTTCCAAATTTACCCTTAAAAACTTATCATAATTTAAAATTTATGATTTATGTGCAAAGAGGGCATCAAGATATTTTCAAAAAGTCTTTGTTTGCCCAAAACTGATCTTCCTAGAAAAATTTATTGCACTTTGAAGTTTTTATCCCTTGGTGGGAAAATTTGGGAAAATTTTCCCTGGCGAGCCCGCAACCCAAAATTTTCCTTCATTTTGGCCTTAGAAAAGTTTCTAGAAAAATTTTGGTTTGGGAAAAAATTTCCATTTTCCTCCACCGGTACACAACCAATCAGAGGATGCCACATGTCCTCTTGGAGCTACGGCGAAGGTGCGGTTTCTTTTCAACCAATAATTTTTTAAAAAAAATTTGTAAAAATTTCCATCTTAGCCCCGTCGGCCCACAACCAATGAGAAGTTGCCATGTGGCACCTTGGGGGGGGTGATAGTGGGGAGGGAGGACCCCTTTAATTTCTTTGGTTTTTGGCCTTGGGAAAATTTCAAAAAGATTCCCCATGGCCACACATCACCACCCCCACCTCAATATTTTCTTCTTCTGTAGGTGCGCGGACCTGCACGTCCCTTTTTTCCTTTTGTCCTCCATCAGGCGCAATGCAGTAAATCCTCCCTTCACTCTACCAATTCCCTCCCCCTCTCCCACTTTGTGCTAGGACTCGACACGTGTCCCCCAAGGACCTATGGAGGTACAGAAGAAACTTTGCATTTGTTCCCGTGTGATGGGAAAAAATTCCCAAACCGCCCCACGACCCACCAAACCATTGGAGGTGCTTTCCCCTCCTCTTGACAGGTGTCCCCTTGGAGAAAATTTGACATAAGAACTCCACCTACTCATATCTTGAGTTCTGTAAGGAGTTAGGAGGACTTCTTTATATCATCAGAAAGGTGAGAATATTTCCTATCCATTGGGAAAGGTTTAGGGAAATTTTGGAAGTGTTAAGCAGAAGAAAAATATAGTTGAAAATATGGGCCTACTAGAGAGTTGGGTATGGAGAAAATTGCTCCCTGAACCTAACTGAAACTTCTAGCCCTAAGTTTTGGACCTTGTGATCTCTGGGAATTTTTAATAAAAGATAAGTTTGTTCTTGTGGATTTGAGTTGTTCTGGAATCTATTAGTGGTAGTTGTTGCCTAGCAACCTGGGGGTAAACACTCTAAATCAAGTGCTGGGAGTGGGTAAGTGATACCTTGCTTTGTTGACTTTATTTATATGTTCTTTCCCTTTCTGTAATTTAAACCCTACTCTTGTCTTGATCTAGTGAAAATTAATTACCTTGGGTATTTAATTGTTTTGGGTCCCTTAACCCTAAAATTTAGTCAGGGAATATTTAGCTAAAATGTTAATGAAATCAGTAATTAAATTAATCCCTTGATAGATTTGAGCTAAGGTGGACCTATTGCACTTGTTTCTCTATAATGAGAAATTAGTAATTATTATAATGGGAAAAATTATCAGTTTAATTTAATTGTCTTCAAGACTTTGGTCATTAACTCCTAATCAAAAAAAAATATTCCATAATTTTCTAGCTAAACCTAGGTTGTTCATGGGTCTCAAGTGGGTTATTTTACCTGGGCATCACACTTGGTATCAGAGAACTAGTTCATAAGCTTGGACCATTGGGTACACTAGAAAACTTGAGACATGAACTATAAACCTAGCACACTTTTAAATCTAAGAAAACAAACGTGTTTGAAAATTGAAGAAGAAATAAGTATGAAGAAATATTATGTTACTCTGTTCATTTGAACTACTAGAATTAAAATCATAATAAAATAACAAGTTATTTGAGTTGTTGTGCTTGCTAAGTGACATTTTGTCTAAACCTGGGGTAACTAAGAATGTCAGATTAAATTGAATTTGTGAACTTCTAGTATAATGGAAACTCGGTTCCCTTTTGAAAATGTGTTGTTTTACAAGTCCTAAAACTTGATTTTATTGTATGATGCATTAAGCCCTTTGTTGAGACCCTTCCTTATTGGAGTTGTTGGAATGATGAGTTGTATGATGTGATCCTTGTGGTTGGACAGTATTGGTTACGTTCTGGGTCAGGAAGAGTTAATTAGAAGTTTTTTAGAGCTTCCTTCCTTGAGTGGTTCAGAAAGAGGGTCTGGTTGTTAGTTTTCCATGTTGTTACCCGTATGAGACGGTGGACAATAAGTATAGGAGTTTTCTAGGACCCAATCCTTTATATGTGTTCTTGGAACTAACCTCGAGGTAGAGTACCCCTATTGGCAGCCATGAAAGGCTGTGCAGTGAATGTGGTGTTAACTTTTGTGTTTTACATTTGTAATCTTGTGTATTTTATCAAGGACCAACATCTTATTTTATGGTTGGATTGAGAAGCTCTGAGAATATTTTATTTAATTATAATTCTTGCAAGAATTTTCAAACTTTGTAATGCGGCTACTTAGCCACTTTTATTGATTTTCGATATTTCTTGGACTTTATTTGATTGATGACTCAGAGCTCATGATGTTTTTAGCTACTTGGCTAAATGTTACATGGTTTTCTTTTTGCATGTTGTTGAGTTGGTTCTATGCTTCATGTATGGTGAAAATTTTCATATGGGGGTACACCCTGGGTGTCTTAAAGGTCCTTTTAGGTGCTTAAAGTCATGCCTTGGTTATGTATGCATGGAACCTTGAGTATGTCTAAGGTCTTAGAGCGACCCTTTTTGTTGCTTTACCTTGCTAGAAAGAAAGTTTGTTGTGTAGTATGGTCTAAAGGGTAGTCTGACAGCAATAGTGGTGATTCTATTTCATTATGGTAAGAGCTTGACCCTCGTCGGAGTATAAGTGTTTAATTATGGGATTTTAGATTTTTTTAGGATTGGATTTCCTCTTTGGTTGACTATACATGTTACTAGAATTTTTTTTGTTTTGATAGTGACTTTTCATCGATGGCATGTTAAATTGTATCTTGGGTTCCTGGTTACATCGTAGAAATTTTTGACTTGTGGAATGTATGCATCTTGGTAATTATGGATAGATTTAAGCCTTTCAGGTAGTATGTTTATTTAAGTGTACTTTGTTTACTCTCTTGACTTATAAATAAGTTTACCCTTACCTTAAATTTCCTTTACTGTGAATAACATTCTATGACCTATTAATCTTTGGGTTACTTGGAAACACTTATGGATGCTTTGGGTCTTTTGGATATTTCTCTTAGAAATGTTAGTTTGGTAGATCTTAATACATAATCTCGGTGGTGCTTATATTGTACTTCCTCTTTTAAAAAAAATATAACTCTTGGCTGTTAAGTTCATGATTTGGTGAATTATTTGGTTGCCCCATTGTATTGGATGCCTTTTAGTGTAGATGTGGTTCCTTAGAGTATAGTTGCATTGTCATCTGGTTGCTTAGTTGGTGGTGTCTTTTGGGGACATGAGTATTGATTGGAAAAACTTCTTTGGTTATTAGGAGAATAAAATGTTACCATCCTAAATCACAAAAAAAAAATTGTTAAACCTTAATAGATTTGTAAAACTAAGATTAAACCTCTTTAATGGGCCTTCCTTGAAAATATCTTATGAAACTTGTTGAGACCCACTAAGAATGTTTTATGATGCTTAAAATTATTTGGTGAATTTTTGAAATCTTGGTGTGATTCATGTTGGTTCATTGTTTCTTAGTTCTAACGAAAAATTAATAATGTGTTTTCTATGTTGAATGTCTCTTGTTCCTTTAGAATCAAAATGTGGTGTGTTGATTTGTATCTCCTTTCCATAAAAGTAATTTTGTGATATGTTTGAACCTTCCTTCTCATCAAAAGTTAATTGATATGATGACTCAACCAAAACACCATAAAACTATAATTAAGGAGATTTGACCTTGGAACTTAACAAATAAATTAGAGCATAGAAAAGGGAAGTGATCCTTATTATACCCTTGGTAGATTAATAGAAGAAATTAAAAAAAAAACCATGTAGAAGAATAGAAGGGAAATATTTTCCATCCACCTTCCTTGCAAGTAAACTAAATTCTCTCTGCCTATACAGAATGGTGAGACATCATGCCCACCTTAGTGGCTCTTTTTATAACATAAAATGATGATGTTATAATAGAAAGAAATTTGTATCTAGGGAAGCATGAAAGGAATGTTCTTATCAAGAAAAGCTATAACTTTTGACTTAATAAGTTGATTTATAAAATGGGTAAAATTTATGTGTATTGAGTGCAATACATAGTTGAATTTATAGTTCTTTCGCCTACCTAGGAAATTGTGAAGACACCCGAGTGGATAGTAATGTGTTCTAGTTCACTTATTACTTCTTGTCCATGGATGTATGTGCCTTTCTTGTGGGAGTTTTTGGGTCATCACACCCTTATCGTCACATAGCTCGATGGCTATGAGTTTTGGTCCTTTTTTTTGGATTGAGACTTATCTATTTTTTGTGAGAAGAAACCTTTGTGCGTGTTGTCTTGTCCTCGGAGACCAAAGTTATTGTAATTTTAAGGCAACATATGTTAATGATATAAAATAACTTTGGGAAGTATTATTTTCTTCATATTCTCTGAGGTCACCTTATGGTTGAAGCCCTTCTTCCCATTAGGGTGGAAAGTGCAAGATGATGTTATTCACCCTTGGATTTGATTGGACCCCTTGTTACTTTCTCCATAACAACCTTGAATGGTCCTTGGTGTTTCCTTGTGTGCTCTCTTTATGCCTATTCTGAGCTTGAGTAGGAAATAAGATAGATAATCCCCATTTTTATTTAATGTATGGTGCTTGAATTGATATGTTAGTCACTAGGGGAGATATATATATATATATATATATATATATATATATATGGTTGACTTATTTAGATTTGGTTGTTTTATGTGCTCGATTCTTAAAATAAAGTGCAAAAATCAGACTATAGGAAAACCTTGTGGTCTTGACTTCACTTAGTATCACCATGAAATGTTAATTATACCCTCTCGAGTTATAGAAGTTCTTTCCTTAATTAATTCCTTGATTATAATTGTTTTGCTGATTTAGGTGTCCTTGTTGATCCACATCATCCTTGTATGATCCACAATTTATGGGACCTTGCAGTAGAATTGTTTCCTCGTGTACAAGCTTGGCCATGGTTGATTTTTCTAGCCTTGTCTAAACAAAAAACTATGAAAGAATAATGTAACCCTAGTGAAAACCTCAACTTTTGTACTAATGTGGTATATGTATCAGTGGGAAACTGTGTGGTCATCTCAAAGTTTATGGAAAATTTTCCCTATAATTCCCTTACTTGGTGGTTACTCTTGATGATCTTTTGGAACTCTTCTTGTTATATTGTTATGTGTTGTAACTTGTTTGATAGTGTAAAGTTACTCGTTAGATTCTTATGTTCATATCCTTACATGCTAAAAAGTTTAGAAATCACCCCTTGCAATATCTCCTTTCTTCTTGTTAAATTATATTAGACCAAACTGGAGTTCTGTAGACCCACACTTGTTGAAGCAAAGCAATCCCATAATGGGCAGTGATCCTTTTTCTATTAGTAGTTGTTTCCTATCATCTGGTTCCTTGTGACTTCCAGGAGGAAGTCGAGTCTAAGAGGAGAGGGATGTAGTGCCCACTTTCCTTTTGTCATATTTTATTACTAATCACGATACTGTAGACTTTATGACAGACATCCTTAATAGTGTTTGATTTAGTCTGGTGATTAGATGTCAGATCCTGGATTATTGTTGAATCTTGATTATGATTATAATGCATGGATGATTATTAGAGACACATCACATGTGGATGATGATATACTAATAGACATGGATGTTTAATGGAATTTATTCATGGACATGTGATTTTGGAGATTATGAGTAAACCTACAAAAGGAAAATTATTTGATGATGATATAGTTGTCGATATAAATTGTAAATGATTTCATTGATTTCCTTGGTGATTGTTTTGATTCATATGTATAGATGATTTTCTGATTTTGTTATATATTAATTTTTGATGTTTTGATATGGCCATGAGGCCGAAGGAGGTATTTTTGTTTTGTAGGTTTAAAATATCACAACAAACATCTAGGGATTGGAGACTAACCAAAGTTGAATTGTAGGTGAATTCGACAAGGTCACCATGGCAACTTGTTTTGTGTGTGTTTTGTATTTAGTTAGGGGATCTACCATGGGGGGGATCATCCTTATATGTGACCATGTGTTTGTTTATTTTATTAATGTGGTCTCTTTTATTAATTGTTATATATATTTTATTTGTAATTTTTTCTCTTCTTTTAATTAAATAAAGTTGTGATAGATTAATGTGAGGAATCATATAGATTAAACTTTAAATAAATTAAATTTGGATATGGGAAAGTAATTATTAGAGTTTTTGGCTATTGTATTTAACTTTTTAAGGGATGTGTAAGAGGTTTAAGAGTTTGTGTAAGTCAGATTTTGGAGGTAAGAAATACTCTATCTCCATGAAAAATTCGAATTTGACCTTGGGAGCTGTTTTTGGAGGCTTGTGGGACAAGTAAAAACTTGTCCCATACCTCTAAATTTAATGTTACCAACCATAATTATGGTTAGGAGATAGTGAGTTGTGACTTTTTATAATGCATTTTATTCATTATTTTGCTATGTTTTTAATTGCACTTTCTTACATTTTAATTTAAATGGCTGTCCCTTGAGGTGTGGGTTGTTTTTGAGTGTGTAAGCTAATTTTTCATTTTTCACCCACCTATTTATTGTGTTTGGGTGAATGGATTGTTGAATTTTATCTTGGGATTGGAGGAAGAATTGGTGTGGTATCCCACATGGATCCACATCATCCTCTTCTCTTCCATCTCCTTCTATTTAATTTGAACTCCTTGCTTGTTTTGAAGGTTGTTGAAACCTTGCTTGCATTCCTCCTTGGGGTGCAAATTTCCTGTGATTGGAACTCTTACTTTGGTAGCATTGCTTTGGTGAAAGGATTTTTTCTTGTTTGTTGAATCATCTTTTACATGCATCCTTGGGGGCACATTTTTTATATGATTATAAATCTTAGTGATTTGGAGGAAATTGGAGAGCATTTGATATTTTAGCACTGCTATTTTAGGACTATATTTTTGACATTCAAAGCTTGTTGTGTGGAAAAAATCCTTCCATGGAGAGGTAGGAAGTTTATTCCTTCTTTTATTGTCTGTTATTTTTTTGTTAAGTTATGTGTATGAGAGAATGCTTTATTTCTTTTGTTAGATATGGTTTGGTCGACTGCCTTAGAGAAGGTGTAGGAGAAGGCTATAGGGAATCCATAGTGGGGGGGGCATAAGGGAATGCCTTAGGCATCAGATTTTTGTGGAGAGATTTTTTGGTTTGGGATCCACCATGAAAAAATAAATAGCTTGCATTTCTTACTTGTGGGGGGGGGGGGGGTCGCATAAGGGAAAATTTGTGGGGGGGCATAAGGAGGGGTTGGGAGGCCATAAGGTTTACGAGATATGATATGTTATATTGGTGATACGATTATAGGTGGATGCCTTGATTCCTCAATTGGGAGGCATAAGTATCTTCCCCCATAGTCCTTACTCCTTTGGCTTGCATGATAAAGCCTAAGTTGTGATTTGAATGTTTGTCTATTGTAGTTGTAAACTGATTGTTTTGTATTAACTTATGTTTTATATTGAAATGTGTATGTGTTAAATAATGTTGTGTTGTGGAAGCCAGTTGTTGCGATGGGTTGAATTACACCTTTGATATAGTACTCTGGTTCTGGCTCAAGGGGCCAATGATGAATGAAGGATTCTCCTTTCATTGGATGTCTTGGCTAGGTGGAGAGCATTTTCTTTCCCCCTCTTTTTTATGATCAACTTGGAGAAAAGAGAAAATGAGCATGCTGCTATTCTGGAGCAATGGAAAAATACAGTTTGACTGTCCCTTATGAATACCCTTTTAATTGTACTCCTTTCCCTCTTTTAAGTGGATGATTTGTATAATTATTGTCAAATGAGAAGTTTCTTCTATTGATAAGAAAAGATTGAAATTGAAATGTGAAATGTAGAGAGTTATATTCCATTCTCTGTTTTGAAAAGGAATGTGAAAAATGGTAATATGTATTGTATATTGTATTTTGAAGTTAAAAGAAAGAGATAAGTTGTAAAGGTGTTTTTGGAAGTCAATAAAGGAATGCCATACCTTCTCAAACTTGGATGACTATATTGAAATTGAACAGTTATTTTGAATTAAAATATGTGTTGCAAAGAAGAATGCGTAGGAAGGAAGTATGTTATTTTTGCATTCTTGGAATTATATTAAAATTGAAATCAGAACTTGTAATTTAACTTGGAAAATAATTTTTAGATTCAACTGAAGGTAATGGATCAGTTTAGGTACATTAAATACCATACCTATAGGATGAAACTGATAAATAACTCCTTCAAAGAAACTAATCACTGGCATTCTGTATAATTTTTAACCGACAAAAAGGAATGCAATCAAATTATATAGTTCAGACCTGCACTTAACAATCAACTTAAAAATGTTATAGATTAGTATGCTAAGACATTTAGTAATTCAAATTGATAAACAAATCTCAAGAAAACAACTGTAACCATTTCTAATTTTAAAATGATCCCTCCAACAATCATTTTTGGTCACTTGTTGGAAAAATACACTTTTGAATCAATTGAACAAATTAAATTTCCAAAAACACCCTAAACTATCCCTACACTAGTCCTCCATGTCTGGTTGACATGTTGAGTGAAGGAGGAGATCTAATTTAACCAAATCGAGAAGTTGAAAATTGTCTAATTCACTAATTATAATCCTGCAGATCCTTTTTGCAAATTTGACCCTTAAAAACTTATCAAAATGTAAAATTTGTGTTTCTTGTGCAAAAAGATCATTGAGAGCTTTCTAAAAAGTCCTCATTTTCCCAAAAATGAGCTTCCTAGAAAAATTTGTGGCACTTTAAAGTTTTTGTGCCTTGGCGGGAAAATTTGGGGAAATTTTCCGTAGCTGGGCCCGCAAGCCAAAGAATTTCCCGTCATTTTGGCCTTAGAAAAGTTTTGGGAAAAATTGTGACTTCGGGAAAAATTTCACTATTTTCCTCTACTATCTGGTAGCTAATCAGAGGGTGCTGCATGTGTCCTCTTGGGGGCTACGATGCAGAGGTGCAACTTCCCTTTTTTACCCTTAGCCTTTTGAAAATTTTATGAGAAAAAATTTCACTCTTTTCCCCGCCAGCCTACAGCCAATGAGAAGGTGCCATGTGGCACATTAGGGGTGGCAGCGGGGAGGGAGGACCTCTTTAATTTATTTGGTTTTTGGCCTTGAGAAAATTTCAATTTTGAATCAATTAATTACCTTGATCTTGATCTTTAATTTAAACCCGACTCTTGTCTTGATCTGGTTGAAATTAATTACCTTAGGTATTTAATTTTTTTGGGTCCCTTAACCCTAAAATTTAATAAGGGAATATTTAGCTAAAATGTCAATGAAGTCAATAATTAAATTAATCCCTAGAGATATTTGATCGAGGGTGGATCTATTGCACTTGTTGCTCTATAATGAGAAATTATTAATTATTATAATGGGAAAAATTATCAGTTTAATTTAATTTTCTTCAAGACTTTGGTCGTTAACTCCTAATCAAAAAAAATATTCCATAATTTTCTAGCTAAACCTAGGTTGTTCATAGGTCTCAAGTGGATTGTTTTACCCAAGCATCACACTTGGTATCAGAGAAGTGGTTCATAAGCTTGGACCATTGGGCACACTAGAAAACTTGAGACATGAACTGTAAACCTAGCACACTTTTAAATCTAAGAAAACAAACTTGTTTGAAAATTGAAGAAGAAATAAGTATGAAGAAATATTACGTTACTCTGTTCATTTGAACTACCAGAATTAAAATCATAATAGAATAAAAAGTTATTTGAGTAGTTGTGTTTTCTTAGTTACATTTTGTCTAAACCTGGGGTAACTAAGAATGTCAGATTAAATTGAATTTGTGAACTTCTAGTATAATGGAAACTCGGTTCCATTTTGAAAATGTGTTGTTTTACAAGTCCTAAAACTTGATTTAATTGTATGATGCATTAAGCCCTTTGTTGAGACCCTTCCTTATTGGAGTTGTTGGAATGATGAGTTGTATGATTTGATCCTTATGGTTGGAAAGTAGTGGTTGTGTTCTGGGTCGGGAAGAGTTAATTTGCACTAACCGTTTTGGCACACCTAGTGGGACCTTAGAGGTATTCCACTTCATCTTTTATAGGTTCATGTGTTCCTGTGAATATTTCATCCTTTGGAGGCACTGGCAAACACATCTAGCAACTCCATCTAGTAAACAACCCATCTCTGAAGTTGCAGACCTTCCTTTTCATTCACTTTCATTAATTCTTTCTTCCATCTCTTCCATCTTCATTCATTCCATGAAGTTGTGCAATCATGAATTCATTTCCATTATGGAATTTTCATTCACAATAGTAGTAATATAATCTACCTCCAACATCCTTCAAAACTCCTTCAAATCAGCATTTTGAGCAGATTCAAGATCAACATGCATACCCATATGAGCAGTAATGCCAAAATCAGTTTGGCTATGGTTCTTTCCAAGAGTAGGGGTATGCATACAATGAAGACAATCAGATGAAAGATGTTGTTCTATTGCAGAAAATCCAAAAAATGGAGATTGGCATGGTGCAATCCAGGGCTCAAGCATAAATGAAAGCATTTGGAGTCGGTTACATAGCACCTTGTCCAAGGGTGGGACCTTTCCCAAGGCATTATAACCCTCAAGAGATACTTGACTTCATTGTTACAACAATACCATTGCTTGCAAAGTGGACTAACGGAATAGAGGTGTATGAGAGGAGTATTCAGCAACCTTTTCAATGAGTAAGCACACCATCTCATACTCTTTCTTTTCCTCTTTCTCAATCTGTATCATTTCAGCAGTGTCAAGCTTCAAGTTTCCCATTTGTTGTCCCAAATGTTAATTCCATTTCTCCATCTCCTAGTCTCCCATCCCACCTCAATTTCTCTACTCTTTTCCCTTCCAAATAGCCATTCCCTCCAAATAAACCAGAAGTTTCACCTCCCTCCTCACCACAAAAAAATGCAAAATTTGTTGAACTCCAACCTATTTCTCCTCTTGCATTCCTAGATCCATGTTGGGAGGATGAAAATTAAAAATCTAGTCAAGGAGAACAACAACAAGAAGATCCCAATAGAGAAGAAATAATAGAAAAATTGAAGAGTTGAGATTTTAAATTTGGGATAGCAAAAATACCCTTGATGGTGAAGGCAAAAGAGTAAGTTGGAGTTGGGGAACAAGTGATAAACAAGGCTGATTTTATAGCAGCAGTGAAGCAATAAAAACAGCAGTCTGTTGGTGATGAGTTGGGTGTCCATGTTGGCACTTTGTTTAAGCAAAATGCTGATTCAATTTGCACTACAAAATAAATCATTGTGGAGGAAGAAAAACCAGATCCAAATCCCATTTTTGAGGAGAAAATGGATGAGATCAAGTCAGTTTTTACAACAGTAGAAGAAGGAAGCATTATTGATACATTTTTTCTTTCATTTGAAGGGGCTGATTTGATTGATGAAGCCATTGTGGAAGTGAAAAAAATAGGTCCAAATTATGAGCAAGGGGCACAAAAAATTTCATGTTTCTCTCCCACTTCATCTCTCCAAAAATCTGATTTTTTGGATGAGTTCGAATTGACAAGTTTCATGTTTGAGAATGAAGTTGCACATGGTGAAGAAAATGCAGATTTGGAGGTCACCATGTAAGAGGGAAAAACTTTGTTGCAGTGGGACAATGAAGAGTTTGATTTTTTATTAGACTTAGAGGAATTTCTTAAGGAGGAGCTAGATGAAATTATAACATTCTCTTCTCCACCATTCATTCTTCAACATCAAGATCCTGCTACCACAAAGAAGAGCATTGAAAAATAGTAACCTGTGTTTTGTGATAGCTCATTGGAACCAAGTTTGGAAGATTTATATCTTCCATGAACTTCATGGGAAAAATCAAGAGAAGAGCAAGAGATTTCCTTCATTTCTTCCACATCATCCATTCAGGAAGGTTCACAAGAAGACTCCATTTTTGGAGTTGAATTTTAGAGAAATGGGCACATCCAAAGGATCAGACTATGCCCAACTAGGTACTTGGCTTCATTGAAGCCAAAGGAGAAACCAAAACCAGTCATGCCTACTTCAAGGCATGAGGATGAGCATCAAAGTAACAAGGGTCACCATCAATACCTCCAGGAGTCCAATGTAGGTTAGCTTGAGGAGGTATTTTCCATTAATGTTGATACCTTGACAATTTGGGTGGAGGACTGGCTTATGGTTAGTTTTTCACTCATCCAACCAGCCATGTTTAGTGCCAAATCAGTTGCATGGCTTCCATTTTTTAGGAAGGGAAGCTATTTCTCCCTGCCAATTACAGACTTTGTTTGAGCTCCCTTTGCTCTTGGTTAAAGTAGTGTAGGTAGGTTTTCTTTCAGTAGAAGAAGTTCTTTTGCACACTCTGCATGTTCCATTTGGAGCATGTATGATTTTCAGTAGTGTACATAGTTTTTGGTGTTATTGTATTGCTCTTGCACAGTCCATTTTAGTGGAATTTTGGTGAAAAACAAATCTAAGTTTACTGGGCTTCAAAGTGGCTCAAAGGGAAGTTTTCAATGTTCAGATTAGTTTACAAGTTACTACTCATGACTCCATGCGCAATGGATGCTTCAAGTCAGCTGATCACTTCATCTAGTAGGTAGATGACCCCTCTAAGTCACCAAAAGTGTTATCCAAAATAAGCCCATGCTTATTTTTGGCTAACTCCTCCTCCTTTTCCTTTGCTGGCACTTAAATGAATTTTCAGCATGCTTCAGGAACCCAAAATTTTATAGAAATGGCTTCATCAAATAGATAATTTTCTCACCTTTGTAGAAAGGTAAAGTTTTCCTCCTAACTCGTAAATTTTGAGTTACGGCCCAACAAAGTTTTTCTGGGAAATTTTCCCTTGATAGGCCCACATCTAATGAGAAGCTACTACATGGCAATAGAAGTTGGGCCAGTGGAGGTAAGTTCAGAAAATTTCCAAGAAGGTTGGTGGAGGTGCAAGGGAAAATTTTGGCCCACAGACCCGCGGAGGAAGATGGAGAAATTTGCAAAGGCCCACCGAGCAATAGGGATGTGACATGTTTCTAGTCAGTGGCAAAGGTCATAGTGGTGGGAGGATTTCTTGAAATTTGCTAAAGTGGTCAAAAAGTACCAGGGGAAAAATTTAAAAAATGCCCCTGCAAAGTAACTAGGAGCCGACACGTGTCACTGGGACAACGGAGCGGGGGGGAATTTGGGAAATTTTCCCAATGAAAAATCAAAGGGAAAAAGGTGAGGTCTGAGCCCACATTTCCATTAATTAATGGGGAAGAACCATGTGGCAGTGGAGTGGTGGGGCATGGGGAATTTTTGGTAAATTTTCCCAAATTCAAAAAAGGGGAAAATTTTCAAGTTTCGGTCCGCCAACCCAATTTTTTCCCCAGTTTTTCCCTAAATCTTTAGAGGGGCATATCTTTCAAACCAGAGCTCATTTTTTCTCAATTTTGGTGTTACTTGAAATCTATTGAAATTCTCTACATGATGAAGGGTTCAATTTTGGATTTTGGTGAAGATTCATGGCAGAAAATTTGAAAAACACCTTTGGCATATGAAAAAGAGCAGAACCAACATTCAACCACCGGTTTTTAATGCAGTATGGCTTCAATTCTTCTCCAGCATGGTCAAAAATCTTGGGGAATGAACTTTTAAGGGTACCCATGCCATTTTTATGAATCTTGTTGGTGGTTGAACCTTTATTTCAACTTTCCCATGTTTTTCATCGTTAAAAGCCATATTTGGCTCATTTGTAAAAGGTTGGATGTTCTTGCTTCTGTAAGCTCTTTTTTTCTCCTTAGTAGATGGATTTGAAGGAGTTTCAGACCTCCCATGGATATTGTAACACATTTTTTCCTCTTTTCCAATGGAACATATTGTATCAATTCTGGAACTGACAATACATGCTTTGTGATTGATTTTCCAATCCTCTCTTACATTGGTTTGTTTCCTTCTAACCTTTCATTGTATTTCTGAAAATTTTTGCATGTTTTGCTACTGCATCTTCATGATTTGTGTCTATATTTGCAAAGCAAGGAGTTCAGCACTCCTTTGGTGTATCACCTTCCTGTTTTTGCTTAGTTTTGTTTCCATTTCCTTATTTTTCTCTCAACCCTTTATCCTTGGTAGTTTTAGAGTAGGAATTTTGAATCAGAACCTCTACAAAATTACATGCATATACCTAAACAGAGGAGTAAGAACCAGCTTCAATCTGGATATTTTTCTCACCTTGCAGGGTCCCACACCTTGGAGAAAACTCAATGTTGTGTATTCACACCAGATGAGTTTTCCTTAGAAAAGAAGATCCATAACTCATTTGGGGGTGTTGTGAATTTTCACTAATAGGATCACTACCCTAGAATGGAAGGTGATTCAATTTGAAACAACATTGCAGGGTCATGTGCATAGCTGGTACCTTAAGTATGACCCTCATCAGATAGTGGTGGATTACACTGCACTGAAAAACATCTTCCAAACATATTTCCATATCCTTGAGTTTGAGAAAAATATCATCAACACTCTAAAGGAAATCTAGTAAGGAATGGCAGAGAGTGTGTGGGAGTATGACACAAGGTTCAAAACTCTCTTGTCAAAACTATCCTATGACATTCACCCTTCTCACCATGCTTAATAATTTCTTGGAGGATTGATAACACTGTTTAGAAGAGAAGTGTTCCAAAAGACTTTCATAGACCTGTGTGAGGCCTTAGAGGCTTGTCTGTGTGCTGAGGTGGTTAATAGCATTGATATTGGTGTTATCCCTTTCCTGGAAGCTCAAATTTCTACAATAGCAAAGTATATAGAGAAAATATCCGTAAACTCGGCACATGAGGCTCATAGTGGTCTTTGGTACATAGATTGCAAAGTAGAATGGAATACAAAATATAGTTTCCCCCAAAATTCAGTATGCACCATGACATCAAACTATGAAATCTACCACGGGGACTATGATGAAAGTAGGTGTCCTCTATTGTAATGCATGATCCATAAGAATGTGTCTTGTTATTGCAATATTTATACCTCTACAACCCATGACACCAAGGATTGTAATTTGATTGACAAATTCATGATGCCATTGATCTCGGTGTTTTCCATACTAGCCTTGCAAGAAGTTCCAAGGATGATTATTTCTGCTATGAAGGAAAAATGCATGGAGGAGCATGTGAAAGAGGTTTATGCAGAGGATTTTTTGGTCGTAGTAACCACAACAGAGGAATAATTGAGTTCCCGTGTGGAACTTATTATAACTGTGGGTTGACATATCATTATAAATGTTAGTGTTCTCATCTATTGCAATGCTCATGGTGAGGAAAGAAACATAAGTACGAGGAGTTTCCTAGGTTGTTTTAACACATGAGCTAGCAACATCAAAAGGATAAAGGAATTGGGATGTTGAGCATAAATAATGTTGACCCACAGTGGATGCTAAGAGTGGTACATGAGTCAAGATTAGAATATGTACTGGTGACGATGTGAGTGGATGTCATGTGCACCAAGGATATACAAAAGAAACTAACACTAGTTACGAGAGAAGAAGTGGTACATGGAAAGTATCTAGACCCTACTAAACAAAAAGAGGTGTATCAAGAGACTATGGATGTGATTCAGAGTTTACAAGGAGAGATCTACTGTCTGAAGGAGAATTCAAGGTAGTTGGAACAAAGGAATAATGTTGAGGCTCTGCAAAAGGATCTAGATGAGGTCATCGAACTATGCAAGATGTTAAGGCAAGATAATATCATTCCCTTGCTAGGATAGTGGTTACGGGAGAAGGTACCATGTAATGGAGGAGAGCGCGAGAGGAAAGTGTTACATGCTAATATTCCTCCCCATAGCCTTGACTATGAAAAAGAGATAACTTTGAATGTTGTTGTAGATGGATGGATTTTGAGCAATATTTTGATCGACATAGGTACAGAGGTCAATTTTTTCACCTTGGATGTATGGCATCAAATGGGAAGGCCCACACTACATTCATCCTTGAATGTGTTGTATATGGAGAACAAGACAAAATAAATATCCATTGGTGTCTTGAAAGATGTAGTTATCACTATTTAAGGGCCCAAGTTCACTGGAGACTTCGACATCTTAGTGCTAGCTGAGGTGGATAACTTTCTAGCATTACCTGGGTTCCCATATTATTAAAAAAACAATGCCGACTTATGGTTTAACAAGGGGTATATTAGTTTCAATAATAAGGAAGAACAGTTCATCATCCCTTTAATAGATGGTAAGTTAACACCCTATACTGAGCCCTTAGGAAAATAAGTCCTTGACAGAATCTATGTGCACTCTATTAGAGACCCTAAGGTAATTCATCCTATAGAAGGAATTATCTAGTTTGAAGATGCTCAATCTATTAGTAATACAACCAGCATAACATGTGATAATTGGGGGCATGGGACCTATGACTTAATTGGGCCACAGTTAAGAGGATCTGTAACAAAGGTGACAAAAGCATGCTTAGTCAAGTGCATGGGAAGGAATAAGCTTCCAAGTTATTCTAGAGAAGCAAGCCCTGATGATTTCTAACAAGAGATGGAGACTCAATGGAGAAATGAGGATGAAAGGAGAAGTATGCTTAGTTATAAATTTCTCGCGACTACAGTGCATTGGTGGGTGACACATTACTAGAGTCTTCTAGAATGGTGTAAGGTAAGAATCACATTCTCTGTTAGGTTTTTCAAAAGTAATGTGCCCACTATTATCTAAGACTATCATGGAAAAGAACCCACCTCTTCCCATATCCAAGCATGTGAGAAGGCCTGGATGGAAGGAACAAAATATTTACCACCTTTATCATGGGTGCATAAGTTATATTCCACCTTACAATTCTATGCACGTGCATGGTACATTCACTTAAAGATGCATTGTCAAACAAGGAATTAGAAAGAGTTGACAACTAATCTCATTTAAGATTTTGAGTATCGAAGTACAAATCCATCAGTAGATAAGGTGTTGTAGGTGATCAAGCACCTTATAATGGGAGATAGTGCTATGACAGAAGATAGGGTACTAGAGTTATTAGGTGAACCTAGTTTAGAGACACTTTTGATAAAGAAAAATCTGCAGAGATACATCTTGAGCACGTGTGCATTGAAAAAGAAAAAGGAAAAATGGTCTATGTGATAGATAGAGAAGAAATTGAGAGTCTAGATGTCAACCATTCTGTAAGTATGTGCAAAGTCATGGATAGTGCTGATGAGAAGGCACATGCCTACAATTATCCCTTGAAGAAAAATAAGGTTAACATAAGTTCTGAAGTAGAACCTAAGGAAGATATCTTTGGGGATTATTGGTTGGAGAAAGAGGTTTCTAAGATCATTGGCCTTTTGCATGAGTTTTAGGATTTGTTCCCACATGAGTATCATGAGCTCAAAGGCATTCACCACTCCTTGGGGGAAATGTGGATTAAGTTGAAGGAAGGTTCTTTCCTGGTTTGAAAGAAACCGTATCATATGAATCCAAACTTACTCATATGGGTCAAGGAGGAGATAGACAAGATGATAGCATCATGCATCATTAAGGTTGTGGAGGAATCAAAATGGGTGATTCCAATGGTAATAAGTATTAAGAAGGATGGAACGATAAGGATTTGTGTTAACTATGGGGACTTGAATGTAATGTGTGTCATTGACCCTTTTATAACCCCCTTCACTAAAGAAATTTTTGAAGGAGTAGCTAGGTGCAAGTTCTATTCTTTTACGGATGGGTTCTCAGGGTATCACCAAGTTATAATTACAAAGGAAAACTAGGAGAAGACAAATTTTTCCACTGAATGGAGGATTTTTTCATATATGGTCATGCCTTTTGGGTTTAAGAATTTACTTGATGTGTTCTTCGCATCATGGTACAAGTCTTCTAGGACTTCATCCATATATTTCTTTAGGACTTCCTAAATGACTGGACTATGTATAGGCTAGTAAAGACCATTATGACGATTTGAGGTTGATTTTTGAGAGATGTCGATAGTTGATGATATCCCTCAACATCAAGAAATGTCTCTTTGCTACTCCATTTAGAACCTTGTTGGGGCATATTATATGTAAGGAAGGCTTGCTAGTGGATCCCACCAAGGTTGCCGTTATTGTGAGATTGGGGAAGCCTACCAATTAGAGCATTTTGCACCGATTCCCTGGGCATACGGGGTACTACAGGAAGTTTATTAAGGGGTATGTTGAGATCTCTGAGCCCTTGGAAAAATTACTTTAAAACAAGAATACCTTTCACTGGGGAGAGGTGCAGTAGAAGGCATTTGACATATTGAAGGATAGGCTTTTCACTGCACCCATATTATTTTTTTCTTCTTGGGATAAGCATTTCAATGTTCCTTTTGTTGCCTTAAGGAAATCTATTGGATAAGTGCTAGCAAAACCTAGTGAGGGGATTGTTGATCACCTTCTTTGTTTTTCTAGTAGGAAGTTGACTCCAATAAAACAAAATCACACTACTAGTGAGTGTGAGGAATTGTCAATGATCTGCGTGCTACATAAGTTCGAGTATTATCTACTAGAAACACCATTTATATTCTACATAGATCACATAGCACTGAATTATTTGGTAAATAATCACATTTTGTAAGGGTGTATATGTCGTTGGGTCATTTTGTTTCAATAATTTGAGTTTTTAATTGTGGTAAAACTAGGAAAGAGTAATTTAGGACCTAATCATCTATCAAGAATTGACTTAGGGGAGGATGAGTAGAGCATTGAGGATACCATGTCAAACATGTAGTTGTTTAGGTTATGACATGCACCCTCTAACTTAGAGGATATCGTAGTGTTTCTTAAAATGGGTGTGGCGCTGGAAGGAATGAAGGTTTTAGAAAGAAATCAGTTGGTTATATGTGTCATGCCTTACATTTTGATTAGTGGATATTTGTACAAGTTAGGTTGTGATGAGGTTCTATGCTAATGCATGTTAGAACATGAGCACATTACAATTGTGGAGGAAGTGCATGGTGGTATTTTGGTAGGCTATTGTGCAAGGAATGCCACTGCATGGAAGATTTTAAAGGAAGGTATTTGGTGGGAAATTATCTACCAGGATTGTATTAAGTTTTACAAGGCCTATGACCATTTCCAGCACCTTGGAAAACCTAGAAGGAGGAATGAAATTCCCTTGTGATTGATAGCCAATTTTGAACCATTTGAAAAATGGGAAATTAACTTTGTGGGACTAATTTCACCTGCCGCGTGAAGGATTGGCTCATGTTACATCATCACTAGTATTGATTACTTGAAAATATGGGTAGAGGTAGTGCCTACAAAGTATTACATAGTAGTGATAGCAGTGATATTCTTATGGGAAAAAATAATCAATAGATATGGATGTCTGTTGTGTTTAACTAGTGATAGGGTAACACATTTTATAAATGAAATGGTCAGGATCTTATTGGAAGAGTTTATGGTGGCCCATCATAGGACTACCCCTTATCACCCTCAAGCTAATGGAACAGTTGAGGAGTTTAACAAGATACTAAGTCATACATTGACCAAAATTAGTGATGTTGGAAAGATAATACTGGGATGACAAGGTATCATCCATTCTATGGGAATACAAGAAAATCTACAAGAGGTTGAACAAGGCCACACCATTTCAATTGGTGTTTTGTGGTTGAACAAAATAGAATAAGAGGCTTAGATTAGAATGAAATCCAAATAAGTAGACATAGTTAGAACATAGGTGTTCTTACCTAGCTTAGGATACTATTAGGATAATATTTTTGTTTTTGGACTCCAAGTTCCTCCTTTGTCATAAAATATTTTGAATTTTGTTTACGTCTGTAATGTCCTGCCAAGATCAATCACCAAAGACCCAAGCACAAACATATAGCTAAATGAAAACACGTTCACATAAGACCAAGGAATTTCAAACATAAGAAGTTCATTCCACTATGTCCCTCAAACTACTGAATGTCAATTTACCATTCATTCTATGAAGAAGATTTAAAACATTCCTTGGATCATTGAAATTGATCCAAGGATGAGTCAGAAATAGGAATAAGTCTTCAACTCTTAAAGCCAAATTACAACTTACCTTTCCAAAGTGAAAATGAATTCTTGAAAACCATACAATTTTAGTCTAATGATTTTAAGAATAAAATGATTTATCCATATCAAGCATGATCTTCAGTAGTCAAAATAACACACCTTTATCAAGAAAAGAATATGTCAATGCTTGAAATGTAAATGAGTAATATAAAAATTGCTAAGGGTGTTACACTCAAAATAGGTTAAATGATAGGGGTGATCAGAGGTCAAATAAAGTTTGGAAGAGTGAATGGGGGGTCTGTGGAGACCTTAGGTATGCTCAGAAATACACAGTAGGTGAAAATAGGTGATTTGGTGATGTGGGTGAAGGGATTTTTGGATTTACAAGAAAGTGGGTGATGAAGCAATAAACATGCAAAGAATAGATTAATAACAGGAGTAATAAAGATTACTAACTAAAATAAACTATATTGATTAGGGTTGTATTTATTGTATTAAGGATCTAATGGCTAGGTGGTGGAAGTGGTTGATTGGAGAATACATGTATGGTCCTGTAGTGGTGCTTTCCCAAAGTGCTCCTATGAATGCAATGGCTCTCTGATTGATGCTGATGATGGCTCTGGATGTTTGGATGCATAAAAGGATGCTTATCTCACTTGCATGTAGCTCTGAATATCCTTTCTTCCTCTCAGAACTATGCCAACCTTGAAATAAGGATACCAAAGGGAATAAAAGGTGACCGAAAACAATTTTGAGTTGACCGACATTGGTTCATGGGTGATCGGCATCAGTTAGGGTAGGATTCCCTAGGTTTACTAAAAATGGGAGATCCTGGCAATGATTTCTACCAGATCTCTCTATTCATCTAGGCAAGAGTAGGAGTTAACTTTTCTTATACGGGAATGTGGTTAGAGGGAATGTAGGCTTTGATTTTTAGGGTTTAGTTAGTTATGGCAACATACTAAGAATAGACTTAGGGTGAGGTGGCTAGGTGAGGTGTATAGGTGAGGTGGTGGTGTGGGAATTATCTTAATTAGGATACTTAAATAATAAATATTGTGAGGACATGGATTAATTAAATTAATATTAGTGTGGGATGTAAGGGGTCATGGTTAAGTAAGTGTGTTCAAGTTGATTATTTAACGAAGGGTTAAGGAGCGTGTGACCTAATTTTGGTGTCTACATTTTACCCATTTTTGTTGCGTAGCTTGTATTGGTAAGTGACGCTGACAAAAATAAGGTGTGGGTGAAGGTGATCCCCCTCAAACTAGGAATTGATGAGGTAGAAGGTAGAATCGGTGAGTGGTTTGATAAAAGGTGAATGTGATGAAGAGAAAGGTGGGAAACGGGGGTAAGGGGATAAAAAGGTCTAATCAAGTAATCCAGGTAATGGGTCAGGGTCAAAGGTAGTAACAGTAAAATGCACGTACACGTATAAATTACAAAATAGTACCAGGTTGAAGAGAATGCAAAATCTACATTTTCTAAGGTTTATAGGTTTATCTAAACAAGGTTAAGGTGATTCTGGTATCCAAGGTGTAGGATATGGTGCAAAAGCACTTCGCAGGTCAAGTGTAGGAATGTGTAGGTATGTTCTAGTACACCAAAGGTTAGGTCAAGATAAATGGTCACTGCAAGAGGCAAGGTAAGGTCATTAGGTCAAATAAAATGGGTAACAGTGTCGCAAGGTATAGCGAGCACATGAGTTCACAGGTCACTAGAAATCTTTCAGGTCCAAGTACCTAGGTCATGGCATGGGTAGGGCCAAGGTATGGGTAAAATAAAAAGTCCCCAAATGTAATTAAAGACAAGTATAGGTAAGGTAGGCATGAAGGTTGATTGCAATAAGGATGGGTAAGGTCAGATGGCGGTTGGGTTGGGTAAGTGGAGTCATCTATGGGGAATGGGAAAGAATGTGATAGGTAACTGATGCCAGTCAGAAATAACTAGGGACAGTCGAGGTAAGTTAATCATGGTTTGTGGGGGCAGGTGACCGATGTCAGTTCTAGTATAATCGAACGTGGTGAGCTAGGGCACAGGACCGATGTCAATTTTGGTGTAACCAGCGTTGGTCAAGTTGACATGGATATATAAAAAGGAATATTTTTATAATACATATTCATTTGTACATTTTGGATTTTATGAAAATGACAGTGTTGAACGAGTTATGCTTTTTTAGGAGAAAAGGACAAGAGATGATATCCTACTGAGGTAGAGTGGTCTAGTTAGTTAGAGGAGTCAGGTAGATAGGTCCACGAGCACAGGTAAATTTATTGTGATTGGGTGGAGAGTAAGAGGATTGGATTTGGTGAGTGGACATGGTAGAGGTGGTAGAGAGATTGGGTGGACCACTAGTGTAGTGGCTCGACGTGGCACCACAAAGATGGTAGTATGATGAGGTATGTTTTGATCTCGCTTATTATTTTTGAAGGTAGATTGGGTAGATAGGTTAGGGAGGGAAATTGGGTTTTTGAGGGGAAAAGGGAATTTGAATTGGGGAAGTAAAATTGGGTAGAATAGGAATGGGTAGAGGTATGGTTAGGTGTACAATGGGTGGGGAAGAGATGAGGGTAGAGGTAGGTAGGAATGTGGAGAAGAAGGTAGTGTTTTTAGGGAAAAGGGGTTTTTAATGTCGTGGTTTTTTACGTAACAGTGAAAAACATTGATAAAGGGGTGGTCGGCATTGGTGGTGTCGAATCGGTACCTGTCACAGATAAATTGATTGATGTTGGTGTGGGATAGACCTTGGTCAGTTAGAAGTAACCAGTACCGGTCAACATGTGGGGAAAATGGGGCCAAAGAGCCCTATGATGGTTGGGTGAGGTAGATAGTGGGCAAGGAAAATGTTGTTGATGAAAAAAAAAGCATGGGTAAGAGGGTGAAAGAGGTATGGTATGATCGATATCAGGTGAGGGTTGGGGTGGGTAGATAGAATATGTGATAAGAAGGTAAGTTGTGAGGGGAAAAAGAGGGAGGGTAATAAATTAGGTGAGGTGTCATGAGTGGTTGTAAATATGATTAAGTTGTATTAATGTGATGTTTTGTTAGATGTAGTAAAGAGACCAACTGCTGATGTGAGATAGGGTGCCACCCCTACTTGTGAAAGTTCAAGGAGGTGTGACAGCTAAGGATTAGAGACATGTTACCATGGTTGGCCTAATTGGGGTTAGGTGCTACCAGCATATAGTTTGGTAGCCTAGTTTTATGGTTGCCCTCATCAAAAGATGGTATTTGATGACCAACACATTCCATCTGCCAACGAGTGAGATCACAATCACCCTAGAGGATGTGTATAGGATCCTGTGGTTTCCTATAGTGAGGGTGTAGGTATGTTTGATCTCTTCAGAGGGGTTTGAGGAGTTGATGATGACAATTTTTGGGAAGGGGTTGGCAGAGATGCAGTTTCACAGTGTCAGTATGAGTTATGGAGAGATGTACTTGGCTTGTCCAGAGGAGACGAGGCTAGTTTTGTTGTTGATGGAGGTAGTTTGCTAATTTTCAATGCCAGATGCAGAGGGTGGGATATTCCCATGATCACTAACGGGGGTCCTACATGATATGGTCATAGAACAAACCCATTTTGCATGGGTACCAACATTTCTAGTGTAGCTATACAGGGAGCTATGGGCATATGGGTAGCTTCGGAGGTTTAGTTTGTGTTGTACTTTCCTATTACATTGTTGGCCTTATGAGTACATTATGTGTGTACACCCAGTTTTTATGCCCTAGGCTAACACATTCAAGCCAAGTTTTTTTTGAGTGGGCTACAGGTAGTGGGTGCTAGTTATTAGAGAGCGTCGAGCGGGCAAGGTGATGCACGATATCACCTACTATAAGTAGTTACTAGAGGGGTTGTCTAGTGTAGACATTATTTGGAGGCCACATGTGGGTTATCCATCATATGGGTAGATGGTTGCAGAGCTAGATGGATTGTAGCTTCTCAGGTGGATAGAGGGGAGACGTGCTGAAGAGCACAAGATGATACTCGTAGACCAAGTTAGGTGATAGTTTAGGCTGTTGCAGGATATACCTCCACCCTTCCCTCAATACAGGAGGGCTAACGTGGAGAGGCCATTTCCATTTCCCCAGCCGACAGTGCCTACAGAGTAGGAGGAGCAAGTGGTAGACTGACAGATAGATATAGACAGTGGTGGGTTACACATCTATGAGAAGTATTGTTGAGGCCAGGTCAACTAGATTTCGCCACCATCAATGTTCATAGGGACGCCCTACAAGGGTAGATAGCCACATTGATTACACATCTAGGGATGGTGCAGGGGTAGTTGATAGGTATAGAGGCATAGGTGGCCACTTTACAAGAACATGTGGTAAGTTTACAGGCCCAAATAGCACAGGGACAAGCACCTACACCTGATGGTGGTAGTGATGGGATACAAGTGGCCACCCTATAGGCATAAGTTATAGGTTTACGGGGCCATTTGGTCACTACACAGGCATAGGTTATGACTCTTCAGTACCATATACAGGCAGGAGTGGGACAGGGTCCCTCAAGACAGGCACAAGCACTGGGAAAAGGTTGAAGTCAAAGGCCGATGGGGCCACCATAGATAGTACACGTAGCTAGATTGTGGTATACCCTAGGCAAGACCAGGTACTATCAAGATATATTGATGGCGAAAGGGATAGATTTTCTATCCTATAGAGATTATAGGGCACAATAGGCCTCGAGTGAGAGGATCGGGTTACAAACCCATAGTTTGGATATTACATGGGGTCAGTGATCCCTGAGATAGGGTCAGGGTGAGGCTACCAATTCATGGAGGCCAACTCCAGGTGCAATACCAGTAGGGACCTAGCCACAGCCCATGATGGGTGGTGAGATGTGATAAGCTCATCATATAGGAGCCGAGGAGGAGGAGGAGACAGGGGATACAAATATGGAGGATATCTAGTAGGGTGGTGTCTGATAGCCGTGTGGACCTCCATTTTGGTGTAGTTATTTTATTTTTGATATACATGAGCCTGTGTGCTAATGATGGTGAGGCTGTATATGAGAGTTTTGTATATTTTGATTATATATCAGCCTACATGTCGAAGAGAGTGAGGATGTACATGAGGGTTTTTGAGATGTTTGTATTCATTTGTATCGGTGCACATATGTATGTAGACATAGACATCATGATATATAGATGATGAAATTTATACTATTGATGGTGTGTTTGTTGTAATTTCCATTATTATTTTTGTATGTGATGGAAACTAGATGAATTTAAATATGATAGAGTCAGGGTTGTAGAAATGGATTGAGTCAGGTCACAGTCATAGATTGAGTCATGTCATAGGCATGGATTGAGTTAGGTTGTAGGCATGGATTGAGTCAGGTGGTAGGCATGGATTAAGTCAGGTTGAATTAGGTATGATGAAGTTTAGGTTGACTTAAGTATGGTTGAGTTAAGGTTGGTTGAGTTTAGGTTGGTTTAGGCACAATTGAGTTTTTAACTCATTAATTTGTGTAATTAATCATGATGTGGGTCATGTCAAGATGTTTTGTAGTAAAATGTATGATAATGGTAAAGAAATGGTAGACATAATGAAATGAGTGTAGGAGTGATGATGGTAAAGATGTGAAGCAATTGTTGTCTGTTTGGTTTAATTTCCAATTATTGATATAAAAAGGAAACTAACTAGGGTAGAATGTGACTACAAAAGGGGTAGAGGGAATTGGTTAGGGTAGAGAGTGGCTGAGCTAAACTCCAAGGGCCCCATGCCCTTGGAGTGTTGCCTACATAGTCCTGGTGAAAAAGGGACCTCAAACCGATGTATTTCTCCCATAAACTAGGGAAGATTAGGGTGACATAGCATAATGGTCAGATAGGTATTAGGAATGGGTGATGTAGGTCATAGCCATGATTGAATTTAGGTTTTATGTATGGTTGATTGATTTTTAAATACATGTGCTGAGGATCTAGTCCTATATAGGATAATCAATAGGTAATGAGGAAGTAAAATGGTAAGAAGTGGTAAAAGAGATGCTTAATTGATAAGAACCCTGATGAGTCTATCATACCTTAGATGGGTTTATGAATGTAAGACCCTAGAGGCCTTGCATAATGGAATTTTTTAAGGATGAAGAAAAGTCACAAGATCACAAAATGTTGCATTAGTGGTAAGTCCCTTGAGTAATGAGAAATTTAGGTGGAAAAGACAAGGAGATGAGAATTAGAGGCTTAGCGTAACTTAGTGTACGATGATGTGTTTTTCGGAAGAAGAAAACCTGAATCCAAAATAGGAAAGTGCATGATGAAAATTTCATCTTTTTCATGATTTGTTTATTTTTAATAGACTGATCAATGCGGGAAGTATATATGGGATGAATATATTATCTCCTTGAGGTCTTCGTGAAGTTTATTGATGTAGGAAGCTTCTAAATATTTATTAAATTTTTATAATGACCGTACATAGCTGTCCTTTGAGGGAGAATTCTATTGATAGTGGTAGAATATGAAGAAGAGATGTCCTTTTTGAGGGAGTCATCTTTTGTAGGAAGTTTTACTCAAGGATTTCTATCCCTTTTTTCTAAGATGTTTAAGTTATGGAAAAGATTATAGAGGATGATTAGGTTCCAGTTTTAGAAGACAAGATCGTAGTACACCAAAATTAGCTAGGAAAAAGGTTTTTTTGAGTGATGAATGACCATGGGATTCCATCTTGAAGAAGAAAAAAAGTATCCATAAGAATCATGCTATGAGTAGCACCGTGGTACTCATATTGAAGACGAGGCTAATAGGTGATGGATAATCACTTGATTCTTGATTAATTATGGATCCTCAAAAATGGGTAATAATGGAAAGAGAATAGCGCTCAAGGGATGAGCGACCAATTGAAAAAAAGGGATATAGGACTTGACATTAACAATAAAATGATTGAATATGCAAGGCATTATGGGGCTCAGGTTTATGTTTACCTTCAAGTGAAGACAAATGATAAGCACCTGATCCATAAGCATGGGTGATGATATAGGGTCCAAGCCAATTAGCAGAAAAATTGTCCCATTTACGTTTCTCCTCTTTGGTTACATGTTGATTTTCCTTCAGGATGAGGTCACCAACTTAAAAGGTTCATTTGTGAACACATTTTTCATAGGCACGTTTGATACGTTTTTGGTAGATTTGGAGATGGTCCACGGCATTGAGAGGGTATTCATCTAATAATTCCAGTTGTGCCAAATGATCCTGGTGACAGTCATCATCATTGAGCATGTCTTGGAGTGAGATGCTAAGGGATGGAATCTGGACTTCGAGAGGTAAGATAGTCTCAGTACTGTATACCAAAGAAAAAGGGGTGGTAGTAGTCGAAGTGTGAATACTAGTGCAGCAAGCCCATAAGGCGAAAGGAATTTGTGTATGCCAATCCTTTCCAGTATCATTGACCACCTTCATAATAATTTTTTTCAAGGTTTTATTGGTTGATTTTTCTTGATCCTTGGGTTACGGGAAATAAGGTTATGAGAAAAAGAGTTGGATGCCAAAAGCATCACATAATTTGCATAGGGTTTTGTTCTTGAATTGTTTTCTGTTATCCATTATAATGTGGTGAGGGACATCAAAGTGCTAGATGATGTGATGTTTAATGAATTCACATATTTTCTTGGCTTTGGTGGAAATGAGGGGAATGGCTTCTACCCATTTAGTATTATATTCAGTGGTGGTTATGATCCATTGGTGGCGTTGTGAAGAATGGGGGTTAATCTCACCTACAAGGTCCAAACCCCATTAAGAGAAAGGCCAAAGGTCTTGCGTGACCTATAAGGCATGACTAGGGGTGTGATGGATATTAGCATGTTGCTGGCATTTTACGCAACATTTGACATAATCTCAACAATCACGGTTTAGTTTTGGCCAATAATATCCTAGGCAAAGAATGCATTTTGTGACAGCGAGACCACTTAAGTGGCCTCCAAAAATGCCATCACAAACTTCCTTAATGGTGTAAGAAATTTTGGAATTGGTAAGGCATTGCAAGAGAATACTATCAAAATTGTGTTATTACAGAAGACCACCACCCATGATAACATAACAGGAGAAACTATTAAGAAAGGCACATTGTCCATTATAGGTGAGATTGGTGGGTAAAATGGAGAGGGAAAGATATTCTATGTTTTTTCATACCAAAGGTTACTCGAGTTAGGAGAGTGGTTCTGATAGAGTAAACTTCACAAGGTGAATTGGAGGGTGATTTTAGTCTTCATATGGTGACAAAGATCTTAGAGTCAACAGGCAAAGCGGGTATCTGAGAATCCAAGTAGGCCATGGTATCTACAAATTTATTGGTAGAACGTGGAGTGGTTTAAAGGGCGTAATGATTGAAAGTGGTCAAAAGTATGTCCACACGATGCTTATACCTTTTAATTATCTCATTACAACACTGGTATATACCATTGAATTTTTTTATGACCAACTGAGAATCACCAAAGATGTTGATTGACTTAACATATAAGGCATAAACAGCCTAGATACCCAATATAAGTGCTTCGTATTTAGTTATATTGTTTGTACAATCAAAATAAAGTTTGAAATACAAAGGAATAGCTTCACCATCAAGTGGAATTAGGATAACACCAGCCCCACCCCCACGCTGACACTTGGAACCATCGAAGAAGAGTGTCATTTGGTAAGTGGGTTCATCTAGGGAAAGGGTAGCAATAGACTAATCTAGAAAGTCAATGTTAGAGGGCTGATCCCCAAAAATAGGTGCATTGGCCAATTGGTCAGAGATATCTTGGCCCTTGATGTATGAATTTGAGGTCGAGGTCAGCTAGAAGCATAAGCCATCGTGCGGCACATTGATTTTGAAATTTTTTGGCATACATGTAGTGTTGCAGGTCCGTATTAGTATTTACAAAGGTTTTGTGGTTGAGTAGGTAATGAAGGAGTTTGGTGGCAATGAAAGCTAAGGATAGGCAAATTTTTTCGATGTGGTTATATCTAGTTTCGTAGTCAAGAATGGTATGGCTTATGTAATAAACTTCTTTCTCCCGGTGTTGGTCGTCGTGATGAGTAAGCATGACACCTAGAGAATGGTTAGTGGCAGAAATGTATAGGTAGAAGGGCTGGTCATCCTTAGGAGGGACGAGTACTAGTGGTTGAAGGAGGTATTGTTTAAAGACCTTAAACGCTTTACGACATTCATCATCCCATTTGAATGAAACATGTTTCTTGAGAAGATTATGAAATGGTTGACAATGGTCAGAAAGCTGTGAGATAAAATTACCAATGGATTGTAACTTACCTTGTAGGCTATAAAGTTGATAAAGATTGGTGGGTGGCAACATTTCAAGGATTGTCTTGACTTTAGTAGGATCAACTTCTATTCCACCCAAAGAAATGATGAAGCCTAGGAATTTCCCTGAAAGTACTATAAAGACACATTTTTTTGGTTGAAGATGAACACAATATTTGATGAGGCAGTCAAGTATGACTTTAAGAATAGATAGGCATTCGGTTTGATGTTTGGAGTTGGCAAGTAGATCATCTACATAATCCTCAAATATGTGATGCATGATGTCATGGAATATGTAATTCATGGCCTGCTAATATGTAACACCAACATTTTTAAGACAAAAGGGCATGACTCGAGAGCAGAAAGTCCCCCAAGGGGTGATGAAGGTAGTCTTGTGTTGATCCTTGGGAGCTAGTAATATTTGATTGTATCCCGATAAACCATCCATGAGTGATAAAATTTCATGGCTAGCAATGAGATCAACTAGTTGGTCAATGCTTGTTAGTGGGAAATCATCTTTGGGACAGGAAAGGTTGAGGTCACAAAAATCTATGCAAATGCAGAGTCCCCCTGTTGCTTTCATGACAGGAATGATGTTAGAAATCCATTGGGGATAATCAATGTGTAGAATGAGGAAACCATGAGAAGGCACTGAAGCTCTTCTTTGACTAGAAGAGCAATGCGAGGATGTATTTTCCACAGATTTTGTTTGATAGGGCTGGCATCAAGAATGGTCATGATATTGTGAACCATGATTTTAGGATCGATACCAGGCATATCAGAATAGGACCAAGTGAATATGTCAATATGATCCTAAAGGAAAGAGGTGAAGGCTTCTTATTTAGTAGCATCTAAGGATTAGCTGATCTTTAGAATGTGTGGGTCATCTTAGGTATTATTGTTGATTTCGATGGTCAATTCATTCAGCATGGTTTGCATCTCAGAGGATAATGACTGATGAATATAAGAGTCTTCTACACCAAGGTAGGTGAGGATGGACTCATTGTCCTAACATTAAATGATGTTAATTGAAAGCATATCATCATTGATCATGTTAGGTTATTGGAATGGGAGAGAAGACAAAGCCTCACCATCACATTGATAGGTCAGTAGTCCCAGGGAAATGGTGTTTATGAAAAAAAAAACTTAGGAGGTATAGATTCAAGATCTATGGACTTCGTGGGTGAGGATGGTAAAGTGGGTGAATGAGAAGGGAAAGATTCCTCACCATGAATAAAGTCGATGCACACCTTATTAGAAGATAGAGCATCAAATCCAATTCCACTATGGTCATTGTGTTTACGAGAGGTACAGGAGATGACAATGTGGTAGCCTTATTCATAAAAACCAAAGACAAATCCTTTCCACACACACTAGTGGAGGAAAATTTGAGTGAAACAGCGGTTAGTGAGTGAGTGTAGGTTGGTGAAAAATGGTTGGGTTTGGGGTGGAGGTTCGGGTTTATAGGTGGCCATATCAAGTCCCACGTATGTTAGATTGGTGCGAAGATGGGGAGGGCCATAGGGGAAAACATCACCAATGTAAATGTCATAACTGGGGTACTGACGTAGATTCCCATATTTTTATGAGGTGAGGAAGGTATCAATATTGTATAGGTGGTATTCCCCTAGAGTTAGGTGTTAAAAAATACCTTCTAAGGGATCAATAGTTAGTATGTGGGTAGTGGGTGTAGATGGCTCACTAGATGAAGAGGAAGCAGAGGTTCTCGCAGTGGAGGCTGCAATTGCAGTAGGGATAGTAAGGTTAGATGCAACAGAAGTAGTGGAAATTTTGGTAGATGGGCTTGTGGGTGGAGGTGAAGTGGTTTTGGTGGCAGATGCCTTGACTGGTATAAGCACATCATTGGGTCAATATAGCATGTTACAGGTCTTAAAAGGTGAGGGGTCAGCAAGGATGGTGTAATTATGTCCCTCATGTTCAAATTTGAGGCATCTATGTAATGTCGAAGGGACACAACCCATGGCATGAATCCAAGGTTGACCAAGCAAAAAGTTATATTGGAACTCTCCTTATAGAACATAGAAAATTTTTGGGACAGTGCAGCAACCTACGCAGACATGGAGAACAACGATACCCAATGTAGAGGTTATGGCATCATTGAAGGAATGCAACATAATGGGGTTATTATGCATGCAATTGGTAGGTATTTACATTTGGTCATATGTATGGGAGGAGATGATGTTAATGCTAGCACCACCATCAATCAAAATACATCGGATGCGTATATTATCGATAAAGATAGAGATGAATAGATTGGGGTCAGGATCATCAGACTGAAAGGGAGAAATCTCTGTCTATAAAACTGAGGGTGGCCACTTGGCAAGTGGGTAAAGGTGTAAAGGATGGGGAGGACCTAGTGAGAGAGGATACATGGTGAGGGGTAATGATGGAGGCTACGGATGTGGGGTCATTTGGTAATACTTTGATAGATTGAAGGACCTCTATAAGGGCTTGACAATGTGACTCTAAGGTCTAGAAGATGTCATACAAAGACATTTTGAACGGGATTGGTGTAGTTTTTTTAGCATTATACGATGTGTGGCCTTATCAAAAATGGGATATGTAGGACTCTGAATGATGACTTTGGGTGCGGGTGTAGATGGTATATTGGGTACAATGTTGGTTAATGGGCTAGTTTCTTTCTCCTTGCCCTTGTCTTTCTGAGCAGGGTGGTAATGCTGATCATGTTAATCTGAGGAGAGTTGGATAGAGAGGGTGTGTCATGGAAGGTATAGCGGTAAGAGGGAAAAAACCCAAGTGGTGGGCATGACCCTTGTGAAATGAGGAGGGTGCAGTTGCATTTGGGTGGTGGTTTGGCCAACTCTCTTATGCAAACCATGTTAATTTCAAATCTTGGGGATGGATCTAAGATTTGTGAGGGTGTTGGTGAGTAAAAAATGAGGGAAGAATCATGGAAATTGGTGAAGGTGAAATAGGATCCTTGTCAAGAAGATCATGATCGTTAAATTTTTCTTTAGGAGGACACAATTGGATAAGAGCGCATTTCAAAGCCTTATAGTTATATACATCGTGTCCTGGAACACGATGGTAGGAAAAAATTTTGGTTTCGTCAAACCCTTTTGGTTTGGGTTTGAGTGGTTTGTACGGTCTAAGAGGTGGTAATGTGATGACATAAGTTTCGAGGAGGTTGGTTAGGATTTTAGCATAATGGATCACAATGGGAGGTGAATGTGGGTTTAGGTATAGGTGCGTCTGACTATGTAGAAAGAGTTTTTACAAGAGGAGGAGTGGGTTGGGCTACTAGTTTGGTGTGTGGTGTGGTCTTAGGTGTTGGTCATATCTGCTTGGGTAGGGGCATGGTAGATGAACTAGCAATAGAATGTGTGGTTTGTTTAACTACCTTATTAGATGGTAGCAGATTTTTGGCTTTAGGTTGCACTTTCTTGGGTAAAGGAGATACGGGCACACGATATGTAGAGGGAAAAGAGGGTGGTGGAAGAGGGTTGGTTACCCATGGGGGTAATTGGGGTGTTATGGAGGTAGGTGGAGTAAGTTGGGTAGGAGGTGTAAGTGAAAGAGAAGAAATTGTTGTGGATAGTTAAGACGTTATTGACATAATTAGAGGTATGGGTGGTAAGAAGGTTACAGGTGAGGGCAGAGGTCTTATGGGTCACTCGAGTATATTAGAGATCTGTGATGGGGAAATGGGTTGTTGCGCTCTTAGTTTACTGGTGGATGGGGGTTTCTTGGTCAGGGTTGAGGGATGAGGTCCTAGGATGGACGAAAGGGGTGAAGGTGATAAGGGTGTGGTTGGCAAGGTTGGGGTATGAGATCTAGGATATTGGCTCTTCTTTTTAGGGGCCAGGTTAATTTTGGTGTTAGTTTTGGAAGACATAGCTAAATCTAATTTGATGGGTGGATGAGTATGGCTAGCTGTTGGTATGACCCCTAAGGTATTGATAGGTTTAGGAAAGGAAGATTATGTAAGCATGGGTTTGGGTGTAGACACATGTTGGGTTATGGGTAGAGGTGTGAGTTGAGTCATGGGTGGTGTTGTGGGAGATTTTGTGATAGTTGTGGTTGTGTTTGGTTTGGTTAGCTGAAACACTTTTGGATAGATAGTGGAGGTGTCAGTGAGTGACAACTGCATTTATGTAAAAATAGGAAGGAGAATATGCCCCTAAAGTAAGGCTCTATCGACATAGTCCAAATAATCAGCCAAGTATGAGAATGGTACTATTGTAAGAGGAGCTAATGTGGACCGAGTGGAAATCCCCGTAAAATGTGTTTGAGATATTTGGAAATGGATAGCCTCAGAATTTGTGGGTAAGAGTGCTAAAAAAAGATCAATTGGATCTTAAAGATCTGATGGTGAATGGTCGTCCACAGGCGGTAGTACATCTATAGTATCCTCCCTGAACAGAGGAGAGGATGGGCTAGTTGAAGTGTGAACCTGCATCTTCTATGAGTAGGAGAGGTGTCATTGACAACTGCTCAAAATTTTGAGGGGTAAAAGGTGGTGTTCTGATTATAGGCTCTTTCATGGGTGAATGAGAAGATGAAGGGGATTCCTCTATGGGTAGAGGATTAGATGAAATAGGACCTGGTGTAGGTATGGGAGCACATTTTTAAGATTTCATCTATGGAAGGAATATGAGGCAATTGGGAAGATACTGGTGTGTTATTAAAAATAGTGTGGACCTCACAGACAGTGCTATCATTATTTGAGGTATCATCCCCTTGGTTGGAAGATGGGGCATAATTAGGGAATGACTTCTTCAGATGTGTAGGCTTTGGTTAGTGGGTGTATTCGGGATATCCAAGATTAAGTCTCTGTTTTCTATCATTTTTTGAAAGATGTTCTTGAAGGTAATGAATTTATTGCCATTGTGACCTTTGACCTGATGATATTTGTAAAATTCATGTTCCTTATACCACGTAGGCATGGGTCACTCAGGGTTGAAACTAGTTTGTAGTTTTATGGGTGGAATGGTAATGACACCTGCGTTAACAAGATTTTCCAAAATGGAGGAGTAAGATTCTCCTAGGGAAGTGTACTTTCATTGTTCTCATCTGAACTGGAAATATTGTACAGGAGAAAGATTAGAAGGGGGTTTGGATGGGTTTAATTGATGAGGGGGGCCAGCTTTTAGAACTATGACATTCAAATACCCTTTGGTATTTGAATAGTTGTTTTGAGGTTTCGAAGACAAAGAAGTATCATTTGATTTGAATGTGATGTTCTTATCATGGAGTTGAATCTTCTTTTCTTCGATAGCACAAATTTCTAATTTTCATGCCATGGTGAATGCCTCATTGAAAGTGAAAATTTTTTACACCTGTAGGGTTGGTGAGATGTGTCTAGCACATGCCTAAGTAGATAGTTCTATCATCTTGGTTTGAGGTAATTAGCATGTGATCTGGTTTATGAGGCTACACCAGCGAGTGACAAAGTTAGTGATAGACTCATCGTCATATTGTCGTGTGGAATAGAGATCAGTCATGGTAACCTTCTTAACAACTTTGATGGAGAAGAGATCTAGGAAGGCTTGGGCTACTTGATTAAATGAGTAAATGGAGTGTCTTGGTAGTCCACTCTACCAGTCCAATGTAGGTCTTGTCAAGGACATTGGGAAAGTCCTCAAAAGTAAAGCATCATTGTGGGCAATCTGTTAACACCCATGTTTAAAGGACCGCAAATGTTATTGAGGATATTCTTTTCTATTGAAGTTATTGAATTTTACATCTCCCAATGTATGGGGTATGGTTGAATGGGAATGGATGGGTGAATATTCTCATTACAAATTTCATCATAGGTGAGGGAATTACATGAGCCAGAAATAGATGCTTCTAGTGTTTGCATATTTTCCATCATCAACTTGATGAGGTCATTGGTAGGTTGTGATGGGGGACATCTCTTGTGGTATAAGGTGGTAGATATTGAACCTGATAGGGAGGTTGAGAATAAGGAACTAACATGGAAGGAACATATCCAGAATGAGGGATAGAAGAGAAAGGGGGTTGTTGTCATGACTCTGGTAGCGATTGGGGGCAATATTTGTGGAATAGAGAGGACAAGATTTTGGAATGGAGTAGGGGTCACTGACACCATGGGATGTTGTGTTGTAATGGGTATTTTTGTGACAATGGGTACAGATTGTGTTATGGTCTAGGTGGTGGATGAGGGGACAACAGATACGACAGGTGCGATGGAAACTGCTGATGCGGTGGTCAGGGTAGGTATGGGTCCTAGCTATGAAACTACCAAGGGTGAAGTAGGTGAGGGTAATACAGTAGTAGGAATAAGGGCAAGGGGGATTGATATCAACATGTCATATATCAATTGACCAGAGGAGTCTCGGGTGGAAGAATGGGAAAGGTATGATTTTAAGGTCGTGGGATTCTGATAAAGGATTCATGCAAACTCCTTGTCAACGGTAGCAATGGTGATAGGTAAGGTTGGATCCATAAGTGATAGGATAGAAGGCGGTGAAGGACTAGGTGAGAGTGGTTAATGAATAGCATGGAATATGAGGAAGTTAGTCTTGCTAAGAGTCACCACCATGTGAACAAGTCCTGACCTGGTAAGACTGTATTCTGTAGATGACACATAAAACGGTAAAAATAGAGAATAATGGAGATGGGAGGTGAATTTGGTCAATGTTCAGATTTTTAAAAACTAAGCACAAGAAATTGATGACGGTCAGGTTAACTGGTGATGGTTCTGGGAAAACCAATGATGGTATGAATGACTGGTGACAGTTAAGACAACACCGATGATGCTTGTTGAAACCAGTCTAAAAAATGAAGTGAGAATGTTAGATTTATACTGTCGAGACTGTGTATGATATAAAATATCAATAAAAGAGAAATATGATGATGCCATGAGGGAAAGAAATAGAATAAAAGTGGTAATGATAGCTATTCTAGGTAAAGTAACTAGAAATATAGAAGCTAACACTGGTTAGGGTTTAAATGATGACGGTCAGATGTGAATTGACGACGGTCTCTGGACCGATGTCGGTGACTATTAAATGAGAAAGAAATAAAGAAAATTGGTTTTGTGAATTAAATTAGATGAAGAATCAAAACCAGAAGCTTGATAATGAGAAGATGGGGCCCTATAACACTCAGAGAAAGTCATAATACTCCAACCATGATGGTGGAGTGTGCAAGGAAGAAAAAAAAAATGGGGATTCATAATCTCACACCTCAAAACACAAGCCAAGAAGAACACTACGAAAAAGCACAATCCTAATAGTGATTTTCTTATGTTTGTTTAGCTTATGCTATTTAGGACTAACTATGTGTATTTAGAACAAAAAAAATTGGTTGGGAAGGCATCCTTCAAAGAAGAATATCTAAAAGGAGAGGTTTCAGGTATGTTCTGGAAAGGGAAGGCCATCCTCTGAGATGATGACTTGACAGAGGAAACGAGCTAGAGAGTATCTACCAAATAGATTGTGTGATCACTAACAGATCTTCCCAGGTGAGATGTTGTGTAATAAATATGTGTATATTTTATTTTGTGTAAGGTAAGACACAAAGAGAGAGAAAAATGTGATTTCTATGATTCTTTGTGTTAACCATCAGTTGGGCATGACTTCCAGCATATAGGTTTCCCTTGGTCTTAATGTGAGTTAATAATGCAATAAGTCATAATGTAATGCAAGTGTTTTAAACCCAAATTGAAATATTATATTCGATGACACACAAAGATGAATAGGAGAGGGTACGCTCTTTCACTAAATGCAAGAAAGGAAGAAGAATGATTCTTTTTATATGCACAAAAAGAAACATATCGTTTAGAACAATAAGAAAGAAGAGAAGATTACCAAGGAATAAATTTAATGTGTAAACCTTTTAAAGGGAAAAAAACACACAAATCTTCCTAGGAATGAAGAAAATGCAATAGAACCCCTAATGGGTCCCACCGAGTGTGCCAAAATGTTTCATCGTTTTCTTTACCTTTTCAAAATGATGAAACAGATAAGAGTAAGGGCCAAGGAGGAATACATATTAATTTTGGTTGGTTGATGGATGTTATGTTTGTTTCAACTTCTTGATCCACAACTGAATGTGAGAGCTTCCTTTTGGCTAGGAGGAACTACCTATAATAGAAAACAAGACCACAAAATATCATTAAATGATATATGAAAGTGGACTACCTATAATATGCTAGTTTCGGGAAGTGTGATACTTCCTAGACGACTGTCAATCCACTATTTAAAACAATTTAATGCAAGAAATAAACAAGGTCCTACTGTAGTTGATGTGATTTAGGTATCTCATCCAAATACAATAATAAAATCCAATCACAACAGGCTAGGCTATAGTTGATTCTAAGAGGTGAGGGGTTTGTCAAGGTTCTGGGATTGGTCAAGGTCAGATTCTAGGTTATTTAGGTCAACTAGTAGGGTGATTGTTGGGTCTGTTCTTAGTCAAGGTGTAAAACACAGAGACTGATGTTGGCTAAATTAGAGTGATGCCAGTTTAGGTAGAACTAATGACAGTAATGGGTAACTGGAATCGGTATGGTCGGGGTGAAAGATACTCAAAAAAGGTTAAATGGTAAGGTGATCATAGGTCAGATAAAGTTTGGGCAAGTGAATGGCGGGTCTGTGAAAACCTTAGGTATGCTTAGAAATACACAACAGGTGAAAAAAGGTGATTTGGTGATGTGGGTGAAGGGATTTTTGGATTTACAAGCAAGTGGGTGATGAAGTAATAAGCATGCAAAGAATAGATTAATAACAGGAGTAATAAATATTACTACCTGAAATAAACTATACTGATTAGGGTTGTACTTACTCTATTAAGGATCTGATGGTTGGGTGGCGGAAGTGGTTAATCATAGAATACGCATATGGTCCTATAGTGGTGCTTTCCTGGAATACTCCCATGAATGCAATGACTCTCTGATTTATGCTGGTGATGTCTCTGAATGTCTGGATGTATAAAACAATGCTTATCTCACTTGCATGGAGCTCTGAATCACCTTTCTTGCTCTTAGAAATGTGCCAACCTCAAAATAAGGTTACCAAAGGGAATAAAAGGTAACTGATGATAGTTTCAAGTCGATCGGTGTCAGTTCAAAGGTGACTGGCATTGGTTAGGGTAGGATTCCCTAGGTTTACTAAAAAAGGGAGATCCTACAAATGATTTCTACCATATCTCTCTATTCATCTGGGAAAGAGTGGGAATTACCTTTTCTTATGCGGTAATGTGGTTAGAGGGGATGTAGGCTTTAATTTTTAGGGTTTCATTAGTTATGGAAACATACTAATAATAGACTTAGGGTGAGGTGGCTAGGTGAGGTGTATAGGTGAGGTGGTGGTATGGGAATTGTCTTAATTAGGATAATTAAATAATAAATATTGTGAGGACATGGATTAATTTAATTAAACTAATTAAATTAATATACGTGTGGGGTGTAAGGGGCCATGGTTAAGTGAGTGTGTTCAAGTTGATTATTTAACGAAGGGTTAAGGAGAGTGTGACCTAATTTTGGTGTCTATAATCACCAAGTCAGGATTGCAAAGGAAGACCAAAGAAAGAAAAAAAATTCCACTAAATGGGGAAGTTTTTCCTACACAGTTATGCCTTTTGGATTTAAGAATGCGCCTTCTATGTTCTTGCACATCGTGGTACAAGCATTTTAGGAATTCATCCATAAATTTCTTCAAGTTTACCTAGATGACTGGACTGTGCATGGATTGGTAAAAGACCATTGTGAAAATTTGAGGTTGATGTTTGACAGATGTCGGAAATTGAGGATGTCCCTCAACATTAAGAAATGTTTCTTTTTTTCTCCATTTATAATCTTGTTATGACATATTATATGTAAATAAGGCTTAATAGTGGATCCCGCCATAGTTGTAGTTATTGTGGGATTAGGGGAGCCTACTAGTTAAAGTGCAGTGCGTAGATTCCTTGGACATATGGGGTACTATAGGAAATTCATCAAGGGGTATGCCAAGATCGCCACGCCCTTGGAGAAATTTATAAAACACAAGAGTTCCTTTCATTGGTGAGAGGCTCAATAGAAGGAATTTGGCACTTTGAAGGATAGGCTTGTCAATGTGCCCATAGTATGCTTTCCATCTTGGGATAAGCCTTTAAATGTACATATTGATGCCTCAGGAACAGCCATGGGAGAATTAATAGTACAGCCTGGTGTGGGGATTGTTGATCATCCCTTGTGTTTTGTCAGTAGAAATTTCAGACAAGATGAAGGCTCTAGAGAGGAAGCAGTTGGCAATACATGTCACACCCTACATGTTGATTAGTGGAGATCTATATAAATTAGGACATGATGAGGTTTTGTACCAATGTGCATTGGAACATGAGTGTGGCCAAATTATGGAAGAGGCATATGGTGGAATTGTAGGAGGACACTATATAGGAAATGTAACCGCGTGGAAGATTCTACTAGTAGGGCTTTGGTGGGAAACCATCTACTAGGATTGTATTAATTTTTGTAAGGCCTGTGACTATTTCCATTTCCTTGGAAAACCAAGAAAAATGGATGAAATTCCCTTATGAACAATAGCGAGTGCTGAACCGTTTGAAAAATGGGAAATTGACTTTGTAGGGCCAGTTTCACCAACCACGCGAAGGACTGGTTTGTGGTATATCATTGCTTGCAATGATTACTTGACACGATGGGAAGAGGCAGCACCTATGAAGGATTACACTGCAGTGACAACTGTTATATTTCTATGGGAGAACATAATCAGTAGGTACAGTTGTCCTTTGAGCTTGACTAGTGATAGGGGTACACATTTTCTCAACTAAACAGTTAGGATTCTCTAGAAGAATTTATGGTAGCCCATCAAAATACTACCCCCTATTATCCAAAGTAAAATGGAACTACTGAGGCATTTAAAAAAATACTAAGTAACACGTTGACCAAGATCTATGACATCGAAAGATGAGATTGGAATAACAAGGTATCAGTCATTCTATGGGCATATAGGACAACCTACAAGAGGTTAAATAAAGCCACACCATTTCATTTTGTGTTTAGCATGGAGGTTGTTTTACTAGTTGAATTCATGTTACCATCATTGCGTATAGCACACATAGGAGGATTATCTAATGAAAAAAATTTGGAAGAGAGGATTGATAAGTTGATGTAGTTAGACGAGAAGCGATCACTTTCTAGATGGAGTCAGAAATCAAAGAAAGCAAGATAAAAATCATGGCATGATCGTCACATCAAGAACAAATAGTTTAAGGTTAGGCAGATGGTGTTTTTGTATGCTTCCAAGTACCTACGCCATCCTGGGAAGTTGAAATTCCATTGGTTGGGCCCTTACATCATCTCGTACATCCTTGATTCAGGAACTTTCTAGTTACAAGTGCTAGATGGGATGAGATTACTAGGTCATTTCAATGGGAGTAGGCTAAATCCCTACTATAAATAATTCTTCTTGGTGTTTGTAAATAAGGAATTATTGACAGTGAGCTTAGGATTTCCCTTTATTATTTTTCTTTTCTTGTGTTTCCCTCTCTCGTTTCTTATTTCAATTTGCACCTTGTGTGCTGGTAACCACATTATTTTCTAAATTTATGTATGCACAGAGGACTACACATCTATTTTAGTGTGAGGTGGAGTAATGTAAAGCAAATTATAAGCCATTAGTAAAATTTGAGTGGCCCAGGAGAAGGAAGTGCGTAAGATTGAGAAAGCACATGGGGAAATAGTGGATAATGAATTGAGGTGACAAGAAGGTTGTAACATATACCACGTAAAAAGGATGAAGAGAATAGGAACAACATGAGATAGGCAAGGGAAAAAATCAGGTAAAGGACATAAGAAGTGCCTTCGGAGCTGTAGATGCACACATAAGAGTATTCGGTCAGATTGGATTTTTGTGCACCAGAAGGTTGTAGAAGGTTTTTCGTACAGGATTGGGTGCGTGGGTAAGGGCACTTAAGGTTGGCCTAGTGGAAAAAACCACATTTAATGTTAAGTATGTTGGTAGGTGGTATAACATTTATTGTCTAGGAGGAGAAAAAACTATAAATATGACATCGAGAAAGTCATTATTTTACCTTAGTATTACAAATTTGAAGCACTCTTGTGAACTAGGGCATCTAGAGAGATTTTTGAAAAGGAAGAAGAATCATATAAATCTAATTGTGTGACTAGGGTGGATCTAAAAACTAGAAGGAAGGAGTACATGGGTGTAGGAATTTTTTTTTAAGTGCATTGTCTTGTGGAAGGGTTTTCCTATTTAGGGTTTGGAAGCTAGGGAATGGAGATAGAAGGAATTCTTCTAGGATTTGAATTTCAAGATTGAGAAAAATAGTAGAGAAGAGCAAGGAGATTTAAATTTTAACTCGACAAGAATAATGGCACCAAAGAAGGCAATTGTTTCACCAAATAAACATAAGGGCAAGGGAAAGGGAAAACAAACCACTACCTTCACTAGCTCCAATGAGGAATGGTATGCAGAAATACAATACCCAGATGGAGTGTTGTTGGGAAACGATTGGGTGTCACATTTGAGACAAATGTCCATGAGAAATTACAACCATTACATGAGCACTATAGAGAAATAGATGGTGTTGGAGCTGGTTCATCCAACTAATAAGAGGACACCATATGGAATGCCAATATATAGCAGCAAGGTGAAAGTAAAGTTGGAAAAGGTAGGGCTATTGTAACTATATGAGTTGCCTTATTTTGGCAAGCCTGAGTGGTTATATTAGTGGTTGATGTTGCATGTAGATAAAGACCATTTCTACTTTACAGGCCAAAAGATGCATATAACACCCCAGTTTATATCCAAGTTCACTGGCCTAAATTGTGAAGGAGAATCCATAGATGACGATTTGAGTGATAAAGAGGCCATCAAGGAAATAGTAGTAGCTTATGACTACAAATAGGTTTCATGATACTTTGACATCACATAAATTCTAGACCTTGTTATGAGGATGGATGCGCTTTTGGTCACTAAGCTTAATGATCAAGAAATATGGATGCAAGTGATGGGTGTCATTATTCACTTCATTTAATCAGCTTCTTGTTGATGCCATATCAAACTAGGGGTGTGTCTAAATCTATATACAACAAGATTAATCCTATCGATCTAGTAGTTGACTGTAGTTTTTTTTTTTTTTTTTGGAATCTTTTCAATGTCTTAAGGACTTCTTGGTAAAACCTTATTTAAGTCACACTATGAAAACTTTTCTAGAAGTAAACACACTGAAAGCTTTGCTAAAAGGAAACAAACTTACTTATGAAAGTAAACACACTTTTTGTTGGAAATAAACACATAGCTTAGAATGTTTTAAACATGATTGCAAGAGAAAATAAGAATCTATCTAGACACCTGCAGGAACAAGTACATAATAGAGTTTAACTAGAATAATTAAAGCAATACAAAATTAACAGATCTAAATTATTTTCTCAAGAAATATAAATACCAAATAAATGAATATCCTATTCCTTAGGGGAGTGGGCCCTTGCTCCTTCTCGAATCAGGATTTAACAACTCAAAATTCTCTTAAACAGGAATGGTTATTTTACTGATAGAACATTCAGTATTACCAAACATATTGGATTTGTGTACTTAGTCTCTTTTCCATTCTATATGTATTTCTTCTCCATATCTCTATCTACTGCAGGTCTACTTATATATACATTTACAATCATAGTTGTCTCTACGATTCTGATGAAATTTAATCATGCCTAGAATAGATGTTGAGTCAGATTGGGCTGATCAAATATCTGTAAAATAGCTCTCTCGATCTTTGTTTAGATATCTTCTCATTCTTTTCTAATTGAAAGGGTCATTGATGTAGAATCTCTAGATGTGGTTAAAATAAATAAACATCCATCAGTTCCAGAACTTTAGAGAAGTTCCAGAACCATAGGAAATTGTTAAAGATCAAAACCATAAGAGTTTCAGAGTTATACCCAAGAGTTCCGAAAGTAAGTCCAAAAATTTTGGAACTAAATACTGGATTTCCAGAACTAAGTCTAAAAGTTCCGGAACTAGATGATGAATTTTTAATGGAGTTTTGAAACTAACTTAGAATTTCCGGAACTAAGCTGTGTTGGAATAGATGCTACCAAAAACATACTAAATTCTACATACTTCATTTCTTCGACTGATTAGATCCACATTATTACAAAATTGAATTTCAAACACACTCTTCATCAGGAATTTCAGAGTTGTTAACATTAGAATCACAATCAATCAAAAGATAGAAAATTACATCCTAACTCATATCAGATCAAAAAAAAATTACAAAATGAAATCAAACTTAATAAAATAGAAAATAAGATGAGATCATATATTATACATTAATCAGGCATATTTTGGCCTCATCAGCAAGTGAACAAGGCATGGTTGAATGTATGCCACAAAATCTTAGAAGCAACCATCTATAACTTTTCTACCTTTATTGCGGATGAGATCATAAGTAACCCGCGGGAAGGAACAAATATCTTATTCGGAAAAATTTCCTCACCATCATCTTCTCAGAGATTGGAGTACCAGATGGGCCAAAAAAAAATTTTGTGAGTATCCAAAAGACAACCCCTCGTCCGATAAAATGTTTGAGAAGTATACCTATGAAACCATGATGGTCGCTAACAAGGTTCACCTAGAGAATTGGTACAAATGAAAGTGTGATGTCTTCGGGGAAGAGTGGAGGATCTCAGAGAAGTTTCCCACACTGGTGGATGGAGAGGAAGAGTTTGTAGTTTATCAACATTTCTACATTAGCAGGTTTACATTAACAAATGGGACTAAGAACCCATGGTGCAAGATACCCTTCTCCTTCACCATTCAATACTTCCAAGTAGGGGTCAACCGGTTCAAGGAGGCCAAAAGCATAAGGTTTGACCTTAGTAAGGAGTTCCAGAACCACCACGCATTGTGCTGAAAGCTTGTATACCCTAAGAAGCATGAATATGTGGATAAGTATGTCTCTCACAATGTACAAATGATGAAGCCGATAACATTTCCGTTCGCAAGAAGGGCTACAACAAGGGTATATCTGTGCATAAGGCCTAAGTTTGAGAAAGGTGCCTATCTAGAGAGTGATGTCTCCATTCCAGAAGACCCCACAAGTTAGAAAAATTTCATGCCGAAAAAGAGGGAAAGAGAAGAGGTGCAAGAGAAAAAGGCACCAAGTGTGCAAACCACACAATCAGCGGGCATGCCGAAAGTAGTCGCGAAGCCTAGAACTTACATGCGTAGAAAGAAGTCCCTGGTGAAGGAAAAAACCCTAAAAGAGGAGGCTCCAGAGCAAGAATAACCCCTCATACATGAAGAGTCACCAAGGAATATGGATCTTGTTAATGAAAAGGAGAAATAAGAATATCCTATACTAGAATCACTTGTTAGGAAGAAGTAGAAGGTGGCAGAAGAGGAAGAATCAAAGGAAATAAAAATTTTAGAGCCCTACATTGGTGATGGGGATGATGACAATCCTAAAGGATGTCAAGACCATCTGGTATATGATATACATGACTCTGAGGAGGAGGAATATGAAGAGAAGAATGATGAGGAAGATGAAGAGGAGAATACTTATGAGGAGAAAGAAGAGGATCAAGGCAAGGGGTGAGAAAAGAAGTAAGCAAAAAAACTTAGGCAACCCCAATCCTCACCAAGGAGTAAGTGGAAAAATTTACAAAGAGAGAAGTGATGGGAATCATTATGGACTTGTTGGATCAAGATTTGGAGTGGAGCACACATGAGATTTTAAAGAAAATAGAGGAAGAGAGCATTGGGAAATAATATGGTAGCATGGGTGGGAATCCCAATTTGGTAGTATGTTTCCCAAAGGCTATGCAAACATGTGGGAACCGCGTAGTGGTAGCACAAGGGAATGGAATGGGATACATTAATGATCTAAGCAAGGTACTATGTGTGCACTTCCAAAGCACCATACCAATGGAATAACTCTTGGCTTTGTGTTCCTTTCATGAAGAAGGTGCATATCCACGAACCAGAAATATGTTATCTTGGGCATTCGAGTCTCACATGGATGAACCTAAATTAAAATTAAGTTAGGGAGTGTTGATGAATGTGATAGAAATAAAAGGAGTTAATCCCTTGGTGAATGATCAATAATTATCAAATGAGAAGGTCTGTAATGTGCTCAACAAATTTTTAGTTGAAATTGATGCCAGACTGTTCAAAAGGAATGATAGAGTAAGATTCCTGGAGGAGGAATTGGAGAAGAAAAATAAGGAGCTCATTGAGAAGAGCAAGGACTTGAAATAAGAAGAGATTATCAACACATATCTAAGGTGTGAACTAAAAGAGGATAAGGCAAGGGTGCATGAGCTACATAAGAAAATTGAAATGATTATGGGTGTTATTATTTTAAAGCATCCTGACCTAGCTCCACCCAAGAAAAAATATGAATTAACCTTGCAGTGTCTATAGGATTTGACCTACATCCTCATAATGGAAAGGTAGTCACTTTCCTTAGAGTCTAAAGAAGAAGTGCTAGCGTGCCAAGAGAAATAAGAACAGATGAACGTTTTTGAAATAATTGCTCGGTATGCCAAACTCCTTGCATAGTTAAAGGCTACTACACAAGTTGTTAAAGATTAATATTACAAATGTGCTAATAGAGATAGAGTAGAAAGCATCCTGATCACCACACATGAAATGGAACTCAAGGATTTTAAAGAAAAGAATAAGGGGAACAGGGAAGAAAGAGATAAAATCCTAGACGAGGAAGAAAATAATTTAGAAGCTATAAAGACCTTGTGAGGCTTGATCAAAAGCTAGCTGAAATAATTATACCCCCAAATCACCCACATGATGGATGTGCTTGATGACTTGGGAAAATAATTGGAGAGTATTATTGAGACAATGAGTGCCAAAGGGGAAGAATTAAGCTTTGAGGATGTGAGTGACTTAGTCAAAGACCTCTGTCAGTAAGCATAGAGTGAGGTTGATGCCTGGGAAAATCTAGAGATAGAAATAGGGAAGGATTTCCCTCTCCTCTTTCAAAAATAAGCATTTTCTTCATCATTTTCCTCATTATTTCATTCTTTATCCCACTATTCAAATCCCGCCATTATTTATTCGTTGAAGAGAAGTGTTTCTAAGGAAGGAGAACAGGTGTAGTGTGGGGTGTTGTTAGGCCCCAGGATATTGGCTAAGTACAACAAGGCACATGGGTACATGGGGCCTATTTGAAGAAGGGCGTGCATGACAGGGTTCTAGTAGGGTTTAGTAAAACACATAGCACACGCATAATAAAAGAAGGTTTTTTGTGACTTATCCATATTTGGAGTTCCAGAAAACACATGAGGAATGTGTGACCCTTCTAGCATGTGAAGTGGATAAGGTGCCAGCATGGCAGCTGTAGGATAAAGAATAGAATATTCCATGCATGTGATGGAAGGATCTAGAAAGACATCATTGTAAAGAGTGGAGAGATCAAATCAAAGGAATCATGCTCCATGGGAGGACCACTTGGACACTTGGCAACCGATCTGTTACCTCAGAAGGCATGGTGGTGAAGGCTGAAAGCTATATATAGAGATGCGTAGGTAGTAGAAGAATATAGTGGTAGCATGGTGGAAGAGAGGTGAAGCTCTACAGAAATATTATGGAGGATTATATGGGTTGGGATTATAGAAAATATAGGAGTGATGGAATTTTTAGAGGGATGGGTCTTTGTTTATCCTTGTAATATGAAGGACATAGTTTAGTTTTTGATGCATGACCTTACTCTGTATTATTATATTGGTCTGTTATGGCATTAACTGAATGTAATGTGGTTATGGAATTCATTAAAATGATTATAAGGTATCATTGTAATATATATATATGTTGTTCACAGGCATCAATCCTAGTATATTTCCTTGGTATTATGGATCATATTTGTATTATGTTTAATGTTTTCCTTTTATCTTCTAAATGAATGCATGGTTCTTTTCCATTCTTTTACACTTAAGTATATGTCATAGATGATGTATTCTCATAAGACTCATATAAATGAGGGCCTCAGCACCCACGTGTACCTCAGGTGATTTCCCAACACCCGTTGGGTGATAGCCAGTGCACATAGAGATTAGATTATTTTTCTAAGGGTATAAAAATGACTAGAAGTGTGCAGAAAACACAATCTTTGGGCACTCCGGAGTCAGGCACCAAGCCAAGAACCTACGCATGCAAGAAGAAATCTCCCATTAAGGAGAAGTAGAATACACTTGAGGAAGAGGTGTTAGAACGAGAAGAGTCACCCAGAAGGGAATCACCTGTTGAGGAAGAGGAAGAATCCCCAACTAGGAATAAATAGAAGGTATCAGGCAAGGAAAACTCAGAGGAGATGGAAATCTTAGAGGCTTATAGGGGCAAGAAGGACAATGATGAAGATGAATAATTTCATAATCATCCAATGTATGATATACACAATTTCGAAGAAGAATGAAATGAAGAGAATAATGGAGATAAGGAGGATGCCCAAGGAAAGGGGGTTAGTAAGGAGGTGAACACTAAGGATCATAGGACCCCCAACCTCACCAAGGATTAGGTAGAATAGGCAGTAGAGAGAGAAGTAGCGGTAATAATCAATAAGTTAGTAGAAAAAGAGGTGGAGTAGAGCACGGAGGAGATACTCAAGGAAATAGAAGCTGAGGGCATTGGAAAGGAGTATGGAAGCATGGGAGGGGATCCCACTATAGCTGTGAGATTTCTAAAGGGAGTGCACATAGGAGGGAAGAGTATGGTTGTAACACAAGGGTAGGGAATAGGTTATATCAATGATCCAAACAAAGTGCTACGTGTGCACTTTCAAAGTACTATGTTACTAGAATAACTCCTGATGATGTCTTCATTTGATGAGGAAGGCACGTACCTATGAACCAAGAAGATTTTATCTCAGGAATTTAAGTCCCACATTGATGAGAATGAATTAGAAGTAAGCCAAGGGGTGTTTATGAAGATGTCAGAGGAAAAAGGGATAAACCTGCTAGTAGATGCTCAGAAATTATCTCATGAATAAGTCTGTAACGCACTCAATAAGGTTTCAATGGAAGTTGAGGCAAGAATTTTTGGAAGGAATGACCATGTGAGATTCCTAGAAGGGGGATTAGAGAAGTAAAAGGAGGATCTAGTTGAAAAAAAAAAGGACCCAAAGCAAGAAGAGCTGATCAGCACACAGCTAAGGTGTGAGAGGTCTACAAGAAGGTAGAAATGATTACAAATGCTATTATCTTAAAGCATCCAGACCTAGCACTTCTCAAGTAGAAATACGAATCGACCTTGCAGTGCTTGGATATTTAACTCACATCCTTACAATGGAAAGGCAGACACTCTCCTTAGAGTTAGAAAAAGAGGAACTGGCATGCTAAGAGGAGGAGAAGCTTAAGGTTGTGGAGGTAGTCTCCCAATACACCAAACTCCTCGCCACTGTAAAATCTTCCATGTATGTAGCTGAAGCTTCTTGCGACAATTATGTTGATATAGATTGAGTAACAAACATCCTAGTTGCTATGCATGAGGCAATGCTAAAGTATTTTCAGGAGAAAATTAACGGTAATAGAGAAGAGTGGGATAAGATCTTAGCCAAGGTGGAAAATAAGTCAAAATCTATCGAGACCTTATGGGGCTAGATTAAAAACCCACTAAGGGAGTTATATCCCTAGATCACCCATAGGATGGATGCACTTGATGAATTTGGAAAACAACTAGAAGGGATCATTGATACAATGGGTGCCAAGGGAGATGAGATGAGTTTCAATGAGGTAAGTTCTCTAGTGGGTGACTTACTCTAGGAAATGAAAAATGAAGTAGATGCCTGGTAGAAGATTGAGGAAGATATAAGGAAGGATTTCCCACTCTTTCTTTAGAAATAAACATATTTTTCTTCTTTCCTCCATTCTTTAATTCTTCCATTCTTCATTCCTTCATTCTTTGTTCCAAATATTTAGATTCCCGCCATTCTTTATTCTTTGAAGGAAGGATGTATCCAAGGATGGAAAAAAAGATTAGTGTGGGCTGATTTTGGGCCTCATAATATTGACTAAGTCTCTAAGGGAGAATGCATGTGCATGACCAATATGAAGAAGGGAACACATGAAAATCATGCAGGACAAGGGTTTTAGAAGGGTTTAGTAGAAACCATAGTGTGCGTACAAGGAAAAGAAAAGGGTTTCAGGACTTATACATATTTGGCATTCCAAGAAGAACACAAGGAAAGCATGACCTGACCAAGCATGTGGAGTGGATAAGGTGTCATCCTGGTGACTTGGTGACTAAGAAAGGAATATTCCATGCGATGGAAGGAAACAGAAAGACATCATTACAAAAAGTGGAGAGCTCGGATCAGAGTAATCATGCTCCATTAGAGGACTACATGGACACTTGGCAAGTGATATAGTCCTGAAGGAAGGAATGGCAGTGGATGTTATAGCTATATATAGAGGTACTCGTGTAGAAGAAAGGGGGTGCACTATCAAGAGAGAGAAGAGGGATCAATATATAGGGAATAAAGGGTGAAGCTCTGCAAAAATAATAGGAGGTTCCACAGGGTTGGGGTTATCATAAAGAGTACTGTAGGAGTGATCGCATACTTAGGGGGTTGGGTCTGTGAAAAATTTTGTAATATGGAAAGCATAACTAGGGCTTTTGATGCATAAGTCTTATCTGCATTTATCAATATAGCTACTAAACTATGATCAATATGGCTTGGTGAATGTAATGTGGCTACTAAACTATGATCAATATGAATATATGGTTTTGTGCTAATAATATAATGTTCATGGATGTAAACCCTAGTGTCATTTCCTTATGTTATGGATTAGATATGTTATATGTATGATGTTTCTTTTGATTCTCAATGAATGTATTGATATAATAACTCATCCTAGGCTCTTAGAATGATTGCATGGTCCTTTACCTTTTACATCTAATTTTCTGTCCTTAAGAAATGTATTCTCACAAAACTCACATAAAAGAGGGGTTCAGTGCCCGCTTGTGCCTTAGGTGAGCACCCAGCACCTTTTGGGTGATAGGTTGGCGTACATGGGATTAGAAGGTCATTCTAAGGGCATAAAAATGACTATAGGGTCCACTTGTATTAGCTCGTGAAATGAGATGAGTTTAATCAAGTATACAATATTTAAAGGGCTCCGTCACTCCAATCATAACCTCACCAGATGTCACAAAGGGAAGAGAATGGACTTGTGTTGATTAATCAATGTTGAGTTGGAATGTATCGAATCTATAAATTCCACAAATGACCAAAATGTGGGGTCCGAGTTTTACAAACAAGGAAAAATGAATACATCAGTGGATTAATTAAAGGAGGTTCACCAACAATGCAAGCAAGTGGAGTTAGCTCAAAGGTCAAGCCATGAACATTGGAGGGAGTAATTTCAAACTTCAAACTAGAGCTAATAAAGTCAATTGATGTGCCAAAAGTAAGTGTCTTGGATCAAGAAATTGGACTCTCCCTCAAGTTCGTCTATGACAGGGCAAAGTTGGCATAAGAAGGAGTTTCAGGAAAGGATTTTTGGGACTCATCGAGGAGACAAATTCTAACTCACCAAGTCATTTCAACGATTAGTAAGAAATTCATGGACCCAACAATACAGAACTCTCTCAATGTAAAAGAGCCATATTTCAAGCATCTAGAGTCTATTTCTAGAAAAATCATAGTAAACTAGAATGTAGAAGATAGAGCTTTGACTTGGAATCATGATGAAGGCAAGAAAATGATATTTCGGGGTTTTTAAAAAAAACCCCAAAATTACAAAGTTCTAGTATTCTGAAATGTCATAGTTTGATCCTTGCTTGTCTATTTCTCACAAACAGCCAGTCATCAGAATTGTGAAGAGAATCTCTCCAACATGGAATCATCAAATTTTTTGGGATTTTGGAGGTTATTTACCTCCAAAATCTGAGAACATTAAACAATTCCCCTGGGTAGGTGAGGGTCATTAATGAAGGTAGGTAACACAATATGGCCATCATCAGTCTATAGGAGCTAGACTAGACCTCAAGTGCAATCATAGCTAGTTTCTTGAAGCACAAGGAAAAGACATTAATTGAGTTGAGATTTGTAAGATCTTCAAGAACTCATTGCAAATTAAACAATGGATTTTTATGGGTTTTGTGGTAATTTCAGGATTTCCTCTCTCTCTCTCTCTCCTCTCATCAAAATTCCTCCATAAATATTATAAGGGGTTGCACAAATAAATTTTTTAATCACCTTTCTTCTCCCCCTCGACCCATTTCTTCTTAAGGCTTCAAACCTTCCTCTCAATACCTATAATGGCTTCATGCCTCTTTCTGCTATAGCAAGTATTATCTATATTCATATAGAGCAATAATATTATGTCTGTGTGTATCTATTTAACCTATCATGGTTTATCATATTCATCTTACCTTTCATTTTACTTGATTAATTTGTGCATTTCATTGGTTATTACATGATTTTTGTGTGTTGTGCTCATTCGAGAATGATGTATTGGATGTAATTTAGTTTGTGGTGCAGGTCCACCCATTCTAGGTTCATCTCTTTTGTTGTTTTGTAGGCTAGGGGAAGTGATCAACACTCCTTCTCTTCATGTATCACCACTTTAGTGTAGGATTTACTTTCATGTATTTCCTCTATCCATGTCCCCTTGAAGGCATTAGTTTAGGGTTTTGTAGTAGTTTGGCCTACATTGTGAGTAGTTGTGGCAGGTAAGTTAAGAGTAAGAACCGGCCTTCTCCAAAGATTTGTATGATTTTCAAGGTCCCACACTTCACGACAACTCCATGTTGTGCAATCATGTTGAATTCCCCATCTCAAAATGGGAAATTTGGGGGGTGTTGTGATTTTATATCAACAATTAAGACACACCCAGTGGGAACACTTTGAGAAGTCAATTTTTCATTTTTAAAATTTATTTTCTACTGCAGACCAAGAACACATTCAATCTAAAGTTTGAAACAAATCATTTTTAGAGGTTTTTTTGCATTTCGGAGGTTTCCACTACAGGGTCAAAGTTTGAAATCATTTTTGGAGGGCTAAAAATGTGCAAAATGAGCTCAAAATTCACAAGACGACAGATCGGGGCCTAAGATTCAAAAGGGTATCCTTAGATTTTTAGAATTTTGGGGTTTTCCAAATTTCAAGATTTCAACATTTCAAGATTTTGGAGGTTTTCCATTTTTAGAACTTCCCAAATTTTGGGTTTCAAGATTTTATTTTTTCAGAGTTTTTGAAATTTTAGGCTTTTAAACTTCAAGAGCTATGACAATTTTAGATTTCTGGGTTTCTTCATTTTAGATTTTGGACTTTTGTGTATTTTGGGTTTCAGAGTTTTAACCACTTCAGATTTTATAGGTTTCAAGAAATGACAGGTTCTTAAATTCAACCCCACATCATTTGTTTGGGATATAAGGTGTGCATATAGTTATCCATTTCATTTCATCAAATTTTTTGTACACTTGGTGGAATTTTAGTCTTCAGAAACACACACACAAAGCCCAACTGGTGATTTCATGTGGGTAACAAACCCCTTTCTCTGAGTAGAATACTTTCCATTTCTTCACCCTCTATTTCCATCCATTTTTCTCTCTTCCATATCTTTCATTTTTCTTCCATTTCATGAAGTCTTACAATCATGGATTCATTCACCTCTTGGGATTCAAATCTAGAACAACAAGAATATCACTACAACCCTCCTCCACATTTGAAATATTCATTTTCAATGTACTACCAACCATCATTGGATCTATATTATGATGCTGATCAACAATATGCATACTCATATGAGCAAGAGCAATATGCAGACCAATTTGGTTACATGTCATACTATGTAGTTGTTGGATAATAGGGGTATGCAAATTATGGAGGATATCATACACCTAAGGGTTATGAGTTATAGCTAAAAGTGTAGAAGTTGGAGTCAAGGATGGAGTATCAAAGGGCTATGTCTCAAATACAAACATGTAGGATTGGTTTTAAGACCCATCGTCCATGGGTAGGTCCTATTCCAAACTACTACAGCCCACAAGACAAGATTGATTTTATTATTGAAATTTTTTCATGGCTCATAGAGTGGATCCAAGAGATATGAGCTTTTGTAGACAATGTCATTAAATTTCTTTAAGGAGAAACCCTTACATTCCCTTCCCACAATACTCTCTCCACTACCCAACTCGCACCATTTCACCTAGAGTCTCGATTCCTAAGTTTCCCATATGTTTCCCCCATTGTGAATCCCCATTCTTCATCTTTTACTATTTCACCTAACCTCAATTTCTATTCACTCTTTCTTTCCAAACTCAAGTCCCCTCCATAGGAATAAATTTGCAAACCTCTTCCACCATATTCACCACCAACAAATAAAAAACTAGTTGAGGCACCACCCACCACTACTCTCACTTCCCCAAATCCATGTGGGAATGAAATTAGAAAAACCAGGCAAGAGGAGTAACAAGGAGAAGAGCCAAATAAAGAACAAATGACAAAAATTTGGTGAGCTTGGATATAAAATTTGGAATCAAGAAAATCCCTCTACTAGTCAAACCTTCAGAGGAGGCTAAGGATGAAGAAGAGTAGGTGGTGAAGGATGATTTAGTTTTAGTAGAAGTTGATCCAAAATAGGTTGAATAATATCAACAATCAGAGTTTTGAGAGTGTAATTTCCACGATGGCACCCTATTTGCAGAGATTGTTGGTCAATCATCAGCTGTAAAATTAATACAGAAGTAAAGAGAAATAACTCTGAATCCAAAAGAATATGATCACATTCTTGTTGTATAGGAATATCAAATAGGCCCAGATGATTCAAACACATGGAAAGTCATGCAAGAAGGTCTAAGTTATTTCCCCACTTCATCCTCTCCAAATTTATATTTCGGAGAGAAGTTTGAGCTCTCATAATTTTTATTTGAGGATGAGGAGCCTCATGGTGAACAAACTTCAAACCCAAAAGTCACCATGGAAGTGAGCGAGATAATTTTGGAGGTTCTACAAGAAGAATAAATCATAGAGAGCTTCTTACTCTCTTCTAATAATGAGAATATAAATATCCCTCTCCCTTCACTTCCATTTGAAAATGGATTGTTTGATGAATATATTATGGGGAAGATCCTTGAAGGCCCTATTATTAATAACAACCCTCATGAGCAGTAGCATTCAATATCTTGTAGCAAGTCATCAATAGTTCCATTGGAGGCCACGAGTGATTTTGAGGAGTTACGTGTTAATGAGGAGTCTCACATTGCCACTGAGGGAAAAGAGCATGAGGAAATCAATTCTTCCATACCATCCACCAAGGTGATACATTAGTTTTCTATAGATGTGCAAAGAGAGGAAATTTCATATAAACACACTCACCATTTCTAGGAAATTCTTCATAAAGATTTTCTTATTGAAATTAAAACTTAGAGAAACATGCACATCCAGTAGTGTAGGCCATGCCCCATCAGGTATCTAGCTTCTTTAGATCTAAAACCAGAGTTTCCATAACCATTCATATTCACTTATAAACATGACGACAAGATTTACAATACCAAGGATCAACTACATCAACTGCAGTGCCTCCAAGAGCCCTAGTTGAATCATTCTGAATAAGTGTTTGTTTGGTTTTTGGGTGATACCTCGTGATATGGGTGAGAATTATTTCCTATTATAGTTTCTCATTCATAAGCACAACCATGTCCAATGTCAAATCATCATCATGGCGACAAGTTGTAAGAAGCAAAAGCTACTTTGCACTACCAATATCGGGGTTTGTTCGAGAACCATTATGCTTTCTATTAGTGTAGGGTAAGAGTAGGATTTGTTTTCAGCATAACAAGTGCTCTTACAAACTCTGCATGTCTACTTAAGCATGTATGATCTTCTTTTTTTTTACATAGTTTTTATTCGTAGTGCTCCAACATAGTACATGGTGTTTTAATAGGGCTCCCATATGCAAAAGAATTTCATACTTGTGGGAAACATTTTAATATCTCAAAAGAAAAAAAATGCAGAGCAACAAAAGTTAGGTAAAGGATAGGTTTTGGTAAATTTTTTGAATTTTTGAGTCCTTAAGGCTAATTTCAGGTGAGATTCTAGTACCCACACCAAGTCAGAGCATCCTCCAACATCATGTTGAAGATTGAAACTTTTAGAAGAAAGAGAAAGATCAAATTTAATATAGTTCCATGGTGTGAAAATTTGAAATTTGCCTTTTTCAAGATTCTGAAGCGTGTGATACACACCAAGAAATCATCAGTTGTGTGCTTCATACTTGGAAGAATTAAGTTTCATAACAATCTATCTCAGTCTCATAGAATAGGGTTATAAAGAGGAACAAGTGGAAATCTTAAATCAGGGCAATTTTTAACTCTCACAAATCTTATTTTTAAGATTCTCTTATGAATATTGAGGGTGCAAGAAGCAAAGCAGCTTTAGTAGTGTGCACGTAGTCTCTAGGTTTCAAATTCATCATATTCAGGTTTAGTTATAGGAATTTATTGACTTCTTTCCTAATGGACATGCTAAGGCTTATGGTATAATAAACACCTACTAGGTAGACGTCCCCGCAAGTCTCCAAATTGTTAACTAATTTATTCCCCCCCGAAAAAAATTAGTCAACCCAAGCCCACATTTGGTTAAACAAATAAAAATGTTTAGAAGCATGTCAAACCTAAAAAATTCTCCATACTCAGCCCTTATCAGGCCTCAGGCATAAGAAAATTCCCAAGAATCCAAAAACGTGAACCCTGGGGTTGAAATTTGCATTTTGGGTCTTATAGGCCAACCAAGAAAAATAAATAGCTCATTGAGCTACTCGGAAAGCTTGGTAGACACAAGAGGAGGTAGGTGTTTACATAGTTCATCGAGCTAGAAGAGTATGGAGGTAGCGAGTGGAAAATGTGACTCGCCAAGTAGCTTGAAGAACTACTCAGAGAGATGAGTTGGGTTTATGATGAATGAAGTATGAGCCAAGATGGCTCAATGCAAAGAATGGATCCATGGTCAAGGTGTTCAGCATGGTTAGATGACTCGAAATAACTCCATGGGAAGTCGAGTGTCTTGTAGATTGGGTGAGCTATGGAGGATAGCTCAGTGGATGAATCATCTAGAGAAGGTGAGGCAAATCAGCATCGACACTAGAACGAAATGAGAAACAACTACAAGTTGAGCTTGTACAAATGATCTCATACTGAGTTGTGGAGGATTTCACACCAATGTAGCTTAGTCAATAGCTCAATGAGCTCATGACACAATGTAGTGATCGGGATCAGCCTGTGAACTAGGCCCAACACAGAAAATTATAGGTGCAGCTTGGCTCAAAATTAGAAACCTTGAAACATCGGGGAGCCACGAGGTAGAACTCGAGAGAAATGAATAGACTGCCTGACAAGCCATGCAGAAGGGTGAGTAAATGCATGGAATTCACTATTGTATTTGAGCCATAAATATAAAGGTAGTTAGAAAGTAATCCAAAGGGATTGGAATTTAGATTAATCACCATCAGTCCCATAATGCAAGGATGGAGCCTAAGAGCTAAAATGATCCTATTTTGATAAGGCCGAGTTAAGCCAACAAGGGCTCGCATTAGGAATTTTTTCAAGAGAATGAAATGTAACAGGCTTATACTCAGCTAAGGAAGGAAACAAACGAATTTGGCATGACGGTTATGGTGGCAAGACCAAACTCAATGCTTAACTCATAGAAGTGAATAAGGAAAAATGACATCACCTAGGAGGATGAAGGGCTCGGGCCGGAAAATGATGGAGTCAGTCATCGGTAAAGGATGAAATCAGCCAAGAAATGAGTTGTATCACAAGCCACTGGGTAAGACCAACTTGGATGAATTGGTGAAAATCCTTGGGTTAATGTGTCGACATAGCTCAAGGTCCAGTAGAAGACTAATACATAGTGGTAAGGAACTCATAGGATAAGTGAGGTGTGGAGCTTAGTTAATGTGGGGACAACAATTAATTGAAGGAAGAAATAAATAACTCACCTTACTAACATAGGTGGTGTTGGAAAGAAAGTGAGGATCCAAGTTCATGGGAGCTCAACATGAATTTAGGCATATGTGAAGTCAGGTGGGAATACGACAGAGGCAGAAATCCTGGACTAGCCATGAGGTAATAGAAAAGGAGATGGCCCAACGATTCGAGTATATCCCAATGCATTGAGGCAAGTTCACTAAGCCTTATTGGAAGGACCACTCAAAATCCTAAGGAGGGATGAAAAACATGTCATCAAGGTTGGATCGAGCCAGAATGAAGCATGGGAAAAGTGAACAAAACTGTATGAGGACTCAACCCATATGAGGGGTCCATAAATTCAGAGATATCTAGCCATGAGGTTGAGATGGAGTAAAATGTCTCAAAGGATCATTGAGACATGGCACCAGGAACAGAAGCTCCTAAATTGTCCATGAAGATAGAAGTGAGCTCCTCGAGATAATGAATGGACTTGGCACATAAATTTGAAATGAATCAGCTAAAATGGAGCAAGAAGGGTTATGCATGGTAGAGGAATTTAAAGGAATGAGTTGCCTAAATATAAATGATTTCAGGCTTTCAATGAATTCAGTTTTGAGAACCATCTCGGGTGGGATGGTATCATGCAATTCCAATGCTAGAAGCCCGAAATTCCAAAAATTCATACTTTCAGGTTTTCAGGGTTCATATTTTTAGCTCATTTAGGTCAAGTGAATAGTGTCACAAGCCCAAAAGAGAAAAATTCCAAATCCCAAAGTCCAAATTTTTTACTTCGGGATTTCAGACTTCAGAGAAATAAACAAGGGTAGCTCGATGAATAGTTCCCAAGTTCCTAAAATCATAACATCTGAAATTTTGAAAAATGATATGCCCAAAAGAGGTTCTGAAGTGAATAAGGTGAGGGACCACATGTATTAGGTCATGCAAAGAGCCAAGTTGCCTTAAGTAGATGTTTTTTGAAGGGCTCGGTCACTCTAATGAAAATCTTGTCAGATGTCACAAATGGAAGAGAATGAACTCGTGTTGATTGATCAATATCAAGTTGGGATATATCGAGTCTACAAAGTCCACCAATGACCAAAATTTGGGGTCTGAGTTCATCGGCCAAGGAAAGATGAAGACATGGGTAGATTAATTCAAGGAGGCTCACCAACAATGCAAGTAGGTGTAGCTAGCTCAAAGGTTGAGCCCTGAATGTTGGAGGGAGTGATTTCAAACTTCAAACTAGAGCTAACAAATTCATTCGATGTGCCAAAAATAAGTGGCTCGAATCAAGCACTTGGACTCTCCCTTGATTTTCTCTATGACAGGGCCGAGATGGCATAATCGGGAGTTCTGGGAAAGGATTTTTGGGACTCTCCAGGGAGACAAATTTTAACTCACCAAGCCATTTCAAAGATCAATGAGCAGTTCATGGACCCAATAATGTAATACTCTCTCATAGTCAAAGAGCCATATTTCAAGCATCTGGACTCTGTTCTTAGAAAAATCATAGTCAACTAGAAGGTACAAGAGATAGATTCAGCTCGATATCATGATAAAGGCAAGAAAATGAGATTTTCAGGGGGTTTTTTAAAAACCCCAAAGTTATAGAGTCCCAAAACTCTGAAATGTCATAGTTTTAGCCTCGGTTGTTCATTTCTCGGAAACAACCAGTCACCAGAATCATGAAGAGAATATCTCCAGTATAGAATCATCAGATTTCAGGATTTTGAAGGTTCTAGACCTCTAAAATTTGAGAATAGTGAACATTTTCTCTAGGTAGGTGAGGGTCATTAATGAAGGTAGGTAAAAAGATATTGTTATCATGAGTCTACAAGAGCTATACTAGACCTCAGGTATAATCACAGCTAGTTTCTTGAAATACAAAGCAAAGAAATTAATGGAGTGGAGATTTTGAAGATCTTCAAGCACTTATTACAGATTAAACAATGGATTTGTATGGGTTTTGGGGTAATTTTAGGATTTTTTCTCTCTCTCTCTCTCCTCTCATCAAAATTCCTCTATAAATATTATAAGGGGTTACATAAACAAATTTTTTGATCACCTTTCTTCTCCCAAGCACCCCATTTTTTTTAGGTCTTCAAGACTTCTTTTCAAGACCTGTAATGGCTTTATGCCTCTTTCTACTATAGCAAGTATTGTGTATATTCATATGGAATAACAATATTATGTCTATGTTGATCTCCTTAACCTCTAATGGTTTATTTTCTTCATCTTACCTTTCATTGTGCTTGTTTAATCTATGCATTTACTTGGTTATTACATGATTTTTGTGTGTTTTTCTCATTCAGGAATGATGTATTGGATGTAATTTAGTTTGTCTTGTAGGTCCACATGTTCTAGGTTCATCTCTTTCATTGTTTTTTAGGTTACGGTAAGTGATCAGCACTCCTTCTCTTGGTATATCACCGCTTTAGTGTAGGATTTACTTTTATGCATTTCCTATATCCTTATCCCATTGGAAGCATTATTTTAAGGTTTATCAGTAGTTTGGCCTACACTTGGAGTAGTTGTGGTAGGTAAGTTAGGAGTAGTTATGCATCCTAGAATTTATTATGAACAACCCTAGCACATTGGCACATCACTCAGCCTGAGCTCAGGGAAAATTTTAGTGGCGAATATTCGTAATATGGCGAATATTCCATTTTTGAAAATTTTGAAAAGGTGAATTTTTTGGCACGGGTCAGTGACCTGTTCACCTAAAAATTACACTTTTAATTTTTTTTTAGGGGTCAGCTTCACCTACGCTTGAAAAATATCCCCTATATAAACCTAGATTATTCGCTAGGTAGAACACTTCTACTTCACATTTTTCAACAATATGATATATCCCGTATTATAGACGTGCGACAAGGGGGTAAGTTATTGACGTGCAACAAGGAGGGTTTGCAGACAAGGAGATACTGCAGATATTGACGCATAGTAGACGCATGACAAAGAGTTTGTTGACGAGTGACATGGAGATTTTTTTGATGAGCAAGAAGAGGGCAGAGGCTGCAAACGTGCGACAGGATATTTGCTGTCACGCGTCAAAAAAATGCATTGACGCGCGTCAATAGACCTCATTGACGCATGTCAACAGACCTCATTGACGCGCGTCAACAACCTTGTTGACACGCGTCAAAGAGGTCTGTTGATGCATGTCAATGAGGGTTATTTGTTGACGCACGACCTTGACGGATAGTTGACGCGTGAAAAGGAGGTACAACAGATATTGATGCATAGAAAAAACATGACAAAGATTTTTTTGATGCGCGACATGGAGATTTTTTGATGAGAAAGTAGAGGTCAGAGGCTGCAGATGCGCGACAAGAGATTTTACCATCGTGCGTCAAAAAAAATGCATTGACGCGCGTCAACAGACCTCAGTGACGCGCGTCACAACTGTAATGATGCACGTCACTAAGGTCTATTGGTGCGCATCACTGAGGATGCTTTCCAACAACACCCTCAGTGACGCACGTCAACAGACCTCAGTGACGCACGTCATTATAGTTGTTGACACGTGTCACTAAGGTCTATTGACGCGCGTCAATGCATTTTTTTTACGTGTGATAGAAAAATCTCCCATCACACATCTGTAGCCTTCTGTCGTAGCACTTGACAATTAGGTGAAATTTCTTCATACAACCCCCAAAAAAATCGCCTTCCCGTGAAACCGGTTCCGGGGATATTCGCCAGGTATTCTCCACCTCTGATTTCCAATAGGTCTCTTAAAATGAACCCTGCCTGAGCTGAGAACTCACCCAAATCACACAAAGGTACCAAGTCCCTCTTTAGAGTTGTTTGTATAGGATATTAGTGGGATGATGTTTAAACATACCCATATTTATAACTAAACATAAACATTCCATAATGCATAAACTTGATCTAGAACTCAGAGAATCATTAGCTAATAATAACTATAATAAGATTAACCATACAAAAAACATATTCAATTATGTCTAACACCATTATCCAACAAATATACTCCATTGCATTAAACATTGTAAAAAATATAAGCTTCTTACACTATAAAGTATCTCCATAAGTCATGTGCGCATCAAAACCAACAACATGGCTCTCTAATAATTCACTGCCCATTAAACTACATAATTCAATTACATATTTATAGAGGAGGGGACTTTCCCTTCACCACCCATACACTTCTCATAATAGTTTTCATGCTGATAATAGCCATGTGCCTTTACAATAACATGCACAACATGCAAGTGTTTTAATAATAGATGTCATATAGTTAACTCTAAGAATAAATCCTATTTATAGCTTAAACTATGCATGGAGATTATCAACCGCTTGTTCCTAAAATACCATTGGATGTAATGCAAGTCTTCATATCTATGTGTTTTCAACAAGTTATCTCCAAAAATATCCCTTAACCATAAAACAGTTAAGTCTTGATAGTGGGTGCTTCAATACTAGTATAGCTCCACCTACTTCTAATGCCCTATCTTCACACACCTAATACTTAGAATATTTTTGGTTGATCAACATTACCCCACACTAAAGTACATTGCCACCTTGGCAATGGGAATTCTTGCTTATGTCACCAATGATAAATAATAAGTAATGAAAGAATGAAAATAATGAACCAAACTCTATATAAAATAATGGTGTTTATTCTGCAGCACCCTCTTCTTCAACAGGAAGGATTAGTTCTAGATATTCATTCTTGATCTCAGCCTCCAAGGTCTTCCAATCACTCAGTGCATTCCTCATTTTCTCTAGAATTTCAGTGGCTATGTCATCTAATTCATCCTTAGATATTTTTCATTTCTCATTTTTTAGTATCCAAACAACATTGGTGATACCTGACAGAATTCCCTCCATGAGGTCCATATTATGCGCTACAAGCTTTCCAATCTTGTTAATCCTTTCCTTGTTTGGATCCTTAGATGTAGTGAGGGCTTCACACTTTTGTTTTACCAGTGCCAACCTTTTTGTGTGCCCAAGTGTTTCATCCTTCATCACCTTCATAACTTCATTATCCTCTTCTAGAGTTTTGGTCCTTATTATGGTGTCTAGCACCACACATAAATTAAGAACTTGATCGACTCTCTTTAGCTTATCCATCAATGTTAAGAGTAATGCCTCATATACTAAAAAATTTTGATCAATAGTGCCCCTTGCTCTTTCTACTTCTTCCTTTGCATCTTTTTAATTGGGGAGGCACATTGGTCCATCCAAAATTAGGAGAACTGTTGCACATAGATAGTGCAACTCAGACTTTAAGTTGCGAGGCACCTTATCCTGAAACTAAGGCCACTATAGAAAAATATTATCTGTAATATACTCTGCCATCATTTTTTACCTTTGTGGCCTTTACTACTACATTATCGTGCTCTTGAGTAAGGCACTTAATTTCTGTGTCCTTGTCCTTTTTATCCTCCACTAGCGTCTAGATTTTTGTTTCCTTATCCATATTTATATGTGCTACTTCTATGGACACCTTACTCAAAGCATTTCTCACCTTCTCATCTGAAAAAAATGAGTTGGCTTGGTGGTCATATGGTGTGTATGAGGCTCCTTTCTCATCTTATTTTAAATACACACCTCCTTGTAGAAATTAAAACTAGGGTCATCCATGTGAGTTTGCATTCCTTAAGATAGCTACTTGCAAGTGTGTGTATTGTGTGTATTCCAATCCCATCCATACAATTATTTTTCACTAATGTACTCTTGAAACTAGTTCTAATAATTTGAGAAGGGTCATTCATATAACCCAATTCTTGAGTACCACCCACTTCTTCTTCTTCATGTGCACCTACATGCTTGCCAACATTCTCATGCACTGATGTGTCTTCTTCTTGTTGTTTAGTTATGCCTACTTATTTAAGGATAGCACCTTCAACAACTTGGTTAACTTCCTCCTCATCTTTCCCTTCTTCCTACATGGGGTGCATGAGGACTTTTGTAGCTCCACAAGCGATGCTTTCTCCTTCACCAGAGATATCTTCTTGAATACTCATGCTAGGGTCTATAGTCACATAGACTATGCACTCTCCCATCTCTTCATCATAATATATCTCCACACTGGGGATGGCCTCATCTCTATCTCCACTCATTCTTGGAGCTTCCTCCTCTACTTCCTGCGTGCTTTTTTGTGGGGATTCCCCCTCACTATTTTGTAGAGGGATGTACTTCCTGTGATTTCTCTTCTCCTTCTCTTCATCCTTTATCGAAGTCATGCGCGGTGATTTCCTTACTGGTTGTCAAGTTCTAGCACCAGTATCACCTGAAGCACGCCTCTTCCTTAGAATCCTTCTTATATGTACAATTCTAGTGTTGTCTTCAGGTTCCTCTTGTTCTAGGATGTTTTGAAGTCTTATATGTACTGGGTCCTCTTGAGTCAAGGGCACATATGCAACATTCCTTTTATTTCCCATTGTTTGCTTCTTCTTAGGAGGTCCTAGAATATCCATATCCATGCCCTTCACCAATTTTTCATCCTGGAACCTTGGTCTGAGGCATATGTAGATGCATTATGGTTCAATCTACCATACAACCAAACTCTCTAGCATGATTTCCATTGTATCAGACTCCATAGTTTAGACATATGCCTCCTTACCTAGCCATACATATGTTTTGTGCAGAATATGAATCTATGCGTCCACTTTTTTTGTGTCTAACTGGAGCTAACGCGTGTCATGAAATCTATTTACAGATTCCTTGAAATACCTTTTGGTAAATTCAAAATACAACTAACACCACTGGATCTTCTCTCTATACTTCATGTGGAAGTGCCCCACGATGAAATGTTAATAGAATACAAATTCAGCCTCCACTTTCAACACCTTGGGTAACTCACACAAAATGTGTCATTCTCCCTCAAATGCCCTCCGTAATTTCTGAACCCACTTGTCCAAGAACACTTTGTATGTGTTGTAAATAGACCCTTGTTATATGTACTTGGCATATATTTTTTCTGGGGACTTGTTCTCCAATGGAAAGTCCCATATATTTTCCCTAGGACAATCTAGTACCCCAACTTCACTTAACACAATTAATAACAAAATTACACCCAAAATATCTTCTCACATTTTTCTCTTAGATGTGCACCTCATTCACCAATCACTCTGCAATGTAATTAGTGATATTGTAGTAGGTATTGTTGGCCATTTTGTGTGCTATATGTAACCAACGCATGTTTACCTCATTACATCACTCAGTGGCCCCTATTTTACTCCCTACTAACCATGTTGCTACTCTGGTGGCCATGTTTGCAATATTAGTGACCTTGAAATCTTGGCCCCTTCTTATAATTATATAGGGATGTTGTGGCATTAATTCTCTCGTCATCTGTTAAGTCTCTAGAAATTTCTAAACCTGTGTCGCACAACCCGGTAAGTCTTCATGGACCAATGATATTAGCCACTAGTATAATTGCTCATGCTTTCCAAAGTAGGGAAGCTTTAAGATCTACATTATGCCCACACTTTTAAGTAGTTTCTTCACCAAGGCATCCAAAACCCTAGTGTCATCCTACAGTTGCCAGTTAGCCTTTTAGTTGACTTTTGCCACAATGTTCTTCATACATTTTACAGTGCGGTGGTTAATCTTTGTAACCATACACTGAGTAATTTTTTTTTTCTATGTCCACCCTTCAATGAATCCTTCTAGATAAAAAATTTCCACTAGTCACTCCTCTACTGGGTCGTCAACCTCATTCTCTACTACTAGAGATTTTTGTGGTGCCATTGCCTCTTTTGATTCTATAAATGAGTCAAAACCCTAGCTGTAAAACAAAAACCCTATTCACCCTTCCATCGTGCACATGCACCACTCCTTAAATCCTACTTCTATCCCTAGGTACTCTATACTGTGATTCACAACACAACAGATTTACTCAATCTGGAGAATGTTCTTCATCTCCAGCTCTTCTTCGCACTTTGTAATTTCTTCTCAAGTTTGCAAGGTAGCAAATGACATTGAGAATGCCAACTGTAAACCAAGTTTTCAAAAATTCCCTTTATTAATTTCTCTACCTACCACTATACATGACATTAATTTCTCTTAAGTTCGTTAAGTGCCTCATTATCCTGGGCTTCAATGTCTCGCGCCTTAAACTCTTTCGCCTCAGTCATAATTTCCTGGCATGCAACTACTTATCCATCACAGATCTCCTCTTCCCACACTTCCTTAAGGTGAAGTAGTTTATCTAATGTGACCCAACATATGTAGTCTCTAATGTCGCAGCCTCCCTTGATTTATACTAACCACCCAATGCCTTACACATGGTCTTAATTTTTTTAGCAATTCTTTGGAAGTTCTCATGAATTTTGAAACCTTTCTCCTTTTATTTCTCATATGGTTACCTTTGAGTTTATTTCTTTTCCATACCTTCTTTATCCACCCCACACTAAGGGTATGTGCATTCCTCTACATATATAAACAATTTAGATTGTGATTAGCTTCTGGTGATCAAACACGCTTATCACACAAAACACTAAACTAAATTGACAAAGCATAGTGACGAAGAAGGAAATACAGTAAAGGAAATTTAATCTAAATGGAAATACTACCTTATTACAAACACAAAGAAGGATTATTTATAGTAGGGATTCAACCTACACCCATTGAAGTAATTAGATAGCCGTGTTCCATCAAGTGCCTCTAACTGGTAAGCGCGTGATTCAAGTATGTGAGTGATAACATACGGTCCCAACCAATCCACCTTAAGCTTTCCTGGGTGGTGTAGAAACTTTGAATCGTAAAGAAGTACCATATTCCTGACCTCAAGATTCATTTCTATGATGTTTCTGTCATGCCATTCCTTTTGCCTCACCTTTTCCTGCTTCTAACTCCAACGTTCGATGGTGCACCTCTCATCTAACTATATTAACTTTTCAATTGTTTCTTCTAATTATTTCTCATCAGCTAGACCTCCTGTGCATGCAATATGCAAAGAAAGTAACATAAATTCAATGAGAAGAACTGCTTCTATGCCAAAAATCAACTAAAAGGGTGTGCCCTTATTCAATCTTTTGTAGGTTGTTCTATATGCCCGAAGTACAGAAAAAAATTTATCATCCCAATCTTTCCTTCCAACATCACAATTTTTTACCAACGTCTAGCTCAATATCTTATTAAAGGCCTCAGTAGTCCCATTTTCTTGAGGGTTATAAGGTGCAGTCATGTGGTATGTGACCATAAATTCATCCAATAATATCCTAATTGCCTCATTCAAGAAGTGTGTGCCCTTATCACTTGTCAGAATCAACTGACATCCATACCGAGTAAGAATATTTTCCCATAAGAACCTTGTTGTTGTAGCCACTGTAAAATCCTTTATAGGTCTTGCTTCTTCCCACCTTGTAAGATAATCTACAGAAGTGGTGATTTAGCATGATCTAGTTCTATGCACAGCCAGGGAAATAGGACCCACAAATTCTATTACCCATTTTCCAAATGGCTATACACTATTAATAGGCCGTAAAGGCATTTCAACTATTTTCCCAAGTTTTCCAAGGTGCTAAAAATGATCACACACCTTACAATACTCTTTACAATCCTTGTACAGGGTCTCCCACCATAAACCAATAAATAGAATCTTGTGCATGGTGGCATCACCTACATAGTGCCCACCTGTAATACCTTGATTGTCTCATTCAAGAAGTGTGTACCCCTATCACTTGTTAGACTCAAAAGACATCCAAACTGAGTAATAATATTTTCCCATAATAACCTTTTTATTGTAGCCACTATAAAATCCTTTGTAGGTCTTTCTTCTTCCCACCATATAAGATAATATGTACAAGTGGTGGTTTAGCATGATCCAGCTCTACGCACAGCTGGGGAAATAGGACCCACAAAGTTTATTACCCATTTTTCAAATAGATTTACACTAGTAATAGGCCTCAAAGGAATTTCATCTATTTTCCCAAGTTTTCCAAGGTGCTAACAATGATCACATGCCTTACAATACTCTTTACAATCCTTGTATAGGGTCTCCCACCATAAACCAATGAGTAGAATCTTGTGCGCGATGGTGTCACCTGCATAGTCCCCACCTATAATACCACCATGAGCATATTTTATGATGTCCATGCACTCATGTTCCAGTACACACCATGGTAATACTTCATCTCATCCTGGTTTTTATATGTCACCATTGATCAACATGAAAGGTGTGACATGAATTGCAATTTGTTTCTTCTTTAATGCTTTCATTCCTTCTAGCATCATACTTGTGCGTAAAAAGATAGAAATATCCCCCAATTTTTAAGGTGTGTGGTTTAACCTGTACAAATCTACATCGAGCATTGTATCTTTAATTTTCTGTACATCCTCTCTTGATTTAATTCTTGATAAGTGGTCTGGGCCATAATTACTTTTACTTTATTTTACCATGACTCTAAAGTCAAACTTCTACAATAATAGAACCCATTGACATATGTGCCCCTGTAAAATGGTATTATTTACCAAGTATTTCAATGCCACATGATCTGTATAAAACACAAAAGGTGTTTCTAGCAAGTATTTTATAAACTTATACAGTGCGTAGATCATCGAAAAGGCCTCGCGCTCTGTAGTTGTATAGTTTTGTTCTGCATGAGCCAACTTTCTTCTAGTAAAACAGATAGGATGATGTATAATACCTTCTCCAGGTTTAGCAATAACACCACGTCCAATGGCCATGTACCAGAGGCATCCATGTGTACATGAAATGGTTGGTTCCAAGAAGGAACATTACAAAATAGGTGTCATAATAAGCCCCTCTTTCAACACTTCAAATGCACGTTATTACTGTTCTCCCCAATAGAATGTTCCTTTTCCTTTTAGCAAATCTTCCAAGGAGTATGGACAATCTTTACATATCCTTTGATAAATATCTCTGTAATACCTTGTGTGGCCTAAGAATCTGTGCACCTCACTCTAACTAGTAGGCTCTTCCAGGCCTACAATAACTGCAACCTTAGATAGATTCTACTAACAAACCTTCCTTGTAGATGATGTGCCCTAACAAAGTTCCAAAAGGTATAGAAAACACACACTTCTTGATGTTTAAAGAGATGCTTAATTGTGTACATCTGTTCAAACATTAGGTAAAAGGCTGTCACAATGATCCTTAACAAGTCCATACACCATGTCCAATCAACCAAGTAAACATGCAGGAAGTTATGTAAATAAAATCTTGGAATGCTTGAACAACTATGCGCAAAAACACATGCATGTGCACATTCTTTGAAACCAAAGGGCATCAATAGTATATGTAAAAATTTCCCCATTCAGTGGTGAAAGTCATCTTCTTTTGATCCTCCCATTTGCAATTCTAACCTGATGATATCTAGAGTATCCATATGTAAAAGAATAAACTTCACACCCTGCAAAACCTTCTAATATTTCCTCAGTGCAAAAGGTTTAGGCAAAGGATCAATTGCAAACATGAAACATTCAGTCTCCCTATAATCCACACAAATCCTAATCTGAACATATTTCTTTATACTCATCATCATGGGTCTAACCCACTCTGATTCCTCTAGGGGCTTGATGATGCCAAATTTCAACATTTTGTCAATTTCTTCCTTAACTTTGACCTGAAAGTTAGGGTTCATCCTATAAGGTCTCTTCCTGACCGGGGTGTGCACCTTCCTTTAGCTTAGTATTCATCTCACTCATAATGACTCATATACTCCTTTTAACTCATGGTAGCTTGTAGGAAATAAGTCTTGAGAAATCACTGTAGTAACTCAATTATCTTCGCCACTTCAGAATCAGTACTAATAATCCCCAATTATTGCCTCCTTAGGTTCAACATCTATGTCAATGTTCACTTTCCTTGAGTCTTCATAGGTTCATGATAGGCGTGATCACATTCTTAATCTACACTTTCTAACACCTCACACGTACCTGTTGAATGATCTATATCTCAGATTTTCTACTTCTTCATCATTCACTAATGTAGACCATCTTACCTTTTTCCTTCTCAAAGAAAGTGTGCTTAATTAGTGTGGCATCTATCTCTTCTACTTCATCAAAACGTTCTCCTGAGGTCTACAACATCAAATAAGTCCCAAATGAGTTCTTCACCCCTTTGCACTGTCTCCTATAGTTAAGCACTTTATGAACCTGTAATGCCTCTTCCACTGGAGGTTTAGTAGAGAAGTAGTCAAAAGTTTGGGTCATTCCTGCAATTAAGTCTTGCCAATTTCTAGTCTACCTATATAGCTTTCACATAAACATACCAAGTTCACGTGCGTAGCCATTGTAAAGCAGAAATAAAGCTTGTGCACCCATAGTGAAGGTGGTAAAGCTTCATGCCCCTCTGTCCAGAGTCTCTCACACTTGTTAAACGTGGTGCTGAACATGTATGATTACCATGATACATGCAGATTTGAGTAGGTGCATTGCTCTTGAAGAACCAAGTGGTTTTTTAGAGCAATTCTGACTTCATTCCATTCCATGAAATTATCCATGTGAACCATCCACCAATGCATGCTATTGTCTCTACGTATGGTATTTACTAACATATTCCTTATTTCCACTTAATTTTTCCACTGCTCCTCTGTGGTGCATAGGAATACTGTAGGGTCTCCTTCTTTAGTGTACCGAGGTAAAAGATTTGTTACCTATCCTCCAAATACAATCAAGGTTTGATCCTCTCCATGCATGGATGCGCTTCTCAATTCATCACCCAAACATCTCATAGGTTGTCATGTTCCCAATTATCACAAGCAATACTTATAGTATCACTAATATACTGTGTACATCTTCCCACTAGAGGATTCCTTTTTTAGATGGTTCAAGTACTTTTGGGTCTTGAATGACGCATGCACATAAATTATGTTCAGGTCTTACCTCACTTAAAGGTTCAACATAAGGCATGCATATTTCCCATCTTTCAAAGGGATAATCACGTCTTTCTTCCGTGTTCTCAAAACTTATATACCCCTTGTTGAACCGTAGATCAACATTATTTGCATAACACTAAGGGAACCCAGGTAGAGCTGGGAAGTTGTCTGATTTTGCAATTTCTAAAACCTTAAAGTCCCCAATGAACTTGGCCCCCTGTATGGTAATGGATGCATCCTTTAAAACTCCTATGGTAGTGGCCTTAGTTTGACTGACCTTGAACAATACATTAGAGGATGGCTGAAATGGAGGTCTGCCCATCTATACCCATACATCCAAAGTAAGCACATTCACTTTCCACACCTATGTCAATCAATATATTTCTCAAGAATCCATCCATCTACAACATCATTCAGAGTGATCTCCTTATCATAATCCAAGCTATGATGGGAAAATATTAGCATGCGGGATCTACCATCCATTCTCAATACCTACGTGCATAGAGTGTTTCCCTTTAGCTCAATTCCCTAGTAATGGAATGATATTCTCCTGGCACAACATTTTACATACCTCTTTCATGTCATCCATATCTAATTGAGACTATCTCTGCTGGCTTCTTTTGTTCCAACTTTCTGTGACTGTTCCTTTAAACATTGTATTTCACCCTGAATATCTCTTGAGTACCTCCATGGTTTCATGAAAAACCTCCTTCTGATGTGTAGGATTTGGGTACCTTGCATGTAAAACTTCCTCCTTAGTGAATGGTAGGCTTCTGCTGTACAACGCCTCTCTAACGCACGCATAGCTTCAACACGGTGTAGTAATCTTTATAGGTAATACCTCAGGTTCCGGGTGTCAACTTAGGCATCCACTAATTTTCCACAGCGCACTGTAATTCTGACCATCTCTATGCATCCTTATTCTCATGTTTATGCTACTTGTTAAGATGCTCATACAAGTTCCAAGCATTCCTCATAGTTACGATTATCTTCCACATAAAAGCAACAAGTAATATTATGAGGACATTCATTCGCTTGTAGTGGTTAGGAGATCCGCACGTATAAAACATAATTTGTGAGGAAACTCACCTCGTCCACCACCATAGGTCATGGCCCCCAAATCCACCACGGTATCCTTGACCTTTGCCATGACTTCCTTCAAAGCATCCCTTCATTCCTGATCATAACATGCTTAAGTGTGATCATGATCATGATGCTCACTTTTACCTTTAGGGTTATCTAATTATACTATGTATTGTCACACACTAATATCTATGACATCATGTATCTGACTCAATCAATCTACATTCTTCTGGTATCGTGAGTCGTGGACCAGACAAAGTTTTACAATAACAAGATAACATTCTTCCTTATTCCTACATTGTAATAATGGGTAAGTGGCTGACATCATGGTCCAAATGACATATCTCACAGTCTAGTAACAATGAGCACACTGACCTGTGGGGAAAACTATCCTTAGTGTACCCCTTCCACTTCTATAATCTGTACAACCAAATCCTAGTGCACGTCTCATGAGATGAGTTGGCCGATAGTTTCTCCAACTATTTTGTGATAACTACAATATGATGCTTCCAGGAATGGGCTTACTCCAATATCTAGTACTTCCAACTACCTCAATGCGCAACAGTTGATTTCAAGTGCTTCGCACAAGATCCGTATAGGTATTATGCGATATACACCCTCCTAAAAGGTGTGATCAAGCCTCCCATACGAACCACTAGTGCATGCTGAATTTCATGGATATCATAGGAAAGTTTAGACAACAAGTGTCTTGAAATGGGACATCATATTCTCCAAACATCTCTTAGTAGTGCCCTGCTTAATATCACTTGAGTGCAGCTTATACTCTTCTGCTCAAACTCAGGGATATGAAACTCTTTAAGGAAAATATCCTTTAATGTTGCATAATCTACGCAAGTTTGATCAGGGTCGAACTTCTATGTACCAACTTCGTGTGCATGTGCCTTATAATGTAGTTACAAACTGACTTTCTTTGTGCTCAGAAGCCATAACTCCCTTTTGCATGCCAAAGTATCTCACACATGTGCATGTGTTCAACAACATATTCTATGCCCCTATACTCTAGAAGATGAAGAGATGCCTCCATGTAAATATTATTGGGTTGGTGTGGACCCTTCCCACCTGATCCAGAAACCTCTTTGGTTACCTCTGCCTCCAAAACCACCAGATCCACCAGAACTAGATCTACCTATACCCCGTGATCCTCCACCGGTAGCTAGAAGTAGACCAAGTGGATGTATTGATCCCTGTCTCCCAATAGTGGTATTAAACTGAACTCCTACAGTCTGCGAAGTGGCATTACTCTTAGAAGTGAGTCTAAAAATTATGCGTGCTTGAGTTCTGCGCTAATGATGCACTTGAGAAGGTTCCTCCAAACAACAAAAAAGACATTTTCCCATGCCATAGATGTACTTGTCTATCTGACTTCACTCTTGCTCTTCTACTTGCCCAAACTAGTTTGTTGACTACTGGATGTACTAGATACTGGAAATCCAAGCAGCAAGGGATAGGTTGCCAGGTAGATTCAAATGCGCTCCTGCGGCCCATGTCGTCTCTGCTGGAAAAATCCCGTGTGAGGCTGAGGAGGGTTCCCTATCCTATGCTTGCCCAAATGGGGGAGTTCCAGATGCTCTGGAACTCTGACGCCTCTGTACGTGAGATTCAAAATGCTTCACGAGCCATCTCTCTCACTTAACGCCATATACTTCTGTAATATCATGCTGCTTCTCTATCTTGCTCTCACACGCCTCATTATACTTAAGCAACCTTTCTTCTCTCTACATCTCTGCCACTAGGTCTGCCATCTTTCACCAGACCTGTTCCTGCCCGCACGCGTGGTGGGGTTTAGCTAGACCATCGGATTCTATCTTCCAAGTTTAGGGTTACCATCAAGATTTTGATCGCTAGTGGAATACCATGCAAATAATTTCCCCTTGGATAATTTAAAAAATGGAACTTGGCTACCTCTGGGAAAGAATAAGTGGAAATTGAGTACCCTCTAAAATATAGCTGATTCAAAACACCACAGAACCAAGTATCCACAACGCATGCGTCTAAATCAGATTAACATCATAAGAGTGCCTAAAATTATTCCTACGTCTAGACAAGTGTGTGAATGCCTCCACATTCCTTTTAGACTCATAAGCAACCAACCACTCATACAACTCTACTGGAAAGATAACAAAGCAGCTCTCATAGAAACAGTCATACAAATTTCTGCTCCACCCACGTGTGTGTGTCAAAATCATATCTAGTGCTGAACCTTCAAGCGTATTCTTCTTCTAGATCCTATTATCCACTCCTCAACACTTGTTAAGGTCAACCAATACGTCTTCATCATGAAACATCCTGAAAAAATACTGAAAAATAGGTCACGAGCAATGGAACCGATGATGCAACCTATAAGCCACTATGATACAACCCAGGCGCGCTGACACATCACCCATCCTGAGCTGAGTGCTCACTTGAAGCGCGTAAAGGTACTCAGGCCCCTCTTTAGATTTGTTTGTGTAGGATGTTAGTGTGATGAAGTTTACAACACATTTAGAACCATAAATAAGCATAAACATTCCACAGAGTGTATAAACCAGATCTAGATCTTAAAGAATCATGAATTAAACAATAACTATAATAAGATTAACCATAAAAGAACCAGATTACAATCATGTTCTAAAACCATTATTCATCCAATATACTCCATTACATTAAACACTGTAATACATACGGAAGCTTATTATATTACAAAACATCACCATAAGTCATGCACGTGCATCAAGATCCAACAACATAACTCGACAATAATTTACCACTAATGTTAAACTACATAGTTCAATTACATATTTATAGGGGTGGGGGACTTGCCCTTAACCACCCTACGTACTTCCCAAAACAGGTCACACTGTTGATAATAACCATGCACCTTTACATTAACATGCACAACATTGTAAGTGCACTAATGATAGACATCTTTATAGTTAACTAGGAAGAAGTAATCCTATTATTATCTTAAAATCATACATGGCGCTTATCAGACTGCTCATTCCTAAAATAACATTAATATGTCGTGCAAAAGTCTCCATATCCAATATGTGCTCCACATGTTATCTTCCAAAAATAGCCCGCATCCATGAAAATGGCTAAGTGCCGAATCAACTTGTCCCAGCATGCATTCAATCCTATTCCTATCCTTCCACACACTTTAAGTGTGCCTATGTTCTCGTGCATGCAATTCTTTGAATGTGTTCTTATCCTTATCAACAATATTATGTATGCTCAACATGATCTCTGGAGAGTTTTCTGATTTGTAAGGTCTCACACTTCATAACAACTCCATGTTGTGTAATCATGTTGAATGCCCCATCTCAAACTAGGTAATTCGAGGGGTGATATGATTCCACATCAACAATGCAATCCAGCTAGACATTTGTTCCTCATAAGAACTTGGTTACCCACTAAATTTTAAGTACTTGACAATATCAACCCTTTAAGGGGACCTTGGTGGTATGATTTCAATAGTTTAAGAGATTTGTAAGCTTACTACTAACCAAAGTATAAACACACATGAGACAACTAATTACAATTCAACTTGATGCAATAGAATTGGTCTCCTAATACAATGTAAAATTTCACCATCTCATTAATTAACTGATCCAAAGGAAAATTTAGAGGACAGAAGTTCCCTAAATCATCTGAGTATGCACTAAAGTAATACCCCAAGTTGACATGTAAGATCTATTGTCGTAGGTACTACAAGAACATAGGAAAATAGAGCCTATAGGCGACATGAGTATCAGTGGTTGGATTACATGGTATTCTTTCAACTCTAGGACAAGACAGGGTCAACTAATGAGTCACATTACGATGTGGAAAAAATGAATTGGGCGTCCTTCTGAAAAATTTGGGTTTGTGTTGATGGACCTACGATTGTCTTTGACACTTGATAGTCCCCTTCATTACACCAAGGTTCTTCATGAGGTAAAATATCTACCATACGTGGTGAGTCCTTAGGTTACCACATGGCCTACCACTTCACATTGCCACCTCATACGTGAGACAGGTGGTGATCTACTATCAAGTTTTCGATCAAGCTGACACCAATGGGACATTTTTTTAGATTGAGGTGAACCTTGAGCTGCTTTAGTCACTAGAAGGATACGAGATACATGACTCCATGAGCATGAGCCAACTCAGTGAGTCTTTAGTTTAACAATAATGTCGGCGAGAAAAAGACTCCATTACGTGGCCATGAAGCCAGGTCATGGTTAATAATAGTTATGGGATAAGCCTTATAAAGGCTTGTCTAATCCCTCACCGTTTTGTAAGTGGGATAAACCGTTCCATGACCTTGTAACAAATGATGACGACTAGTGTGGTTGTGCAGGTGTGGAGTATGGTAGGTCAACGTGGAGGTCACAACGGGTGAATGTGGTGATACCCTGACAGGCACATGGAAACCACGAGAGGCACGTGTCACAGTGGGATAGCCCACAGAACAATCAAAGATGTTTTGGGCGATACAAAAGCAAAAGCGGAAGGGGTCCTTGGAGTTAACCCCATGACCTCCCCATGAAAATGTCACAACCATCTATATACCAACTTGACCATATTCCAGAGGTCTGGTTTGCAACTAAAGTGGAGGATATGCAATATAATACATTTCTAAGTAGTCTGCCAAGGACCATATAAAAGCTACATCCCCTAATTTCCTGAGCTTAGTCCCAACCAAGCAAATAGGAGACCTTAAGATGCAATGAAGCGTCTCTATTTCTTTAGTGGAGAAGAGTCAGAAAATTCCTTAGGAGTATAAGGCCATATTTTGGATGAACCACAAGATATTGATCAAGTCCTAGCAGTATCTTTGTTATAGGCATTTATTTAATAGGCCTATTATTATTTTTAACTAGGTATTGTGGAGAAAATATTCATGAAGGCCTATTTATTATTATAGGCAATATTATGAAGATGACTAGCACCTGGTTGTCTAATTGTTAATAGGCACTATAAAATGCCTATATTGATGGTTGTCATATCTAGGACCAATAGCTTGAGGACTGATCATTATTGTTATCAACAAGATGAAAGTAGGTCTTTTGGAGGTGTCAAACCAAAGAGTTGTGTTGGATCCAAATCTGAGCTTCCTAGACCACTTCTAAAATGTCTACTTGACCGATTGGCACATCAAGTAGTCCTGTGTGAGAGCTTCTGTTTCTTTTTCTTTTTCATTTTTTTCTTCTTGCATAGCTCCTCGGAGAGGTTTTCACTATGTGAGCTATAATTTGTATTTTTTCTTTGTTTAATTTCTTTTTCTTTAGGATTGGAGATTGTAATTTATTTTCCAAAGTAGGTAGTAGCATCAAGTTTTATATCAAAACCCTTCTTGTGATCTAACAAGGGAAAAGGGTCCTAAGCCCTAAGGAACTCTAGGATGGCCTCATCATTTTGAAAGAGGTCCATCAAAATATGAAACTATTGGTCCTGATCAATGAGGGAAGGATAAACAACATCAAGGGTTTGAATGGATAATTATTCAAGGAAAAGTGTAGGTTCACCTAAGTCTTCAAAGAGGCTATGCATGGAACTGGTCTCAACTTCAGAATTTGAGTCCTCGTCACTAGTTTATACATCCAATACAATTGGAATCTTCTCATATGTCTCATATCCTAGACCATATGTGTAAATATTAGACTTGATATTCATAGGTTCAAGAACACCATTTTGTTGTGGGCAAATGCCTCTTCCTTTCCAGTTCACATTTTTCATCATTCTATGGGCCTTGGTGTAATCAGTAGATTCATATAATTCTTCCATATTTTCTTTATATAGCCAAGAACTGTCAAATATTGGAATATTTTCATCTTCTATATATCCATATCATCTCTAAAGAATGTTTTCGAGATAGTAATATGGAGGTTCTCATAGATGAGGAGCATTAGGATGCCCATAGCTGCAAGTCAATAATGGGATTTTTCATACAAGAAACACAATGTCAAGTGTGTACTCACCTAAGACTTTATGGGATAATGTAACCTCAGGTGTTGCCTTAGATATATATGCTTCTGAGGAAGACATGGAGGAATGAGGAATAACCTCAGGTGATGCCTTAGATTTAGATTCAGAAGAAGAATACTTGGAAGCATGAGGACGCAATAGTATTTTAGGGTCAATATGGTTGGTAAAAATAGGGGGACCACTAGATTCAATTTTTCTATGAGTAGATAGACAATAATTTTATTTTTTGTACCTTGCTTCAAAACATTACAGTATTCAAAGGGGTTAGTATCATCACGCAAGGTGAAATCTCTACCATTATGTGGAAACTTTATGCATTGATAGAAGGTGGAAGGAACTTTTTGCATCACATGTATCCAAGATCTACCTAGAAGAAGGTTATATGACATTTCTGCATCAAGGACATGACATACAGTGTCAAGGATTTGTGGTCCTACATGTATGGGAAGAGTGATGGTACCATAGGACTGGTGCTCAATATTATCATAACCATGAATGGTAATGATATTAGCATCTAATACATATATTTTATGACCAAGGCAGTGGATCATTTTTATAGAGCAGATGTTAAGAGCCACTCCATTGTTAATAAGAACTCTCTTGACCTTATGGTCTATAACATAGGCTTCAATTTACAAGGAGTTATTATTAATTAGATTTGGGTTCAACATATCTTGAGGGATAAAAGATAGGATAGGAGTTTTAGGTGTAAGGTTTGCGATCATAGCCTAAAATTGTTTAACATTGAGAGTATGAGGAACAAGTGACTCATTTAGAGAATGAGTGAGAATATCCTGAAATATAGGTGACTCTTTTAATAGTTCCATTAGAGAGATATGCACTAGCATGGTTGTTAATTATTGAATGAAGTCATACTGACTAGGAGTGGGATATTTGGCATTAGAGTTAGACTTTTGATTCAAAGGAGCTATTAGTTTGGACGTTTGAGGTTCTACAGAAGACGTAGATGGTTAGTTTACCATGGGAACCCACATATTACTTTAGCATGTGGTCATAACATTGCTCAAAGGTTTGTATTTAATGGTCACCATTATAGAAGGTACTTCCTTGATAAATGAGATAATTTAAATGAAATCAGAGTTATTGGCAGAAGAACCTTTGTCATTATGTTTACTATCACCACCATTTTTGGGAAATGGGTTTGAGAACACCTTAATATTTTAATTGGGTGTATTATTTGATGATGGTTATTAAATAGTGATATCTCCACTATCAATGATATCTTGGATAAAGTAGCGTAGGTGAAAGCATCAGTCATTTGGGTGACCATCAATGCGATGAAAATCACAATAAGTATCATCTTTATACCAAGTGGGCTTCGATTCTCCCTCAACCCAAGGTTTGGTTATAGGATAATTAACCATGTTTGCATTGAAAATTTATTGGAGGACACTTGAGAGATGGTCTCCCAAAGGATTGAAATGACATTGCTTAGAATCATGAGAAGAGGAAACCTCTTTCTTAGAAACAACAAGAGGTTGTTTACCTTTGTTTGGTCTAGTTTGAGTTTTTTGGACGTTGTGGACATTGTGGTTTTCCATCACACCATCATTGACCATATTATGATTGTGGTTAACATGTTTGGATTTATCTTGGTGAGAGCTATAAGGATGGTTACTATGTTTCCCATTATCCTTTAAATGGGGTTAGATCAAACCTTTTGTGACAAGGGATTTTTCAATCTACGGTCCTTTCTCAATAACTTCTTCAAAAGTATTAGGGCAATGCATTTTCATGTGAAAGGATAGCTCACTTTTGAGGTCAGGTACAAAGATGCTCACAATTTTTTTTCTTAGGTATGGAGCATGGGAAGAGACTAGTGATCCCACACCATCTTTATAGGAATTATGTAAAGGTTTCATTTATTTATTTTTTGGCATTACACAAATCCATCATTTTGATTTTAGATTCTAAGTTGAATGAGAAATTTTAACAAACTTCTCTGAGAGGTCTACGAAATTTTATATAGATCCCTTAGGGAGGTGTAGAAACCAGTCTAAGGTTTATCCACCTAGACTTCATGAAAAGAGATGTATTAAGAAGACATCACTATATTCCACCTCTTGACAATCCATATATAACTCCTTGATATGTTCTCTAGGATAATTCTTTCCCTTGTATATGTCGAATTTTGGCATCTCAAAAGATTTGAGAAAGCGGATGCGCAAAAATGTCCTTATCTCTAAGGGGTAAAGACACAATTCTTCAAATTTGAATCATTTACATTGATGTTGCATACCCGAGATGGTGTCCTTCATCATTTTCCATTCTTGGGGAAATGGTGAATTATTCTGCAAGAAAAATAAGGAATCGTCACTCATATATTTGTTGTTATCTTTGGTGTGTGTGGTATGACTTGTAAATGAAGCATCACTAGTTTTCTTTCATGTTGCCAATGTTATGGGATTCATTGGTGACTTTGGAGTTTAGGATAGAAAGTTTCTTAGCCATGTCATTAATTTGATTCATAAGGTATTGAGTGGGATCAGTGGCTGAATCAATTGATTTTTCTTTGTTCCCTTCATCATATTTGTATGTGTTTGGTTCATCACCTTTTGTGTTATTTGAGGTAGATTTATTTCAATCATTATTTTTTGTGTTACTAGGGCCTACCTCATTTTCATTTCTTTTTGAAATTTAAGGTTCACCCTTGTTGGGTGGTAATTTTCCAAGTAATGTTCTTATAATATCCTCATCAAAATTAGAGGGTAATTTTTCTCCCATCTCAAGGAGATGAAGCAAAAATTGGTCTTTATTCATATAGAATATATTTTCAACGTGAGATTATTCTTCAAGTGAGATTTCATTCTAATCATCCTCATATTTTTGGTCATTATCACTATCACAATTTCCAAAAGGATTTCAATGTCATTTTTTCCTTCTAAAATTAATATAATCTCTATGTCATATTCCCACCATTTTTAAAAGAGGGGGGAGAAAAGGAGAGATTTGAAAGATAACTCAACTCATAGAAAATTGAATGTTACAATGGAAGAGATGTGTGTGATAAAGTTTGGTGGTAACTTGTCCCTTAACAAAGTGAATTCTAAGATGGGAAAGACAATTGGAAGATATGAATGAGGTGACCCTTAACAAATTTGATGTCAAGATGGAAGTGTGTGAAGTTTCTTGATAAACTTGACCCTTGACAAAGTGAATGCCAAGATGCAAGATTGGTTCACCGTGGTGAAATTTATCATACTCTAATAAAGTGAATGCTAGAATGGAGGAGATTTATTGTGACAAAATTCCAAATGTTCTCAACCTATAACAATGTGAATGCTAGAGTAGAGAAGTGAGAATAGATTGATTTCAAATGTAATATGCCACTTAGAAAAATGAATTCTAGGTGGGAAGAGGGTGTAAAAAATGACACAAATCGTATGTGATATGCTCAACCCTTAATAATAATTAGTTAAAAAATTTGATACTAACAAAAGGATAAGAATCAAATATAAACAATGTAAATGTATGTAAAAGAAGATATGATGAAGTGTCTAAAACACAAAAAAGAATTTTTTTTGAGTTAGAGACGTGAAAAAATAAAATGTATAGAGTTTAATGATGATGATGTCAAACTAAATGATGGAAGAAGAGAATTAAGATAATATGTGGTGGAATTGAGTTGCGACAAAGTGGAACACAACACTGTCAAAATGTGAGTCATAATATGAAAGTGCTTGAGCGAGGACGTGGAAATCCACAACTCAATACTTGATGTTGAAAAAGATATGGAAACTTAAACTTTGGGAAATTTAATCCAAATGTTTAAGTGTTGAATGAAATGGGAGATAAACTCAAAATGAGGTGAGTACAAAAGATAGAATAATTTGATGATTGCGAAAGGGGAAGAATCAAATAAGTGAATGAGAAATACAAATGAATGAAAGAAGGTCAAATGGAGAATGCAATGAGGATGAAAATATTAAAATAATATAAAAGAGATGAAATTTTTGAAAATGATAACTTCAAGAGTAAAATGAAAAATAGTGAATGACTGAAGATGAAGAGAAAAAACGATGAGAAAAAGAAGTAAATGTCAAGTATAAATAAGGATAATTTTGGAGACAATGAAAACAATAGAAAATGAACCTAAATAAAAAATATTTGGGATTGTGAAAGGAAGTGAAAAAAATAATCCAAGTAAAGTGTACTTAGAAAGATGAAACAAGGATGAAAGTAGAATCTAAACAAGGAGTGTTTGGAAAATGATAAAAAGATATGAACATGAAAGATGGATCCCAAATAAGGAATTTTTGGGAAAAAATGAGTGTGATACACTACTTCAAAAAGAAAGAAAATAAAAAAATAGAAAAGGAGTTTTTGATTAACTATTTTTTTGTGGCCTCTACCTTAAATTGGCTTGGACAATGTTTGGCTTCCTAGGTGGCTCTCTCAACTAGGTGTCAGTAGTATATCCAAATGATCATGACATTATTTCTATATGATGGCTTAACTTTACCCCCTTTGAAACCCTGAGAAAATATCTTGCTCAGAATGAATCACACTAGAGTCACCACTAATGATATATGTGACTCTAACTCACAAGGATTTACTAGTCAAGTAGGAGAAAAGGTTCATGCTTCATCCACCATTTCCCTCAAGGTGTGGACTACTTTGGGGTTCCTAAAACCACACTATTCATTGTAGCTTAAGTCTTATGCTAAGGGTTTTATGTTCTAGTTGAGCGGTCGAGCCGTAGCTCTTAATCAAACCTAAAATTACAGTGTTATGAATGTTGTGTATTTTCTTATCTTTTGAGCTTAATGTGGTTTAGTTGTACAACATTTGGAAACCTCTAGTTAGTAGTTTATAATTTTTTAATCCACCTTTGTGAGATCAGATCATGCAATAAAGGATTAGAATGTTTTCCTGAATGAGGTAAAAAAACAAACAAGGCAACAGAAGTGAACCCAAGTTTCTAATTTCTAAGGTCGCTTAAAAATCATGAGGAAACTGTAGACATTTGGATTGGATTTGATTAATTGAAACGTTAATTCCCAAAATCCAAAAAGAAAGAAACGACCATGTTTTTTATTCCCAATACCTCTTAGAAAGCACGAGGGAAGAACATATGTGTTATTTTTTTGTGGTTAGTCTCACAAAAACAAAAGAAAACAACAAATGAAAAATATGAAAAACACATTAGAAATTGTTAGTCTAAGTAGAAAAACAAGTAAACACATGTAAAAAGGCTAAAAATTGATGAAAATTTTAACTAAGACGTCTAATAACTCTAGATTTACAATGTGCACGATTAGTCTAAATGAGTGAAACAAAAAAAATTAATGAAAAAAGAGATCTGAAGGGATTTGACAGTGATAATTTATCGAAAAACCAAAAAATAAGGTGGTAGTTCAAGTGTCCGAGAGTCCTGCAAAACCCAATTACATAATTAGTCTATTGAACAAAAACTTTATAAAAGAATAATATCAACAATAAGAGTCGTAATGGAATTAACAAGAACAAATTAATTAACTAATTTAATTAAGTGAAATGAAACTAAAGTTGAAAACTATAAAGAAAAGAAAAGAAATTAAATATAATGAAAAACCTTATGTTTAAAACTATATGTGAAAACTATAAATGAAACTTATCCTGATTGCTTAAAATAAAAAACAAAAAAGATAAAAGATAAAGAAATAAAAATAAAACCATAATGTTAAAAACTATATACTAAACCTAGGTTTAAATGATATCTTACACCTAATATGTAGTTTTTTCTTATTTTGTGTGTATTATGTGTGCAGAGGTGTGCAGGTTGAAGCGGCAAGCAAATTGGGTTTGGGCTCGATGTGTAGAGAGTGTATGAGAAGGGTTTGTTTTTGGCTCGGGGGGAGTGGAGAGTGGGCTCGGGGTCGGTTCTAACTCGGAATAGGGAACACATAATGGGGGAGGGCGAGGCGAAGGCTATGGGTAGTGCCTAGATCGGGGTTAAAGATCAGGTCGGGAGAAGGTGAGCTAAGGATGGGAAGAGGTCAGTCCATGTTGGGTCAGTGTATTGGTGAGGGCTCGACATTTTTAGGGTCAGGTTTGTGGGCATATAATAGGATATGAGGGAGGGGCAAGAGAATGTGGGGTGAGCGAGTGAGGGCTCCCATGGAGGAATGGGTAGGGAATGAGGGAAGTGAATCTGAGGTGAGTGGGTAGAGTTAGGTTACACATAGTTGTTTGGGGTTAGGGGAGAGATATGTAGAAATTGAAGAGGGGGAGGGGATACGAAAGGTAGCTCAGCTGAGCTGGCTGAGCTGGCCAGGTAGAGTGAAGGGGGTAGGATAGGTAGTTTAGGGTTTATTATCTATTTTTTTATTTTGTTTTTTTCACTTGTTTATTAAGAAAAACATATTTGAAAGCTATATTTTTTTAATAAAATATAATTTAGAAAATCTAAAATGTAACAAAAATCCTAATTATTTTGTGTTTTTCTAAATAAAAATATAACTGAATTTTTTTTTGTGCGCAAGTAATATAATAGGAAGGTAAAAGTGTAAGAAATCAAACCTGCAAACCTTCAAACAAGAACTCTAAACAAATTTTTACCCTCAAAATTTACAAAAAGAACACAGTAAATAGTAAATATTTTCTTTTCTTTTAACATTTGATTTTGGAAAAATTTTACCTTGCTTTCAAACCTACACAACAACACAAAAAACACCAAAAAATCTCCACAAACAAATGTAATCATTTAAAAATCTCAATCAAATGTTTATAAAATATTAACTTTGCATGAAATGGTGAAAGGGAAATGGAAAATTTTGAAAGATGGGGTTCGAGTCCCACCGGACGTGCCAAACTGTATGTAGAGAAAAATTAAAATGAATGAAAGACAACTAATAAACTTGTAAACCTTCCAGTAACCTTCCAATGAAAACCTTAGTAGGAGATATTTTGAAGCTGCATAACCTTTGCAAGTGATTGATTTTTGAGTTCTCTTGAATGGCCTCCAAATATGGGTGAAATTTATATGAACAGTGTAGTTAGAAAGATTCAGAATGTAAATTGATAGAGTTTATTTGCAAAACAATTTAGGAGGATTTAGGATAAAACAAGCTTGCAATTTATAGAAGTAGAAATAGTTAGAAATTGGTTGAACATAGTTGAATGCACATGCTAAAAATAGCATTGAAGGAGGTTACAACAATGTCAGGGAATTTAGGAGTTGTTGGTATCATATTGTGCTCTCAAAATTCCCCCTCTTTTGAGGAAGTTCAGAATTGAAAATTTCTAAGTTAAACGCATTTTTTGTTGTTTTGGTAGGGGTATAAGTTGAAAAGTTTGAAAAAATTATGCATTTATGGGTCATTCTGTGTGATTTGCAGGTCTGTCGGACATTTTTGTCCCACATGTCCCAAGTTCATTCGCGCTTCCTATTCGTCGATCAGTCATTTTACCTGAATTCCATTTCTTTCAGGCCCATCAGACATTTTTTTCCCGCATGTTCCAAGTTTGCCCCGACTCGATGTTCACCTTTCACCCGATTCGGCCGAATCACGCACTCTACGTACTTTTTTCCCCCATGTCCCGAAAGCATTTGTGCATCTTTTCCCCATGTCACCCGCATCGTCCGAATCGTGCTTTCACATCCCGCGTGTCCCAAATGAACCAAAGTTCATCCGGGCTGATTTTTCCGCTCTTCCCAAATACCTTACTTTTCAAGTTGGTAGATATGTATTTAATGCACATTTATTACCTTTCTCTCTCCTAAATGGCTATATAATGAACCACCCCATACGCATTTTTGCACACTACTTTCTTGCTATCTATTGCTCATACCCTCGTAAATAGAATTCCTATGTGTATACCTGATTATTTTGTAATTCCGTCAAGAGCTCAAAAATGTGACTTTGTTTTTCAAATCAACATGAAGATTAAGTTCTAGGGTCAGGAACAAGTTTCACCGCTCGAGTCTGTCATTCCTGATATCAGGGACAGTGAAGTTCGCCACCTTCATTTTGGGGATTTCTTGACAAGGATGACAGACTCAAACTCCTCTCCTATGGAAAATATTATTAATGATAGTGGCTTAGCATTTTTCGTTGGTTTCCCAATTTTAGTACATTGCACAGATACACTACTATCCTACGGTGCTCATTTCAATCCCAAATCAAGCGAGCTAATGAATGTGCATGGGGAGCTCATCACCAAGCTCGATGCTGCCACCATTAGCACTACCCTAAGGATTCTTGAGATGGATAATTCAGTATTAATCTCTCAAAACTAGGCACAGGCTCTCTTTGACCAGGATAGTGAGAAATATAAGGCGCGAGTGGCAAAGTCTTGGCTTAAAAACCCTAAAAAGGGTGCGTCCCATCTATCCAAGGTTCTGTTCCATGCCGATTTCAATGAGGAGCTGTCAGACTTTATAATCTTGCTAGCTCGGGTCATGGGCTTACGCTCTACCAACGAATTCCATTTCTGGATGTGCCCTCTTATCAACATGGTGTGTGAAGGAACTCAGAACATCAACTGGGCAGAAATCATCAGCATGAACTTAGCAGAGCAGCTGTCTAATGTACAACAAACCAAGAAGTTCTACATGACTTCATACTTAATGTATACCCTAGCAGCATCGAGGCAATGGTTTGGATTCTCATACATTGATGCTCATAAGGGTGACCCTGTATATGCCTACTGCCCTCAATTCACCCTAGACACTAGCAATCACAACTTCAGGAGGGTGAATGATGCTTTCACCATGTACATTGTAAGGCTCCTAGAGAGTGACACTACAAGGAGATTTTCTGATGAAGCCATGAACCTAATTTCAACGTACGGTGCCTACTTCATCTAGTTCAGGAAATTATCTTATATCAGGCTTGCAGGTTATGAGAGCACCCCTCTTAGGCTCCTGATGTTTTTCAATGATAAAATGGCCTTGATAGAGGTATGTAGGCAATTGGACAAGTTGCACAAAACCTACAGGGATAAGAAAATTATTGGCCTGCACTACCCCATATCTTTGGGAAACTACACCTACAAGACGGCTCTAGATGCACAAAACATAGAAAGAGCCCTAGCTCCCATCACTGTCCATTTCTTCAGGCCAAGAACTTCTTCTGATTTGAAGAAATTTATTGAACAGAACATCAAGATCAATTACTACCATAGGGCAGACACTGAAGACTATTGGGCTGACTATGTTCATGAACTTAAGGTAAGAAGGAGGCATTATGGTAGGTTTTCTCTCCAAATAATTCAAGAGCTTAACTTGTATCAAGTTCCAGAAGGGTTGCAGGATGATAATTCTGACCTATTTTCATATAAGTATGACACCGTGATCAAACACACTCCCTTGGAAGATTTGGACTGGTTCAAGAAAGAAAAAGATGATCTGGCTGAAATCTTAGCCCTTGTCCTGGTAAGAACCAAAATCTGGTTTGATAGGAGGGTCCATGAACTTAGAAGGCATTCAGGGGAATCCTCCTCTAAGGATACTTCAATGTCAAGGAGGGAGGCATTGACACCTAGTTCAGAAGCACCTATGAAGACTCCTTCTACCTCATTAGCTAAAGGCCCTACATCTTCCACTCCTTCCTCATCCACTCAAGTATATCAAAAGAAAATCAAGGAGGTTAGAAAGGAACTGGTTGAAGAAGATCCCATGATGATGCATTCAGAATTGCCATCAACTCTAGAGAACATTATTGTTCTTAGTGAAAGTAAGGAGAGTGAAGTACCAGTCTCTACAAGCGCTCCAGAGGCTCCAATGGATAAAGAAAAGGAAGTTTAAAGCACTGAGCTCCCGAGCATCATCGAATCCTCCGCACCAGAAGCCTTGAGTGCCCCGAGTGCCCCACTCATATCTCAACTAGAAGCAACAGCAGTGCATACCCTGAGGTGCTATGAGTTCTCTGTCTCTTGGTCCTCTTGCCCCACCTTCTTCTTCCTCCTCCTCATTTACATGGGTGTAGCCTCTCGTCGATAGTAGGAATAGAAAGTCCTCTTCTCAGATCTCGGGACCAAACTTTGATGTTATGGCGGCCTTGTTAGGCACTACTCCTCCTACTCCCACCAAGAAGGCCAGGACTACCTCAAGAATAGTATCTGATGCTCAGGGCCAGCAGTTCCTGGAGATAGCCAAGCCCAAAGTAGACAAGTCGGAGCATGATTTGCAAACATCTGATCTAGAGCTCTCAAGAATTCCCATGGGAGAGTCCACTCCTGAAGGTGAGATCCACAATCTTCAAGAAACAGTCACCAGGGTCATTGGGAGGGTGGACAAAGGGAAACAAACCATAGAACAGCTAGAGGAGCAGGCTCAAGTTCTTACAAGTTTTATCAAGTCTTTGTTGTCCAAGGATAAAGTTTTATATCCTACCCCACTAACTACTCTTCCACCACCTGTGATTCTCAGCCAAGATGAAGTCCAGAGTATCAAAGACATACACAGATATTCTATCTATGGAAGGGCTATGGAGGCCATGGTGGATGACATGCTCATTGCAGGGTTGAATTTCATTGGTGAAGCCTTCAAACTCAACGAGAAGGTGAATAATCTGTAACAGAAATCTCTCCTCCACTATTGGAAATGTAGATAAAGAGCTCAAACTCTAGAGCAGTCTGTATAGTAGATCTTCAGCCTCATGGGACAGACTGATGAGAATATTTTAATGGCAAGTAAAGTATTCGACGACATAAAAGACAACTTGTCAAAATCATGGGTATATAGTGTGGAATGGAAAATCAAGGTGCTAGAAGAAGCTTTGGGAGAACTGAAAAATAGCTGGCAGAAGGGTGAGGCCTTCAAGACTTTGGTGGTATCCTACTTTCAAAGATATACATTGCCACCTCCATGATGAGACCTCTGGTGTACCCCTCTCCTTACAAGAAATCAAAGCTCAATTCAGAGCTTTTGTCAAAGATAATTTGTTCAAGGAGGATTCCATTTCCAAGGAAAAGATGAAGGAGATCTACTCTCTCCAGTCTTTTATTGAAGAAGAAAATAAATATTATCATACACATGTCAAAATGGATAAAGCGATGGAGAAGTGCCTCAGATTTTGGACCCAGTCCACTGCCAATACATCGGTACCATGTGGCAAAGACATAGCAGAGGCATTCGAAATATTTAGACATCGGATCCTAAAATCAGTGGGGCCCTCTCAATCATGAACGCCTATCTTCTTCTCCTAATTCTTCTCCTTTCTTCCTTTCTTCATCGGATTTATTGTAATTATTTGGGGTATTGCAATTAGCATCCCTTTAACTAAGCATTAGTTAAAAAAAGTAGTTACCAAGAGTAACTGATTTGTAAACTATATAATGGTCTCTCTTCACCATTGTGAGGGGGGGGGAACTTGGCTTATTTCTGAAAGTGTAAGAAATAATACGGCAATCAATACAAAAGGATCTTCTTTCCTTGTTCATCTGATTCCTTTATTTCGTAATTATCTGTTAAACATTATTAGATATTTGCCTGCATTATACCAAGAAGCTTTGTACTCTTGTGGATGTTATTAATGGAACTGTGTGTCCTTCTAAATTGCATCTCAGTAATTCAAATACAAATGGTTCAATTCTAATTTATTGCATCCTGGCACGGATAAAGAATTATTTTGTTATCTATAATTCTGGAGAATGCTTTTCTGCTTATTTCCGCATCTTCCTTCCTCTATGTTTTTGTGATTGATAATCTATTTTTCACAATGCTTTCATGATATCCAAGTTCCATATCAAAATAATTTACTGTACATTTGTAAATAATTCTTTCTTTAAATAAGGGAACCTCTCCCATCAAAGAGGAGGGACTTCTTGTCCCCTGACTGTTGCTCTCATTAGGATCTACTTTTGACAACCAACAGTTTTTGACGACTCCGCTGGGGAAGCGTTTTCCAGTTCCTTAACCATTTATCAATCATTCTTGATCTGGAAACTCCACATTTTACTCGAGGGACAAGGGCCCTTGGTATTGAATATTCTCAGTTTCAGCTTTTGGAACAGTAGGGTTTTTCTTTCCCTTCAGTAGGAAGAAATAGAAATTTTTGTTCAATAAGCACTCCTCCTGTCAAAAATAGAACCCTTACGGGTGATATTCCTTCAGAGCAACTTAGTCCTAATCTCAAAGCTTTGGTTCTTATTGGTGTTTCAGTTCCCCTTCAAGCCATTTTTCCAAGAATGGCAGATACCATTGCCTTTGGGTCATCGTGTTGGGCCTCTCGCCCTTCCTTGGCCTTTGTATGAGCTACCCAGAGGTAACCTGAAGAACTTCCCTAAGTTCAAAGGTGATGGAAAGGTACATCCTGATGAACATATCGTAGCCTTCATAGTTGCATGTGAGAGTTCTGGGAGTTGAACATGAAGACGTCTCCGTAAGGCTTTTTGTTGAGACTTTACAAGATAATGCGGCTGATTGGTTCTATCACCTTCTGAGCCAGAGTTATCACTAGCTGGAACATGATGATGGAAAATTTTGAGAATCGTTTCAAACCAGCAGAAGACGTGCATGCTTTGCTGGCCCAAATTTCTCAAATAAATAAAGAATCACAAGAACCCATGAGAGAATTTGTGGCTCGATTCAACAAGTTGATTAATAAAATTCCACCAGGCACTCAACCTGTAGATCAAATTCAAAAATGCTTTTTCCTGAATGCCCAATTGCTTGAAGTTAGTTATGCATTGAGAAGAGCTAATCTGGAAACATTGGCCGAGGATCAAACTCTTGTTGTTAGTGTCGAAGATGATTTGATCATGTCGGGAAAGTTGAGGAGATATCCTTCTAGATTCAAGTCTTCTTATTCCTCCTCTTCCACTCCTATACCTAATACTAATCCATTAGTACAAAAACTTGCAAATGATCTCATCACCATTAAGAAACAATTGGCTCAGTATGCCCCTTATGTAGACATTCCAAGGAGGAATTTTCAGCCAAGAAATCATTTACCTGCTTCTCAAACAAGGCTAGCACTTGAAGGACCTCCTATTAAAGTCCCTGTTAATGCAACCTATGAAGTTGAAGAGCCCAGAGGATGAAGAAGTTAGTGAAGATTGTGAAGAATTTGTTGAAGAGGTTGATGTAGAAACAGAATAAATTGAGGGATCTCGAGTTAATTTCTTCACTACTGAAGGCATTGATGAAGAAGATGATTATGACAAAGTAGTGGCAGACATGAATAGTGAATCATATGATGTCATGACTCAAGAGAAAACAAACAAAAAGGAGAAAGTGATACAGCCAGCCAAAAGATCCAAGGAACATCCAATGACTATCCCTGTAATTACAAAAAGAGGATCTCCTATTCCTGTTACATCCACATCAAAGGTGAGTCCTGTCAATTCTGCTACTAAAGTTACTTCTTTTTTAACTCCTAAAACTGATAAACCTAAGGTCCCAAGTGAAGATAGCTCGTCCACTTCTGGGTCTTTCGATATCATTGATCACCTAAAAAAGACCAAGGTTCAAATCTCAGAGGCTGAATATTATCAAACTCATCCCAGAGATTTTTCTAAAATGATCCACTTTGTCAATTCCCATTCCAAAATTACCTCTAAATGCCTTTTACCTACTCCATATTCTGCACCACAACCCAATCTGGTAGCCGCTGTTACCTCACCCAATGACAAGATCAAACCATTCTATGTGACACTTCTCATAACAGGCCATAAACTCAGCAATTGTGTCATAGACTCGGGGGCATCAGACAATGTAATGCCTGCCAAAGTAGCCCATGCCTTAGGCCTAACTCTCACACGCACTTATGGGTCTTGTTATTCCATGGAGAGTAAAGAAGTGCCCCTAGTCGGAAGAATTAAAGATGCACAAGTAGCTTTTGCTACCTTGCCTGAGAAGAAAGTTTTAGCTACTATCTTAGTAGCAGACATTCCTCCTTCATATGGGATGCTGCTAAGTAGGAACTTCTGTAAGGATGTGGGTGGATAAATTCAAATGGATTGGTCACATGCCCTCATACCTGTTAATGGGAAAATGAAGAAGTCGCTGCCTGAGAAGCAATATGAGTATATCGTACAAGAAATAGATGATCCCAAAGCACAAATACTTTATGAAGATATGGGGCACGGTAACTATATGATTATGTCTCTAGATGAGATCCAACTCCCCAAAAGATCACTTGAGGGTTCTAATGGTGTTTGAATATTAGAGTTTTATGGAAGTTGTTCCTCAGCTGGTTCTGGAGCTGGTGTAATATTGGTATCTCCCGAGGGAAAGATCTTTCCTTTCTCATTCAAGTTACAATTTGAAAATACTAATAATACAATAGAATATGAAGCTCTCATTCTTGGGCTTCATGTGGCAAAAGAGAAGGGAGTGAAGAATCTTCTAGCTCATGGAGATGCGGAGCTGATTGTCAAGCAAGTTAGAAACCTTTTCCAGGTAAAGAATAGAAGATTGAAACATTATAGGAATCAGGTTTGGGACTCTATTGAATTTCTTGACGCCTTCTCTATCAAAGCAGTGCCTAGGAAGGAAAACACTAGGGCTAATTCACTAGTAGTCTCAGGATCATTGTTGATACCTCATCCTGACTTCTCTCAAGATAAGTTTACCATTGAAATAGTCCATAGGCCCAGTGTACCTGATAATGCAAATAACTAGAAATTTTTCAATGATGATCAGTATTTGCTTTTGTTCTTAGAGCTCAGGGATAACTTTGAATAGTTGTACTTTGAAGGAAGTGACAATTTGCCTCGTGAAAGTGTGCCCTTCATTAAAGAAGATGTCAAAGAAGGAGAGACAGATCAAGATGGATGTATCAAACTCAAAGGAAACAAGATTCCAAAGGGATTGGTGAGTTTAGAAGAATTGTTTGACAAACATAACAGGTATGTGAGGTTTAAAGCTTCTACTAGACCTCAACAATCAGCTGAATATGATAAAATTAATATTGGGAGTTCTACTGACCCTAAACTCATGAACATTGGAAAATGTTGCACACCAGAAGAAAAGAGGAAGGTAATTAATCTTTTAAGGAAGTATAAGGATGTTCTTGCTTATTCCTATGAAGATTTAAAAGCTTTTCAACCAAAGGAGATGCAGCATTTTATCCCTCTCAAACCTGGGATTAAGCCTTTTAGACAGAAACAGAGGCAATACAATCCTAAGATAGCTGACACCATTTTTCAGGAAATACAAAAGTTATTAAAGGCCAAAATCATTTTTCCTATCCACCATTCAACATGGATTGCCAATATTGTGCCTGTTAGAAAGAAAAATGGTGAGATTTGTATCTGTGTTGACTTCAAGAATCTGAATCAAGCTTCTTTAAAGGACAACTATCCTTTACCCATGATGGATCAAGTCTTGCAAGTTGTGACAGGATCTGAAATGTTGTCTATGCTTGATGGCTTCTCAGGATATAATCAGGTAGAGGTTAACACCACAGATCAACACAAGATGGCCTTCACTACCCCTTGGGGTACCTTTGCCTACAAAAGGATGCCTTTTGGGCTCATTAATGCCAGTGCCACTTTTCAAAGAGCTATGGACTTGGCCTTTGGAAGTTTGAAAGGGAAGTGTATTGTCGTATACCTTGATGACTTGACTGTATTTTCCAAAACAAGGGCAGATCATTTTCAGCATCTAGAAATAGTTCTTTTGAAGTGTAGAGAACATGGGATCTCTTTAAATCCTAATGTCACAGAGGGAAAATTAACGTTGTTTCCAAAGATGGTATATCTTTTGTGTCATTCCCCTTCCAACCAGCAAGAAGGGAGAGGGAAAATTATTGGGGCACGTTGTTTCCAAAGATGGTATAAAAATTTATCCTGGTATAAAAATTGCGAGTTCAAGCTATCCAACAAATTCCCCTTCCAACCAGCAAGAAGGGAGTGCACTCTTTCTTTGGTAAAATTAACTTTCTGAGAAGATTCATCCCTGATTTCGTAGAGCTAACTTTGAATATCTCCCAAATGATGAAGGGAAAATAGACATTTGGTTGGTCTCCTGAAGGGAAAGAATCCTTTGAAGGTATTAAAAGGGCTATTGCTAAAACTCCTATTTTAGCATGTCCAGATTTCGGCAAAGATTTTATTATCTATTGCTATGCCACAGATAACACCCTGGCTGTTGTTTTGACTCAAGAAGATTTTAATGATCATGAGCTCCCAATTGCATTTATGATCTACATTCTAAAAAATCATGAGTTAAAATACACCATAATGGAGAAACATGCTTTCGCAGTGGTTAAAGCAGTCAAGCAGTTTCGTTTTTACATCCTTAACTCTCACTCCATAGTGTTTGTACCAGATACAACTATCAAGTCCATTCTCACGCAACAGGAGTTTGGATCTAAGAGAGGGAACTAGGTGGCCAAGGTCCAAGAATATGACATTGACATCAGACCAACCAAGCTCTTCCGTGGAAAAGGCCTGTGTGAACTCATCGCTGAGGGAGCTAGACATGAGTTATTCAAGGATAAAGTTGACCTTCCTACCATTCTGTTCCTTGGCTCAATTGATGAATGGTATGCTGATATTGCACACTTTCTCACATATGGAGAATGTCCCTCTCATTTGACTGCTAAAGAGAGGAGATATGTTAAGCTAAGATCAGCCCAATATGTGTTGTGGGAAAATGCCTTGTTTAAGCGCGGGTTGGATGGAAGGTTTCTAAAATGTGTGGATAAGGAACAGCAGAAGAAGTTACTTTCAGATTTTCATAATCAAGCATGTGGGGGGCACTACTCATCAACTGTCACTGCTCATAAGATTCTTCATGTAGGATATTACTGGCCTACCTTGTTTAGAGATGCATCAAAGTGGGTTGATAAATGTGAAGCTTGTCAAACTTTCATGGGTAGACCCAAGTTGGCCTCTTTGCCCCTTAAACCAGTTGTGATTGAAGATCCTTTTCAACAATGGGGTTTAGATTTCATTGGAACACTTAATCCCTCTTCTAGTGCTGGTCACACCCACGTATTAACTGCCACAGATTATTTTACTAAGTGGGTAGAAGCCATTCCAGTAAAGAGTACTACTTCAGAAGTAGTATGCAGTTTTATCAAAGAGAACATCTTGGTGAGGTTTGGTGTGCCAAACAAAATAGTGATAGATAATGCTTCAAATTTTTCTTCAACTGGAGATGATGGATTTTTGTTATGGATATGGCATCTCCCTGGCTCACTCCTCATATTATTATCCTCAGGGGAATGGACAAGCAGAATCAACAAACAAAAATCTGGTGGCTATAATAAGGAAATTAGTTAATGAATCCCAGAGGAACTGACACAAGAAACTCTATGATGCTCTTTGGGTAGATAGGATCACACCTAAAAGAGCCATCGGGATGTCTCCTTTTTAGGTAGTATATGGAGTGGAAGCTCAATTGCCAGTAACAGTGGAGCTACCAGCCTTGAATTTAATGAAGGCCATTGAAGACACTAGTTTCAATGATTCTTTGGATAAAAGGATCATGTACCTTTACCAATTGAATGAGGACAGGTTGAAAGTCGCTAATAGAATATCTGCTCACCAACAAAAAGTAAAGGCCTTGTTTGACAAAAAATCCAGATCCAGAGATTTCAATATTGGAGACATTGTTTTGTTGTGGGATAAAAGGCATGAACCTCATGGCAGCCATGGCAAGTTTGATTCTCTTTGGCTCGGACCTTTCAAGATCAGGCACTTTGCTGGTGAGAATTATTTTTACCTTGATTATATGGATGGTTCTTCTCTCCCACTTCCTTATAGTGGGTAGTACCTAAAATTGTTTAAGTCATAGGTGATTGGGAAGTCCTTTGTATATTATGTATAGCATTTTGTCTTTCCCCTTGCTTTTCCTTGTTTTTGCGTGTTGTCTTTTGTATTGATCTGCTTCTGACTCAGTGGCCCAATGGATAAGGTAATGGTCTACTTCCCCTTTTTTTTTTGGATTCTTGCCTTGTCTCATTCATTTGGATTTTAGCCAAGTCATCCCCAGAAGGAGTCAGTTGTTGTCCTCTCAAAATTCCCCCTCTTTTGAGGAAGTTTAGAATTGAAAATTTCTAATCTAAATGCCTTTTCTGTTGTTTTGGTAGGGGGATAAGTTGAAAATTTTGAAAAAAATATGCGTTTATGGGTCATTCTATGTGATTTACAGGTCTGTCAAACATTTTTGTCCCAAGTGTCCCAAGTTCATTCGGGCTCCCTATTCGCCGATCGGCCATTTTACCCAAAGTTTGTTTCTTTCAGGCCCGTCAGACATTTTTGTCCCGTGTGTTCCAAGTTCACCCCGACTTGATGTTCACCTTTCACTCAATTCTGCCAAATCATGCACTCCACGTACTTTCATCCCTCATGTCCCAAAATCATTTGTGCATCTTTTCCCAGCGTTGCCTGCATCGGCCGAATCGTGCTTTCACGTCCCACGTGTCCCAAATGAACCAAAGGTCATCCGGGCTAATTTTTCCCGCTCTTCCCAAATACCTTGCTTTTCAAGTTGGTAGATGTGTATTTAATGTGCATTTATTACCTTTCTCTCTCCTAAATGGCTATATAATGAACCACCCCATACGTATTTTTACACACTGCTTTCTTGTTATCTATTGCTCATACCCTCACAAATAGAATTCCTGTGCGTATACCTGATTCTTCTGTAATTCCATCAAGATCTCAAGACTGTGACTTTGTTTTTCAAATCAACATGAAGATTAAGTTCCAGGGTCAGGAACAAGTTTCACCGCTCGAGTCTGTCGTTCCTGATATCGGGGACAATGAAGTTCGCCACCTTGACTTTGGGGATTTCTGGGCAAGGATGACAGACTCAAACGCCTCTCATATGGCACAAATGATTCATGATAGTGGCTTGGCATTCACCACTAGTTTTCCAATCTTAGTGCAATGTGCAGATACAGTACTCACCTGTGGTGCTCATTTTAATCCCGACTCGAGTGAGCTAACGAATGTGCATGGGGAGCTCATCACCAAGCTCGATGCTGCCACCATTGGCACTGCCCTAAGGATTCCTGAGATGGATAATTCAATAGTAATCTCTCAAAACTAGGCACAGGCTCTCTTCGACCAGGATAGTGAGAAATACAAGGTGCAGGTGGCAAAGTCTTGGCTTAAAAACCCTAAAAAGGGGGCGTCCCGTCTATCCAAGGTTCTGTTCCATGCTGATTTCAATGAGGAGCTGTCATACTTTATAATCCTGCTAGCTCGGGTCATGGGCTTACCCTCTACCAACGAATTCCATTTCTGGATGTGCCCCCTTATCGAACATGGTGTGTGAAGGAACTCAGAACATCAACTGGGCAGAAATCATCAGCATGAACTTAGCAGAGCAGCTGTCCAATGTATAACAAACCAAGAAGTTCTACATGACTTCATACTTAATGTATACCCTAGTAGCATCGAGGCAATGGTTTGGATTCTCATACATTGATGCTCATAAGGGTGACCCTGTATATGCCTACTACCCTCAATTCACCCTAGACACTAGCAATCGCAACTTCAGGAGGGTGAATGATGCTTTCACCATGTACATTGTAAGGCTCCTAGAGAGTGACACTACAAGGAGATTTTCTGATGAAGCCATGAACCTAATTTTGAAGTACGGTGCCTACTTCATCCAATTCATGAAATTCTCTTATATCAAGCTTACAGGTTATGAGAGCACCCCTCTTAGGCTCCCAATGTTCTGTAATGATAAAATGGCCTTGATAGAGGTATGCAGCAAATTAGACAAGTTACACAGAACCTGTAGGGATAAGAAAATTACTGGCTTGCACTTCCCCATATCTTTGGGAAACTACACCTGCAAGACGGCTCTAGATGCACAAAACATAGAAAGAGCCCTAGCTCCCATCACTGTCCATTTCTTCAAGCCAAGAACTTGCTTTGACTTGAAGAAATTTATTGAACAGAACATCAAAATCAATTACTATCATAGGGCAGACACAAAAGGACTATTGGGCCGACTGTGTTGATGATTTTGAGGCAAGGTGGCATTATGGCAGGTTTTCTCTCCAACTAATTCAAGAGCTTAACTTGTATCAAGTTTCGGAAGGGTTGCAGGATGATAATTCTGACCTATTTTCATATGAGTATGACACCATGATCAAACACACTCCCTTGGAATATTTTTATTGGTTCAAGAAAGAAAAAGATGATCTGGCTGAAGTCTTAGCCCCTGTCCTAGTAAGAACCAAAATCTAGTTTGATAGGAGAGTCTGTGAACTTAGAAGGCATTCAGGAGAGTCCTCCTCCAAGGATACTTCAACGCCAAGGAGGGAGGCATTGACACCTAGTTCAGAAGCACCTGTGTAGACTCCTCCTGCCTCATCAACTAAAGGTCCTACATCTTCCACTCCTTCCTCATCCACTCAAGTATATCAGAAGAAAATCAAGGAGGTCAAAAAGGAACCAGTTGAAGAAGATCCCATGATGAAGCATTCTGAATTTCCATCAGGTCCAGAGAACATTATTGTTCTGAGTAAAAGCGAGGAGAGTGAAGTACTAGTCTCTACAAGCACTCCAGAGGCTCCAATGGATAAAGAAAAGGAAGTTCAAAGCACTGAGCTCCCGAGCACCATCAACTCCTCCACACCAGAAGCCCCGAGTGAGTTCCCCACTCATATCTCAACTAGAAGCAACAGTAGTGCACACCCTGGGTGTTATGAGTTCTCTATCTCTTGGTCCTCTTGCCCCACCTTCTTCTTCTTCCTCCTCTTTTGCATGGGTGCAGCCTCTCGTCGATAGTAGGAAGAGAAAGTCCTCTTCTCAGATCTCAGGACCCAACTTCGATGTTGTGGCAGCCTTGTTAGGCACTACTCCTCCTACTCCCGCCAAGAAGGCCAGGACTACCTCCATAATAGTATCTGATGCTCAGGGCCAGCAATTCTTGGAGATAGCCAAGCCCAAAGTGGACAAGCTAGAGCATGATTTGCAAACATCTGATCTAGAGCTCTCAAGGATTCCCATGGGAGAGTCCACCCCTGAAGGTGAGATCCACAATCTTCAGGAAACTATCACCAGGGTCATTGGGAGGGTGGAGAAAGGGAAACAAACCATAGAGTAGCTAGAGGAGTAGGCTCAGGTTCTTACAGGTTTTATCAAGTCTCTGTTGTCCAAGGATAAAGTTTTAGATCCTACCCCACTGACTACTCTTCCACCACCTATGATTCTCAGCCAAGATGAAGTCTAGAGTATCAAAGATATACACAGATATTCTATCTATGGAAGGGCTATGGAGGCCATGGTGGATGATATGCTCATTGCAGGGTTGAATTTCATTGATGAAGCTTTCAAACTCAATGAGAAGGTAAAAAATCTACAACAGAAACTCTCCTCCACTATGGGAAATATAGATAAAGAACTCAAACTCTGGAGTAGTTGTATAGTAGACCTTTGCCTTATGGGACAGGCTAATGAGAATATTTTAATGGCAAGCAAAGTCTTCGATGATGCAAAAGATAACTTGTCAAAATCATGGGTATACAGCGTGGAATGGAAAATCAAGGTGCTAGAAGAAGCTTTGGGAGAGCTGAAAAATAGCTAGCAGAAGGGTGAGGCCTTCAAAACTTTCAGTGGTATCTACTTTCAAAGATATACATTACCACCTCCATGATGAAACCTCTGGTGTACCCCTCTCCTTGCAAGAAATCAAAGCTCAATTCAGAGCTTTTGTCAAAGATAATTTGTTCAAGGAGGATTCCATTTCCAAGGAAAAGATGAAGGAGATCTGCTCTCTCCAGTCTACTATTGAAGAAGCAAATAAAGATTGTCACACACACGTCGAATTCGACAAAGAGATGGAGAAGTGCCTCAGATTTTGGACCCAGTCCACTACCAACACATCGGTCCCATGTGGTAGAGACATAGAAGAGGCATTAAAAAGATTTAGACAGTGGATTCTAAAATCAATAGGCCCCCTCTCAACCATGAATGCCTGTCTTCTTCTCCTGTTTCTTCTCCTTTCTTCCTTTCTTCATCTCAGATTTATTGTAATTGGTTGGGGTGTTGCGATAAGCGGCCCTTTAACTAAACATTATTGAAAGAAGTAGTTACCAAGAAAAACTGACATGTAAACTATATAATAGCCTCTCCTCGCCATTGTTTGGGGGAGGGGACTTGGCTTATTTATGAAAGTGTAAGAGATAATATGGTAATCAATACAAAAGGATCTTCTTTCTTTATTCATCTGATTCCTTTATTTCGTAGCTATCTATTAAACATTATTAGATCATTTGTCTACAATATACCGAGAGGCTTTGTATTCTTCTAGATGTTACTTAATGGAACTGTGTGTCCTTCTAAATTACATCTCAGTAATTCAGATACAAATGGTTCCATTCTAATTCATTGTATCCTGGCACGCATAAAGAATTATTTTGTTATCTATAATTCTGAAGAATGATTTTCTACTTATTCCCGCATCTTCATTCCTCTATGCCTTTGTGATTGATAATATATTCTTCACAACGCTTTCATGATATCCAAGTTCCATATCAAAATAAGTTACTGTACATTTGTAAATAAGTCTTTCTTTAAATAAGGGAACCTCTCCCATCAAAGAGGAGGGAGTTCTTGTCCCCTGACTGTTGCTCTCATTAGGATCTTCTTTTGATGACCAACATATCCATATTTAATCTCCTTCACAACTTGAATAGCATCATGCATTTGCAGAAGAAAATCAAGGGTAGATAGATGATTTGTATGTTTTTTTTAGCCAGGGAGGACATCTATCTGGCTTGTTGGCACTCAAGATTTGAGGGAGTGGATAGCACCTTCAAAAGGATCTTGATCTGATCCTCACTATTTTAGGTTGTGCCTATCAACCAAGGCAAGAGAACCTATTGTTATCCCAAATGTGCCCCCTGTTCATTTTGTGGCTAACTCCTTTACATCTTTCCTTCTCTTGACTGAGAATATTTTTTTTTTCCAGGTACTCAAAACCTTCTGAAAATGGTACCATTGGATAGAGCTATTTCTCAAATTTCCAGAAAGGTAAAGTTTTTCTCCTAACTCCACGTATTTTTCAAGTTATGGCTCGGCAAATTTTTGGTGAGAAATTTTCCCCCAGAAGGCCCGCAGCCAATCAAGAGCTGCCACGTGTCCAGGGGCGAAAAAAAACCAAGAAACCTGAAGGAAAAAATGGTCAAGAAGGGCCCGCACACAATTAGAACATGCCATGTGGCACCTAGAGTGGTGGAGCGTGGGGAAAATTTGAAAAAAATTCCAAATACCATACAGGTAAAAATTCAAACTTTTTGTCCGCCGATCCGATTTTGGCTTGTTTTTGCCCTAAATTTTCAAATCGCCATATCTTTCAATCTAAAGCTCAGATTTTCATGTTCTTTATATCAATGGAAAGCTGGTGAAATTCTCTGCAAGATTACGTGGTAATTTTTGCATGTTGGGTCAGTTTGGAGAGAGAAAATTAAGAAACATATCTAGCACGTGGTAATGGCCAGAAATGACATTTCAGCAACCAGTTTTAATGCAAAATGGGTCGCATTCTTCTTCAGCATGGCCAAAAATGTCAGGGCATGGGTCTGTAAGGACACCCATGCTATTTTAATGCATCTTCATTCAATGGGGAATGGCTTCCATGTTTTTTACATGTTTTCTCTCTCCTAGGCTCGACCCATGCATTGTAAAAGCCAGATTTGGCTCATTTTTTGAGGGGGAACACTTTTTTGGATAGCAAGCTTCTTCTTTCACCTTCAACAAGTGATTTTTGCAAGTATCAAACCTTCTTCATGATTGTAACAGGTTTCTTCCTCTTTTATGTTGCAAATGCAAGGATTTTGACAGTGAAAAATGACAGTGCAGACTCTGTGATCAATTTTCAGTCCTTTGTTTGTATTTTCTTGCTTCATTTCAGACCTCTAATTGCATCTTATCAGCCTGTGTATGATGTTTCATGTTGCATTTTATAAAATTGTGTCAATTTTCATGAACAAGAAGTGTTCACCACTCCTTTGGTGTATCACCTATTAGTTTAGTTTCAATTTTTTCACTTTCTATATCTGTCTCCTTAGAATTTAGAGTAGGATTAGGATTCAAACCTCCGCAATTATGTAAATAACAAATCTGATTAGAGGAGTTTGAGGAACTAGCCTCTAATCTAGAGATTCCTCTCTCATTTTACAAGTCCCACACTTGGAGAGAGGTTTCAATGTTGTGCAATCACACTGGATGCCTGAAACATCAACTTAGAAACCTGATTTGCATCCAGGGGTGCTGCTGATTTGCGACAACAGTTTTGGCACATTCGGTGGGACCTTAGAGGTCTCATTTTCATTGCAGCAAAGTTGATGTGCATCTGCTACAATTTTTTTGCTTAAAAGAGCTATAAATTGCACATCTGGCGACTCCAAGGGGAAGAATCAGCTGGTTTTAGCGGTGCAGACCTGAAAACTCATAAGAAGAATCAATACAAGGTCAAGAGCTGGAGAAGAAGAGGTGTTGTTTGAATATCTGCATTTATCTCCAAGAATAAGGCAAAGTGGGAGGAGAATCCAAATATATCCATCTCCACCAAACATAACTCTCTCAACTCCTCCACCTGGTAGGCCTTCCATTCAATCAACAAGGGTTCTAAGGCCAATCAGAATGGCACAAAACAACTCCTATGTCAATTTCACTGGTAGCATCCCACTTGCTCTCAATGCACAAAATCCAATCCTAGTTACAGCATTGAAGAACATTCCATACTTCATTGGAGAAAATCATACCTCACCTGGTGATCATGTTAAGGATATGGCTAACATTTTTGTAATCCATGAGATCAATAAGATGCAAGTTGCTGTCAAACTACTGGCATCTTCATTCAAAGGGAAAGCTTTGCAATGGTTCAGGATTCTTGCCTCAGGTTCTATTCAAAATTGGAATCAGCTATGTATAGCCCTCTATAAACAGTTTTGGGAAAAGGGAGACAACTTTTCCCTTTTGGAGCAGCTGACAACTATCAAAAGAGCTCCCAATGAGTAGCTGATAACTATCAAAAGAGCTCCCAATGAGCAGCTTACTGATTTTAATTTCATATTTCAAAGGACTTGGGAGAAAATTATAGTGGCAGTCAGGCCAACAGCAGAAGGTGCTTTTCTTTATTACCTTAAAGCTTTAAATTCTGATATTTCTATGTTAATTCAGTCCATGGGAGACACAACTATCCCCATTGCTTATAGCATTGCCATTAGAGCTGAAAATTGTTTGATTCAAGCCGGCAAGCTTGCTCTTAGACCCCCAATGCCATTATTTCCAAGTTTAGAGAGCCCAAACACTAATCAAACACCTAACTTAGCTCCTATTCCCACTCCTAGAAATCATAATTTAAATGAAGCTTCCACTTCATCTTCTAGTGCCTCAAACAAGCTTCAGGAAGTCATGAAGCAATTGCAAAATCTAGGCAATGAGCTGGTTACTCTCAACAGGCAGCAAGCTCAAGGTTTTAGACCTTCTTTCCAGCCCCAAGCTCAGTCTAACAGGCAGCCATATCAACCCCAAAGACCACCCAATCCAGCTGTAAATCCAAATCAAGCAAGGCCTCCTACCAATAGACCATTTTAGCCCTATAATCCAAATGTTATATCTGCCTCTAAGGCATTGGTGCCAACACAAAACAACGTTGCTTAGGAGTATGATTAGTGTTTTCCATGCAATGAACCTCACAACCAATCTATGTGCTTCAACGGTGCCTTGAATCAAGCATTAATGGTGACAACTACTGGTGTGGAGGGTGAGGGCAGTCAAGGAAACAACCAACAACAAGAAACATTCCAGCAGTAATCAGCTCCAAATGACACCACACTTGTGAACTGGTAGGCAAAGGATTTTTGTGGCATAAATCAAATAGTCTCTCAAGGTGTTGTAGCCAACACAAGGTCAAAAAGAAGGAATTTGGGTGAAGAAAAGCCATTAGCTCCAACCAATCCATAACCTTTTATGGCTCCACAAATGGTTGGCAAGCAAAATCCAGTTGTAAATGCACAAGGGCAGCCAAGAACAACTCCTAGACCAACTCAAATACCAATTGTTGCTGCCCATATGCAAGGGATGAATATGCAAACCAAGGGACAACAAAGAGATCCTTCATCACCATTTAGTATCATTGATCAAATGAAGAAGACAAATGTAAATATATCAATGTCGGAATCCCTATCTATCCCAGGCCAGAGAGATTTGCTACAAGCTGCCATAAAGGACTGGCCAACTTCGAATCAGCAAGTCCAAATGCAAGAGAAGGTGCTCACAAATGCTGCCTAGCCTGAAGGGAATCATGGAGGACAGCAAGGTAAAATTTTGAAGCCCCCTCCTTTTTATGTCTCATTAATCATTAGAAACCAATTGGTGCACAATTGCATGATTGATTCTGGGGCAAGTAGCTCAGTGATGCCCAAGCAAATAGCTGATCAGCTAGGACTTCAATATGAAACCATATCCAAAGGGGTGGTGTAGTTGGATGGGACAGCAGTAACAACAGTTGGGGTGATTAGAAACTTGAGTCTTACCTTGCATGCATATCCAAATGTTGTTGTTTTACAAGATGTATCAGTTATAGACCTTCCACCACTCTTTTCCCTATGTTTGTCAAGAGATTTCATAGCCAAGATTGGAGGATATTTTTCTGCTGATTGGTCACACATGTTGTTCAGAATGAGGTATGGAACCAAAGCTACAATCAGGTCTGAACCTATTGCAAACTTCCACATTAAGCCCTACACTCCAAGTCAGATCAATGCCAACTATTCATCATTTGATCAAGAAGATCACCCAAGCACTGATGAAGCTGACACCAAGGTTGGAATCATCTTGGATCTAACTCTTGATGAATGGGAAAACAAGGTGCATGCTTTTGATCCTTATCAAGAAGTAGAAGAATCTGAGCTAAGGGTCTATTGCATACATCAAGAAGATCAACCCATTCCTAGCATCACCAAGCCAAACCGCAAGGATGACAATGAGGTATGGCAGCTATTTTTTGATGGATTAAGGAGTAGACAAGGTGCAAGAGGTGGAGCTATGCTTATTTCACCTCAAGGAGTATAGTACTTTTCATCTTTTAGATTTCAGTTTGCATGCTCCAATAACACTGCTGAATATGAAGCCTTGGTGCAAGGGATGCATTGGGCAATAAAGAGAGGAATAAAGAACTTGCAAGTCTTTGGTGACAGTGAATTGATTGTAAATCAAGTTAAGGGGCAACATGTTGTTAAGAATAATCTACTCAAGTGCTACAAGAACAGGGTGTGGGACCTCATTGAATATTTTGAGGGCTTTAGCATAAAATCCATTCCTAGAAAAGAAAACCAAGCTGCTGACATGCTTGCAGCAGTTGGGGCAGCCTTTTATATTGTGGAAAGCATTCAAAAGGACAAGGTACAGCCAAACATCCATGTGATTGTGAGGCCTTCAGTGCCGGATAACAATGTAAGTTGGCAAGTGTTTGAGAATGACCAGCAAATCATCCATTTCTTATAAGAAGAAGCTGAGTTCTCAACTAAAAATCAGGAAAAATTAGAACAGCATTATGGTGACCAAGTGGTACAGCTGAGAACTAACAAGCTGCCCAAGGGACTTATCACTTTAGATTCCATTTTTAATCCCAATGATCAGTTTAGGAAAGAGAAAGTAAACATTCAGGTCAAGAGAGAAGATTTTGTATCCATCTTGGTGGAAGAGAACAAACCATTACAAATTGGAAAGATGACAACTGAACAAGAAAGGTATGAGTTCATACAGCTATGTTAAAAGTTGCCTGATGTGTTTGCTTGGAGCTACGAATATTTGAAAGGTTTCAATCCCAAGTTATCTCAGCACACCATTGAGTTGGATCCAAATACTAAGCCCATCAGGTAGAAACAAAGGCCAGTCAATCCACACATGGAACCTCTCATGAGGAAGGAATTAAACAAGTTGATTGAGTCAAGAATCATATTCCCAATCAAGCATTCTAGTTGGGTTGCCAACTTAGTTCCAGTCAGAAAGAAGAGTGGAGAGATCAGATTGTGCATTGATTTTAGAGATTTGAATAGAGCATCTCTCAAGGACCATTACCCACTCCCTTCTAAGGAGCAAATTTTGCAAGTTGTGGCTGGCTCCGAGAGGTTTTCACTACTTGATGGCTACTCGGGCTACAATCAGATTATGGTGAAGGAAGAAGATCAGTTCAAGACAACCTTCGCAACCAAATGGGGAACTTATGCATACAGGAAAATGCCATTTGGGTTGTCCAACGCTATAGCTACCTTCCAAAGAGCAATGGACATGGCGTTCAAAGGTTTGATTAACAATGTAGTGCTGATATACCGTGATGATATCACTATTTTTTCAAAGAATGCAACAAACCACCTCTCTCATTTGATACAAGTCTTCCAAAGGTGCAGGAGATTTGGAGTGTCTTTGAATCCTAAGAAGTGTGTTTTTCTAACCCATGAAGGAAAGCTCCTTGGCCACATTATCTTTAAATAAGGATTGGCAATTGATCCAGAAAGAGTTGAAGCCACAAGAGCACTACCATTTCCAAGCCACAAGAAGGCCCTTCAGAGTTTCTTGGGGAGAATAAATTTTGTTTGGAGGTTTGTCCCAGATTTTGCAGCCCTTGTCAAACCTATCACCAAGATGTGTAAGAAAAGCATGGGTTTCAAATGGATAGTAGAAGGCAAGGAGATTTTTGAAGCAATCAAAGAAGCCATCTCTCAAGCACCAACTCTCATCAACCCGGACTTCTCCAAGGATTTCATCCTCTATGCATTTTGGGGTAATGATACCATTTCTGCCATTTTGGTACAGCAGAACAAGCACAATGATGAGCAGCTAATTGCTTTCTTCAGCTAAATCCTGGAGGATTATGAGGTGAGGTATTCTTTTATTGAGAAGCATGTTCTTGCAGTAATCAGAAGCTTGAAGAAATTCAAGCATTTAGTCTCAAACAACAAGGTCCAGTTGTTGGTTTCTCATGCGGGGGTTAAATACTTCCTCCTCAACAAAGACTTGAATGAAAAAAGGGCAGGTTGGATTACTCGTGTCATGGAGTATGACATTGAGATCAAGGTCACCAAGCTGGTAAGAGGAAAAGGATTGTGTGAGCAGCTGATTCTAGGAAAACAAGAGGAATCATGCAATGAGAAGGAGGCTGTTTTGGCATTGCAAGACAACCATGAGCAAGGAAGCACTCAAGAGGAGAATGATGGTGTCCCAACTCCTTGCTGGACCCAAGGTATAATGCACTTCCTAAGCATAGGTCTATTCCCTTCGGAGATGAACAAGACCCAAAGAAGACACTTCAGATTGCAGGTTGTCCCATACACCCTTGTTAATGGTGTCTTGTTCAAGAGAGATGTGAATGGAGTGTTGCTGAGATGCGTTGGAAAAAATCAGATTCAAAGGATGTTGGAAGAGTTCCATGGCATACCAGCTGGTGGTCATTTTGCACCAAGAGTGATAGCTCTAAAGATCATGAGGGCTAGTTATTATTGGCCCAAGATTTTCAGTGATTGCTACGCATGGATCAAGAGGTGCAAGAATTGTGCATTCTTCACAGGTAAAGAAAGACTAGCTGCCCTTCCATTGCATCCAATTTCAGTTGACCAGCCATTCATGAAATGGGGTTTGGACTTCATTGGAGTCATTAATCCCAATTTAAGTTAAGGGAAAAAGTGGATTTTAATAGCCATAGATTACTTCACCAAGTGGACTGAAGTAGTAGCACTCAAGGAAGAAAATGAATCTAGCATCCTAGATTTCTATGAGGGAATAGCAATCAGATTTGGCATACCAGCTACAATAATATCAGACAATGCATTGGCATTCATTAGATCCAAGGTGATTGAATGGGCTGTCAAGAATGGGATCTACCTAAGTACTTCATCAAACTATTACCCTCAGGGTAATGGCCAGGATGAATCTATAAACAAGAACTTGTTGAGGATCATTAGGAGGACTCTTGATGAGAATCAGAGGTCTTGGCATACCAAATTGAAATCAGCCTTATGGGCTGATAGGATAACTCCCAAGAGATCTACAGGTAACTCTCCATTCAAGCTTGTTTATGGGAGAGAGGGAATTTTGCCCATATCACTTGAGTTGCCAACATTAAAACTCATGAAACAGTTGGAGTTGTTGGAGTTTGAGCCCATGGAGGTTAGATATGCATAATTGATGGAGCTCCAAGAGAACAGAAATCAGGCATCCCAAGCAATAGAGAAGGATCAGGCTTTGATAAAGAAGACCTTTGATAGAAAGGCCAAGAATAGATCCTTCCAAGTTGGAGATCTAGTGTTAAAATGGGATGTAGAAAGAGAAAAACCGGGAAGGCATTCAAAATTTGATGCCATTTGGAGTGGCCCATACATGGTCACAAAGTGTAAGGACAGCAATGCCTTCCAATTGTCTTCATTGGATGGTGAAGAACTGCAGATTCCAGTCAATGGAATCCATCTAAAGCATTGCTACTAAAGGGAAATTATCCACCTTGTAAATATTAGCTTAGGTTTTCATTCCTCCAAGTGCTTGTGCACATTTTTTTATTGTAGGTTAGTTTTTCTTTCCCTAAGTGCTTTGGCATAGCTTGCTGTTCCTGGGAATGTGTTTGCAGGCCTTGCTCCATCAGGTGATTTTCCATGTTCCTCTTTGCAATGTTCTAGTCAGTTGGGGTATTAAACAGAGAATCAAGTGACTCCATGCCCAATGGATTGCTTCAAGCAACTGGTAGCTTCATCCAGTAGGTAGATGACCCCTCTGAGTCACCAAAATTGTTATCCCAAATGTGCCCCCTGCTCATTTTGTGGCTAACTCCTTTACATCTTTCCTTCTCTTGTGCCTCAGTCAGAATATTTTGTTTTCCAGGCACTCAAAACCTTTTGGAAATGGAACCATTGGATACATCTATTTCTCATCTTTCCAGGAAGGTAAATTTTTCCTCCTAACTCCACTTATTTTTCAAGTTATGGCTCGACGGAGTTTTGGTGGGAAATTTTCCCCTAGAAGGCCCACATCCAATCAGGAGCTGTCATGTGTCCAGGGGCAAAAAAACACCAAGCGACCTGAAGGAAAAAATGGTCAAGAAGGGCCCACACCCAATTAGAATGTGCCATGTGACACTTGGAGTGGTGGAGCATGGGGAAAATTTAAAAAAATTTCCAAAGACCAAACAGGTAAAAATTCAAACTTTTTGCCCGCCGATCCGATTTTGGCCTGTTTTTGCCCTAAATTTTCAAATCGCCATATCTTTCGATCCAGAGCTCAGATTTTCACGTTCTTTATATCAATGGAAATCTGGTGAAATTATCTACAAGATTCCATGGTCATTTTTGCATTTTGGTTCAGTTTGGAGAGAGAAAATCAAGAAACATATTTGGCACGTGGTAATGGCCAGAAATGACGTTTCAACAACCAGTTTTAATGCAAAATGGGTCGCATTCTTCTTTAGCATGGCCAAAAATGTCAGGGCATGGATCTGTAAGGACACCCATGCTGTTTTAATGCATCTTCATTCAATGGGGAATGGCTTCCATATTTTTTACATGTTTTCTCTCTCCTGGGCTTGACCCATGCATTGTAAAAGCCAGATTTGGCTCATTTTTTGAGGGGGAACATTTTTTTGGATAGCAAGCTTCTTCTTTCACCTTCAACAAGTGATTTTTGCAAGTATCAGACCTTCTTCATGATTGTAACAGGTTTCTTCCTCTTTGATGTTGCAAATGCAAGGATTTTGACAGTGAAAAATGACAGTGCAGACTCTGTGATCAATTTTCAGTCCTTTGTTTGTATTGTCTTGCTTCATTTTAGACCTCTAATTGCATCTTATCAGCCTGTGTATGATGTTTCATGTTGCATTTTATGAAATTGTGTCAATTTTCATGAACAAGAAGTGTTCACCACTCCTTTGGTGTATCACCTGTTAGTTTAGTTTCAATTTTTGCACTTTCTATCTCTGTCTCCTTGGAATTTAGAGTAGGATTAGGATTCAAACCTCTGCAATTGTGTAAATAACAGATCTGATCAGAGGAGTTTGAGGAACTAGCCTCTAATCTGGAGATTCCTCTCTCATTTTACAAGTCCCACACTTGGAGAGAGGTTTCAATGTTGTGCAATCACACTGGATGCCTAAAATATCAACTTAGAAACCTGATTTGCATCCAGGGGTGCTGCTGATTTGCAACAACACCTATATTGCAGCCCTTGTATGGTAAAGGAGATTGAGATATCCTTGTATTTTACACATTGTGTGGAGATGGCCTTGGAAAAACATGATCATTATCCATTATTCAAACTCAAAGGAGTTGTCACTAATAAATTATGGAAATGCTTTCAAGAAAAGGCTAAGGTTGCTAGAGACAAAATAAAATCTTGATATGCTTTGTGCATTTTTATGAGTGGGTTGTATTCTTTTTTTAACACACAATGCAATGCAGGGGTAGTATGGGTAGGATGAGTTAGTTTGAATGAAATTTTTTTGGGAGATGTTTAGATAAGATTAGCTAGGGATTACCAACTTATTTGAGAACCTTTGTAAGAGATTTGGAACACCTAAATAGCATAGGTGTTTCAATGGGTTTAAAATACTCCTTTAACCAAGATATGTGCACTAAATGGAGGCCCAGATCTACAGTATTCCACATAACCTTTGATAACCTATTACAAAAGCTTGAAGCAAAATACCAATAAAGTATCTAGGAATTCCTATTTAATCATGACCTAAGGTGTACCCAAAGGTTTACAAACAATCTCAATATTCAAGGACAGTAAAATGATTTTAAATCTATTTATCTTCTATCAAATGAAATCTCGTTTGAATATAAGATTGCAAATTCCATTAAACCATCAACAATAAATGAGACCCTGTATGATCAAAGAGATCCTAAACACAAGATTGCAACATGAGCAAGAAACACAAATTGAAAACATTCTGAGACATAAGCATATGCAAATTTTGCCAAGAGATAACACCACATAATCCAAAATTTGATCAAATACATCAGCAAGGAATGCTATAAAAACAATCTCAAAGCTTGTTGATGGCTTTACAACTGAAACCAACTCAACATGATGAAATCTGATATAAAATGGAATTGAAAATGGCTCTCAGGCAGTTTTCTCCAAAGAAATGGATTTCTTCCATCTTTTTTCTTGAAAATTCTAAGTCTTTTTCTCTCCCTTCTATCTCTCCTCCTTTCAAATGCTTCAAAAATACATTTTATACATCATGCTAGCTTGGAACCTTGCTTCCCAATCAAATAATATGCTTAAGGAATCAAATTTGTTACAAAACCCTTCATCATTTCATGAAAATGAGATTAAACCATAAAACAACTAGCATATTGCCAGGGAAGCAAAAAAATCTTAAAATACTACATGAGTTAGGATCCTTATCCATCCCAGGGTCACGTTTTTGGCATTCAGGCATGCCAGCATGCTTTAGCAATCATTTTTCACCTTTTACCCTTTCAATTTTTACCTCTACAATTTTTTATTTTCACCTTTCACATTTTTTACATCGGGCCAAAGCAAAAATGCATCAAAAACATTGCAGATCATCAAATTAGCTCATGAAAATGATTCCATTATTCTCAAAAGGCCAAGGGGACTCAAAATCATATAAGGTCCGATGAATTTTGTTGAAGAAATGTGATTTCCAAGCTCCATGGAGCTCCCATGGCACCCAAAAAATAAAATTACACAGTATCCATTGATTTTGATCAACTTTTAATATCAACCTTACATGTGGATGATGCCATTTTAAGGAATAAGCTCAAAACTACCTTTTTGACCTTTGAATGAAGTGGGAAACATGTCACAACGTGATTGGATTGACCTCCCATGCTCTAGAAATGCATTTGCAACCCTTTTTACCTTTGGAAAATTTTATAAAAAAGCTCTGCTTCTCCCCTGGACCCGCCACGTGTCCACATGTGGGCCCCACCAAAAAACCATGGGCTCATTTTATGAATTTTGGCACTTTTTCGAAAAAGGGAAATTTTGCTTTAAAATTCCCACGAGCCTGAACACCCATTCTCCTCCTCGCCACGTGGCGTTCTCCCATTTGCCATGGGTCCAAGCCTCCCACCTTGCCATTGAACCTCTCTGCCAATTTGTAAAGTTTTAAAGTTTCTCCCCAGTCCAAACCTCCGCCCCTCCAAAAATGTTCCTTCATTCAGCAAAGTGGATGAAATTTCACATTTGATATTTTTGCCTTAAAAAGCAAACATCTCAAACTCTCCCAAGGCCCCGCATCTCTATTTTGCATTTTCGGACATGTGTCCTCTTCTTACTGGTTTGAGGACCCTCAAGTCAGAAAGTGACTTTTGTACCATTTGAAGTTAAAAACTTCAAAACCATCACAAAACCCGCTAACCTGTTCTTTCCCTTTTGGACACGTGTCGCTTCATGACTCGTTGTGGAGCTTTAGCTCAAATCTAAAATTTAGAGATTTAAAGAAAAAACTTAAAATGCATCAAAACCTTTGCCCCCTCATATAATTTCTCTTGGACACGTGTCCATCTGCTATTGGATACGGGCCTTCAGGTCAAAATTTCCCCTTGACACCTTGAGTCAAAAACTTCAAAATTTCACCAACCTCTTCGCCATCCACATTCCCACTTTTCCACATGTCCTCTTTCTATTCGTCACGGGCCTTCGGGCAAAAACTTGACTTTGATAATTTTTGCAAAAATGCAAGCCAAAATTTTTAAGGTAAATCTACCACTTGTCGACCAATCAACATTTGCCATGTAAGCACTCTTTATAAAAGGTGGATCCACGAACCAAATTTTCTCCCTTAAGCCAAAATTTTAAAAACAATAAGTTAGGAAAAAATTCTGACCACCCCCAACCAATAGGATCCCGTCATGTTGCAATAATACTGTGATGATGAATTTGACGAGTAGAATACGCTCGTATGACCGTAAAATCATGGAAAATACATAAGATGCCTTAGAAACTAAAATTTTTCAACAAGGGAGGCAGATTTTTTTGATCTTAAACCAATTGAAACATGATTTAACATTGTTTTCGACCCGGGGATTGGGATTTCACTTGCAAAAATTCAGGATTTGATCAATTTCGAGTTTTTCACGACTTTGACAAAGAAGAAATGACACAGCCCGCAAAAATGAAGAAATTAGGGCACAAATGGGGGCAAATTTGGAAAATCATTTCAGAACAGGGAAAAATAACAACATTATGAGCATTTGAAATTTTTCAACTGGAGAAATCAAGCTTGCAGACCATCCAATTGAGCAATGAAATGTTTCAGAGAAGAATTTGACATGAAAATTTTAAGGCACATTATGAAAACTCAATAATGGGACCAACAGGAGCAATAAATGAATTAATTGCAAAAGATGCATCCATAAATTTGGTTATATGTGTAATTCAATTGCCCCCACCTTTCTAGGATTCTAGAAGTGTAGTTAACTAGGATGAGGATGTGAATTCCAAGTGAATTCTAAGTGGATTTTGACCAAGTGGCAGTTGTCTAGGATGTGCACACACTTAATTAATTAATCATTTAATTAATAAATGATAATTAACTTAGCACAAAGAGGTACAAAGGGTACTAGGGATTAATTTAATTAATCCAAAGGGTGAAATATGTATGAATTAATCTATTTAATAAATTAATCACAAATGGGTGAATAACATAGTGTATTAGAATAACATTGGAAACATGTGGGTACAGGTGTGTAATTTTGGGGTGTCTACAATTTGTATCATCTACAGCTTTATTGTTTGTGCAAAATTCCTCAGTGCCAAAGAATATCAAGTTGGCTTCAAAAGGAACTTCTAACTTTTCTTGATTCTCAGGCTCGCTTGTGCTTGTGGAAGGTTCACAGTTAGAAGCGGAAAGAATCATATAGGCCTATATGAACGCGGAATTAGTGTAGTGATAATGAATGTGAGGCATGTTACAAGGGAATCACCATTCTAAATCTTGCACCATGTTGTTGTGAACTGGAACAAGTGTCTGACTTTTGTTGGATGCTAGAAGAGGTTGTGTTGGAGGAAAAACTTGCAAGGGAAAATGTGTGTTAGCATTCCATCTATCACTTTGTTGGTTCTACCCATATCTTTGGTTTCCATACTGATTCTACCAGGGCTTATTATTTTGATTTTGTGCCTAATTATAATTGTTTCTAAAGACTTTTGCTTGTTGCTTTTCTAATGATATAACTATTTTTGACAAGTTTCTAATCAAGGCTTTCATTTCTTCATCTTCCTTTTGTTACATGGGAGAGAAGGATTTGGATGCAACAAGTTATGCACTTTGTACAGAGATATGAGAAATAAAAGGTTGGGGTGTTGGAGACATCTCTGGGAATAAGGGCATGGGAGGTCTAGGATCCAACTTTCCCTCCTGGATGAGACTATTTTCTACCCTTATTTTAATATTATAAGAAACAAGAAAGTTTCTCCCCCATGCATTGAATCATGACTGAAATTTCACTATTCAGGGCCCTTACATGATACGATAAATCATGTTGGGATGTAGGCCTTACTAATTTAGGGATTTTGTCCCAAGTTTTCTAGAATATGATATTGAAATCATTCATTTGTTCATTAGGAACCCTCTTTTTTGTAGTTAGTTGCTCCACTAGAGACAGGTGATCTAATTTATCTTCAAAATAGTTACATAGTGTTGTTCCAAGCTCATCCTAGGTGGTAATAAATGTAGGCCTCAGTCCTTGATACCATTGAAGCACATTACCTTTGAATGAGGTTCCAAGAATCCTAAATGTTACATCTTTGTGCGTGATCAGATAGACAGAGCACACATTTACAACATCCTAGATATGCTCAACAGGGGTGACTTGATTCTCACCTGTGAATTATGGGATACTCTTGAGCACAGTTGTTGGCATATCATGTTGTGCATTGAGATTGAGGAGGATTCCATCAGTGAAGCTAGAAAATTTTCTCAGAGGAGGAGGTGGTTACAATTCCATGGTAATTCACACAGGTCTTTTTTGAGGAGGATATGGGGATGCACATGTGGGTTTTTTGCTACGTATTCTCCTCGAAGATATCTAGAGGTGATTAATATATGCTTTAGCTTTTGTGCTTTGTCTTATATGCACTCTTCTCATGAAAAATGCTCAGGACTACTAAAAACAGTAGATATGGATGTGTTGGGAGTCACCAGATGTGTTAAAACAAGCCTCTAAAGGCTTGAAATCGCTAAGTCACACACCAAAAATTAGTAACAATGAAATTTAAGATTTTAATGCTACTCCCAGTGGGCATGCCATAAATTTTTTGTCATCAAACTTGCACCCGTGTCTCAGATCTGAAGGAAATGAGTTGTTTGAGTAAATAATGGCATTGTCTCCAAGTTATGGGACCTTGTGCATTTGAGACAAACCTCCGGAGAAGGCCAGTTCCTCTACTTATTTCTACTGCCACTGTTACTCCTAATGTTGAAATTGAAACATAAGCTAGAAATGCCAAGGGACCAGGGATTGAAGGATAACAAAAATGGAAAACTAAAACTAAGGGAGGTGATAACATTAGAAATAGTGGGATGAACACTAACTGTTTTGAGTGAAAATGGAGAAGAAGGCATAAAGGTAGGTTAAGCACATGTAGCAAAAACCAGAAGTAATTCACCCTATCGATTTAATGAAACACAATGGGAAAAGTAAGTTGTAATGAATTAAAAATTAACACAACAAGCACACAATGCAAAAGGGAGGCAAGAAAGAAGAATACAAACACATTAAGGTAGAGAATAACCAAAAAATAATGTTTTACTACTTCTAGGAATGCACACTCGATTATAAAGGTGTATGAGGTTGATATCCACATGCAAGATCCAGATCTAGAGGTTTGTAACTCAAAATTAAAAGATATATAATCCTTAGCAAACATTAGAGGAACAAAAATTTCCAACCCTTTACAACGAGCCATGTTCTTACATTTATAGATGATTCGATGAGAGAAGAAGAGGAGAAGGAGGGAAAACTCATATTTAAATCACAACCACCAACAGCAAGCACTCAATTCCTAAAAATCTATCAAATGCACTTCTCCAATTCTATTTGGTGTGTGGGAGAATAAAAGGGGTGAGATATTAATCAAATCAGGTGGTTGGAGAAATCAGATCTTGTATTAGTTGCATGAAAGACATTTTCCAGCTTCTCACCTACCCAATCCCACTGAAATTTGAACTTGAGTTATCTAGCATGTAACCCACATCAGCAGCTTTCAAATGAGACTAGGTGTGCATGTGTCAGAGCCCTATAGAAAAATTTATAGCTATTAAAATTTTTCAGTGAAAACTGAACATGCAAGACACATGTCACGTGTCGATTGACTAGAAGATTAGCCAACTATATAATTGTTTTTTATTTTTGCCACATGTCACACTTTTGTTTGTCGTAATCATTCAGTGTTAATTTATCCCACTTTGATTGGTTGTGTGTAGAACACTCAATGTCTTAAAGATTCCACATGGCACAAAATGGCGTAGAAGAAGAAACAAAGGTATGTGCATGGAAGAGGAAGGAGTGGAAGAAAAACAGAGGGAATGGTGTGAATAAAGGTAACATGTGCAGGACAAATTGAAGGAATACCTCAGGAAGAAATGTATGACACAGGCATAATCATTACAAAATTATGTGTGGAAACAACAAAGGGGGCACGCAGAGAATGCCAAAGAATTCACTAATTTTTGGAAGTAGGTCCTAGGAACGCACAGAGGATGCATAAAATGTTGGGAAGAAGGAAACTGTGCATAGGGTTCATGCGAGGGAAAAAATGGAACAAAGAGGAAAAAGAAAAGAAAAGGTGAAGGAAATGAGGATCACACAAGAGCACGCAAAGAATTTAGAACCAAGGGAATGTGCCAAAGGATCAAATGAAGTGCGTGCAAGCTATAATATACATCTTTAGAGCCAAAATGGAATGTAAGTTGTCCAAATAACTAAGGGAGTTATTTTGGATAACATTGACATTGTACGGTATCCCATTTTCTTGACAATTTGAAACAGGGATTTGAAGACCTAATTCATGGGCGTATCTTGCAAAATACGTAGAAGTTATTCAAGAACATTATTCAATCTTGATAGAGAAGATACAATGACTAAATGGGTACTCAAATTAGGTGAGTTTTCTTTATGTAAGTGAATATATCAAATTTTAGAAGTGATTTCCACTTAAGACATGGCTAGTAGCTTGCATGATCAGGATAGATAAGTGAAAGTGATTCAAAATCTTGTAAATTTTAATTTAATCATCTTGTGAGTTTGGGATATCATATTAAGAAGGTATAAAGGATAGTAAGATGTTTTAAAAATTCTCTTTGGGTCAAAAAATAAGATTTAAGGTTTTTTGAGACAAGTGCAAGTGCATACGTTGTTTATTATGAGATTGGTATAGTGTTCCAAATATTTGTAGACAATGATAAAGCTATTCCATGACTTCCATGATGTCTTTTAGATGGTGCATAAGTATCTAGGGGAGTATAAATGATATCTACTCCTGAATAGTGAAGATAAACATGTCTTATGTGTGCATATGTGGTTTATTCTTGAGCTACATGATTGAAGTATGAAAATTTGAGCCTAAGAAGATGTATTTGACAATAAAATTCAAAGATAGCATGCTCTACAAGGTGTCTTAAACTCAAATGATGTATTAGGATCTAAGGATGGAATGTTGAACTCATTAATTATTATATGATATCTGTGATAACCTATGGTACTATCACATTGTTGCAAGGATAAGGATGGTCGATACAAGTATATGAAGGTCCTATATGGAAAATAAAGTAATGTTTGGTCTCAAGCAAGTCATCTAGATATCAAGGAGGTTGGTAATGCAAAGTGATAATGTTTGCAAGAAAATCATGTTGATCATGTGAACTTCAAGACTACTCAAGAATGAAGCAGGAATTCAAGTTTGAATATAATCATTTGGGACCACATTAGTGTTTCTAATAGGTGTGTAGGATGATATGTATATTCACAAAGCCACCAAGGCCTAGAAATGAGTATTGTCTAATGGTTATCCATGAAGCTATTCAAAATTTAAAATAACAAGGTATGAGTCGGATATCTATTATTTACAGAAGGTATAGTATTGTTAGTACATAAATGAAGTAGTTATAGTTAGGGTATATGAGTATGAAGTCTTGGAAGAATATATGAGTTGAATGACATGGTTCAAGTTTATGAGAGTTTGTAGAGAAAGCTTCAAAACTATATGTTCTATGACTTGAGTAGATGAGGCATTTTGAGATTACTATGAAAGGTCAAGACTCTAAATAGTTTCGTTTACACTAAAATATGGATCTATAGGATTAGTAATGCCTTTAAATTCAATTAAAAGAATGGAAAATAGAAGGGGTCAAGGAGGATCCACAAGTAAGCTCTGGTTTCACATTCATGTGAAAGTAACTTAGGCAAGGGGAGATCCTCTTGACAACTACTTAGGTGTATGTGGTGATCTTTGAAGACTTGTATGGAAAAGAGATGGTGTTTGCAGAGGCTTATTGGCTTGTGGAGTAAGTTAATTGTCAAATAATAGTAAGATAACATGTTTTAAGGTTAAAAGGACTGAGATAGAGCTATAAGAAAGAGGAAGTATGAATGATGTCTCTAGATCTCACGATATCAAGGGAAGGAGCTCAAACTTTTTGTTTTTAGTAAAATATGGATAGCTTAAGTCCAAGGGGAGTGATGAGAAGTTGTTTCATCATATGTATGGTCTCCTCAAGAAATCCAAATTTGGTTAAAAATTCACGGAAGGTTCTGGTTAGGGAACTTGGTCCTCAAGGATGTGTAAAGTCAAGGTACACAAGAAACTTTCTTAATTTGAGTAAGACAAGTTGAGATAGATCGCGTAATAAGTGAGATAATGTTCTAAGCCCATAAATCATTATTGTTGGCATAAGGATGACGTATGTACATAGGTTGAAAAAGGTCAAAAATAGGATATAAGGAAGGTAAAAAATTTCTTAAGCTCTTGATGATGATGTTGTGTGATGTTTACACTCAAGGGAGAGGTAAGAAAGTTGGTCCTAGCTCTATATTATAATTTTTGGCATGATTAGGTGTTGTGTATGCACTTTCTCAGGGGGAGTATAGTCATAAATGCTTTGAAAGAGGAAAAAATCAGAATTTTGTGAAGAATTACTAGTTTGTGAGCTAGTATGAAGAATTTGGTTGATGTTTCTAACCAAGTGATGATCCTATGAAACTTAGAAAGGTGAATATCATACAAGTACATGTATTCTTTGTCATTAATGTAAAAAGGGGGAGAAGTTCGAGGAGTTTTTAATCAATGAAAAAGGGGGAGATTTTTGGCATGTTGTGTTCTAGATGTTTTCATTGATGTAAAATCTCATTAATGACAAAGAGGATGATGGCGTAGAGTCATAGGATTCTTAATAGGATGATGAGATGGAGTTTCAAGTGTTGGAATGATGGAATGAGTTGATTCAGTGTGATTGGATTTGTCTAGCAAGCCTAGTCGGGTGACCTAGCTATCCTAGGTGATGGAGCATGGTGATTTTATTTTCTTGGTGGCTTAATGATAATGGTTGTAGTATGGAGAGAATTATTTGGGAGTTTTATGCGATCACATGAGTTTCAAGGTGCAGGTACAGATTGAAGACCAAGATTCAAGTTTTCATCTAGACCAGATTTATGTGTTTAGAGGCATGAGGATGAGTTGTGGAGACATACGAGCTCATCAAGGCATGAAGGGGTGGATAGGTTTCATGATGAGTTACAGTGTTGGTTCATTTGACCCTAGCCTAAACCATGCAAAACCCTAAGGGCTAGTTATGAAAATGAAATGGGATAAGAATATGGAGATATATTTGAGCTATGTTGATGATTGGAGATGATGCACATGGGTTTGTTAAAGGTGTGAGAAAAATTTGGAGTCATTATAAATAAAATTTTGCAATATAATTTTTTTTTGGTGAAACAGGGTCCAAGAAAGAGTGTTTTCCATCTCGAATTGCACCTTTTCATTCTCACCTTGAATTGTGTGCTTTACATGGGACCTTGTGTATTTCAAGGATGTTTCTAAATTTAACTAATAAGGTTTCAAAAAAATAATGAGGTCATTTCATCGTCACATATTTATGAATGAATGTTAAGAAGTTAAACATATTTTGTGTGCTTGAAATTTGTAGGAGATATTTTCTACATAAGTGACAAAAATTGAATATTTGTGCTAGTATGATGATTCTATGATGTAGAGTAATCTTCAAGGTTTTCATAAAGGTATTATGATGCATGGACATAATTAAATGCAGCATCAAAGTAATAAAATATGCCTTATTTTATTTATTCTAATTTATTTATGTGTGTAAGAGGTCTTCATGAGGTATAGGAGTAATTAGAGTTCAAGATAAGCATAGAGAATTTGAATTTCCTTCACATTAGAATTTCCCTCTAAAGCATGTAATTCAAAAATTCAAACTTGTAGAAGTGAGTCTAAGTTATTAGGTGAGTAGAATTGCTTAAGAAGTGATATAAATGTACTATAAGGAGTATAAATTCACCAAAAAGGTACAAATGATTGAAAAGAAGATCATATTCCTAAAATTAGTATAAAGAAATTCATTATGAATCCTAGGAAGGAAGTTACACTTCAAAAGGATAGATACATGCATGAGTTATTATTGGACCTGAGAGTTAATAATCAAGGGGAGTTACAAAATTCAAAAAAATATATGGAGAGAGAGTAGGGAGAGGAAGCTCTTGAAAAATGAGAAAAAGATAATGTAGTGAAGGAAACTATGGAATTTTGAAAGGAAGTTACGGTTTTATATCTATGTATACAAAATATGATATAGCATAAATCTTGTCCTTTCATGAAGTACTCTACAATTTGATTTAAATGCTAATGTTTCCCTCTCCAAGAACATGTTTGGATGAGCTCCAACCATGTAGGATTATTTCCAATGAATGGAAATGAAGGATATTTTCTCTGTTAAGTTAGATTCTAAAGCTAAATTGTGTGTGTGAATGTAGGATAAATGGCCAGAGTTGTATATTATGGGTTTTCCCAATAATGAGAATGAGAAGGAGGTGTTTTTAGGATAAAGGATTGAAGTAGATGCTTCCCATTGTAATATTATAATATAAGTTGGTAAGCTAAATGGAAATTTCTATGTGAATATGTTTTGTGTTACTTGAATAATCTTGAATTGTTTGTTTTTTATAGATGGGTATGAACATAAGTGGGAGATATAGAAGAGTTGCATTAATTTTCCTTAAAATGTGGTTGATACTTATATATATTTAAGAAATGTTTGTTTCCCTTAAGTTAAGGATAAGGACTAAAAACCTTTGTTCTGGAGCATGCATACAAGGAAGTTTACACTTGGATGATAAAACTAGCTCGTGGTGAACCCCTTGAGAAGGTTGAAATAGTTATAAGAACAATTTTTGGAACCCATAATCGATGAATATATAAATTTATACTAAAATTAGTTCTCTTGGGATGACTCGTGATAGTGAAACCCTCTGACTAGGGTTAGAAGACAAAAGAGTGATGATCTAGCAAATGCACTGATATAAATGAACAAAATTTTGTAGAAAGATTCATGTCAACATGTCCAAGGTGTTTTCATAGGTTTTATACTAAAGGAAATAAATGCAAGTAAGAAAATGTTGATAGTTGTGAAGAAGGTCTGAGTTCACATTTTACAAGATGTAGAGAAGGCACTTTGTTAAGGAAGTGGTGAGTAAGCTTGAAGTCAATCATGAAACTTGTAAAATATCATCTTATGGTTGCATGTTGACTATTGGAAGGGATTTTAAACCTTAGAAATCCTTCAATATCTTAGGATACTTAACATTCCACTTGCACAAACTGCTACAATACCAAGAAACCTAGTTGTTGAGGTCATAAAACAAAGGAATCATGTTTTTAACCTTGAGTTAGGTATTGACACTTTTTTGGAAGGAAAAAGGGTTTAATGGGTGCTCGAAAATGTAGAGTTTTTGTCTTGATACTCCATTTAGAGGAAGTTACGAGTGGATTCATACTTTCCCAAACCTATCATTAGCCTAGTGAACCTAGAGTTGAAATGAAGAATGAGAAAGCTAATGAGGGAGCTAGATATTAAATTTTGGCATGCATCTCAGGGATTCTGAAAGAGGACTAATGAAGGCAAAAATTTGTTCTAGGTGTTGTTAAACCTCTCTAACTATGAATGGTGTATATATGTTTGTCTTAAGGGAATTTAAGAGTTAGTTAACCATGGTTTGTCAAAGTTGATGTATTTTTATATTTGGATTCGTTTCTTGTGGTGGAGCTAAGCTTATTGGGATTGTGTGAATAGGGCATAGGAGTGGAGATGATACAAGGAGGATTGAATAGAAAAAATTGCATGTCTAGGACTAGATGATAGTAAAGAAGGACCAAGGGAAGATTTGGAAAAATAGATAAGTGACTTATTTCTTTGATGTTGAGTCATATTGATGGTTGAGTGGACTTGAATGTAGAGTTGAGAGGAAGAGTAGGATGAAGAGAGAATCATTGGAGTGCTTTTTGGTTAGGTTTTACTAGTTTTAGCCTTTCTAGAATGGATTAAGGATCATCATTGTAGAGTAAGTACGATTATTGGTTTGAAGCCTTGTTGTTATTGGAATAAATTCTTAAATATAGTATTTCTCTACATCATGTGATAGAGCATATGGTGATGAGTGGACCCCACCTGAAAATGTAAGTTTCCAAAGAGGTTTAGTTTGAGACAATGTTGTCTAAAGAAGTTGTAAAATAAATTGGCATTGTTTTTAGCATGGGATTTTTTCTTGATTTTCATATGATTTTAGATCATTGTAGTGATTTTATAAGTCAAATTGTGCCTTATTTATGATGACTGGTCATAAGGGTGTTTTGGGGTAGTTTCAGGTAGTTTTCAGAGATGGTCTTGGTTGAATGCCTTCCACTTAGAGTTGGAAGGAAATATAATATGTTATGGAAAGAAGATTCAAATATATTTCCAATGGAATATGGTTTGTCTCATGATGATGATATTTTATGGGTCATCCAAGTCAGTTTGTGAGGAAGAATATTTTTTGTTTTCAGTACATCATTGCTCATGATGAAAGATTGGGGTGAATGGTGCATGAGATGAATGAGTTTATGATTTATATCAGTTGAAGAGTGAAGAGGGATGGATTTTTTTCCTATTTAAGGAATTTGTAGGTCTTGGAAGTAAACATATGGGTGCACACTAGTTGAGTTTGTAAAACTACTTTTTGGGCAACTTGATTTGGTGAAAAGGAAAGTAGGTGTGGTTTACACATATGAATGTTTAATGAGATATAACATGTATGGATGTGATATAAAGGTATTGAGGATTTCAATGATTGGATCCATTTCATATTTGAGTTGTTCTTGGATGGTCTTAATTCCCAAAGGTAGAGACATGGTGTTGGAAACAATTGTTTTGAGAAGGATATGAGCCTTCTTGAGTTGGTTATGATAAATTTGATTGGTTCAAGCTAATTAATGAAAATGAATTTTTTTTAATGTTATTTTACGTATTTTTGATGAATTTTTGATCTTGAATAATCATGGTTTTGGCATTTGTGGTTTTATTTCATCCATGTGATGGGGTTTTGAGCTAGTTTTGTGTATGTTTGGTGGTTTTGGGAATGGAGGACATACATGGGCCCAATGTGAATGTTTTAATGAAAGTGTTTGGATATTTTTAAGTTTTTTTGGTCGAAATTATTATGCAGGAACGACCTCCATTGTGTTTATGAGATGAGAAGGGTATAAGAGTGAAGTTTAAGTTCAAATTTGAACTAGCTACTTTAGAGGGGAAAAGTGTAACCCATGTGTCTTCTTGTAATAGCTATGAAGGATTGATTTGAGATTTTAGAGAGAGTGTTATAGGTTGAATAATGTTAGAGAGTATGGGTGAAATGTTTTGAGATCAAAATAAGTGATGTTTGTCCAAATTTGAGCGAGCTAGAAAGAGGTGTCTTTGAAGTAGGGTTTGAAGGAGTTTGGAGCTAAATATTATGATCACCATTAGCTGAGTTGTTGCATCATATCTTTAGTGATATTATCTTCAAAATATTTTGTGATGAGCTATATTCATGAAAGTCTCTTTGTGTGAGTAATATCAACAAGGGTTTAGGAATTGGTGCTCTTTATGGGTTTGGTGTCTCACTAAAGAAATCTCTTATGATGTGTAATATTCACTTGAGTTTTTATTGTGTGTAATTTCATTAAATTTATCAGTGGGTTTTCTTCCCCTTGAGGGTTTTCCACTTACATATTGTGTTCTTGTGTAATCCTTGTTTATGTTATGATGTATTTTTTGCTTACTGTTATGATCACATTAATACATTGATGAATGTTGATGGTGTATGAAAGTTAGTTTTAAATTGTATAAGGTTTTTAAAGGACTGATTCGCCCCCCCTCCCCCTCATTCCATTGTGCTTCCAAAATGTTCATCACCCATCTGATGTCATAATTTTGTCTTTTTGAAACTTTTCTATTTCTAATCTATTCATATCCTTGTCTTGAAGCCTATCCTTAATAACTATTGAGCATGTATATCTCCCTATTGAGATTGGAAATTTGATATTAGTCTTGTGTTTACCAGTAATCAACATATGTACTTGTGCCAATTGCATTTAAATCTCCATAAGTTTTCACTTAGCATCCAAGTATCTAGGCAACATGTATGGGTTCCCCTAAAAACCACTCAGCGTTATGTAAGTAAAAAAATTGAATTACATAAAATAGATACCATATTCATTTATCACCCTTTTTGCAAGTGTAGATATTTTGAATTTCTATCATTCTAGTATGAAGAGACATATCATGGGTGTAAATAAGGCATCATGTAGCTTTCTGAAGTTCCCTTTATGACTCTCCAATTTTTTAGGAAATCATAGTTAGTGTTCACATGGTTATTGATATTAATGTGTAGTAAATATTTGTATATTCAATAAGTTGATTTGTTAGTAAAATATATTGTTATAATAAAAATATATTTTGTGGTTATTTAGTTACACCTGTATTATTGTAAATGGGTTTATTGTTACATATTTTGTAGGAGTTAGTTTTCCTACCTCCATGGCTATATAATAATCATTGTATTACACTAAATAATTTAGAAAAACTTAATATTTTTATTTTTCAATCGGTTGTTACACCTTCATCTTGTATAAGAGAAGATCACGTGAAGGCTATAGAGTTTTTAAATTGGTAAAGGGGTGGCTCACATCAGTTTCCCTGGTGCATGATTTTTTTTTAACACCAAAATTTGTTTAGAGAGCATTTTTTAGGTAGTATTGGTATATTTCAATTTTTTGGTTACATTTTGCTATGCATGTGCATGTGTAGACCTGCATACGATAGCCATCAATCATATTTTACATTCCATTGAATTTTTTCTTACATTTTCTCTTGGTTCAGATCCATAAATGTATGTACAACTGTAGCTATCTGATTTGTTTGCATTTGGAGACTTCGTTCCTTTCCTCCACATCGATTCGGCCTAGTTTTGCATTTTTTCCTTTCCTTAGAATCTAGAAAATCGAATATATATTGACTAAAAAAATCTCATCCTAGTTTCTTTGTTCTTGATTCTTCCGATTTCTCCATATGCATTGGAATGTGGTTTTCAAATACTTATCACAGATCTAAAAAAATCATGCATTCAGCGTATCTCACACTTTGCATGCCCTTTGACACCTCCAAACCTAATGATCGGTAGTACTAATTCATTAATTAATTATATTGTATTATTAGTCATAGTTTGGGTTTGTTTATTTTCTATTACAAATTTTATCAAATGTTTTTTAGTATAGAGTCTCTAAATTCTATATTGTCAAAATTAAAAATTATGTTGTGTCATAGTATTGTTTTAATATCACGACTCCACTTGTTTGAAGTTTTGTGTTTATCATCAAAAGAATGAAAAAGTACCTCGTCATATTAATTTAGTAGTACTTTTTGACCATTTTCGTAATTATATGTTGCAAATTCATGTGAGATTTAATTATCCATGTCAAATTTTATTTTCAAAAGTAATAATATATTTGTTATTGTATGTCTCATCACTTTCTTATTAATTCCAATATTTAATTGGAATTTGTAATAATGTTTTTATTTTCATATCAATCTCATAAAAGTGTGTCTATAATCACAATGTCATATGTTGAGTCGGTTCTAATATGATTTTTTTTTTATCTCTATTTTATAAAAGAGTCATCATCAAATTTTATTTTTTAAAGTGTTCATATCCAAGTAGTCTAGTTGTAAAATTTGTAAAATATAAAAAAAATTGCCTCGTGGATGCATTTTTGGTGGAATCAAGCATCCATAATCAAGATTCGTGATCAAATATAACTGAATTAGCAGTAGAATAACTAGAGGATGGAGGAAATATAGGAAGGAGGGTGATCCATACCTCTCATAATTCATCAACGGGGACCACATTTTGGTATGGTGGCATCTCTTTTTCAGTTGTGTGGTGTGTGTAGAATAAAATGGTGTGTGGTTTTCTTCCCCTGTTATGATTGAAATGAGGAGAATGTGCAATTTTAAATCTAAAAATAGTTGTATATGAGGGCAGATGAACTGGAGTGACCCTCTGATAGTTGAGATTATTTGACTATCAGACTTCTTCATCAATCAGTCGGTGAAAGATAATTCACTGGAAGTGAAAGCAGGAACTATTGAGTTTGCATATATAGGTGTATTGGTGGAAGTGTGATCATCCAGTAAGTGATTCACCATGGTGAATTAGATAGATCATGTACAACAAGATCGAGATAGAAAGATCCAAGCCAGTAGTATGTAAACCTAAAATTATGTGGAGGCATACGGTTCTGTTTCCATCTTTGCATATGTGCTTTCTTCCCATGCAAACACTAAAGGGGGCGATGTTAGGAAATCATAGTCAATGTTCACATGGTTATTTATATTTATGTGTGGTAAATATTTTTATATTTAGTAAGTTGATTTGTTAGTAAAATATATTGTTATGATAACAATATATTTTATGGTTATTTGGTTACACCTATATTATTAAAAATGAGTCTATTGTTACATATTTTTTAGGAGGTAGTTTTCCTACCTCCATGGCTATATAATATCCATTATATTATGAGCTGGTATATCCATTAGATTTATCCAACTATAGGGTATTGTATTGCCCTCTCTAATTTACACAACCATTTTTATGAGCTGGTCATGGATGGATGTTCTTAAGAAATCTACCCAAAAAATATTTTTTAGTGCTAGATAAAATGATTTGGATGTAACTAAACATCGAATCTTGAAAATTATAAGCAGCCTTCAAACCTCTTATTCTTCTTAGTAAGGTTATAAGGTCCTCAAATTATTCTACAAAGTCTAATCTAGTTAACTATTTAGGAAATTTGGTATGAGATCCCCTTTGTTTTATCAAAAAATGACTGTTTAGATTTTTGGAGCACTCTGTATGTTTCGAATCCCAAATATTTTTTGTTGACTTAATATCAATTTCTACCACCCTCTTGATTTTTGGCAGTCCCTATATTGCTTTGAATACTTCAGGTGATAACGAAAGAAACCTAACACAACTTCTATCCAACACTTATTTATTTTTTGGGTTGTAATTCTCTTCGCAATACCATACTAATTATAGGAATTGTATCGAAGGTGTTGTTGGAATTAATTTCCACCATGTAATCACTTTTGTTTGGGGAACACAATATTTGCAAGAAATAAACTATGTCAAAATTCACCATGTTTATATTTGTTACTTAATATAAATTTATCCTTATATGGGAAGTAATTTGGGTACCAATCATTTTAATCTTCATTTGGTTTAGGAAACATGGCCAATCGATCACTCCGGGTGTATAGAGAGCAAGGCAAAAAACATGGTGTTGGAGAATAAATGCAAGCCACAGGTGCTTCTCAAAATCCCTATGAGTGAATGAAAACCTATGAAATTTATAAGCTTTTGGATAACTTACCCTTGCTCATGTATTCTTTAGGATATCAGTCACAGATCACACATGCATGTGAAACATTTGAATTTTCTACAATGAAACTCTATGTAACTTGTTGATTCAATCTCAAAATAATTATCCACTATTCTAGGGCTATGAAATGCTTGATTTCATTACAAAAGAGTAGTAGTATGAAAAATCCTTGGAAAATTTGTAAACATATAATCTTTCATACCAAACATCATTAATGACAGAAACCTCATTAATGAACTTCATTCAATCATGTTTATCAAACTCTACATTTTACATTTGAATATGAGTCGTCAATGTATCTTTCTTTGGTAGGGAGTGGACCTTGGGGCATTCTTTACATTTTTTCATTAATTGAGAAGATGTAGAAATGTGAAATGTGATGGGATATCTACGATGTTAAGCTGACATTGACAAGATGCTACATGCGTACATCTTCGGTCCTTGGGCATTTGGATGCACTTTTTCAATTTTGCATTAGTTACAAAAGTGTTAAGTGTTAGCGAGATTCTCGTTTATCAACTTGTGTTAATAATGTGACACATTCCCTCTTTGGGATTCAAGACTTCGAGATGTACATCTTACACTTTTGTATATTAGGATGCACCTTTTACAAAGTGAAATTTTATAATGCACACCTACTTCACTCATTATAATACTACATAGACATATTCCTTTTATCATGGGGCTAGATCATTCTTTGCACATTTTAAACTCTTGCATGAACTCGTAAATATGCCCGTCAACTGTCCTGAAAATGTGATGATTTTATGAATATGTCACCTTGTTTCATGGTGTTGAAGAGTAACTTACACTTTACACTTATGTATCTGACTGTAACTTTGTAGAGGAGAAAAGGGACCAATTCTAGAAGGGTTATACATCCATAACAATCAATTTCGAGCTTGAAACCACATGTACCTCTCAAACCATTTAGACCATTATTATTCTAGAAATTGTGTACAAAGAAGCATTAGTATGCAAACAACATTGCAAGATTTTTTTACTCAACATGGGTTCATTTTGATTTTGCAATGAGGCCAAAGTAGGAAAAAATTTTCTAAGGGTCATGCCGAATATATGAAAGCATACTTCCAAAATCTAATGACAAAAATTTGGGGGAGCCAATTAATTTTTAGATACAAGCTCAAAATGAGAAAAAAAAAATTGCTCTAGCTCAGGGATGGGTACCCCTTGTGGGTATAATAAGAACCACAGATAAAATATCAAAAAAATAGACTAGGTGCCTATTCTAATGGGAAAGGAGTCAAAAAATAAATATATTTATGAGCCTTAAAAAATGTGAAATATATCATGAATATGATGAAAATGGAAAAAACATGATCACCGTAGATCATAGTAATGAAATAAAAAAAAACACAAAAAAAAAAAACATAGAATTGTACACTATACAAAAACACACATGAGGGTATAAGTTAATCTAATAAATGTTTAATATTCCAACCATTGACAGGAACCTTGAGAAATTGTGCCTCCAAGTCTCTTAAGAAGAAAGTGTGTTCCCCAATTATAATTTTGATGGAGTAAGGACCCAACCATAGGGCATCAAATTTTCCATGATTACCCTTGTCTTCATGTGTGTTGCCCATAATAGAACCAAATCTCCAACATGAAAATTCCTTGGAGTAATTTTCTTATCGAATATCTTATTGATTTTATCCCTAAACTTAACATGCCTTTGGTGGGATTCCCTTGTAATTTCATCCAATTCCACAATTTGGTTGATCCTTTTATCATAAGGATTCATCCCTTCCCCATCCTCTAATTGTAATTTCTACATAAATAGATAAGAAAATAATTTTAAATGAAGGGGTAAGAGAGCTTGAATACCATATACCAAATCAAATGGGATTTTACCAGTAGATATTTTAGTGGTAACTCTATCTGCCCATAGTGAAAACTTGATTTTCTCACCCCATTTCCTCTTGTTTACTTCCAATTTCCTTCTAAAGGATCTTGAGTAGGTTCTTATTGCTTGATTTATTCCTACCCATTTCCTTGGGGCTTGTAATTTGTGGCATAGGCCAAGGTTATTCCATATTCATGACACATTACTCATCTAATGGTTTATCTATGAAAATTGTGGCATTATCAACTACCAACTTAGTGGGGACACCAAATCTACAAATTATGTGATTAAGGATGAATTCCATAACTACTTGATGAGTTTCCATCTTTGTGGGAATAGCTTCAACTCACTTGGTGAAATAATCAGCGACCACTAATATCCATCTATGACCTGCACTTGAAGAATCTAATATATCACCTATAAAATATAAACCCCACTATTTTAATGGAGCTTCTACTAATACATGTTATAGGGGAAGAGATCCAGATGCTTTTATCCTACCAAAGAAACATTGGAAACTTTAACATTTTTTGGACCAACAAAGCTAGATCTTTAAAAATGGAAGGCTGGCAATATCCTTCTCTCAATATTTTATGAGCAATAACTCTTCTAGTAAAATGGGCACCACACAACCCTCCATGAAACTTGATAATTATCCTAGGGGCCTCATCCTCTATAGCACATCTCAATAATATCCCTTTTGGGATTTTCCAAGGTAGTCCATAATCAGTTAAGATGTATATTTGGGATACCAACCTAAGTTTCCTTCTTTTATTATTATCTAAGTGAGAAGGAAAATTTAGGTTATTTAAATAATAGAATATATATCTGTACCAAGATGATGCACTCACTTTCCCATGGAGGTGTTGTTCATCCCCATCAACATTGTGTATTTTAACAATCTATAGATTAGTTTCTATCATTAATCTATAGCCAAATCATTAGCCTCTAACTAGTTTTGTAGTCTGAATTTCCATATTATACTCTTAAATATTGTTCACCCACCTACACCTCTTGGTTGACATATCCATTTGAGATAGGATATCCTTTACCATAGTATGAGTCATGTAGGATATGATTTTGGAACTTAGAATGTAGTGTATGAATACTTTAGTGGATTTTACTAAGGAAAAAGCTATTTTCTCCATAATAGAATATTTTAACTCAAACCCCTACAAGGATTTACTAAAAAAAGGTAATGGGTTTCTCATGTCTTTCTACATCCTTATGCAATAAGATAGAAGCAATTGTATTCTCATATGAAAAAGAAAATGCTTGAAATTATTTCTTATAGTCATGGTTGGTCAATATAGAGGTACTCTTGAGTGTATGTTTTATTCCTTCAAAATCCTAGATAACCCATTTCCCCATTTGATAAATTTATCCTTCTTTAGCATACTTATATAGGGAGAGTAATCTCAAATAAATTGAATATAAATCTCCTTAAAAATTATCTGGCCAAAAAAGGATTGAATACCCTTCTTTGATGATGGTATTGGCACTTTTCAATTGCTTCCACTCTTGTAGGGTCTATCATAACTCTAGCACGTGATACTATGTGTCCCAATAATTTTTCATTCTGCTCCCCAAAGCAACATTTCTTAGGGTTTAATGAAATACCCATATACTTTACATCTTATCAAGATTTTTTTAAGGTTTTCTATATGATCACAACTTCCTGAAGAGAAGACAGTTATCATCCTAATATATTGCAATGAAATCATTAATGAATCCATAAAAAGCTACATTCATAGATCTTTAAAAAATTTCTATTGCATTCAACAATCCAAAAGGCATTCTGACATAGACATATGTGCCCCAGGGGGTGGTAAAAGTGGTCTTATATTGTTCTGATTTCTTCACCACTACCTAGTTGTAACCCAAGAAACCATTTAATGTAGGTAATAACTCACATCATGTCACATTTTAAAGAATATTACCCATGTTAAACAATGGGTAATTATGTTTGAGTGATGCCTTATTTAAGTTCCTAAAATCCACACAAATCCTAATATCCATATTATTCTCCCTAATTGGCACCAGGTTTAACACCCATGAGGAATATCTATTGGGTTGGATTATCCCACCATCTCTTAATTATTTTTATCTCCTCCTACATCTTAGTTGCAATTATGGGGTTAATAGGTCTCTTCTTCTACCTAAATGGCTTAGTGTATGGTTCTAAAGGTATTTCATGCTGAAAAAAATCCTCCCTATAAGCCTTTAGCTCAAAATAAGACCATGCCAGATATTATTTCTTAACAATTTGGTATATGCATGTATGTCTTATTCATTCATATTTCCCCTAACCAAATTTTTTTGGGATTATGAGAAGTGACCAAGTTGCATTCCATAACATCTCTGGGTATATGGATAGGTTTTTTCATATCTTTGTTTGCGCTGTCAAAACTAGACTCAAAACTAACAAGTCCCTTAGGGATATTGTTTATTTTTAACTTAATTATATCCTTCCCAAATAGGGTTTCCTTTTCATCACACATCACCACTATAGGTTCAAGGTCAATAAGTTGATTAGTAAACTCATCACTACAATTCAAAAACCTTTGGATTTGAGCATAATCTTTAAATACTTACCAATTTTAAATGTTCTCAGGCACTAAAGGCCTAACAAATACTTCAACTTCAAATTTGTAATACGGGGACACATTTTCACTATCATATTGAGAATCTAGGACATATAACTAACCAGTTGTTTCATTCTCACTCCTCTCATGATGCACAAGATTCAAATATTCATATAATTCAATGAGATCACATATTACATGTGTATATTATCTCAACCTCTAGTTATTTATTGCATATATCTTTCTATCATGTTTCATAACTGGCTCATAATCACTTTTGACACTGAGAAACTAAATTCCATGTCTCCATGTAACTCCTAAACCAAGAAGCATTGCTTCATACTCACCTATGTTTTTTTTGCTCTCAAATTTTAATTTTAAGGAAAAATGGAAAGAATCATTGTTTGGTGAGCTCAGTACTATTACAACCCCATTTCTAACATAGAGCATGCACCATAAAAATTCATAGCCCATGGAACATTGATGTCTTCAAGTTGTGCATTCATATCTACAAATTGATCTTCAAAATCAGCACACCCTACAAAGTTACCCAAATTTGTATCAACAAATAACACTTCATAATAATCATTTAAAGGGTCTTTTATAAGGTGCAACATCTTGTCCTCTTTGTGTAGTTTTACTAGTTTCCCATCCAAAAGAATGAAAGAAAAATGCATATCCATTTGAACATTGGCTACCCATTTTATTGATAGTAACATGCCCCATTTGGCAGGGAAATCAACTATAACAAAATTCATACTCAAATATTTATTAGGATAGGTAGAAAGTTTCGCCACCAAGCCTTTGACATAACCAACAATAGGCACCTCCCTAGAATCTATGGCAAAACATTTCCCAAAAGTAGTAGTTATCTTTTAGTCATTTTCATGTACCCTTAGTACAACTTTCTAACCCCATGCACACCGCCCTAACACCCAACAGGAATTGGGTGCTCACCTAAGGCACACACGGCTGTCGAGCCCATCCTTTATGTGAGAATTGTGAGAAGCTACTTCCATTTTTAGGGGATTAGTTGCAAGAAAGTAGATATTACTGTAAAATCACAACATGAGCTACCATATCCTTATCCCCATGCATGAAAACAAGAGAAACAACACAACATAGCTTATGAAGAACATATCTTATTCATAGTATGAATAAATGAAATTAGGGTTTGCACATGTTGGTGCTCGTTTCAAATCTCACCTTGCTATGTTAAATTTTTTCCTTTGTTGCCTACTGTTTTCCTCTGTTAATTTTTTTTCTCCATTTTCTTGTTGTCGTGGGTCATTTTTTGTCATATATCCTTTGGAAAATCCCCACCGAGTGTAATGTGTAAACCTAGTCCAAAAATTTGAATTTTATTTATCTATAAAATGTCCTATGTCTGTGTCTCTGCTTTCAAAATTTATCACACTACCCATTTATACATGGCATATTCTAATTAGATGCAGGAAGAAGAAGATAATGTGTGAACTTTTCACTTTGTGTTATGATTGCAAAATGCAAAAATTGGGCCCGTGACCCACCGGATATTCTTCCAATAATCAAAATTATTAAGCAGCATATACAAGTTCTTGGTTCACCATGAGGATGTTTGTCGTAAGGATGTGAGGTAGGCAGGCACGGTTGTGTTCATAGTTTGGTATAAAATGCAAAAAGATAAGAAGAATGCTTAAGGCCCATGGAGAGGACAAGTGGCCATTTTATCAATAGAGCGGGGGGCAGGCTGTCGGGAGAACTTTGGCACTTTGGGTTTTTTAACTTAAAAAGTGAAATTTGTAGAAACCACCCGCCATTCCATTATTTCCCATGAAGCACCATGTGTCATGCTCGTGTTAAAATTCAAATAGTGGATGGGCAGGTCTAAAGGCCTAAAAGTGTATAAGTTCTAAAAAACATTACAAGATGCAAAATGTGCCCATGCGCCCGCTTCAATGAAGGTTGTTCTCCACGTAGACGGATATTTTTTAAAGTTGGAAATGATGAGGTGGATGGTTGAGATGTGATGCATTTATTTCTTCTACCATCAATGCTCTTACGCACCATCAAAGGTGTTCTTGGCTAAGTGTTTTCTCATCCTTGTTAATCAATTTGTTTTTTTTCAAGTAGCACCATTGTGAAGTATTGTGATTTTGATAGAGAAGCTTGGATTTGTGGGAAAGAGAATTACAGGGACTATTGATTTGAGGTCAAATTTCTCAGGTAATTGTAGAAAACTAGTAAGAACTAGAAATTCCTTTGTTCCTTTCCTATTAACAAACAAATTTGTGAATAAGCTAGGGTTTGTGAAAATGAAAACTATGTCTTCCTCATTCTCAGTCATGTCAAAATTCACAAGTGATTTAGACAATATTACAAACACAGACCTAATGAATGTTGACTTGAACAAATTCCTCCAAATATTAGGTAGCTCCGATAAAAGTGAATCCTTAAAGGCAATCCAATAAATTCATATTGCTCTAGCAGGTGTCATCCCACCATCTATTCAATGCCCAGAATTAGTATGGTACTGCACCATGAATTATGACCTTATGAAGAGGGAAGTGTTAGATGAGAGTGGGGATGCGGTGTTGACATTAACACCAGTTACACTTAGGATAATGCTAAAGCTTCCTATCATTACAAATCCCATCACCATTGGTATACAATTATCCTTGCAGGATTATGAAGAGAAAAATAAGGATTATGCCAAAATGATAAACATGCAATGGATCCTCACAGAAAAAAGGGAAACGTATAGACTTCCCAAGAGGCTGGTCAAGTCAATGTTTGTTAAAGAGGTTGAGGACATCATTGTGTTGTTAAGTCAGATGGTGGGATTAGAAACTACAAATGAGTTTAAGGAATGGATGACCACATATATTTGGATTATTCTTGAAAGGAAGGGAAGTATCTACTGAGCCACCTTCATTTCAGATGTACTCCATGGTCACATGTTTAATTTGGTAGCAAGGATTGAAATGGGAGGCACTGCAGAGTTAGATTTCTATATGATGACATATTTGATCTATAATTTTGTAGGGCATAAAACATTTCCTAGGTCTGGTACCAAATGTTGACTTCAAGAAATGTTAGATACATGAAATTTTCCCTCAGTTGCAGTGTCCCAATTGGAGTGGTAACGTGAGGCTAGTTAATGATGCTTTCTTTACACCCCTCATTTGTCTTTTCAAACTAGAATGGGGATAGTACAAAATATATGAACAAACCAGGCATTTGATTATGGATTATGGGTGTTATTTCATCCAATACAAAAATTTCACTTACATCAAGGTTAGTGGCTTTGAGGGAAAACCTTATAAATTTCCTAGATATGTTGATGATAAATTGGTTTTATGCGAGCTAGAAAGACAGTTGACGCCAATGCATAAGTTGATTACTAGAAGGCATAAAACAAATATTAAATTTCCTATCAATATTGGAAGGTATTTATGTTCTTCCCTCATAAAGGAAAGATTAATTGAAGATGAAATGAAGAAGCTTGACATGGAAAAATTTGAAGCAAGAGCCAATTATGACATTAGCTGGGTATTTAACAAGTTTGCCAATACTTTTGAACATTTGCCTCACTTTGAGGATTACTGGATGAATTGCAGAGATGAGGAGGAAGTCAGATTAAGAGATTTCTCAAGAATGAATTTGTCACAGGTAATTGATTTCAAGATTGCAATCATCCCAGAAGGGATTGTGGATGATCCCAATATAGTAAGAAATTACTATGTTAATCAAAAAATATAAATTTAACCTACAATCCCCCCAAACTAGAATGAGACGGAATTTGATGATCCTTATGAAAGGATAGTAGATGTGATGAGGAGAACGGTGGATTGGATAGCCCATATATATATATATATATATATATATATATATATATATATATATATATATTGATTTTTCAATACAAAATACAAGGATCATGAACATATTTAGAAGTTTAAGGACCTTATGTGATGATATTCCACCTCTATGGGAGGTTGCAGATAAGATTGAACCATTAGGGGGAATATCCCTTCAATTTCCCTCTAGGAGGCCTACTCTTGAGCTCATTGATAAATGGACATCAGCCAATAGTGGAACTGGAACTCCTATGTCAGTTCTTAGGCAAAAAATGGAGGAAATTCTTCTAAAGACAATGGATAATGCCCCCATTACTTTTTTAGTACCAATTCAAGCAAAGATGAAGGGTTTGGAAAAACAAGTTATTCACCAAAGTACTTCACCAAAGCCACCTGGTACTGGGAAACTGAGTGAGGAAATTGCAAGTGGTCATACCCAAGCTAGGCCTCACAAATAAGAGCAAAGAGTAGCACCATAACTAAGGCAATTTAAAATAATGCACAAGAAGCACAAGATTGATTAGGTTGCAGTATTGGTAAGAGTGGGTGCTCATGTACCCAAGAAGCAAAAGAACAGGGATGTAGTGATTAATCCCCCTAGACCTGAAAATATCAATGTTTCTTAAGCTCAATAAGATATGCCACCACCATGTATGAAGCAGACAGATTCCTTGCCTACACTTTTGTCTTCTGCAGAGGCACCACTAGGGGGGATTCAGAGTGCAGTGTCCTAAGGAAATGTTACAATTGATTCAGTAAGTGGTCAATATACAACTCTAGGTATGAGGATTTTTGAAAATTTTCCTAATAAATATGTAAACATACTTTCAGTTGAGGCACCACACAACTATGTATAATTTCAAAATGATGAATCTAATGTTGGAGTGGATGGAGAATCCTCTATGATTGATGCACTCAAATTGTCTATGGGAGAACCACTACTAACACCAGTAGGTGACATTCATTTAAATGATGAATTGGAATTGAAAATTCATGCATCAGTTAGTGAATTAAAGGCCCAATATATAGAAAACATTTCCACAGGGTAGGTATTGTCAAAAATAGATAGGTCAGAATTGATTGGTGAGAAGGATAGCAGTGCAGAAATTTCAGTAGATGAGGTTGCTTCTTTTTCTGTTGGAATCAATAAACCTGATGAATCACCCCAGGAGGAAGGGAATGTTGCTAAAAAGAAATTGGAAATACTACAAGAGGAAATTTCCAGTGAAAATATCACCACTAACAAATATTTGCAGCCTCCTGTTGATGATATTGAGGAAAAATTGGATTTACCATGGCCCCAGTGAAAGAAGTAGAAGAAGAGCATCCTTTGGCTATTGACACAAATCAGAGGGAAAATAAATTGATGCAGGGTCATAGTGGTAGGACCATTATTGATATAAATGATGATGAGTAAGAAAAGACACTGGTTCAAGATGAACAGGAAATGCTCAAAAAATTAACAGTTATCCTTGGGAAATATCCATAACAGTCAGAGGAAACAAAAGATGTAATAAGTTTGGAGAAGGGATGGATCAATGAACTGATTTCTAGTGAAGAAAAGGAAAGTCTACCTGTACAAGCCATTGACCTCACTGATCTATCTTTCCCAAAGGCAAAAAGGGTTCCTAAAAGGGCTAGAACTATTACAAAGACCCATACTGACTCATCTAGAGCTAAAACCTTGGAGATAGAAACACCTTTGGAAGGAAAAACAAGAGAAAGTATAACAAGTAATTATTACAGTGTTAAGGTTATTCCCCTAGGAAATCCCTCAAGGGACCAACTAAAAAAAGGAATGTCTTAGGAAATGAATGATTTTCTACAAAAAGTTGATGAAGACAGGATGACAAAAAGGCAATTGAAAGAAAAGGTTAGAGCTTTAAGTGCTAGTCTGTAACAGTTAACTAGGCAGACTGATAGAACCCAAGTAAGTGCCTTTATAAAAACTCTTGGTGGAATGGATCAAATAAATAATGTTGTTAAAAAGGTCCAGGAAGTAGACATTTGGGTTTAAAAATTGATTGAAAATGGAAAGGAAGCTATCACTGAAGCTAGGTCAAGATATGAGGATCTCAAAAATAGGCTCAATGAAATTGATGAAATAACTAAGAAATGTGATAATAATATTTTCTACTTAGATGGAATTCTTCCCAAACTGGACTATATAACCCAACTTATTGATGATTTGGTTGATCAAGAGGAAATTGTACCAATTAAAGGAAGTCAACATGCCCCTGAGGAGTTAACAAATATTATATTCGAGACCTTAAATGGAATCAAAGGAAATCTTTAAGTCAAAAGAATTTGGGCTGATAATTTTCTCAATGCTATTGATTTAAAGTTGGAGGATATGGTTATTGATAAGTTCAAGAAGAGTTATGGAGACATGATTATTTATTTCTTACTTGATTCTTTTGAAAGGAATGTTCTAAGGAATGACTTTTCCTATTATTTCATTAAGATTATGAGAAAAATAGAAAATAGAATTTTAGAGTTGAAGGCAAGGCCATTGGAATACAAGAAGAAAATGGGCCATTGCATTGATGTAATCTCTAGACAAGCATTGATTTTCCAGTATCATATTGGGCCAAATGAGGATGAGATTAATGAATTATTCAAAAGATATGATGCATATGTGGTGAGGATACAAAAATATCAAGACCCACAATTAGAAGTTGAAGAAGAGGATGCAAAGGATGACAAATGTGCTTAGATAGTTGTTCCTGGAACTATATTTTCTTTTCATATTCATCCTTTGAAATTGATGTTTTAAAATGACACTTTTATTGCATTGGAAGTAACTATTTTTCTGAATTTTATCTTTCCTTTATTTCAATTAAAAATGGAAGAATGTAGTAATCCCATATTCACTTTGATGAAATTAACATACATCTAGAAAAAAATGTAATTGATTAATGTTGTTATGTTTTTTTAGACTCTACATAAGGAACAAATTGGGGTTTTATAGGGGCCCTTGTGCATGACAAAGAAAAATATGTACATGTCAGAAAGAAAAATAGTAAAATAAGACAACATTTATGCATTCTTCAGCCCTGCTTCATAAGTTTCCTCCGAGAAATGGGAGCTTTCTCATAAGCTTGTTTTTCCTCAACACAAATTCACTTGAGCCATGTGTTGTTTAAAAAAAGATGACTAACCCTTTTAGGTCTCAAGGCATTCCCATATCCATTAATGCCTCTAGATTCATTCTAGGACGACTCATGATTTTCTCCAATTCAATTTCTTCTGTTGAGTTGAGATCCAATCTAAAATATCTAGAGCTCCTATGAAGAAGTTCATTCTTCCTTTCCCTTTATGGGGGATTGATGGGTTGGGAGTTTCTTGAGAGGGGGAACCTGGAGTGATTGGAGGGGTAGTTGCTACATGTTGCTGACTGGACTGACTGAGAAGCCTCAAACTTGACCCAACTTCCCATTTTTGTGTAAAAGGAGGGTTGTCCTTCGGATAAGGAATTGGCTGAGGGCCTAATAATTCATGCTCTACCTAAGGATAACAATTCATTATGTGGATGGATGATCAAGTGGAAAATATCCCTCTATTTTCTCAAGAAAAGGAAATGGCTTCCCTCTAACGATGAGAAGACAATGGCTGGTCTTCCTCCCCATCTGAGATAACAATTAGGGGTTGTGATTGTGGTTCACATTTTCTTTTCCCTAAAGATGAACCTAGTGCTGAAATTGATTACGAAGGCATGGTCTTTACTTTCTTCTTCTCCAGGAAGTTGAGCCTTCTCTTTAAATCCTCTATTTTGTGAGAGATAGTAGGCACTATGTCGATGGAAGATTTTTCATACTGTACATATGACTCCTTAGGAATCTCTTTTGATACAAACTCCTCATCACATAGAAAAGGACATTGAAAATTGTTCTACCCAGAGACTTGGGGTCTTCTCTAAACCTATTATTTTTTCAATTCTTCAGGATTTTTCATATGACCCCATCAAAAAATATGGAAATACATAACTTAGAACGATGCACAAATAGGATTAATCCTGATCAGCCTTATAAGAAGCACCAATTGGACTTGTTGGTATGGTACAAGCCCCCTGGTGTTACCCACACATTTTATCTCAAATAGAGACCTAAAAAAATCTTCATCAGGACCACTTAAATTAAAAATCTGATTTAAGTCCTCAGAGTAAATATCCTTCAAGTTATGATTTATGAGCACCTTTCCCATTATCTCTAAAATTCCTTATACTCAAAATAACAAAGGAAAGGTATGATGATAATGAAATTAGGCCAATTTTTATAATGAAATGGAGGCATATGTTCTAAGTTGATGCAAATATTTCCCATGAAATGAAGGATATTGTGTTCAGTTTGCACAAAGGTGAAGTTAAGATTTGGAAGAAGTTGGAAATGAGATGAGATTATAAATTAGGATGATTCGATATAAGTTATGTGTGGAAATTAAGCTAGCGAAGAAAGAAGCAGAGTGTGTAGCACCCAAGGTAGATTATTAAAAAATGAGTATGGATATACGTCAGTTTAATATTCTCTGGAGGTATTAGGATATTGTTCAAAATTATTATCAAATCAATACCAGGAAATAGTGATTAAAATAAACTACCAGAAAAGACTACCTAACATCCTAGTCGAACACTAATGAAGTTAATTGAAAAACTAGTGATTTGTGCACCTGGAAATTTCAAGTAGGGCCTTTCTAAACACCATGTTCTAGAAAAAAAATTATTCCTAGGGATATTTTGACTTTTGGGGGAAAATCATTTTGAAATTTAACAAGCAAAGGGGATGATATAAAATGAGGATGGATGACCGCAAAAAAGGGGGGTTACTTTTTGTGAAATGTACTCAAATAAAGAAAAGGAGAGAGGAGCCAAGAGAAGCCATTTTCTGAAAGAAATTATTTGAGAAACCATTTGTTCCTTGTGTGTCTTTAAAATTGATCATGTCAAGATTGTTGCAGATGTATAGCCATTGAAAAAACTTTGATATTGTAAACAGACTTTTCCTTGTTGATCAAATTTTGAAAAACCTTGAGTAATTTGTGTTAATCATGAACTATGTTATGTCTATTGTCATCTTGAGATATCTATAAATAGTTATTTGTGTTTCTTTTGAAATATTACATTAGGAATCCCTTTGAAATCACACAAAATCTCATCCTCATGAAAGTATTGTGGAATTTTCAATTACATTATGAAGATAGATTTCATTTCATCATTTCATAATGCAATAAGCGATTTAAATTCACTTTACTTTCATTTCAGTGATATAGATTATTTTTCAGTTTATGAGTGTATCATAAACGTGACATAATAGGGACTTAAAAGGTTTAATTAAGTATTTAACACAAGTTCTTATGTTAAATCCTCGAATAATGTGTGAATTCATGTGTCTTTGAGATTTCATAGATGCACAATTTTTTAGTTGAGGTTCGTCTTGACTATTTAAATTTATTTGTCATTTTACCTTGTGGATCTGTCAAAATTTCTTTAAAGTTCTCAAGGATTCGGTATAATCAACTTTATCCTACTTAACTTCCCAACCATAAAACGCATAGCCATAGATATATCATACATGAACTATCCCTGCTTCCACTGTGTATCCATAAATAATAAAGTAGATCATTTATCATAATGAACTATCCCTGCTCACACCCCCTCCCGCGTATCCCATAACAAAACCTCAAAGCCCAGCTCATTTAATTCATACATTCTTACTTAAAACAGTCGATAGGGCCCCCCCCCCCACATCAAGTTTTATTGTTTCCTTTATGACCTAGGACCTATCTCGAGAACATCTTCATTTTCTAAAGTGACAAACTAAGAGAGTTAGGTTATTTTGGATTGCATGGTTGAGCTGATGTCGAATAAATTATGACGAGTGAATGGGAGGTCTTACATATCTTAGGTATCCTCACAATTTCACGTAGGATAGTGATTTTTGGGGCATGTGTGAAGGGATTTTTGAGTCACAAAGCATGGTGATGACAATAAGCATGCCAATCTATATTAATAACATGGAGTACTAAAGATTGCTAACCTAAAATAATCATATGCCAGTTAGGGCCCTACTTATCTAGTGTTTAAGGATTTTGATGGCTGGTGGTGGAGGTGGTTGATCGGATAATACTTGTATGGTCCTATGGTGGTGCTCCCATGAATACAATGGCTCTCTGATTCCTCTTGGTGATGGCTTTGAATGTCTGGATACATAAAAGGATGCTTGTTTCTCTTACATAAAACTCTAGTATCCTTTTGTGCTCTCAAAAATGTGCCAACCTGGAAATAAGGTTCCAAAGGTGATAAAAGTACCGATGATAGTTTCAAGTTGACCGGTGTCAGTTCAAGGGTGACCGATTCAGGTTAGGTTGGGATTCCCTAGATTTACTAAAAATAGGATATCATGGCAATGATTTCAACCAGATCTCTTTATTCATCTGGGAAAGAGTGGGACGTAACTTTTCTTATGTAGGAATGTGGTTAGAGGGGATGTAGGATTTTATTTTTTTAGGGTTTAGTTATGTCTTAGTTGTTTGGAAACATACTAAGAAAGACTTAAGGTGAGGTGGCTAGGTGATGTGGTTATAGATAGTGGTGTGGTTAGAATTATCTAATTAGGATATTAAATAGTAATATTATGGGACATGGATTAATTTAATTAAATAATATAGTGTGTGGTGTAGGGGCCCATGTTGGGTGAGTGTGTTCAAGTTGATTATTTACGATGTGTTAATGAGCGTGTGACCCAATTTTTTGGTGTCTACATTTTGCCCCTTTTTGTTTGCGTGCTTTATTGGTAGTGACAACTACAAAATAAGATGTGGGTTCCCCATGTTTGGGGAAGGTTATCCATCCCCCCCTCGCAAACTAGGAATTGATGTGGTAGAAGACAGATCGGTGAGTGGTTGATAAAGGTGAATTGATGAGAGGAAGGTGGACACAAGGGTAGGGGTAAGGCCATCAGTATCTAGTAATGGGCCAGGGTCAAAAGTAGTGACATTCAAACACATGTACATGTATAACTGCAGCATGGTACAAAGTTAAAGAGCATGTAAACTCTACATTTTCTAAGATCGATAGGTTTATCCAAGAAAGATTGAGGTGATTCTGGTATCCAAGGTATAGGATATGGTGCAGAAGAAATTCATAGGTTAGGTACAGGAATGTTTAGGTATGTTCTGTTACACCAAAGGTTGGGTCAAGATAAATGGTCATGGCAAGAGGCAAGGTAAGGTCATTAGGCAAACAACACAGGTAACCATTTTGTAAGGTAAAGTGAGCACATGAGTTCACAAGTCATGAACAATTTTTTGGGTATAAGGAGATAGGTCACGATATGGGTAGGGCCGAGGTATGGGTAAAATAACAAGTCCCAAAACCTAATTAAGGATAAGTATACGTAAGGTAGGCATAGAGGTTGGTTTCAATAAGAGTGGGTAAGGTCAAAAGGTGGCTAGGTTGGTTAAGTGGGGTCAGTAATGGGGAAAGGGTATGGGAAAGAATATGATAGGTAACCAATGTCAGTCATACATAACTGGTGACGATCGAGGTAAGTAGATCACAGTTTATTGGGGGCATATGACTGATGTCGGTCTCGGTATAACCAACCACGGTGAGCTAGGGCACATGTGGCTACTTTACAGGTGCAGGTTACAAGTTTGTAGGGCCATTTGGCCACTGCATAGGCATAGGTTATGACTCTTTAGACCCATATACAGGAAGGAGTGTGACAGGGTCCCTTAGAATAGGAACAGGCACAAGGATAGGGTCAAAGGCCAATGGGGCCACTATAGATAGTACCCGTAGCTAGATTGCGGGATGCAGGTTAGGTATTATTAGGATATTTTGATGGTGACAAGGATAGATTTTCAATCCTATGGAGAGTACATGGCACATCAGGCCTTGAGTGAGAGGACCAAGTCACACACCCACAGTATGGAGAGCACAGGGGGCCAGTAAGCCCCAAGACAGGGTTAGGGTGAGGCCACCAGTTCACAGAGTCCAGTTCCAGGTGTAATACCAGTAGGGACTGAGCCACGACCCATGATTGGTGGTGAGATGTTAGCAGACCGTCATACAGGAGTTGAGGAGGAGGAGGAGACAGGTGAGATAGATATGGAGGATATCCAGCAAGGTGATATTTGAGAGCCATATGTACCTCTTGTTTTGTATAGTTATTTATTTTTCATATATACCATCCTGCGTTCCAAAGAGAGTGAAGATGTATACGATAGTTGATTGATTTTGATCATATACCGGCCTGCATGCCAAAGATGATGAGGATGTACATGAGGGTTTTTGAGATGTTTGTATTCATTTGTATCAGTGTACATATGTATTCATACACAAATTTCATGATTTGTAGATGATGATATTTATACTATGGATGGTGTACTTGTTTTAATTTCCATTATTATTTTTGTATGTGATGGAAACTAGGTGAATTAAGTATGATGGAGTCAAGGTTGTGTAGGCATGGACTGAGTCAAGTCATAGGCATGGATGGAGTCAGGTCATAGGCATGGATTGAATCAGGTCATAGGCATGGATTGAGTCAGGACATATGCATGGATTAAGTCAGGTTGACTTGGTAAGTATGAAGTTTGGTTGTTTTAAAGGTATGGGTTGAGTTAGTTTGTTGAGTTTTTCAATTCATTAATGTGTGTCATTAATGATGATTGTGGGTCCGTTTAATAATTTTTTGTATTACATGCTGATAATGGTAAAAAAAAAAAAAAAAAAAAAGAAATGGTAGACATATGACTATAGAGTGATATTGTAATATTTAAAAGCAATGTTGTTTGTTTGTTAATTTCTATTATTGATTAAAGGAAACTAAACTAGGGTAGAATGTGGCTGACGAAAGGGCAGAGGCGAATTGGTAAGGTAGAGAGTGGCTAAGCTCAATCCAAGGGCCCAAGCCCTCGGCGTGCTGCCTACATAGTCCAATGAAAAAAGGGACCTCCAACGGATGTAAGTTCTTTTTAGTAGCATCTAAAGATTTCCTGATCTTTAGAATGTGTGGATCATCTTGAGTATTAAAGCTAATTTTTATGGTCGATTCATTCAACATGGTTTATGTCTCGGAGGGTAGTGACCGGTGGATATAAGAGTCATCTGCACTAAGGTAGGTGAGGATGGACTCATCGCCCTGACATTAAATGATGTTAATTTAAGGCATATCATCATGGATTATGTTAGGATACAAGAATGGGAGAGAAGAAGGAGCCTCGTCATCACGTTGATAGGTCAATGGTTCCAGGGAAATGGTGTTTACGAAAAAAAATGGGAGGTATAGATTCAGGATCTATGGATTCCATGGGTGAGGATGGTAATGTGGGTGAATGAGAGGGGGAATATTTATCATCTTGAATAAGGTCAATGCAAACCTTCTTAGAAGATGGAGCGTCAAAAATAATGCCACTACGGTATTTTTCTTTACAATAGTTACAGGAGATGACAGTGTGGTGGCCTTGTTCATAAAAACCAAAGCTAAATCTTTTCCACGCACACCAGTGGAGGAAAGTGTGAGAAAAATGATCATTAGTGAGGGAGTGTATGTTGGAGGAAAATGGTTGGGTTTGGGATGGAGGTTTGGATTTATAGGTGGCCATATCTAGTACCCCATACGTTAGATTGGTGCAAAGGTGGGGAGAGCCATAAGGGAAAACGTCACCAATATGAATATTGTAGCTAGGGTGTTGACACAGATTCTCATACTCTTGTGGGGTAAGGAAGGTATCAATATTGTATAGGTGGTATTCCCCTAGAGTGAGACATTGAAAAAAACCTTCTAAGGGATCAATAGTTGGTATATGTGTAGCAGGTATAGATGGCTCACTAGATGAAGGGGAGATAATGGCACTAGTGGTAGAGGTTATAGCTATAGTAGGGATAGCAAGGTTAGACGCAGGAAAATTAGTGGTAATTTTGGTGGATGGGCTCATGGGTGGAGGTGAAGTGGTTTTTGTGGTGGATGCCTTGACCAGTACAAACACATCATTGGGTCAATATAGCATGTCAAAGGTCTTGAAAGGTGAGAGGTCAATAGGGATGGTGTAATTATGTCCCTCATGTTCAAATTTGAGGCCATCAATATAACGTCAAAGGGACACAACACATAGCACGAATCTAAGGTCGGCCAAGTAGCAATTTATACTGGAACTCCCCTTATAGGAAATAGAAAAGTTACAAGATGGTGCAGGGACCTTTGTAGACATGGAGAAATGGTACCCAGTGTAGAGGTTATGGCATCATTGAAGGAACACAACATAACATGGTTACTATGCATCCAATTGGAAGGTATTTGCATCTGGGCATATGCATGGGAGGAGATGATGTTAATTTTAGCACCACCATAGATCAAAATGCATCTTATTTGTATATTATCAATAAATACGGAGATGAAAATATCGGGGTTGGGTTCGTTACATTGGAAGGGAGTGATCTCTTCATCTGTAAAATTGAGGGTGGCCACTTCATGAGTGAGTGAAGGTGTAGAGGAAGGCACATACCTAGTGAGAGAGGCTACGTGGTGAGTGGTAATGATGGAGGGTATGGGTGTGGGGTCATTTGGTAATACTTTGATAGATTGAAGGACCTTCATAAGGGCTTGATGATGTGACTCTGAGGTCTGGATGAGGTCATATAAAGACATTTTGAGGGAGGATTGATTTATTTTTTTAGCATTGTGCGATGTGTGACTATGTTTGAAATGGGGTATGTAGGACTGCGAATGATGACTTTAGGTGTGGCTGCAGATGGTATATTAGGTACAGGGTTGGTTGATGGACCAGTTGCTTTCTCCTTACCCTTGTCTTTCTGAGCATGGGTGGAAATTTTGCTCATGTTAATTTGAGGTGAGGTGGATGAATAGGGTGTGTCATGGAAGGTATAACGGCAAGAGAGACAAAAACCAAGTGGTGGGTATGACCCTTGTGAGATGAGTAGGGTGCATTTGCATTTGGGTGGTGGTTTGGCCAACTCTCTTATACAAACCATGTTAATTTCAAATCTCAGGGATGGATCTAAGAGTTTTGGGGGTGGAGATTTTGGTTGTTGAGTAGGCAATGAGGGAAGATCTATGGAAATTGGTGATGGTGAAATGGGGTCCTAATCAAGAATATCATCATCGTCAAAGTTTTCTTCAAGAGGACACAATTGGACAAGATCGTCTTTCAAAGCCTTATAGTTCTCTACATCGTGTCCTGACACATGATGGTAGGCACAAATGTTGGTCTCGTAAAACCATTTTGGTTTTGTTTTGAGTGGGTCGTAAGATCTATGAGGTGTTAATGTGATTAGGAAGAGTCTTTGCAAGAGGGGGAGTAGGTTGGGCTAATGGTTTGGTGTGTGGTGTGGTATTAGGTGTTGGTCACATCTACTTAGGTAGGGACCTGGTAGATGAACTGGCAATAGAAGGTGTGGTGTGTTTAACTACCTTATTGGAGGGTAGCATGTTTTTTGCTTTAGGTTGCATCTTCTTGGGTAAAGGTGATACGGGCACATGAGATTTAGAGGGAAAAGTAGATAGTGGAAGAGGGTGGGTTACCCATGGGGGTAACTGAGGTGCTATGGAGGTAGGTGGTGTAGGTTGGGTAGGAGTTGTGAGTGAAAGAGAACGAAGTGTCATGGGTAGTGAAGAATTTATTGATGGTATTGAAGGTGTGGGTGGTAATAAGGTTACAGGTGAGGGTGGAGGTTTTGTGGGTCACTTGGGTATATTATATGTCTGCAATGGGGAAATAGGTTGTTATGTTATTCATTTACTAGTGGATGAGGGTTTCTTAGCTAGTGTCAAAGGGTTAGGTCCTAGGATGGACGGAAGGGGTGAAGGTGATAAGGGTGTGGTTGGCAAGGTTGGGGTATGAGATCTAGGAGATTGGCTCTTCTTTTTAGGGTCTATTTTAAGTTTGGTATTCATTTTAGAAGACGTAGCTAAATCTAATTTGATGGGTGGGTGAGTAAGGCTAACTGGTTGTATGACCCCTAAGGTAGTGATAGGTTTAGGCAAGGGAGATGATATATACGTGGTTTTGGGTGCACATGCATGTTTATTTATGGTAAGAGGTGTGAGTTGGGTCATGAGTGGTGTCATGTGATATTTTACGATAGTTGTGGTTGTGTTCAGTTTGGTCGGTCGAAACACTTTTGGATAGATAGTGGAGGTGTCAGTGAGTGACAGCTGCATTTTTGTTTAAACAGGAACTAGAAGACGCCCCCAAAGTAAATCTCTATTGACATAGTCCAAGAGATTAGCCAAGCATGAGAATAGTACTGTTGTAAGAAGATCTGACATGGACCCAGTGGCAATCCCTGTAAAATATGTTTGAAATACAAGGAAATGGATAGCCTCAGACTCTATGGGTAAGAGAGCCGAAATTAGATCAACGGGATCTTGAAGGTCTAATGGTGAATGGTCATCTACATATAGTGGTACTTATATAGTATCCTCCATGGTTATAGGAGAGGATGGGCCATCTGAAGTAGGCTCTCCTTGCATTGGTGTAGGTGGTGAACTTACATCTTCTATGAGTAGGAGAGGTACCACTGACAACTGCTCGAAATTTTGAGGGGTCAAAGGCAGTGTGCTGATTATAAGCTCTTTTATGAGTGAAGGATATGATGAAGGGAATTCCTCTATGAGTACAGGAGTAGATGAAATAGGTTCTGGTATAGGTAGGGGAGTGTGGGATAAAATTTCATCTATGGAAGGAATATGAGGTAATTGGGAAGCAACTAGTGTGTCATTGAAAATAGTGTGGACCTCGCAGACAGTGCTATCATTGTTTGAGGTATCACCCACTTGGTTGGAAGATGGGGCATGAATAGGGAATGGCTTCTTGAAGATCTGTACACTTTGGTTAGTGGGTGCATTTGGGCTATCTAAGACCAATTATCTATTGTCTATCATTTCTTGAATGATATTCTTTAAGGTACTGTTGTTATCGTCGTTGTGACCTTTGACCTGATGATAGTTAAAAATGTCTAGTTCCTTATACCATGCAGGCATGGGTAACTCAGGGTCAAAACTAGTATGTGGTTTTATAGGTGGAAGGGAAATGGCACCAGCCTTAACAAGATTTTCCAAAATGGTATAATAAGATTCTCCTCAGGAAGTGTACTTTCATTGTTCTTGTCTGAACTGGGAAGCTTGGATAGGAGAAATATTAGAAGGGGGTTTGGTTGGGTTTGATAGTTGAGGGGGACTGGATTTGAGAACTATGGCATTAGCAGACCCTTTGGGCTTTGAATAGTTGTTTTTAGGTTTCAAAGATGAATAAGTATTATTTTATTTGAACACGATGTTCTTGTTATGAAGTTGAATCTTCTTTTCTTTGATAGCACAAATTTCCAATTTCTGTGCCATGGGGAATACCTCGTCGAAAGTGCAAAAATTTTGCACCTGTAGGGTTGGGGAGATTTGTCTAGCACATGCCCAAGTAAATAGTTCTATAAGCTTGATTTTAGGCAATTGGAATGTGATATGGGTAATGAGGTTGTGCCAGCAAGTGACGAAGTCATCGATAGACTCATCATCATATTGTCGTGTGGAATAAAGATCAGTCATGGTAATCTTCTTAACAATGTTGATGGAGAAGTGATCTAGGAAGGCTTGTGCTACTTGATTGAATGAGTAAATGTAGTGTCTTGGTAGTCCACTATACTAGTCCAATGCGGGTCCTGTCAAGAAAATTGGGAAATTCCTCAAAAGTAAAGTGTCATCGTGGGCAATCAGGTAACACCCATGTTTAAAGGACTGCAAATGTTGTTACAGATCTTCTTTTCTACTGACGCGGTTGAATTTTGGCATCTCCCAATGTATGAGGTATGGTCAAATGGGAATGGTTGGGTGAATAGTCTCATTATAAATTTCATCATAGGTGAGGGAATTGTGTGAGCTGGAAATTGATGCTTCTATTTTTTGCATCTTTTCCATCATCAAATTGATAAGGTCATTAGTAGGTTGTGATGGGGGGACACTGTATGATGGAAAAGTGACATGTGAGCATGGGAATCTACAAGTAACTCTTCCTCACACCCGACCTCCTAAGGTCGTGCCGAGATATCCGGTGGGGATGGAATACACGTGGGGTGCAAATAAACTAGTTAGGTAATCTTATGTCCTCAACCCGTAATAGCGGGATCTGTGAATCTAAGGTAAAGAAGGCCCTCCTAACCTGAATCAGTGTGATAGATCATTTGGTGAGGATAGCTACTCAAAGGATCCAATCAATATCAATCTCTACCGTGATCCGATCTATGGGTTGTGGGATACATGGAGGATGACCTATGGGTGCTTCGTATATAACTCCCGAAAAGGTCATGAAAATGGAACGGCTAAATGTGTAGTGGATCTTTTGGTGTTTTATGAATGATTCTCTAGTATGGTCCAGAAATATTTAGCTTGGTTAGCTACTACGTTTAATAATGATAGTTGTGTGATGATGTCTGGTGGAAGCGGAGAAGACCTGAATTCTGAGATTTTGGTCTATGTCAGTTAATGCTACAACAAGATTGGGTTGAGGCACGATTGGCTCAAAAATGTATTCCCTGGGCTCCCTTGGTCTCGTGATTGTCATACAAGATCAATATAAACCTAACTAAAATGAAATAAACTAATTTGTAAGATATATCTACAACATATATATTCCTCTATTTTTTGTATTTTTGATAGAATTTTGAATAGAATTGAAAGAGCAACTAATCTAATATATTCAGAAAATGACAACTAGTATAATAACAAAATTTAAAACAAGCAAGGTAGCCTGGTGTAGCTTCTTACCTGTGCAGTTGAGAGTTTTTCCTAAATAACTAAATAGATTATTAACTTAATTAAAAGACTCTCGATCCTACCTCAGAAGTGAGGAATGAATCATGGTTTCTAAGAAACTATCAATCCCCACATCTTTCCCGGCAATATCGAAAATGAAATTTAACTGAAATGAAATATTTCACTACTCTATTTGATATGTTTTAACTAGAACTTTGACATATAAAACTTGGAATTTGTAGAACAGTGGTGAATCCAGTAGTGTATGAATTTATCCCCTTAGAATGATCTTCTTGTTCCTTCGTGTTCACGTGAATCCAAAAGAGTGTGTATATGCTAGCATCAATAAAAGAAGGTATTTGAACAATGGCATCTTTGGATATAGACCAAATATAATGCGAGTAGGAGAGGGACAACGCAAGTGACAGAGCTTTGCATATGTAATTCCTAGCGGGATTTATTATGGGAATACAACATAACTGTACCAAGATATTATGGAATCTACCTTCTATGAAGAACACAACCTACAACTCTAATTGATTCAATCTACAAATGACACTACTCTGCTCTAAACTAATTTGTATGAACAACAATGAACAAGATTGGAGCAAGAAGATCGAATGGCTTCTAATAGCAAAGGAAAAACTAGCATGGATGCAAACATGAAAATAATATGATTTCTAAGAAATAAATTGAAAGACTAAACAATGGAAATGAGAAGTTGAGGGGCCATTTGCTTGAAAAAAAGCTGGCTATTTATAGATTTCACATTCACCCAAAGGTGATTCCTATTAGAACACTTTTACCATTAAAAAATGAAGAAACACTATTCCAGGGAACATAAAACATTAATATGAGCTAAGGAGGTTGAGAAAAGCTGGTAAATGTTGAAAAATTATGCAAGTCACGATCAAAGGAGCATGCTGGAAAACATGTGAAGGACTGCTGCCCTGAGTAGGGTGGCGGTTTCATCACTGAAGGTCAAAAATCTTTTAAAAATAGGGGCGAGGGATAAAACAAAGCACAAGGAACTTGAATAAAACATTTGGGATGCTAACATATACTTCGTGAGCTTCTCTGGATCTTGAACACTTTAAGAGGTGACCTGTATCATCATTGGGGCATCTGTAACATTGTTCTGATGTTACAGTACCCTACAATTTTGGGTACATACATATTGCTCCCTCGGAGAAGCATTTTAACCATGAAGAGGCATAAAATGGTGGGTCTGAGTATGGCGGTCCCAAAACGGGAAGCTAGAAATTATACTTGATATGCCTGTGTGTCAAAATGTCACCATCCAAGTTCCTACTACCTACAAAATGGAAAGAAGACTCAAATTCAGATAGATAAAATAAATCGAAAAAGAAATACTAAATTAGTATGAAATGAGGACTTACCATTTGTGCGGGGATAAGAACTTACATCTGTCGGCGCTCTAAACCTATGAAAGGGGCATTCAAAATGAGTCAAAACACCATATATATATATATATATATATATATATATATATATATATATATATATATATATATATATTATATATATATATATATATATATATATATAACGGGCTTATTTTCCTATTCATTTGCACGTGTCGATTTGATAGTTTTTAGCTCTGGGACCCACGGTGATGATTTTCAATGAGAGTATAGTTGAAATGTTCGTATCGAGACAGTGATCATGCCTCCGTGAGTAGAACCTCGACCCACAAGATCCCAGCTTAGTTCTTCTTGATTTAACGTTTTTGCACCCAAAATGTTAAAATGATGAAATCTTTTGTTGTGGGGGGGTTATTTTTAGAAATGTCAATTTTAAATGTGTCTCTTAGGGTGGACGCCTTATGGGTAGGCTTTCATTTTAGCTAAAATGGTCAATTTTTGCATTTTTAAGCATTTTTAGGGAATGTGACCCATTTGTAGTCGCAAGATAGGACCACCACCATGAGCAGGGTGGTGGTTACGGGACTAGTTACGGAACCGCCGCCCTACTCAGGGAAGCAGTCCTCTATAAGGTGTTTAAACAACACTATTTTGAGTTTATTTTTGCATTTTTAGTATTCCTACTTTCTTTAATGGTTTTTCTAATGCAATCTTGGCACTAACTTGCTTCTGTTTGTGTGTTTTTGGGTGTTTTATAGAAGAAGGAAGAGTACATTAGATGGATCCAAGAGAGGGAGTGTGATTAGCTTCCAGCAGTGTTAGATGCACTCTCTCAGGATGAGCAGGATACTCTCAATAGGGTAGGTATATTGAGGATCACACGGGTCCCCCATGTTACACCTGCTAGTCACATACTATGTGACTTATTCTCTTAGTAGGATGCAGATTAGAACACCTTCCAATTTCTAGGTGTTAGGGGTGATTGGACTATCACCCTAGAGGATGTCTACCATATTTTGGGAGTCCTGATTATTGGGAGGAGACTTTCATTTGATACAGCAATATCCAGAGCTCAGGTGACTCAGTGGGCCATCTATATGGGAGACGTAGTTATCTCCACTGGTTCGAAGAAGGGGGTGAAGATCCATTCTATTCCTGGCTTGCCCATCCCTCTGATCCGTCAAGCCATTATGGGCATCCTTGCTTCAAGATTGATTAGGGACAAGGGAGGGGATACTTTTCTCTACTGCTGGGCCCCCATCATCACACAGATTGAGGAAATGGTTGGATTTATGCTTAGGGATCTGATATACTTGGGACCACCTATCACGACTTATACAGGGTAGTTCGATTATAGGGACAGTTGTTGAGCCATCTGACCTTAGTTATGAGCTAGGTCTATAAACGCATTATCCCTTATAGGAGAGGCATAGAGGTGGAGGATCTCATGGCCATGATGGCAGCTAGATGGACAGAGATGATGGTGCTTAGAGCACCCCACCAACTAGTTTCTTCCCTGACTACTGAGGATATGGATGCCACACCTTATCAAGCCATGGCAAGGTTGTGGGTTGAGGAGACCTTTACTTTGATTTCCTACTCTACTACAAGGCAGCTTGTTGATAGGATGGGGAAGGTGGAGACACACCCCTTCGATTGAGTGCCTTAGTAGTTTGGCCTTGGCTATATTGATATGCTTCCCCTAGTGGTGCCAATGTTCAGATCAGTTCGGGAGGCTAGGGGAGGTCCTAGAGGCCAGGGTTGGACTTTTGTTACTCCTGGTGTCATTATTGCAGCTAGGATGGTGGTATGCTCTCGAGAGAGAGCCGGTGCTCCTTAGGCACCCTTACTTCAGATTACCATTGGTCCTACCCATAGCAGTGATGATCCCATTGATATAGACTCTGAGTCTGAGGAGTTCACAAGGGAGAGATGGAAGAGGATACCAAGGACATGGAGATCATTGAGTCAGGTGGGGAAGAGGATAGCGATCTCAAGTGGCATGACACTCAAGAGATCCTATAGGCTGAGAGGGCAGAAAAGAGCACGGAGAGGGTGACTCTAGTCTTAGAGGATTTACTTTCTCAGGACCTAGGAGGAGAGGACAAGTCCGTGGTAGGATTCTATGTTGCCCCAGACATAGGAGGGGGACATGAGTCGGTGGTGGAGTCCATGGTAGGCACGGATCCCAGAGATCCTTCTTGGAGGCCTGGAGGTCTGAGTGAGTTATCACTCTTCTTTTGATATTTGTTTTAGCTAGAATTACCTTAGTTGCTATCTCTCTTTTTGTTCATCCTTGATTTCACCCTTTTGATTCTTTTCTAATTTGTTTTCTCCTTTGCTTGTAGAGACCGCTAATGAGTGGTGAGACTTGATTCGTGGGGTATGTACTGACACCCTATTGCTCCCCATGGTGAAGACTCGTGCTGAGCTATCCATGGATGCAGGGGAGCCTTCAGTAGCTAGTAGGCATACCGATGTTTTTTCCCTTTTTTGGCATGTGGCCAAGATGGTGACTTCCCTTTGTGCTAAGGTAGCTGGGTATAGGGCTGTAGAGTGCCTGATGAGGAGGAGCCACTCTCATATCAAGACTACAGCTACTATTTGGGACCATGAGCCCTTAGTGCACTCAGAGCGCCGACGTAGCCGGAGTCCTAGTCATGATCGTGTGCCTTCTAAGGGATCCCATAAGGATTGAGAGGCCACTTGGCTCATTTTGTAGTGACCTTTGTTAGGTTGTTTATATGAACATTTTGTATTTTCTGGGCTCATTGAGTGTTTTGACCATGCCTAGTGCATGATGGCATTGTATATGAAACCTGATTTGTATATATATACATCTTTGGATCTAGACTCTTGGTATCTTGAATTTTGTGACTCATTTTCTAAATGTGTTTTTATATGTTTTTAGAATATTTGTTTTTCATGTTTCCAAAATGTATGCAATGGACAACAAATGATAGTAAATAGAATGTTTTACTCTATATGTTTTTGTAGTGATGATATGAGATGATACTAACATATGGTAGTACTGAAATTTTGAACTCTTTGGGAAATGTTTTTAATTCCTTCTTATATTGTCAAAACGTGATGAATGCATAGTGATAAAGAGATGAACTTTCCCTAATCCCAAATCCACGCAACTAGTAAGACATGAGGGCTCAACACCAAGAGTTAGGAAGGGCACAAGTTGTATGAGTTTGATTGAATGGAATGATGAGAGATAAACAAACCAAGAACAAGAACCAAATTTAGACCTACACACCCACCCTACTCAGAACTACTACCAAGCTTAGAAGGCCACTTACTTTTTAGTTTATCTAGACTTAGATTCATAAATGTTAACCTGGTTGACAAAATCTGGTTTTGAGGATTTGATCTCTTTGGAATTTGGATGTTTTGATATTTGCTTCCTCCTAACATAGTTTGACTTGTGTTTTTTAGCATACCAAGATTTGTTAGTTTGTGTGATTGGACCCCCCACACCTTGTCTCACACCACTAGTAAGAAGCATGGGTTTGTCACCAAAGGAAAGACACAAGTGAGTAAGGGCACTTCTTTCCTTTCCCAACATCACATCATCAGTAAGAGATGTGGGCTTATCACCAAAGGTTGATGGGGTAAAGAAGTGTGTAAAATAAAATATTTTATTTGCTTAGTGCTTTTGATTTCATTTTATTTTGTCATTTCTGATATAAGACTTTGGGATATCCTTTCATTCCAAGATATTTTAAGAGGGATAGATGCGACACCAAGAAGCTTCCAAAATAGACCATAAGCAAGGACAACTTTACCTAGTAGAAAGAAAGAGCAAAGACAAGTTTGTAGGTCTTGGTATGGTTTCTGTCAATGTTTATCTATCGAAATTGATGAGAAGATTTGAAAATATTTGATGATATTTGAAGAGATGCGATATGAATATTTTTGCCAATATCTTCATAAATTTGTAACAATTTTTTAAGAGTAAGCTCCTAAACTATCATTTTTATGAAATGGACAGAATGAAGCAACTAAAAGACTAATGCAATGTAGGTAGCTATAATGTACTAGCAATTACTTTGATGTTTTATGCGTAAAACTGCTTAAGGTGCAAGGAATTGACGGTTTCACCAAATTCCTCACCTTCTAGTGTGCATAAGAGATACGCACCATTTTCATAGTCCTTCATGACTCAGTATGGGCCCAACCATTTGGGCTAAAAATTTCTTCCTTCACTAGTTTTCTTATCGATCCGGCTGTCTAGTCTTAGAACTAGATCTCCTTCATATATTTCTTGCTCATAGACTTTTTTGTTATATTGCTGGCACATCCGGTCAGCATAGGCTCTATGTCATTTTTTAGCGCTTATCCTAGCCTTTTCAAGGCTTTCTAGTTGAGAGAGGCATGCCTCCCTGTAAGCTTCCTCGTCTAGAATCCCTTGTAATGAGATGCAGAGACTAGTTATTTTAACCTCATGTGGGAGAACTGCTTCTGCTCTGAATACCAGTGAGAAAGGAGTTGCTCCTGTTGGTGTTCTTATTGAGGTTCAATGAGCCCACAAGGCTGGATATAGTTTTAAATTCCAATCTCGTTTGTTCTCCTTTACCTTTTTGAGGAGAATAGATTTCAACATTTTGTTTGTCGCTTCAGCTTGCCCATTGGCTTGAGGGTAGTAAAGAGAGGTTGTGTGATGGTTTATCTTGAACTTGCTACATAACTCACGAACCTCATCATTCTTAAAGGACATGCCATTATTTGAGATAATGACTTGTGGTACACCATACCTATAGATAATTTGGTTTAAAATGAATTTGGAAATCACCGAACCTGGTACAGTGGTGAGAGGCGTAGCCTCCACCCATTTGGTAAAATATTTCATGGCTGTGATTATAAAATTATGGCCATCAGTTGATGAGGGAGAGAATTTCCCTATTAATTCTAGACCCCATGTGGAGAAGGGCCACAGAGTCGCTATTGGTTGCAAGGATTATACTAGCATTTAAATCTCATGAGATAATTCTTGACATTTGTGGCACTTACATACAAATTTCACTGTGTCATGTTTGAGAGTGGGCCAAAAATATCTCATCCGATGTATTTTGTGAGTGGTGGCGTGACCACCAAAGTGGCCGCCACATATCCCACTATGGGATTCATGAAGAATCCTCTTGGATTCTTCTATGTTGACACATCTTAGAAGCATGCCATCGAAGGCTCTGCGATAGAGCTCTTGGTCTAAAACAACATATTTATTGGTAATAATGTGTAACCGCTTTCTTTGTTGTGATGTGGCACTTTCCGGGTATGTATGGTCCATGATAAAATTGATGATATCAATATACCAAGGACATGTAGAAATGGGGGATCTAGTTTCGACAAAGTATACACATTCATCAAGAAAGTATAGATCTACCAACTCACCTCCATCTAGTGGATTGTCTGCTAACCAGTCTGCAATGATTTGTCCTTTAACAGATTTTTAGTTTACGAATGTTAACTCAAATTATCCCATTAGGGTTATGAAATGGCCAACCTTTTTAGATAAAGAACCTTGTGTGAGAAATGTTTGTAAATGGTCTATTTTTACAATGACCCTTGTTTCCTGGTTTAACATGTAATGTCTCAAACATTTTGTTGCAAAAATTATGGCAAGGAATTCTCTCTTTACCTATGTGTAACGTGTTTCATAATCGAGCATCATTTGGCTAATGAAATAGATCGCGCATTCTCATTTATCATTGTCTTCTTGAGCCAGCATGTAGGCTAGCGAAACATGAGTGGCTCATGAGTATAGGATCAAAGGGCAGTCTGGCTTGGGAGGCATTAGTATGGGTGGTGACAAGAAGAAGCACTTAACTACTTCAAAGGCCTTGTTGCAATCTTCAGTCCAATCGACACTATAATCTTTCTTGAGTAGATCATTGATTGGATAATGGAAAAGATTAAATCTGGGATGAACCTTTGGATTGCACCGAGTTTCCCAAGAAATGACCTGATTCCAGACTCATCCGAAGGTGGGATCATTTCGAGAATAACCCGTATTTTGACTGAATCAACATCAATCCCTCGTGAAGATATAATGTATCCTAGAAATTTTCCTCTTGTTACATTGAACACATACTTCTCTGGATTTAATGTGACACCATACTCAATTATTCGTGAGAGGATGACACGGAGCACTTCCAGATGATCACAACATTTCTTGGCCTTGGCCAACAAGTCATCCACATATGAATCCACAATTTTATGGATAAGATCATGGAATATATAAGTCATTTCCCGCTAATATGTACCACCGACATTCTTAAGACCAAATGGCATGACAGCATAACAATAAGTTCCCCAGGGAGTTATAAATGTGGTTTTGGATTGATCTTGTTCAGATATTTTAATCTAATTGTACCCTGAGAACCCATCCATGAGGGACAGCAGTTCAAATCCAGTTGTTGCATCAACGATAATGTTAATGGATGGTAATGGGAAATCATCCTTGGGACAAGCTTTGTTAATATCCTGAAAGTATATAAAAATGCGTATCTTCCCATTATTTTTTAGGATGGGAATGATATTAGATACCCATTGTAAATAGTCAATGGGCTTGATGAATCCTACTTGGAGAAGTTTTACTACTTCCTCTTTTACCATGAGAACTACTTTTGGCTTCATTGGTCTTGACTTCTATTTAATTGGCTTCGCATCTGGTTTAGTGACGAGATTATGTACCATAACTTGTGGTGCGATACTCATCATTTCTTTATAATTAAATGCAAAAGCCTTTTGATGTTTTTTGAGGATTTTGGTGTGTATTTCTACTTCTTCCGGAGTTAGCGAGGATCCCAACTTCAAAATTCTTGGTTCTTCCTCTGTTCCAATGTTTATGTCAATGGTTTCTTCTATCAAATAAGTGTTACCTTCTTCAAATTTAGGTGGGGCTGGAGGTAGTTCCAAGCTTTCTCTGTTTTCTATCTCATAGATAACGAGATCCTTCTATGGAGGAGACTCTCCCATGGGATTTCCAAAGTAGGAAGAGGAGTGTGGTATTAGGGAAAGATCAACTATAGGGTGAGCAAGGTGTATCTCTGCATAAGCATTTAGATATTTGAGAGTGACTATATCACTATCAACGTGATTTAAGATAGAAGATTCATTCTCAATTGTATGTGTTAGAAGAGGTTTCATTGACATTTTCTTCACCAATGGTTCAGTACGAAGTGATACCTTGAAACTTATATCTTCCAACTCATTACTTGGGGTAAAACACGAAGTTGAGGTTGGTATTGAATTTGTGATAAGGTTTTTTTCTCATGGGATTGCCTCAATGGATATGAAGTCGAATCCTTTGCGTAGATCTAATACCACTATTTTATAGAGTTGTAAGTGCTCAGCTCTAGTCTCATATACTTCAGAGACTTGGTTTGCAACTAATTGTGAGTCTCTTAACACTGATGTCATTAACACCGATCCTTTTGGCTATGATGAGGCCAAGGAGGAGGGCTTCATACTCAGCATCGTTGTTTATACATTCAAAGTTTAACTTAGAAGAAAAAGGTAGGATCTTTCCCTTAAGAGAAGTAAAGATCACACCTGCCCCAGATCCATAGCAACATCTAGCTCCATCAAAGTGGAGAGTCTAATATTTACTAGGAAAAATGGATGTTAGGACATTCTTTGCGTCTGTTTCTTCTGTTTCAGTTACTTCTACCATGCAAAGTTCATCTGCTAGAAGAGAACCAACTCCTAGGGTACAACCCATACCTGTGGAATCAAATGGTAGGAAAATTGGTAGATCTTGTTCCAGTAATTTGACAATTTTTGCAGTAGTTCCTAATGACACTACTTTTACAACGTTCGCTTCATCCTTAAGGGTTGGGATGCTCTTTACTAGGTTCGTAAGTTCTAGTTCTATTGTAGGTATTAGTTTTTCTTCCGGTTTTGATTTGATTAGTTTGTCAGGAGTTCAAACTCAGAGTGAACGCCTGGTCTTTTCTTCAGGTCTGCTAGGTGTATGTTGAATGGTTTTGGGTCACCTTTTGCTACAAATATCTTTCCTAGGTGTAAGAATATTATATTCCTGGAATAACAGAGAAGGGATTGCTTCCATGTGATGTATCCATAGTCGACTGAGGATCATATTATAGTTGGTTTCCCGATCTATGATATAAAACTCGGTGAGGATTGTCTTGGGTACTAAAGTGACTAGTAATATTATAGTCCTAATTGAAGTAGCTTTAAGGCTATCATAACCTCTTAGCGTATTTCTTGTTGTGGAATAGTTTGTTTCTCCATATCCTAGCTTTTGAAGGAAAGAGAAGGGGACAATATTAACTGCTTCCCCATCATCAACCATTACACGTTTAACATAATTATTGTAAACCCACACCTGTAAATGCAAGGTTGGATCGCCTCTACGTGTAATTTCAGAATCTGTTGGCATTTTGTTTATGTCAAATATAAAATCGGTATCCCTATCTGGCTACCCTAGAGGGTGGATATAGAATTCTATATGGTTTACTTGTGTTTCAAGAGGTGGAGTGATGTTAATTAAATGACCTAGACCTAGTGCTTCTAAAAGAGTAGCCCTATGGGTAGGAGAATTTTTCAATAAGTCCAAAAAGGAGATGTGAGAGAAGGTCTTTGTTAAATCATTAATTAAATCATAAGCACCCAAAGGTTTTACCAATGTTTGTTGAATGTTATCTAGCTCTAGTGGATATATTGGATTTGGTTGAGAAGAATATTCTCGCATTCTTGTTACGGCTTCTACGTGCAGCTCAGTATCTAACTCCACTAGACCAACTATCCTGGTTCGTGGCTGATTTCCTAATTGTGGTGCGATAGGTGGATTTAATGAAGTTGAGGCTTCATGATTGTTATTTCTTTTCATTACACCTTTGTTCATCCCATTTGGATTTAATTTATTATTGTTATTGTGATTTGGAAGTGGATCATTGAAGATATTAAGAGGTGTGTTTTGAAGGGAAACTACCCCCTGTGAAAGTATTTAGCATAGGTGTCAAAGAATCTATTAACAACATATATATGAAGAGTTATCTTTGTTCTTCTGGAAAACATTACATGAACTTATTGTAATCATGGCAAGTCCTAATGTCATGGCCTCAAATTTTATGGAAACCACAATATGAGTTGGGATCATAACTCCTAGGTTGTTGGTTTGGCACGTGTTGTGGTCCAAAACTTTGATTAAACTATTGACTATTAGGATTAAAGTTTTGCATTTATTTCCTTTGGTTTTGGTTTTGATATCCAGTTGAGTTTTGACTTGGACCCTGTGTCTAGATCTACCATTGTTGTTGTTGTTTTTTTCGTTGGGGATGATTAAAATCCACCACGTTGATTATTGGGGTAAAATTGTTGTTTCGTTGATTACTAACTAGTGATGGAATATTTACAACGTTTGCTTTTTTAGTTTGGTCAGTCACTCCATCTGTTGTCACTCCATGGTTTTTGTTAAGGATTTTAGGTCCTTGATTGGTGTTTTTGGTAGTAGGATAAATCGTAGTGTTTTGGTTGGGGATGATTAACCTCCCATTTGTTCCATATGTCTTGCGCCGCTATCTACTGTAGCTTGATCTATTCAGAGAGCACTCTCAAGCACCTCATCATAGGTTCTTAGTGGGAACTTTTGGACTTCTTCCTTTATCTCTCTACTAAGAGAATGAAGGAATAAATCACATAGTTCCATTTGATCCATGTTTGGAGTGCTTGCTGAAGAATAGAGGACTATAAGCCATCATTGGATGAAATGAGCAACAGATTCATTGTGTTCTTGTTTAATATACAAGAATTCCCTTATTCCTATTCTCAATAATTTGTTCATGTCAAACACTTTGATGAACTCTAAAACGAGTTGTTTAAATGAATGTATTGAGGATTTAGGTATTCTGTAATACCAATCGAGGGCGATACCCTCTAAATTTTTGGGGAATAGTTTAGCAACAACTCCATCCCAAGGGAGCAATTCTCGAATGGTTGTGGCATAGGCCTTAATATGTACATTCAGGTCTCCCTCCCCTTTGTACTATGGTAGATCAGGGAGAGGTCTTGGAAGCATGATGCTTCATATAGTGAATTCTATCGGTTCTTTCAAATATTCTGAATAAGTCCCTATCACATAGGTTTCGACCATTAATGGTGTTTGCTGAGGGGTGGAGGTGGAATGGGTTGTTGATATGGCTTAGCATATGTATTTACAGGGGCATAAGGAAATCCCTGTGGTTGAGCGAACATGCTAGGAGAAGAGAACATATCTCCCTGTGGTGATTTGGAATACATGTTTAAGTATGGAGGAGCATTGCTCAGGAATGGATTGTTTTGTAATAAACTGGGAGGTATCATATTTTCAACTAGAGCAGCATTAGAAAACATGGTTCTAGTTGGCGTTTGTTATGAATACTGAGGATGCATGCCCAATGTGCCTGTTCCTGTGTGGAGGTCTACTTGGTTGGGATGATGTGGAGGATTAGAAGTTCTTGCCTACATGAATTGTGAATTTTGACTTGCTTGAGCAAGTTCTAACCCTCTAACCTTCTCAACTAAGGATGAGATGACCTCGTTCGGTGAAGACATGGTATTTTTCATTAGTGGAATTTGTTTGTATATCTTGAGGTTGTATAGGAATATGGTACCCTGCTATGAATTGATCGGTGCCCTGCCAAGTTTCACTGAGGGCATTTCCTATAGGTGGAGGAATGGGGGTGTTTTCTTAGAATGAGACCTCGAGTTTTTTTTACAAACCTCCTATAGGTGGGTACATATTTTGAGAGTGTTGTTCACTCCCAGCATAACGTGCTACATCATCTAAAAAAAGATATGGATCTGACTGTCTACTAATTTGTGGTCTAAGCAGCACCCGAGGAGATGAACCAGATTCTCTAATGAGCATCATGTTGTTTGAGCCTGAAGGTTCTGGTTGTTGCGTTTGAGTGAGCTCATCCAACTCCTCTATTTGGAAAGAAGAACTATATCTATTCCTTTGAGGCAGATTTTGTGTTGAAAATTGGTTAGTTGAATAGTTGTCACCTGATGTTGAGAGCAAGGGTGATGGTTGTCTATTTAATTGATCATAGTATGTTTCAAGACCTAGGAGAGGTCTGTCATATGCATCGTATCTCGACATATTCGGAGGGTATATAAATACCCGTAAAATAATGGGAAGAATCAAAAGTGGATAAAACTTATAGAAGAGTGTGAAAGTGAAGCAATCGTTCCCTTCACGTCGGGTTCACCAATTTTGTTGGTGAAGATGATGTGAAGGCTAAAGAGGTGGAAAAGACAAAAAGTATACTAGTTGGAAGAACGAGTAGAAATCTGACTCTGAATCAGAAGGTAGGAAGTTCACGTTGGGTTCACCAATTTTGTATGATGGAAAAGTGACATCTGAGCATGGGAATCTACAAGTAACTCTTCCTCGCACCTGACCTCACGAGGTCATGCCGAGACAGCCGGTGGGGATGGAATACACGTGGGGTGCAAATAAACTAGTTAGGTAATATTATGTCTTCAACACGCAATAGCGGGATCTATGAATCTAAGGCAAAGAGGGCCCTCCTAACCTGAATCAGTGTGATAGATCGTTCGGTGAGGATAGCTACTCTAAGGCTCCTCAATATCGAGCTCTGTCGTGATCCAATCTATGGGTTATGGGATACATGGAAGTTGACCTGTGGGTGCTTCATATATATCTCCCGACAAGGTCATGAAAATGGAATGGCTAAATGTGTAGTGGATCTTTTGGTGTTTTATGGATGATTCTCTAGTCTAGTCTAGAAATCTTTAGCTTGGTTAGCTGCTACATTTAATAATGATAGTTGTGTGATGATGTCTAGTGGAAGTGGAGAAGACTGGAATTCTAAGATTTTGGTCTATGTCAATTAATGCTATAACAAGATTGGGTTGAGGCACGATTGGCTCAAAAATGTATTCCCTGGGATCCCTAGGTCTCGTGATTGTCATAAAAGATCAATATAAACCTAACTGAAATGAAATAAACTAATTATGCAAGATATATCTACAACATATATATATATATATATATATATTCCTCTATTTTTTATATTTTTGATAGAATTTTTAATAGAATTGATAGAGAAACTAATCTAATATATTCATAAAATGACAACTAGTCTAATAACAAAATTTAAAATAAGAAAGGTAGCCTGGTGTAGCTAATTCCCTATGCAGTTGTGATTTTTTCCTAAATAACTAAAAATCTGATTAACTTAATTAAAAGACTCTTGATCCTACCTCAAAAGTGAGGAATGAATCATGGTTTCTGAGAAACTATCAATCCCCACAGCTTCCCTGGCAATATCGAAAATAAAATTTAACTGAAATTAAATATTTCACTACTCTATTTGATATGTTTTAACTAGAACTTTGACAGATAAAACCTAGAATTTATAGAACAGTGGCGAATCCAGTAGTGTATGAATTTGTCCCCTCAGAATGATCTTCTCATTCCTTCATGTTCACGTGAATCCAGAAGAACGTGTATATGCTAGCATCAACAGAAGAAGGTATTTGAACAATGGCAGCTTTGGATATAGACTTAATATAATGTGAGTAGGAGAGGGACAACGCAAGTGACAGAGCTTGGCGTATGTAATTCCTAGTGGGATTTATTGTGGGAATACAACGCAAGTGTACCGAGAGATTCTAGAATCTACCTTCTTTGAAGAACACAACCTATAACTCTAATGGATTCAATCTACAAATGACACTACTCTACTCTAAACTAATTTGTATGAACAGCAATGAACAAGACTAGAGCAAGAAGATCGAATGGCGTCTAATAGCAAAGGAAAAACTAGCATGGATGCAAACATGAAAACAAAATGAGCTCTAAGTAAGAAATTAAAAGACTAAACAATGGAAATGAGAATTTGAGGGGCCATTTGCTTGAAAACAAGCTAGCTATTTATAGATTTCACATTCACCCAAAGGTAATTCCTATTAGAACTCTTTTACCATTAAACAATGAAGAAACACTATTCCAGGGAACATAAAACATTAATACGAGCTAAGGCAGTTGAGAAAAGTTGGAAAATGTTGAAAAATTATGCAAGTCGCAGTCAAAGGAGCGTGCTAGAAAACGCGTGAAGGACCACCGCCCTGATCAAGGTGGTGGTTATAGGACCGACACCCTTTTCATCACTGAAGGTCAAAAAGTGTTTTAAAATGGGGTCGAGGGATAAAAAAAGCACAAGGAACTTGGATAAAGCATTTGGGATGCTAACATATACTTCGTGAGCTTCTCTGGATCCTGAACACCTTGCGAGGTGACCTGTATCATCATTGGGGCATGTGTAACATCATTTCGGTCGTACAGTACCCTACAACTTTGCGTACGTACAGACACTTCCTATGGCATAAGGAGGAAAATATTGAACCTGATAGGGAGGTTGAGAATAAGGAACAGAAATGGAAGGCACATATCCAGAATGGGTGATAGATGAGATAGGGGGTTGTTGATAGTAAGTGTATGTAGGTGGGATGATTGGTGTGACTCTAGTAGTGATTGGGTGTAGTGTTTGTGGGATGGAGAGGATGAGATTTTGGAATGGAGTAGGGGTCACCAACACCATGGGAAGTTGTGTTGTAATGGGTATTTGTGAGACAATGGTTGTGAATTGTGCTATGGTCTGGGTGGTGGATGAGGGGACAACAGATTTGATATGCGCGAGGGAAACTGTCGATGCAGCAGTCATGGCGGGTATGGGTCCTAGCTACGAAACTACCGGGGCCAAAGTAGGTGAGGGTGACACCACATTATTAGGGGATGATGTAGCAGTAGGAATAAGGGTAGGAGAGATTGACACAGGCATGCTATATATCAACTAACTAGAGGGGTCTCAAGTGGAAGAATGGGAAAGGTAGAACTGTAAGGTTGCGGGATTCTGATCAAGGAGTCATGCAAACTCTTCGTCGCTGGTAGCAATGGTGGTAGGTAAGGTTAGATCCATGGGTGATAGGATGGAAGGAAGTGAGGGACTAGGTGGGAGTGGTTTATGACTAGCATGGAATATGAGGGTTTTAGTCTAGCTACAAATCAGCACCATGTGAACAAGTGCTGACCTGGTAAGACTTAATTTTGTAGATGACATAGAAAATAGTAAAAACAGATAATAATGGTGTCTGGGAGGTGAATCTAGTCAATGTCTAGATTTTGAAAAACTAAACATAGGAAACTGACGATGGTTAGGTTGACTAGTGATGGTTATGAGAAAACTGATGATTTTTGGAACAACACTAATGATGGTTTATGAAACTGATACCGATCACTGTGGAAGAAACTAGTCTCAAAAAAATGAAGTGGGAAAGTTGGATTTGTACTGGTGAAACTATGTATGACAATAAATATCAACAAGGGAGAAATATGATGATGCCCCGAGGTCCGGAAACAAAATAGAAGCAGTGATGAAAGCTATTGTAGGTAAAGTAACTAGAAAGCTAGAAGCTGACACCTATTATGGTTTAACCAATCACGGTCAAATATGAACCGGTGACGGTCACTGGACCAACATTGGTGACTGTGAAATTAGAAAGAAATGAAGAAAATTGGTTTTATAAATTAAATTAAGTGAAGGATCAAACTCGTAAGCCTGAGAATGAGGGGATGGGGCCTTGACACACTCATAAAAATTCATAATACTCCAACTATGATGTTGGAGTGTACAAAGAAGAAGAAAAATGGGGATGTGCAGTCTCACGCCTCAAAACACAAGCTAAGAAGAATGCTAAGAAAATGCACAATCCTAACAGTGATTTTCTTATGTTTGTTTAGCTTATGATATTTAGGACTGACTGTGTGTATTTATAATAGAATTTTTTGGTTGGGAAGGCATCCTATAAAGAAGGATATCTAAAAGGAGATGTTTCAGGTATGTTATGGTGGGAGTGGGCCATCCTCTGAGATGATGACTCGATAGAGGCAACGATCTGGGGAGTACCTACCAACCGGATCATATGATCACTATCAGATGTTCCTGGGTAAGATTTTTTTTAAGAAAGATGTGTATATTTGATTTTGTGAAAGTTTGGTAAGACACATATATAGAGAAATATGTTCTTTCTATGATTCTTTGTGTCAACCATCAGCTGGGCATGACTTCCAACATATAGGTTTCCCTCAGTTTTAATTTGAGCTAATAATGTAACAAATCAGAACGAAATGCAAGTGTTTTATACCCAAATCGAAGTGTGATATTCGATGTAGCAAGAGATGAATAGGAAGAGGGATGCTCTTTCACTAATGCAATGTAAAAGAAAGGAAGATGTGTTGTTTTTAAAGCAACAAAAACACGATTGTTTTTAGATAATATAAAGAAGGAGAATGATTCCAAAGAATAAAAATTAATGTGAAAGCTTTTCGAAGGGAAACAAACACACGAATTTCACCTAGGAATGAATAAATGCAAAATAACCCTTGATGTGTCCCACCAGGTGTGCCAAAATGTTTCACCATTTTCTATACCTTTTTGAAATGACAAAACAGATAAGGATAAGGGCCAAGGAGTAATACCTATTAAATGATGGTCAGTTGATGGTTGTTGCGCATGTTCTAACTTATTGATCCAAAGCTGAATGTGAGAGCTTATTTTTTACTAGGAGGAACTACTTGTAATAGAAAACAAGACCACAAAGAGAGAGTTAAATGATATATGAAACTGGGCTTCCTAGTATATGCTATTTCTAGGAAGTTTGATACTTCTTAAATGGCTGTCAATCCACTGTTTAAAACAAGTTCATGCAAGAAATAAACAAATACCTACTATAGTTGATATGATATAGGTATCTCATTCAAATACAATAAGAAAATTTAATCACAATAGGCTAAGCTAAAGTTGCATCTGAGAGGTGAGGTATCTGTCAAGGTACTGGGACTGGTCAGGGTTAGATTATGGGTTATTTAGGTCAACTAGTAGGGTGATTGTTAGGTCTATTCTTGGTCAAGGTATAAAACATAGAGACTGATGTCAGCTAAGTGTGACTGATGCCAATTTAGGTAGAACTGACAACGATTGTGGATAACCGAGATCAATATGGTCAGGGTAAAAGAAACTCAAAATAGGTTGAATGGTAGGGGTGATCTGAAGTCAAATAAATTTTGGTTGAGTGAATGGGGAGGTCTGTAGATATCTTAGGTATGCTCAAAATTATATAGCAGGTGAGGATATGTGATTTGGTGATATGTGTGAAGGGATTTTTGAGTTCACAAGAAAGTGGGTGATGAACCAATAAGTATGCAAAGCATAGATTAATAACAGGAGTAATAAATATTACTAACTAAAATAAATCATACTAGTTAGGGCCATACTTACTATGTTGAGGTTTCTGATGGTTGAGTGGTGGAGGTGGTTGATCAGAGAATCCATGTATGGTCCTGTAGTGGTGATTTCCCATAGTTCTCCCATGAATGTAATGGCTCTCTAAATTCTCCTGGTGATGGATCCAAATGTCTGGATGCGTAAAAGGATGCTTGTTTCACTTGCATGTAGCTCTGGTCTCCTTTATTGCTCTCAAAAATGTGCCAACCTTAAATAAGGGTACTAAAGGGAATAAAAGGTAACCAACGATGGTTTTGGGTTGACCAGCGTCAGTTCAGGGGTGACTAACACCGGTTAGGTCGGGATCCCTAGGTTTACTAAAAATAGGAGATCATGGTAATGATTTTCACCAGATCTCTCTATTCATTTGGGAAAGACCAGGAGTTGCCTTTTCTTATGCAGGAATGTGGTTAGAGGGGATGTAGGCTTTGATTTTTATGGTTTAGTTAGGTCTTAGTTAGTTATGGAAACATACTAAGAATAGACTTAGGGTGAGGTGGCTAGGTGAGGTAAATAGGTGAGATGGTGGGGTGGGAACTATCTTAATTAGGATAATTAAATAATAAATATTGTGAGGACATGGATTAATTAAATTAAATTAAATTAATTAATATTAGTGTGGGTTGTAAGGGGCCATGGTTAGGTGAGTGTGTTCAAGTTGATTATTTAACAAGGTGTGAAGGAGTGTGTGACCCATTTTTGGTGTCTATCCATATATATCTTGGTGTCTCTTCTTCTACCTGAGCATCTCTTCTTATAGGTCCAATACCCACCACCATGCCTTCCTTTAGGAATAGATCACATGCCAAGTGTCCATGTGGTCCTTCATTGGTGAATGTTTATCATGTTCCGAGCTCTCCACTTTTTATAATGATGTCTTCCTAAGAATATTCCCTACGTGGAATATCATTTTTTTGACCATCAAGTCTCCATGATAGCACCTTATCTGCTCAGCATGCCTAGTCGGGTCACATTTTTCCTCAAGTGCCTCTAGAACATTGAATATGGCTAAGTCCTTAGATAATGTGTATTATCTCCCCATACGTGCCCTATTCTCTCCTAAACCCTTCTTAAACTACTTTGTCCTGTGTGATTCTCCCCACGCGCCCTTCTCTTTATTGCTCCTATACATGTGCACGTTTTGGTACTTAGCCAATAATTTGGGGCCCAACATCAACCCACACTAATCTTGTTCTCCATCCTCAAAAGCATCATGCTTCCCTAAAGAATAAATAATGGTGGGACTCAGATAATTTGAATGACGAATGAAATAATGGAAGAATAGAGGAATTAATAATGGAAGAATGGAAAAATCTATTATTGTTGCAAGAGGAGATCAAACTCCTTCCTCATTGTTGCCTCAATATTCTCCTAGGCATCCACTTCACCCTTCACTTGTTGGAGTAGGTCACCCACTATAGCACTCACATCTTTAAACCTCAATTGATCACCCTTAGGATTCATCGTATCTACAATCCCCTCCAACTGCTTTCTAAGGTTGTCTAGTGTATCCATTCTACGAGTGACCTGGGGATATAGTTCCTTAATACATTTTTTAACCAAACCTCACAAGGTTTTAATTGCTTACATTTTCTTCTCGACTTTGGCTAGGACTTTATCCTGCTCCACCCTATTTCCCTTGTTCTTTTCTTAGAATTATTACAGATCTGCCTCATGTGAAGCAACTAGTATACTTGTTACCCTATCTCTATCAACGCGGTTATCATATATAGCCTCATCCATTCACATGGAAATCTTCACAACAGAAAGGAGCTCAGAATACATAGTGACTCTCTCCCTGATCTTTATCCTTTCTTCCTTCTTCTAGTGCACGAATGCCTCTTCTTTTGATTCTAGTGTGAGTTTTTGCCTTTCCATGGCAAGGATGTGGGTCAAGTCTTCTAAGCCTTACAAGGTTGACTCGTATTTATGCTCCGACGGGGCCATATCTGGATGTTTCAAGATAATGGCATCTGTAATCATATCTATCTTTTTATAGACCTCACACACCTTTTCCTTTTCCTCCCTTAGTTCACACCTTAACTGTCCACTGATTAGCTCCTCTTTCTTTAGATCCTTGCTCTTTTCAATGATCTCTTCATTCTTCTTCTCTAGCTCTTCCTCCAAGAACCTTACCCTTTCATTATCAGATAACTATTAAGCATTTATTAGGGGGTTCACTCCTTTGGTCTCTGGTATCTTCATCAATGCCCATTTACTGACCTCAAACTCGGGCTCATCAACATGGGACTCAAAATCCCAAGATAGCATCTTCCTCATACATGGGTATGTGCCTTCCTCTTTGAATGAAGAAAATGTAAGGATTTGGTCTGAAGGCATGGTACTTTGGAAGCGCATTCATAGTACCTTACTTGTATCATTGATTTAGCCCATTCCTTGCTCCTGCACCACTACCAAACTCTTCCCTCCTGTGTACGCTGCCTTTGGAAATTTTACTGCTAAGTTGGGATCTCTGCCCATGCTCCCATACTCCTTCCCTACACTCTCCTCCTCTATCTCTTTGAGCACTTTGTTAGCACTACACTCCACCTCCTGCTCCACCAAGTCCTTTATTACTCCTGTTACTTCCCTTTCTAGGGATTATTTTACCTTCTCCTAGGTGAGGATTGAGGTCCTCTGATCCTTAGTGTTTACCTCCTCACTTCCCCCCTTTCCATGAGCATTTCCTTCCTTCCCATCCTTCTCTTCATTCCCTTCCTCCTCTGATTCATGTACATCATACAAGGGATGGTCTTGAGCCTCTTCATGTTTTTCATCACCCTTTTCACCTTTGTAGGCTTCCAGGCTCTATGTTCCTTCTGAGTCCACATCCTCTGCTACCTTTTGCTACTTCCTAAAAGGTGACTCTAGTATAAGGGATTCTTCCTTCTCATCTTCTTCGGAAGGAAACTCCTTCCTCAGTGACTCCTCTCTTGTAGGGGGATCTTCTTACTATGGCACCTCTTCCTCAGGTCTCTTTTATTTTTCCTAAATAGGGGAATTCTTCATTCAAGCATATGTGCTTATTTTTGTTCTTAACTCCTACGTGTCAATAGATTACATTGTTTATACACTCAGTGCCTTCTTTTCTGGGGCCTCCTCTCTCTCCCTCTTCCTCAGTGTGGCCTTCTTCCTCATGGTGGGGTCTTCTCGGATGGAGAAATAATTCTCCATGTAGGTTCCATTCTCATACTTTGGCCTAATGCGTAGGTATACCCTCATTACGATCCTTCCAGCAATTGGCAACATTGCAGGTTTTATTATATGCACCTCATGAGAGACATACTTCTCTACATAAGTGTGCTTCTTGGGGTATACTAGCTTTTTTTTCAGCTCACGGTGGTCTTGTTCCACCTCATTGAGGTCAAACCTTAGTATTTTGGCCTCCTTTAAGTGATTGAACCCAGCTTGGAAATATTTCTTAGTGAAGGAGAATGATAGTTTACACCATGGTCTCTTGGTCCCTTCTGAAAAAGTGAACCTGTCAATGAAAAAGTATTGATATACAGAAAACTTAGCTTCTCCTTACACTAGCACTAGAAATTTTTTAGGTATCCTCCACTCATCCAAAAACATGTCACACATTTACTTGTACCACTTTTCTAGGCATTTCTTATAGGTGGTTATTATCATATCACTAGTGGGCTTCTCAAATCTTTTCGTGGGGGAAGGGTCTTCATCTGGGTACTCCCATACAAATTTTCCTGGCCCATCGGGAACTCCAATATCTAATAAAATGATCGTGAGGAGGAAATTTGCAAACATGATCTTCTCTCCTTCATGCGCAGCACTGATGATTTCTTCTACAATGAAGGCAGACAGGTTATAGATGGTTCCTTCTTGAATTTTTTGACAGATGTTCAACCAAAAATTGTTTATCTGTGTCCACCTCTCTTATCTATTTAGCTTGGATACCAAGCACATAGTCATCCTCATCACTAGGTCAGAGATATCTAAGATATTGAAGTAGTGTGAGACATTTTTATAATCATGTTGTCGTGAGAATGTGCAACAGGGAAATTGAAAATTTCTAAGCACAACTATACCCCTATGCCAAAATTTTCATGTTTTATCATTCCTAAGAAACCCCGGACCTATTCAGTTAGTCCAAATGAATTCCCAACCAATGTCATGATATTATCCTAGGTGATTTAGGAAATTCTGTTCATTCCCCCTAGGTGATTTTAGGAGTTCATTGAAAATGTTATCTTTTGGCAGTATAAGGAAGGGCTATCGTTGGCCTTCCCGGGATTGGGTCAACCCCCTGGAGCAGAGCAGAAGGGAAAAATTCAACATGGAGGTGAATGGAATACCTTGTAATGTCATGGAAATGATTTTGGAAGGATTTGGGAAGTTCTAAAATACTTGGAGTAGTCTGAGTGAAAATAGGGTTCACAAGCCTAGGCAGTACATAGGCCTAAAATAGATGTTGAGCTTTAAATGAAGATTTCGGGAGCTCCAGATGGAGTTGGAAGTAAAAAGAAACATCTTTAGAAAGAGGATTCCAAGATATACATGATGGTGAAATATGATTTTTTAAAAAACCTTTGCGCATATGATTGGAAGATAGTTTTTCTTAGGAACAAGTGGAATCCCAGATCAAAAATCTGATTTTTCAGGGATCTTATGATCGAATAAAGACATGAGACCCACATAATTGGATTAAAAATTCCATTTTCAGTCAATATAATATAAATTTTCACCAAGAAATTCCACCAGAAGCTCAAGTTATCTGCATTCCAACTTACCCTCTCAAAGGCAGTTCAGGACTTAGTCATTTTTTCAAGAGGACACGTGTCAGCACCAGGAGCCTGGTGGGATTTCATGTCCCCCACATCCCTGAGGTCAAGTACATAACCCCTTGGAAAATTTACCCAGCCCTCATGTGACCCTTGGGACCCTCATATGACCTCCAAACCTGGCAGTTCAGCCCTCAAGTGCTTATTTGGAGCATGCATTCCCTGTCGTCGGATCGGTCGCCAAGTGTTAGCTCCAGGACCACCATGGAATTTGATGTACCTTATGAACCTAAGGTGGGGGACATAAAACCTTTAAAAATTCACCCATCCCCTATGGGGAGTCATTTGGACACCCACATGACCGCCGTTCAGCCCCCAAGTGCAGTTTTGGAGCATCCATTCCCTGTCGTTGGATCAGGTGCCACATTTCACCTCCATGACCACCGTGAAAACTGATGTACCTTATGTACCTGAGGTGGGGGACATCAGACATGTAAAAATTTTCCCATAACCTAGGAGGAGTCTTTTGGAGACCTGTGTGGCCTCCTTTCAGCTCCCAATGCTTCAAATTAGTTTTTTCCTGCTTCATTCCCTGTCGTTGGATCTAGTGCCACGTGTCACCATCTTGCTCATTGTGGAAATTGATATCCCTCATGTCCCTAAGGTCAGGGACATAAAGCATGGAAAAATATGCCCAAGCCCTACCTATGCACATCTTTTTGAAAAATTTCCAAGTGATGCTTTTCCTGCTTCTAACTTCTAATAGTTTTATTTGCACTCCTTTCCTCCATTCTTCCTCTGCAACATTCTACCATCACTCTGCCATTTCAAATGCTCAAACTAGATCAATAAAGGAACTGAAATACCTTTCCCATGGTGATTCATAGGTCACAAAAGGAATCCTCATCAAGCTAAGGAAAAACGAAGAACAACAAAGAAGAGAACAACAAAATCCCCATAGCTAAAAAATGGAAATCTAAACAAAGCTTGCAAACCAGTGCACGAATCAATGAACCATTTATTATTGTTCATTACTCTATCCAAGACCATCAAGAAGACACCTTCAAACTCCCCCCATGTGTGAAAAATCATCCACAATGAAGAAATCTCCTTTCTGGCTCAACGAAGAAAGAAGTGGGATTTCCCGTCAAACCGGTTGCCGGATCGAAGTAAGATTACATGTGAAGCACCAGAAGAAAAAACCCACATCAAAAATACAATTTTATTTTCAAATGGAGGAGAAAACCAGACCTACAATTTTGAGGTCCATTAATGGCTACCGTACCCAGAAGCACTACCAAGTCCAAAAATTAAAACTTTAGAATCTCCTGGATTATTAAGCGGGTGGGCCCAAAATTTCAAAGGGATGATATTGGGAAAAAACCCATATCAAAAAAATTCATTCCACATCAATCTGACTCCCAGAGGCTAACTTTCTAAAAATAGGAGGTCTACTACATAAGAACTACTATTTCAGGAAAGTCATTAACAGAAGAACCTGCGAAGGAGATGAAGATATCAAAGGTGCACTACAGCTGAGAATCCACTAGAATGGACATTTTTGGCACTTACTAAAATAGTAAGTGGGCCCTCGAGCACCTGCTAAAAATAGAAATTTGATCCAAAAGAGTGAGGAACGCAGGGAGAAAGGGGAATCAAGGTCACAACACTCAGCAAAGGATCGAGAGAGTTTCCTTTTTCACACTTACTAAAAATAGTAAGTTACACTCAAAGAGAAGTTTTGGCACAATGGGATGTACAAGGATAATCATTCAGGGGGACATCATTGTTAGGGAGCATCCTAGTCATTTTTTCACATGGCATTCAAGATCCACCTTAGTTCATTCAACTTAGTGAGCGTTCATGAGATAATTTGGAGAAATTTCACAGTGTGCAAGGAGTTCGAAGATTCAGAGTTTCACTGCATTTGGAGCTTTCCATCAACAAGGATCAATGGACTTCATTAGGAATGACATCTCCTCTTCTTATTCTCCCCCTCTTTCTCTCTCCTCTTCCCCCCAACTTTCTCTCACTTTCCAATATTCTAATTTCACGTTGGGGCTTGCACTTTTAATATGACTTAAGATACTTTAGAAACATAATGTAAATTAAGCCACCTTGCTATTATAAAAGGGAATTAAATATTTGAAGTCGAATATGAACAGTCTTAATTCATATTAAGGTATGCAAAAGGTCATGAGGAAGATGAAGAGTCATATTCTATTCTATAAATTGTAAAGCCATTCCCATTTCAAAGGGTTGGCGATTGATCTTGTAGACTCAAGAGTACATTCTACCTTGAGAGAAAGCAAAGGAGATAGCCATTTTCTTCTGCTCTCTTCCCCTCTCAAATTTCTTCCATTCCTACACTATGTACAAATTTTGTTCAAGCATCAATACAAGAAGGAGTTTCTAGCTTTCTTTGACCAAGGGATTTCATGACACTTTGTTCTCATCAAATTCTATTTGGTCTTGTTGTCATTTACAAGGTTGTTTCTTCTCATAAATGCATGTGATAAAGTTTATAACTAGTGTGTGTGCAAGAATCTAATTTTCTACCTACAGCATTAGTTCTCCTACCTCAATTCTCACTCCCTTTCCCACTTTGATACAAAGTCATCTCTTACAGGTATATGCAAGCATTTTCCATAGGGTCATTGGAGTGCCCCTGTTGGATCCCCAATCAAAGTGCCACCATAGAAATCCACCTTTTCATGCATATGCACATACGGCAGTTGCACCGGTTAAGTAGAGGGACTTAGATTCCCAGAGCATTGGCAACAAATCCACAATTTTTTCCACCTGAAAATTTTTCTTGCCAACAAATCATAAGCTTGGATTGTCTCCTTAATGGTTTCCTTATCCTCTAAGTCATCTTCCAACGGCTCCCCTTTGCAAACAATACCAATAAACTTATATATCAGTTGGGCAATTATTCACATTCTTTGTCATGTGAAGTAGAAATGATCCTCATGTATAGATGACATCAGCCATTGGTACAGTCACTCAGGCTTACCAAAAAAGGGCAACTCGTAGAGTTGTAGCAACCCGGTCTTTCCCATCTTCACCTCCACTTCATCATCATATATTGGCATTGCTTCTGGTGTCAATTTTTCTATCAGGAAAACAAGTCCCAATTCCATATCCTTCTCTATGGTGTTTTTGTGAAGGTTTTAATCACTTACCACTATCTTCCTTACATTGGATACCAACTCCTTTCCAAGCAACACGAAATCAGGTATTGCATCTTCACATACCACTCCTTTTTGAAACTAGTGGAAACAACATGTTTCCCTTTTCCCTTTCCCTTCTTTGGTGAAATGGTTTCCTTCTTTGGTGTCATCTTCTTGTCAGGTTACTACAAAAAACTCTTCCTTTCTCCTCTTCCTCACTCTACTCAAATATGTGGCTTACCTTCACGAAAAATCCCTTTACTCCCATGCCCTAGCTACAAAACCATAACCTGGACAACTCTTCCACAAGATGATGTATTCTCTTGAAACCTTCTTCCCGATGCATGTGTACTTCTTCCACTTAGGTTCATAAATCACACTAGTCACACACTCAGGATTTTATAATTTTCCCTTCGCAAAAATCTTCTACAAGGATACCCTAATTCACAAGAGATCTTTGATATATTAATTGCAAGGTAAACAATAATGTGCCTGACCTTCTACTTATAGCTTTTTTATCATCTCCCACGATAAATATTATGCCACCTACCAACATACTTTTGCAATAAAGGTGGATTTTTCCACTAAATCCAACCTTAAGCGCTCTTACCCCCATGCCCTATCCTGTGTGAAAAAACTCTATAACCTGTTGGCACGCAAAAAACCTTACTAACCAAAGATCCTCTCGTGTGCGCTTGTAGCACTGAAGGCACTTATTTTTTCCTTAACCTGATTTTTGCCCTCACCTACCTCATGTTGTTCCTATGCTTCTCATCCTTTGTACGTGGTCTTTGTAAAATTATCCTGACACCAAACTCCTTATGTACACCTTTTATATGGATGCTCTTCCACATTACTCACTTTTTTATCCTTCAATCTGGGCCATCAAAACATAACTTCCACTCCCAACTTCCATTTTACTTCGCATTACTCAACTCCACACAAAAATAGATGTGCGGTCCTCTACACATACACAACCTTTTGAAAATAATAAGTGGCTACCAGCACATAAGATGCACAAAACAACAATACAAAAATAAAGGAACAAACAACGAGAAGGGGAAACACAAGGAAAATAAATTCATTAAGGGGAATCATAAGCTAAATGGCAATACTACCTTATTTATAAACACAAGGAAGACTTATTTATAGTAGGGCTTCAGCCTAATCCCATTAAAACGGCCTAGTAACCATGTTTAGTCCAGCACTTATAACTATTAAGTGTGTGAATCAAGGATGTATGAGATGATATATGGCCCTTACTAATGGACTTTCAATTTCCTAAGATGGTGCAAAAATTTGGATTCATAAAGCAAGACCATCTTCCCAACCTCAAATTGTTTGTTTTTAATATAACAATCATGCCATGCTTTTTTTCATTCCTTTTAAGTCTTCTGACTCCATCTAGCAAGTGATCGCATTTAGTATAGTTGCATTAACTTCTCCATGTTCTCTTGAATTTCTTTTTCATTAGCTAACCCTCATACGTGCACAATATGTAGCGCTGGTACCATAAATTCAACCGGTAAAATAGCCTCTATGTCAAACACCAATTGAAATGGTGTGGTCGTGTTCAATATCTTGTAGGTTGTCATGTATTCCCATAGAACAGATGATACCTTGTCATCCTAATCTTGTCTTCCCACATTACAAATTATGGTCAGTGTCTGGCTTAATATCTTGTTAAATGCCTTAGCAGTTCCATTCACTTGGGGGTGATAAGGGGTGGTCTTTTGATGTGCCACCATGAACTATGCCAACAAAATCCTGACTGTTTCATTCAAAAAATGTGTACCCTGTCACTAGTCAAGCTTAAAGGACATCCATACTTGCTGATTATGTTCTCCCATAAGAATCTAGCAATTGTCATCATTGTGCAATCCCTTGTAGGTTTGCCTCCACCCACCATGTTAATTAATTAGTGCAAGTAATGATATAACATGAACTATTCCTTCACGTGGAAGGTGAAATTGGTCCTACAAAATCAATTTCCCATTTTTCAAATGGTTCTATGATGGCTATAGGTATCAAGGGCATCTCATCTCTTTTTCCTAGCTTGTCAAAGTGCTAGAAATGGTCACAAGCCTTACAAAATTCAATACAATTATGGTAGATACTTTCCCACCAAAGCCCTGTGAGTAGAATCTTCTACGCAATGGCATTCCTTGTATAGTTCCCTCTTGTAATCTCACAATGTGCTTCCTCTATGATTCCAACGCACTCATGTTCTAACACACATTAGTGTAAAACCTCATCGTGGCCTAGTTTATATAAGTCTCCACTGATTAGCATGTAGGGTGCGGCACGTATGGCTAATTTTTTCTTTCCAAATTCTTCATTCCTTCCAGTGCCACACCCATATTGAGAAACACAGCAATATCTTCTAAGTCAGAGGGCTCGCACCGTAACCTAAATAGTTGTGTGTCTGGCATAGTATCTTCAATGCTCTGTGTGTCCTCTCCTGAATCAATCCTTGATAAATGGTCAGGTCCTAAGTTACTCTTTCCAAATTTCACAACAACTATAAACTCAAATTCTTAAAACAACAGGACCCACCAACATATGTGCCCTTGTAAAAAAAACTTGTTTACCAAGTACTTCAATTCCATGTGATTTTTGTATAATATGAAGGGTGTTTCCAATATATATTGTTTTAATTTGTGTAGTGTGTAGATCATTGATAGTGCTTCGCACTCGGTAGTAGTGTAGTTTTGTTATGTTGGTGTTAACTTCCTGCTAACAAAACACAAGGGGTGGTCAACAATCCCTTCTCTAGGATATGCTAAGAATACCCCAATTTTCATCCCTGAAGCATCAACATATACATGGAATGGCTTATACCAAGAAGGAAATCCTAATATGGGTGCAGTGATGAGCTTATCCTTTAATGCATCAAATTTCCTCTATTGTGTCTCTCCCCAGTGAAATGCACTCTTTTGTTTTAGTAACTCTTCTAAGGGAGTGGTGATTTTAGCATACCCCTTGATAAAATTCTAGTAGTATCCCATATGCCTAAGGAATCCACACATTTTGCTTTGGCTTGTAGGCTCCCCCAATCCCACAATACCGGTAACTTTGGCGAGATCCACCAGTAATCCTTCCTTACATATGATATGCCCCAATAAGGTCCCAAATGGAGTATCAAAAAAAAAATTCTTAATGTTAAGTGATATCCTCAACTGTCGACATATTTCAAACATCAACCTCAAATTTTCACAATGGTCTTTCACTAGTCCATACACCATCCAGTAATCAAGGTAGACATGAAGAAATTTATGGATAAAATCTTGAAATGTCTAGACCACTATGCATGAAAACACAGTAGTCACGTTCTTCATTCCAAAAGGCATGACGGTATAGGAAAAACTTCACCATTCAATGGAAAAATTTGTCTTTCCTTGGTCTTCTTTAGCAATTCTAACATGATGGTATCCTAGGAATCCATCCATGAAGGAATAGATTTCGTACCCAGCCACTCCTTCCAGGATTTATTTCGTAAAAGGGTTGGAAAAGGATCAATTACACATACTGGATTTAAGTCCCTATAGTCAACACAGATCTTTATCCTTCCATCCTTTAATTTTGATGACCATGGTGATTACCCATTCTGATTCCTCCATAGTTTCAATGATGCTTGAAGTGATCATTTTGTCTATCTCCTCCTTGAATTTGACGTGAAGATTTGGATTCATTCGATAAGGCCTCTTCCAAATCGGGTGTACACCCTCCTTTAACTTGATTTTCATTTGCCCCAAGGACTAGTGAATGCCTTTAAGCTCATGGTATCCACATGGAAATAATTCCTGAAACTCATGTAGTAGATCAATGATCTTTGAAACCTCCTTCTCTGACCAATAGTCCCCAATAGTAGCCTCCTTAGGTTCCATTTCTGAACCAATGTTAACCTTCTTTGTTTTTAAGGGCTCATGGTAGGTGTGTGCTTTCTCATCAACACTATCAATATTTTTGTACATACCTTCAGTATGGTTAACATCCAAACACTCTATATCTTCACCATCTATCACATAGACCATTTTTTCCTTCTCTTTCTACATGCATGTGCAATCAAGTTGCACCTCTTCTAACTCTTCCTCATCAAAGCGCAGTTCCAAACTAGGTTCACCCAATAACTCCAATATTCTATCCTCCATCATAGCATTATCTCCCATTGTAATGCGTTTGATAACTTGAAATGCCCTATCCACCGATGGTCTAGTACTCTTATATTCGAAAGCATGAAGGAGATTAGCCATCAACTCCTACTAATTTCCTATCTAACGATGCGTCTCTGAGTGAATGTGCCATGCATACGCATATAACCTTATAAGGTGGAATATAACTTATGCACCCATAAAGAAGGTGGTAAGGCTTCTGTGCCTTCCATCCATGCTTTCTCACATGCTTGGACATGAAACAAGGCGAGTTCCTTCCCATGGTAGTCTTGTATGACAGTGGGTGCATTACTTCAGGAAAACCTAATAGTGAATGTTATTATTATCTCATGCCTCTCTAAAATGCTATCGTGATGTGTCTCCCACCAATGTGTTATGGTCCCAAGTAAGTTATAGTTGATCATCCCTCTTCTTTTGATCATATTTTTCCACTGAGCCTCCATTTCTCATAAAAAATCATTAGGGTTGGCCCCTCCGAAGTAACTCAGTAAATTATTACCTCCTAGTCACTTGACTAAGTGTGCCTTTTTCACCCTTGTAACCGAGCCTCTTAATTTTCACCTAATTAACTCATAAGTCCCATGTGCCTAATTTTCACATGCCACACTAGTTTTATCACTCATGGATAGTGAGCATCTTCAAACTGAATAACTCCCTCTATAGGGTGAATCACCTCAAGGTCCCTGATAGAGTGCACATAAATTCTATCAATAAATTCTTCTCCCAAGGGCTCAGTATAGGGCTGCTGACTTCCCATCAGTCAAGGGGATGATACCCATTCTTTCTTGTTTTCAAAACTTATGTACCCCTTGTTGAACCATAGGTCAAGCATTTTTCTTATAACACCATGGGCACCCAAGTAATGCTGGAAATATTTCTCCACCTCAGCTAGTGCCAATACTTTGAAATCCTAGGTGAACTTATCCCCTTGGATAATGATAACAACATCCTTCAAGACACCAATGGGCATTACCTTTGTCTTGTTTAGCCATATACAACACATTCATGAAGATGGCTGTAATGGGGGCCTTCCTATCTGATGTTGTGCATCTAGAGTGAGGAAATTGACTTCCACGCACCATGTCAATCAGAATATTACTCAGAAGCCATCCATCCTACAACCACATTCAAGGTAATCTCCTTGTCATAGTCAAGGTCTATGAGGAGGAAGGTTAACATGCAGAACCTACCTTTCATGCTTTGTCCCTAGGCACGTGGTACCTTTTCCTGTAACCATTCTCCTAACAAAGGAATGATATTATCTTACCTTAACATTTTGCATACTTCCTTGACCTCATCCAGATCCTTCTATGGAGCCTCAACACTTCTTCCTTTTCTCTAACTTCCTTGATTTCTCCTTTAGGGATTTGATCTCTTCTTGTAGGCTTTGAATTATATCCATGGTTTCTTGATACACCTCCTTCTGATGAGTAGGGTCTAGATACTTTCCATGCACCACCTCTTCTCTTATAACTAGTGGTCCTCTACCTTGGTATCTCCCTTGTGTGCATAGCCTCAACTCATTATCACCAGTACAGGTTCTAGTTCTGACTCGCATGCACCACTTTTGGCATATCCATTGTGAATTGGCCTTCTTGATGCTTACCATTTCGGTGCCTTTTTCTTTCTTGTGTTAGCTAATATGCTCATCTATGTTCATACTTATGCTTCTTTCCATACCATGAGCATTGTAACAGATCAGGACAGTCATATTTATAGTGCTTTGTACACCCACAGTTATAACAGGTTCCACGTGGGAACTCACTTTATTCCTCCTGCATGGTTACCACAACCAAAAATCCTCCTCGTGAAAAGCCTCTTCCATGTGTCCCTCCATCTACGTGATCCCTTCATAGTGATGATCATCATCCTTGGAATTATTGCATGAGGTTGGTTTGGCACACAGTAATATCATTGGAATCATGTATTTGATCAATCAAACTACAATCCTTCGTGTTATGAGTAGTAGAATTACAAATCTTGAAATAGAAAGACACATTTTTACGGATTGTGCATGCTGCAGTAGTGGACACCTACTTGCATCATGATCTCCATGGTAAATTTCACAGTCCACTGTCATGGCACGTACCAATCTCTATGGGAAACTATCCTTTGTATGCCCCTCTACCTCACAATCCATGCAACAAAGACCACTCAGTCTCATGCCAAGTTTGTAGAAAGATTTCTCCAACTGCTTGGCCATTGCAAGTAATATTGAGCCTCAAGAAAAGGGCTAACACTGGGTATCCATGCTTCCAATAGCCTTAGCACGCATGCAGGGAAGCCTCCAAGACCTCGTGCACAGGTCTATGAAAGTCTTGTGTGAAAATTTCTCTCCTAAAAGGTGTTATCAATCCTTCAAAAAACCATTGAGCATGCTTGAGAAGGATGAATATCATAGGATAATTTTGATAAGAGAGTTTTGAAATGCATCATACTCCCACACACTCTCTACCATTACCTTGTTGATCTCCTTTAGATGTGGTGATGCTCTTTTGTTCAAACTCAGGGATATGAAATTCAGCTAAGAAAGGCATTCTTCAACACAGTTTAATCTACCACTGTTTGATGGGGGTCATACTTCTGAGTACCAACTATGTGCACTTCCTTGCAATGTCATTGCAAACTGACTTTCCTTCCCTTCTAGGGTAGTGATCCCCTTTGTGTGCCATAGTAGATCTCACACTTGTTGTACATGCTCTACAACATATCCTCAACACCTTTTTAGTTTGGTAGATGCAAAGATATTTCAAAAAACACTTACTGAGGTGGTTGGGGTCCTTACCCGCCTAATCCAAAACCTTTATTTCCTCTGATGTTACCTCCACCACCAGATCAACTAGATCCACCAGGTCATATCCCATCTGATCCACCAGATCCTCTAGATCCATTTCCATGTCCACCAAGTCCTCCATCCCCTACTCCTCTGGATCCACCTCCTATAGCCGGTAATGGGCCCGAAGTGGTCACACTTAGTTTCCCCAATGTCCCACTAAATAGTGCGTCAATAGTTGTGATATTTCACCACTACCAGATGTGTATCCCACTCCACTTCTAGTATGTGATACCCAAGCTTTGTGTACATGAACTTTCCCAAATGTTCACTCCAAAAAATATTCCTCCAAACATAAGGGAATGATTGTGTAGCCATATATGTTACCAAATGAGAAATTATATCTCCTAGGTGTAGATCAGTCACTCCCACCAATACCAACTGGGTTAGCAATACTTATCTCTTGATTTGGAAAACTAAGTGCCAGGGGTTGGTCACCAAGTGGATTCAGAAATGCACACCAACATGGCTCTCCTTTCTCCAAGTGACAAACTCTCATCAAAATCTTAAAAGGTATCTCTCCCATGCTTGCCAATATGGGGTAGCACAGACTTCTTAGGCTCCACATCCTCCACGTGAACCTCAATTCCTTCCTGTAACACTGTCTATCCTCCATAGATCCATCACTCCTGTAACCTCATGTTTGTCTAGTCCAACTCCCTTTCACAATCTTCACTATACTTGAGTTCATCTCTCCTCTCTCCTTTTCAAGCCACAATGTCCATTCCATCTTCCTCCACCCTAGCTTCCTCTACCCAGTGCTCAGAAGAATCTTAGTCTGGCCACAGGAAATACTTCCAAACTTAGTGTAATGATCAAGATTTTTATAGCTAAGGGATAACACAAAAAAATGATCCTTTAGGTTCCCTTAAGAACTCAAACTTAGCAACCTCTTGGCAAGAATATGTAGAAATAACATATTCCAAGGTATAACTGGTCAGCACTCTTCTCCACCAATGATCAACAACCACACGTGTCCAAGTCATATCAGCATCTGATCCAGCCTCTGATATTCATCTTGGGTTCACATACAAGATCTATAGTACCAGCTTGATCTAGATGCATACACTGAAAATCCATTCATACAACTCTACTAGAAAGCAACAAAAGAAGGTCTCATACAACTCATGATACAGGTTCTCTACTACCCATCTACATGCATAAAACACAGGTCTAGTACTAAATCTCTAAGAAAAATCATCCTCTGTGGTTTTAAACCATGCTTCGACTTTATCCAAGGTCAAGCGTTCTCTCATCATCACATGCATCATTTCTCACAACATCTTCAAAAAGAGGTCCCGACAATGGAACCAAGATGTAGTAATTTTCATATACCCTTAGATACAGCTTTCTAACCCCATGCATCTCAACCTATCACCCAGCAAGGGAATTAGGCACTCACCTGAGGCATGCACAGGTGCTGAGACCCCTCCTTTATGTGAGAATTATGAGAATATATTTCCATAGTTATATGGGTATTAGTTGCATGGAAATTAGATATTCATGTAAAACCATGCAACATGAGCTACAATATCCTTATACCCATGCATGAAAATGAGAGAAATAACAAAATGGATTATGAAGAAATTGATTCATAATATGAAGAAATGACACTAGGTTTACTTCAATGAACACATATATATATGATATATATATACAGATATATATATATATATATATATATTGATCAAGATTTCTAAATAATCCACATTACATTCAAAGGCCATGTTAGGTCAAATACAATAATCGTTAGGGACCTGGCCCATACAATATATGTTAAAAGAAAGATCTAACTCATATATCAAGATGTCCTAGCTATGCCCCCTTATAGAATTTTGCAGACCCATCCCTTAGATATGATGACCTTCTTGTAACTTCTTAATCCCTCAACCCTAGGGCCTCCATAATACTTTCTACAAAGATTTTTCCTCTCATTCTATATTCTCTGTGACTCCCTATTATCCTTCTGTCACACATTCTTATTTAGAACCTCTTCTTATAGGTCCACCCACCACCATGCCTTCTCTTATGAAGTTATAGATCACATGCCAAGTGTCCATGTGGTCCTTCAATGGTGCATGCCCTATCCTATTCCGAGATCTCCACTCTTTGCTAAATATGTCTTCTAGGAATATTCCCTACATGGGAATATCCCTTTTCTTGACCTCTACAAGTCTCCAGGATGGCACCTTATCCACTCACACTGCCTAGTTGGGTCATGTTTTTCCTTAAGTGCCTCCAGAATGCCGAATATGGCTAAGTCCTTTAAATCCTGATGTATTGTCCTTACGCGCATGCCCTGGTGTTCTCCTAAACGCTTCTTAAACCTCTTTTTCCTATGCACTTTTCCCTCATAGCCCTTGCTCTTTATTACTCATGCATGTGTGCACCTTTTGGTACTAGCCCAATATTTTGGGGCCCAACACTTATCATCATATCAAGTAACCATTACGACAATGACTGTTAATGGCATAATGTCATGTGTAACCCCTAATCAGAAGATAAGGGTATCATTTCCTTTAAGTGATTCATTAACGAATAATGAGTGGTATAGTCTCCACTCCCAAGTTATCCATGTCATTAATTCGGTGTATTTATCTCAGTTGTAACTACCTCAAAAAAAAATTGACTATGTAATTTGTACCATCCACGTGTTAACTCATTTGATCTCAATTTCATCTAAGTGCACTAAGTAATTTGAATAATCATCATGTATACAATTACACATTAGATTCCATCTTCCCAGTTGCTAACTACGTCCTCATTCAACACTCCAAATATGTAAATTCGGCCATATGTTTTGTTGCTTTCACTTCCTAAGAGATCTACCACAATCCAAATATGTATCTTTATTTGGTACATGATTTCTATCACTTTAGCCAATGACACAATGTGTTCTTATAGAATTCATTAGCATGAATGTTGAATCCCATTGGTTGTGGAAATGGTAACCTTTCTTCACTCTTTTGCTAATTCGATTTATCTATATATCTTCTTGCACATAGTCAATCAAGTTCTTTGCCAAGTGTGGAGTCACACATCTAGCTTTATTTATTTCTTGACTCTTAGGATTATATTGACGAAGTATATGCATCTTAAAATACCTGGGAAATGAGGCAGGAATCACTCTTATTTCCCCCATCTATTATCATAATAAATTACGTATTCCACTACAGTGCTATTGGGATAGTGTCTCATACATTTATCTAATAAATATCTAGGACATAGCTTTAATGGAATTAATCATTAATCATGATTTTTTATACATGCAATAAAATTTCTCACGAATCATATTCAACATCATATATGGATCATTTATCTATGTATAGGCACATAACTTATCTTAACAATACTCAATATCATAATGAAAGCTTCAAAAATCCTAAGGATCAATACTTGATTCAGTGCAATACCAAACAAACATTTCTAGTGTTCAAGGAATCATCATCAGAAGTTTCCATCCTTGCACAGGATCATACTTTGATATATCCATCATATATACATCATTTGCAATTATAGCCTCAAAACATTTCATCATGGTAATGAAAGTCAGCAGGAGGTCAAAATCTATATATATCATATCTCAATCAATCAGTATGCACTTCTGGTACCGCATGAATATTTTTAGTACAAAAGATCTTCAGGACTCACTTTCGCCTCTGACGGCACATATCTGTTCTACTTTCTTAAATTTATAGAGGTAGATCCACTATGTTTTCTAGGTGGTTTAGCGGCCTTGTAACGGATGAAGTCACATAAATACATATTATATTTGGGGACTGATGTGGCGATCTCTAAAATCATTTGTATCCATCACACTCCTCAGTCTCTCACTCTCAGTATCACAGTTCATTTATGCTATCACCATTGAACTCAAACAAAGACACAAGGTCACTTAACAATTATCCACATCCACAAACTTTACCTTACCTGCATGGGATAAAATTACATAGCATGGGATAAAGGATTCATGTCAATTGCAGATGGATATCTCCAGTAATCAGTTGACCAATACATTCATCTATATAGTCATAGAAAATCAAATATTTTTGTATGAAATTCTAAGTGATAAGATCAATAGAAATTCTAAGTTTTGCCTTTTTGCAAGATTTCATCCTTTAAAGCATGGGTGATTTAGCAAGACTCATGACTGAGGAATGAAATATTGCATTTACATTACCTAATCATATGGCATCATGATAATGTAATACTTTTCAATGTGTTGACATGAGTGATATAATACTTAGGATATGATTGTGTAGATGGATGTCTGTAATTCAAATCCCTTGTGATAGAAATTTGAAGAGTCAGTTCTATAGAAATATTGTATTTCTTGTATGAATCTACATTTCTAATTGAATGATTCAACTCTGATCTTTTACATAATGCCATTTGTACCATTGTATACCTTCATGATGTAAAGGGTTGGAGCTATTAACAACTTGACATAAATATCCTACAAATTTTACCTCGTAATCATCCATGATCCTTAAAGGATCAGAACTGGGAGATGTATGTGACTTCCATTTAACAATACTATTCCCCTGAAATCAAGTGCATGAGGTGGTCTCTGATCTTATGAGGTACCTCATTAGGATAGCCTACCATATCATTGAAATTTACTAGTCAATATGTAATGACTACAAAAGAAACTCTAGGAGGAGGGAAAAACATATAAATTGTTTTTATGAAGGTTATTTCTCATCTAGAGGAAGATTAAAGGTGTTGGTGAACATGATTTGGTCTTTGGAGGATAAACAAGTATGATCCATACAATGGAAGCATTTCATGGGGATATAGAACCCTGAGCCAAATACTGTATTCTCTCATGTAATCATGAGTGTGTAAGCTCAGGATAAATGTGGTCTATGTATGTCTAGGGATGAGCCTTTTTGGATCTCCATTAATTATATATGGCTTGAAGGATATTTATTAAAGGAACTATCATGCATGTAGGGGTAGTCCTATGGATTAAAGGAGGTTCATTTTTAATTTGATTGTATTAAAGAACTAACCTTGACTTTCCTAAGGTAATCCTTTTAACAGGTTTATACACTTGATTCCTTGATTAGTTTTGATCAAATAATTCTTCACTACTAGAACAAGAATGAAGAAAATACTATAAAAGGTCTCCACATCTGAAATTGAGGATGTTGATTGTCATTCCACAAATGAAAAATATAAGCATTTTCTCAGCTCAGGTTGTGATACAGTGGCTATCCACACTTGGGTTTTGGAAATGAGACCCTTCTTACTCATCAAAGGTGAAACTCAAAATTCGAGAGCTATGCACTATAGTAACTTAGATCAACTGAGGGATATTTTGTAAATCCATTTCAACATTTTTACTGGTTGCAATTTAGATTTTTCTGTGATAGTCCTTGAAGGGATCCTATGCATAGTCCTAGCAAGGGTCAATTACAATATCCTCCTACATAAAGAAAGTATGATGCATAATACTTGTTCGCCATACATAAAACTTCTCAAACATGATACACCAAAATAGATCCTTATAGGTAGGACTTTAGATAAATTTCTTCAGAGATAGTGATTTTCTAAACTTACCCAAAAAGTAAAATTTTAATCGGAAAATTCTCAATCCTAGGCTATGTTGGCTCCCAATTTGAGAGACCAATGACTTGGAAACACTTGATCAAAAGGTAGAAGGATCTTAAGAGTTAGATTCCAAAATATTGCATGGGAAACCTTTGGGTTTACAAAAGAGATACTAGTGAATCTTACAATTTTCTGTTGGTGCCTCTAAGATCATTCTGGACCATACATGAAACAAGGGAATTGGTACTTGAGAGGGATATGAGGGCTAATCCTACTAGTTAAGATCCTTCCTAAACTAGTTTGGTGTAGTGGAATATCTTGAGCTTCCCTTTATAGAGGTAATATAACTTGCAATTTATTCCTCAAGAATAGTTGCATCCCATTGGAAGGGTCAATCTAGAGACCAGTAGGGAGCCACTAAAATGCGTAGGATAGATAGAGACAATATTATGAATGGAGGAGGATCACATATACTCAGAGTCTCAGACACAAGTCACTAAGGCATAGTAGAACTTACATCCTTGAAATGCAACATATGATTAGACTAACTCATGTAGACAGATTTTTGATAGATGATAAAGAGGTCATAACAAAAGGGATTTGGAGAAAATTAGAGAAAAACATACTAATGGGATCCATGAATATTGAGAGATAGTGAAGGGGAACTAAGTTTGAAATGTGAAGAATAGGGAAAGTACCTTGATGCTAAATTCCCTGAAAAATGTATTAATAATCACTATGGATAGCATGGAAGTGATGCAATAACATAGAGAATAAGATGATTGAAAGTAATCAACATTTATCTCCTTTATATGAATTATGAGGCATTCATATAGGATTGTCAATGATTCACTAAGGTTCCATAATAGGGAGTTTATATTACTTAATTACAGGTGTTAGGCTGAGTGCAAGTAGCTTGATTCTACAAACTATTCAAGTTTCTCCTACTTTTCATACACCAAATATATCTAACCATGAAAACTAAAAAGAGACATTCAACAAGAAGATTGTTTGAAGGAGTGTATATAACCATATTAAACAGTATGTGAAATATTTTAAGTATGTTTCTAACAAGTCCTAGGTGATGATGAGTAGTTAAATGTTTACAAAATAATGTAATAATCAGATATTGTTCTAATGTACTAGGTATAAATTCAATGAACATAAGATTACAGTAAAATTTATGACTCATTAATACTTATTCACATACTGTTGGACCCCTAATATAGCTTCCAAATCTTAAGGATGCATAGGCACGCATGACCAAAGGAAGCGCACAAGTGAAGCTATGCAAGGAATTATTCAAAAGGCTTCTTGGAGAACCAAGGATGCGCACGCCACGCAAATAAAAATTCAAGACTTAGCCATTTTTGGACCCTTGGGCAGGACACATGAAGAAAATGTTCCATTTGGATAAGGTTCTAGCCTAACGACAGGGTGTCCTAGAGGGAATATACCTTGCGATAGAAAGATTCAAAAAGTTAATCATGACATGGAGAAGCATGTGGTCGGGGCAACCCACACCTTGACACTTGGGGCCAAATCTAAGGCTGTAGAGGAGTTTGATAGAGTTCAAAGGCCTATTTATATATGTGCCCCTTGGAAAAGAAGAGAGATAGAAGTGGGGTAGCAGAGCTCTATAGAAATACTACGAGGACTATGGGATGAAAATGGGTATAGAATTCCAGTAAGGATATAATGGGGAAATGGGGAATGCAATTTTTGTCTTGTGAGAATACATGTATGGATCCACACATGGTGCATGACTACAGTCTACCTTCTGTAATCTTTTATAAGTAACACTATGAATGAATGTGATAAGGTTGTCATGAAAAATGTATTAAGACTCTTTCTCTGTATTACATCCATATTTCTATTGTACTTCTGTTCTTGTATAATCGTGAATCCTACTTGAATGGTTAAGTATATTAGTAGATTTACAACTCTTATTTCTACTATTTCTATTGTGCACTTTAGTTCCCTTATGACTGAAGGGGTGTAGAAGCCATCTTGGGCTTTATATTTCTTCATGTCTATTAAAACACTAAGTTAGGATCATGAACTATGCCTTCCACTAGACTCACATAAAAGAGATATACAGCTCCCTTTCATGCACCTTGGGTGAGCACCCAGCACCCACTGGGTGATAGGCTGGTGTGCATGAGGTTCCTTTGTTCTTAGTGGGTGCAAAAGTGACTACATCTTGGTTTTGTTGCCGGGAACCCTTTTCGAAGTTGTAGTGGAACATTGCATATATCATGGTTTCTAAAAAGAGTGATGGTGGAGCGCTTAACTCTTGAAGATGTTAAAGATTGGTTTAAAAGCATGGAGGATGAATTCTCTCAGAGATTTAGTACTAGATCTGGGTTTGATACGCGAAGATGGGTGGAAGACACTCTTTATCATGAGTTATACAAAACCTTCTTCTGCTATTTCCCAGTAGAGTTATTCGAATGTCTCTTGGCTTATACATCTAGATCAGGGTGGCATTATAGATCACGCCCTTGGACCCAAGAAACATATCAGAACTTGCAAGATGCTGATCTAATGTGGACCCGTGCTATAGATCATTGGTGGAAGGGAGTATTAACTAGCTACACTCTGGAATACGCCATTTCCACATATTCCTATCCAGAAGTTGCTGAGTTTGAGTTTTTTTGAGAGCCTAGGGGATCCTTTCTAAATGTTATTCCCCTTGTGATCAAAATATTTATGGTAACCATGGATTTAGAGGCATTTCCTATGGTCGGCTAAGCCACCCTGAGCGCTAGGTGAGGAATCCAGGTTAAGGAAGGATGGTTGATCTGAAAAATGAATAGGAAAGGGAGGAGAGGTGGGTCAAGTATAGTGAAGCACGTGAAAAGGAGATCGATAGACAATGCAGGATTACAAGTGGGTTATGGAGCCAGACATGGTGGAAAGGAGTTGAGGTTCACATGGAGGATGTGGAACCCGAACAGTCTATGGTACCCCATCTTGGTAAGCACGGAAGATAAAACCTTGCAGCTTCTGATAAGATTCTGTCACGTAAAGAGATAAGAGTCATTGGCATGCATCTGACCCCACCTAGTGACCGGACCTTGGCACTTGGTTTGTTTGAATGAGGGAAGAGTACAGTTGATCCATTTGATATCGGTAGAAGTAACCGATTGGCACCTAGAACATACAATTTCTCATTTGGGACTTCTATGGCTTCACACACTATTCTGGTATTTGGTGGAATGTTTGGACAAAGCACATATACATCTAGTTTTGGAAGCACGTTAGGAAGTGGTGGAGGAACTACGACTGGGAGTGGTACTAGTTCACAAACTATTAGTGCACAATTTAGTGGAATGACGGGAGCACTTGGCACGACTAACACAGGCCCTGTACCTAACACAGGGGGATCTGGAGGTGGAAGTGGTGGAGCTGGTGGCTCAGGATCTAGTGGATCCGGTGGAGAAGGAAACACCAAAGGAAACCAAGGGGTTGGATTGGGAGGGAAAGGGCCTCAGCCACCTCCTCAAGTATTTTTTGAGATGTCTCTACACTTACTAGATTACAATGGGATAGAAGATGCCACGGAGCATGTGCATAAGTGTGAGCTGATATGGCGCGTAAAGGGAATCACGATCTAGGATCGAAAGGCCAGTCAATTTGCGACGACCTTGCAAGGATGCGTACATAGTTGGTATAGAAAGTATGACCCTCATCAGACTATTGTGGATTATACCACGCTGAGAAATGCATTCTTGGCATAATTCCACATACCTAAGTTTGAACATAAGAGCATTAGCTCTCTCAAAGAAATCAAGTAGGGAATGGCAGAGAGCGTGCGGGAATATGACGCATGTTTTAAAACTCTATTGTCTAAACTGTCGTACGATATCCACCCTTCACAACATGCTCAGTGGTTTTTCAGAGGGTTGATCACACCCTTTAGGAGGGCTTTATCTCATAAAACATTCACGGACCCGCACGAAGCGTTGGAAGCTACTTTATGTGTTGAGGTAGTTGGTAGTGTTGACACTGGTGTTAGCCCATTTCTGGAGGCTCATATTGCTGCCATGGCTAAGAAATTGGAGAAATTATCTACCAACACAATTCCAGAGATTTACAGAGGGATGTGGTGCATGGATTATAACGTAGAAGGACACATAAAGGATAATGGTGGGATATGTACTCGGAAGGTGGTACGTGCCATGGTGGTAAACTATGAAATATGTCACGAGGACCATGATACAAGTAGGTTCTCCCTGTTGCAGCACATGATCGATAAAAATGTATCTCCTTATTACAAAATATGTACCTCAACCACACATGACACCAAGGATTGTAGATTGATTAACCAAATTCATGAGGCAATTAGTCTTGGTGTGCACTAGACTGGCATTTCCAGCAATTCCAAAGGAGATGAATGACGGTATGAGGATCGCAGAGATGGAGATGCGCATGGAAGAGGGTTTCACGGAGAATTTCGTGGCCATGGTAACCATGGAGGAAGAAGTGAGTTCCTGCATGGGACATTTTTTAATTATGGAGCCACAAACCATTATAAGCATGAATGTCCAGATCTTCTACAATACTCCTGGTGTGGAAAAAAACATATGTACGAAGAGTGCCTGGAATTATATGAACATATGAGTCAGCAGTACCGAAAGGATAAGGGTACTGCCATGGTGAGTATTAAGAAGGCTGATGCACAATGGCTTCCATGAGTAATACGTGAATCAGAACTAGAGCTTGTTATGGTAACAACAAGGGCGAAATTTACGCGTGCACAAGGGAAGCTGCCTAGGTAGAGACCTCTAGTTTCGAGAGAAGAAGTAGTACATGGGAAGTATCCAAACTCGGCTCACTAGAAAGAAGTCTACCAGGAAACCATGGACGTAATTCAAAGTTTACAAGGGGAGATTCAATGCTTAAAAGAGTATACTAGAAAGGATGAGCAAAGGATGAACCGTAGAAGCACCAAGGTATGACTTGGATGAGGTTAAGGAGGTGTGTAAACTGATGAGGTAGGAGAATATTATTCCCCTGCTAGGGGGCATGGTTGAGATAAAAGGTGCCACATGCACTGGGGGAGAACAGGAAAGGTAGATCCTGCATGCAAACCTCCCACCTCACAACCTTGATTATGACAAAGAGATTACCTTGAACGCAATAGTGGATGGATGGTTGCTTAGCAACATCCTCATTGATATAGGCACAGAGGTTAATGTTCTCACTCTGGATGCCTGGAATTAAATGGGAAGACCTACATTACAATCCATCTTCAAATGTGTTGTATATGGACAAATAAGACAAAGGCGATGCCCATAGGTGTCTTGAAGGACGCAACCATTACCATTCAGGGGACTAGATTCACTGGGGATTTTAAAGTCTTGGTGCTTGCCGAGGTAGATAATTTCCCAGCTCTACTTGGGCACCCATGGTGTTATAAGAATAATGCAAATCTCTGGTTTAACAAGGGGTACATAAGATTTGAAAACAAGGAAGAGCTGGGTAGTTATACCGCTGGTTGATGGAAAGTCCACACCCTATAATGAACCCCTTGGGGAGGAAGTCCTGGACAGAATATGTGTGCACTCTATAAGAGATCTAGAGACCATCCACCCTACAGAAGGAGTCATCCAATTTGATGATGCTCAATCTGTCAGTGATACTACTAGTATAACATGTGATAATTGGGTGCATGGGACTTATGAATTGATTGGGTGACATCTGAAAGGATCAGTAACCAAGGTAATAATGACGCGTATAGTTCAGTGCGCTTGGGAGGGAAGGCAATAACAAAGTATTTTGGGGATGTATACCCTGAGGTATTTTTGAGAGAGATGGAAGCTCACTGGAGGGAGGACGAACAACGAAGTATGCTAGGTTATGTTTTGATAGGCACAACAGATCAAGGTGGTGGGCTGTGCATAGTGAGAACTTGTTAGAATGGCACGAAGTTTGAATTGCGCTCCCTGTCCAATTCTCAAAAAGTAACATACCCACCACTATTAAGGATTACAATGGCAATGGACCTGCCTCTTCCCACATCTAGGAATGTGAGAGGGTCTGGGGAGAAGGTGTAGAAGATTTACCACCTTCCCTTTAGGTGCATAAGCTATATTCAACACTATAAGGTTATGCACGCATGCTTGGTATATCCATAAAAAAACACGCTGCCAAACGGGAAGTTGGCAGGAATTAATGGATGACTTGATTCACACATTCAAGTATCAAAGTACGAAGCAACCAGTTGATGAGGCATTGCAGACTATCAAGCACCTCACTCTGGGGGATTGTGCCATGGCGGAAGATAGGTTAGTAAACTTACTTGGTGGGCCTAGTTTAGAAGCATGGTTCGAAGAAGAGGAACCAGAAGACATACCATTTGAGTGTGCATGTGCTGAAAAAGAGAAAGGAAAGATGGTATACGTTGTTGATGGGGAGGAGATGGAAAACCTGAATGTCAACCATTTAGTTGAGGGCACGCGAAGGAGTTTGACAGTGTAGATGCATATGCGCGCACGTATCATGAACCACTCAAAACCAAGAAAGTTAACCTCGGCTCGGAAGAGGAGCCCAATAAAGCTATCATTGGGGACTACTGGTCAGACAAGGAAGTATCAAAGATCATTGATATCTTGCGCGAATTTGAGGATTTATTCCCACATGTAGATACCATGAGTTGAAAGGAATCCACCATTCATTGGGAGAAATGAGGATAAAGTTGAAAGATGGTGCGTGCACCCGGTCAGGAAGAGGCCTTACAGGATGAATCCCAACATGTGCGTAAGGGTTAAAGAAGAAGTAGACAAGATGATAGCATATGGTATCATTGAGGCTGTGGAGGAATCAGAGTGGATAAGTCCAATGGTGATTAGAATAAAGAAGGATGGGTGGATTAGGATATGTGTGGATTATAGGGAATTAAACGTTGTTTGTATCATAGATCCTTTTCCCACCCCCTTTACTGAAGATATTTTGGAAGGAGTTGCTAGGCGTGAGGTCTATTCCTTTACGGATGGATTCTCGGGATATCACCAAGTAAGGATTGCCAAGGAATACCAAGAAAAGACAACTTTCACCACCAAGTTGGGAAGTTTTTCATATACGGTCATGCCCATTGGGCTAAAGAATGCACCCGTTATATTTTCACGCATAGTGGTACAAGCATTTAAGGACTTCATCCACAAATTCCTTCAAGTATATTTGGATGATTGGACAGTGTATGGATTGGTCAGGGACCATTGTGATAACTTGAGGTTGATGTTTGAAATATTTTGGTAGTTGAGGATCTCCCTCAACATCAAGAAATGTATCTTTGCAACTCCTTTTGGAACATTGTTGGGGCATATCATATGTAAAGAGGGCTTACTGGTGGATCCCGTGAAGGTTGCAGTTATTGTGGGGTTACAGGAGCCTACCAGCCAAAGCACTATGTGTGGATTTCTTGGACACACTGGGTACTAAAAAAATTTCATTAAGGGATATGCCAAGATCGCCGCGCCTTTGGAGATATTGCTCAGACACAAGAGTGTCTTTCAGTGGAGAGAGGCGTAGTAGAGGGAATTTGACACTCTAAAAGAAAGGCTTATCACAACACCTATTTTACAATTCCCATCATGGGATAAACCTTTCCATGTCCACGTGGATGCCTCTGGTACAGCAATGGGATTTGTTCTTTCTCAACCAGGAGAGGGGACTACTGATCATCCCTTGTGTTTTACAAGTAGAAATTTGACACCAACAGAACAGAATTATACAACGATCAAGCACGAGGCATTGTCAATGATCTATGTGCTCCACAAATTTAGGAAATATCTGTTGGCAACTCCTTTCATATTATACACTGACTATATGGCCTTTAAGTATCTAGTAAATAAAGCAATGTTGCAAGGGTGCATATGCCATTGGGTTCTTTTGTTTCAGGAATTCAAATTCAAAGTGGTGGTAAAACCAGAAAAGAACAATTATGGACCAGATCATTTATCAAGGATTGATTCAGGAGAGGACGTGCAGAGTATCAAGGAAACCATGCTAGATGCACAACTATTCAGGTTACAGCGTGCGCCCTCAGAGCTAGAAGATATTTTTGTTTTTCTCAAAGAAGGTGTGGCACCCAAAGGGATGAATGCTCTGGAAAGGAAAAGGTTAGCCATACGTGCCACGCCCTTCATGTTGATCAATGGGGATTTGTATAAAATGGGCCCTGATGAGGTTTTTTGCCGGTGTGTATTAGAACATGAATTCATAGCTATAATAGAAGAATCCCAAGCTGGGATTGCCGGAGGACACTATATAAGGAATGCAACCACGCGCAAAATCCTATTCACTGGACTATGGTGGGAGACGATTCATCAGGATTGTATTGAGTTTTGCAAGGCCTATGACCACTACCAGCACCTCGGAAAACCTGGAAAAGGGGATTTGATGCCCTTGCACCCCATTTCCAGTGCGAAACCTTTTGAAAAGTGGGCAATAGATTTTGTCTAACAAATCTCACTAGCTGCGTGAAGGACTAACTCGTGGTATATCATTACCTGTACTGATTATCTGACAAGGTAGGAAGAGGCCACACCCACTAGGGATTAAACCACAGCCATGGATGTTATATTTTTGTAGGAGAAAATTATCAACAGGTATGGGTGCCCATTAAGCTTAACAATTGATAGGGGCACTCACTTCTTAATTGAAACAATCAGGATTCTATTGGAAAAATTCATGGTAGCCCATCACAAGACTACCCCTTATCACCCTCAGGAAAATGGGACTGTAGAGGCATTCAACAAAATCCTTAGTCACACATTGACTAAGATATGTGACATGGGTAAGAAGGATTGGGATGACAAGGTGTCAGTAGTCCTTTGGGTATAAATAACAATGTCTAAAAGGTTGAACAAGGCCACACCATTTCAACTGGTGTTTGGTACAGAGGCTATTTTTCCAGTTGAATTTATGCTACCATCACTGCATATAGCTCGCACATGAGGGTTGGATGATGAACAAGCACTGGAAGAGAGAATAGATGAGTTAATAAAGTTGGATGAAAGGATCTCACTAGCAAGATGGAGCCAAACAACTGAAAAAGCTAAACAAAAGTCATGCCATGACCGCCACATTAAAAACAAATAGTTTGAGGTTGGCCAGATGGTATTGCTATATGATTCAAAATTTCTATGCCATCTTGGAAAGTTGAAGGTGCATTGGTTGAGTCCTTATGTAATTTCATACATCCTTGATTCAGGTACGTGCCAATTACAAGCACTAGATGGAACAAAATTACCTGGACACTTCAATGGGAGTAGGTTAAAGCCCTACTATAAATAATGCTTCTTGGTGTTTATAAATAAGGCAGTTATGCCAGTTAGTTTAGCTTTTCCCTTTATGCTTTTCCTTTCTTGTTTTTCCCTTTCGCGTTGTTGTCTTGTTTTGCGCTTTGGGTGTCGATAACCTTATTAATTTTTAAACTTATGATTACGCAGAGGACTATGTGTCGATTTAGTGTGGTGTGAGGTGATAAAAAGAGGCATGAATTTATTCTACAGGAGGATTGGGTTAGCATACCCTTCAAACTGGCCCTATTGAAAAGATGCATTAGGAAGGCAGATGCATGACAAAATAGAGTTCCATTGGAAATACACATACAAAGGAGAAAGCACAAAAACATGAGGTAGGTGAAAGCAAGAATCATGAGGATGGAAGAGGTGACTTTGGCACTGGTAACACACGCACAAGAGTCTTCTGTCAAAATGGATTGTCTGCGCACCAAAAGTTTGAAAAAAAAATCGCTCAAGGATTGGGCGCGGGTGAAAAGCTTTCCACGCAAGGATTGGGCACGTAAGGAAAAGCACTGAATTTAGGTTTGTTTGAAAAATCCACATTAAATATTGTCATACGGTGGTAGGTAGCCTAGCCTTTAATGCGTAAAAGTGAGAAAAGCTATAAATACAAGGATGGGAAGTTCATTATTTTACTTTGCGAAAACAAGGAGAACAATTTTCTTTCAAAAGCTAGGGTTTCGAGAGCTAACTCGTACAAAGGAGAATCTCATAAACTTGCATGCAATCAGTCTGGTTGATCTATAAACTAGAGTAAAATTGATTCACAAGTGTCAGGAACATTAGGAAAGAGCACCGTGATCAAAGGAGGAAAGTCATAAATTAGGGTTTGTACTCTAGGGCACAGGGTGCGTGGAGAAAACTCTCAGACAACTCGAAATTAACCAGGGAATGAAAGCAATGGGTAAAATGATGGCTATGAAACCAGTTGATAAGCTTATAGTATAATCTAAGAAGGGAAAGAGGTATGGAAAAGGAAAGAAGAAAGAAGATGAAATCCCCTTATATACCAATGAGGAATGGTACTCAGAGATGTAATACCTAGATGGGGTATTGCTAGGGCAAGAGTGGGAGTCCCACATCAGGCAGATGACCGTAATCAATTACAATCACCAGTCGAGTATAATTACAAAGGAAATGGTGTTGCAGCTGGTGCGTCCCACAAAAAAATGAACACCCGACGGGATGCCAATCTACAACGATGTAGTCAAAGTGAAAATGGAGAAGGTAAGGCTTCTCCAAATTTATGAGTTTCCATACTTTGAGAAGCCCAAGCACCTGTACCAATGGTTAATGACACGCATGCATGAAGATTTCTTCTGCTTTGCAAGGTGCAAAATGTGCATAACTCCACAGTTAATCTCACACTTTACAGGCTTAAGCTGTAAAGGGCACACAATCATAGATGACCTCTAGGATGAGGAGGCAATTAAGGAAACCATTGCATCCCATGATTATAAGAAGGGATCGAGGTACTATGATGTTGTGGATATCAGTGATCCAGTGATAAAAATGGTTGCACACCTCATTTCCAAGTTGAATGGACAAGAGAGGTGGACCCAAGTGAGCAAGCCCTGTTTGAATGTCTACAGAAAGGTCACGCAAGGCACCATGTACAATATCTCCCAGTACATAGCAGACAAGATTATAAGTACCGCGGAGAATGGAGGAAAGATATTGTTTGGGAACATTCTAATAACCATTATGTTCTTAGAAATCAAGGTGTCAGATGCATCTGATAAGTTCGTATGGGAGTACCCTGATGAAGACCCTTCACTCGCGCACAGGTTCCAGAAGTATACTTGTGAGTCAATGACAGGGGTGCACAAGGCACACTTAGATAAATTGTATACATGCCTTAAGAAATCATTTGGGGCTGAATGGTGTATCCCTGAGCAACTCCCCATGGTGATTGAAGGAGAGGCAGAGTTCGCGCTATACCAACACTTCTGCATTGGTAGATTCATCTTGGTGGATGGCAGTTGGAGTCCCTGGTGCAAACTCCTCTTCTCATTTACTACCCAATTTTTCCAAGAGGGAGTGAATAGGTATAAGGAGTCAAAGAAATTAAAACTCAACCTGTCCACCCTTGACAGTGAACATAGAGAGATGAGAAAGAAGTTATTCTACCCAGGGAAGCATGCATACATTGAAAGGTACATGTCACAGGATGTGCACATCGTAAGGCGGATGACCTTACCGATTGTTGAGAGTGCTACTACCAGAATTTACCTATGCATAAGGCCAAAGTTTGAGAAGGGTGCATATGTAGAAAATGAAATATCTATCCCAGATGACCCCATGGGAAGGAAGAAGCCAGCACTAAAGCACAAAGAGAAAGAAGAATAAGAGGAAGAATGTAGGTACCACGGGGCCAAGTACCTATGTCTGGAAGAAGAGAAGAATGGTGGTCAGGGAAAAGACCCCAGAGCCTATGAAACCACCATCCCCTAAAGAACCTTCAGATGAGGAAAAGACAGTATCCCCACTCTGAAGTTTTCTGCAAGAGAAGAAGAAAAAGGAACAGAGGAACAAGGGTCTGAAGATATAGATGACCTTAATTCCTATGTAGGTGAAAGGGATGACGATGAAGGGGAAGAGCTGGAAGTGGATCAAGAGCCAATTAATTTCCATGACTCATAGGGAGAGGAAGCAAAGGATACAAATGATGCCTTCATCTTTGTAAGGAGGAAGGGCACCTAAAGGGAGGAATGCGCACAGAGTGAAGAGAGGAACGAAGGAGCTAGCACCAAGGAGACAAGTATGCCCAAGCTCACTCAAGAGGAGGTGAATGAGAAGGAAACAAGGGAGGCATAGAGGATAATCAATACCTTGGTTGAAGAGGAGTTGGTGCAACGCAGACCTAGTGCTTGGTAAATTTGAAGAAGAGCAGAGGGAGAAGAGTGTGGCTAGCACAAAAGGCCTAACTCTTTTTGTAATTGATCCTAAGGGCGTGCGCATATGAAGTAAATGTGTGGAAGGGGGAAGAACAATGATGGGTTACATTGATGACCCCAACAAATTTTTGCACACACATTTCCAAAGTACCGTGCCCACCAAGGAGCTCACCACCATGGAGTCCTTTGACCCTGAGGGTGGATACCCGTGAACGAGGAAGATGCTATCATGCGCATTCGACTCCCACCTTGATGCGCCTGAATTTGAGATTAACCAAGGAGTGGTATTAAAGTTTTCCAAAGGAAAGGGGGACAACCCCATTATAAACATGTAGCAACTATCGAATGAGTAAGTGTATAACATGCTCAAAAAAGTCTCCATGGAAATCAAGGCTAGGCTCTTTGGTAGGAATGACAGGGTTAGAGTCTTGGAGGACCTGTTGGAGAAGAGGAAGGAAGAAGTGGTGAAGCTAAAGAAGGATCTAAACCTTGAGAAATTAATTAGTGCTCAATTGTAGAGGGAGCTTTAGGAGGAAAAGGCCAGGGTACGTGAAGTTTCCAAGAAGGTGGAGCTCATCTCCCAATTGATTATCATGAAGCACCTAGACCTTAACCCTCCTGCTCAAAAATATAGATCCTCCCTAGAGTGCCTAGAGGACTTGACTCAGATCCTCACCATGGAGAGGTAGCCCTTGGCATTAGAGTCAGCAGAAGAGGTAGCGGTACACTTGGAGAAGGAAGACAAGTTGAAGGTCATTGCGCTTGTGGCCGAATATATCAAGGTGCTTGCCTATGTAAGAATAGATGTACAAATCGTGGGGGTCGCTTATGACCATTGCGTAGATCAAGACAAAGTGGTAAGTATATTGCTTTCCAGCGACGAAGCTGAGTTGAAGGAATTCAGAGAAAAGAATAAGGGAAATAGAGCTGAGCGGGAAAATATCATAGCCGAAGTCGAAAAGAAATCTAAATCCATTGAGAACCGGCGAGTCTCAATCAAAACCTGGCTAAAAGAGCTCTACAAGGTCATCACAAGGAAGATGGATGCCTTGTAATATCATGCTAAAGAACTGGAGACGGTGTTGGAAACCACTACCACACAAGGGGAGGGGCTAACTTTCAACGAGGTGAGCACCTTGTTTTGTGACATCTGCACCAAAGCACAGAAGGAATTCAGCACTTGGAGTACACTGGAGGTTGACCTCCAACAAAACTTTCCCCTCCTTCTTCTTTAGGAAATTTTCCCCCTATTCTTTCTCTTCCCCTTTCTTTATTCTTTCCCCCATTATTTTCCAAGGAAAGGCCTTGCATTCTTTTTGTACTACATTCTTTGAGAAGGTTCCCGAGGGTGGAGAACAAGTGAAGTGTGAGGTAATGTTGGACCCCTAATATAGCTTCCAAATCTTAAGGGCGCTTAGGCGCGCATGATCGAAGGAAGCGCGTAAGTGAAGGTGTGTAAGGTAGTATTCAAAAGGATTCTTGGAGAACCAAGGACATGCACACCATGTGAAGAACAATTTGGGACTTAGCCATTTTTGGCCCCTTGGGCAAGACACATGAAGAACGTGTTCCATTTGGATAAGGTTCTAGCCTGGCGACAGGGTGTCCTGGAGGGAATATATCTTGCGATAGAAAGATCCAAAAAGTTAATCATGACATGGAGAGGCATGCGGCTAGGGCGACCCACACCTTGACACTTGGGGCCAGATCTGAGGCTTCAGAGGAGTTTCTTAGAGTTTAGAGGCTTATTTATACGCGTGCCCCTTGGCAAAGAAGAGAGATAGAAGTGGGGTAGTGGAGCTCTGTAGAATTACTATGAGGACTATGGGATGAAAATGGGTACAGAATTCCAGTAAGGATTAAATGGGTAAATGGGGAATGCAATTTTTGTCTTGTGAGAATACATGTATGGATCCACACATGGCACATGACTACGGTCTTCCTTCTATAGTATTTTATAAGTAACACTATGAATGAATGTGATAAGGTTACCATGACAAATGTATTAAGATGCTTTCTCTGTATTACATCCATATTTCTATTGTACTTTTGTTCTTGTATAATCGTGAATCCTACTTGAATGGTTAAGTATATTAGTAGATTTAAAACTCTTAGTTCTATTATTTCTGTTGTGCGCCTTGGTTCCCTCATGACTGAAGGGGTGTAGAAGCCATCCTGAGCTCTATATTTCTTCATGTCTATTAAAACACTAAGTCAGGATCATGAACTATGCCTTCCACTAGACTCACATAAAAGAGAGACTCAGCTCCCTCTCTCACGCCTCAGGTGAGTGCCCAGCACCTGCTGGGTGATAGGTTGGTGCACATGATGTTCCCTTGTTCTTAGTGGGTATAAAAGTGACTACACATACAGGATACCAAAATACAAACTAAATATCATAAGAAGACATATTTCTTTTGAATTTTAGTTCTTTGACAAGGGGACATATATCAAATTTATTCAATGTTTGCCAATGTTTGTACAATGTAACCACCTTGCCACAAAGATTTTAAAACTCAAAATTCATATGCTTTCTAATGGAAAATAAATAACTACTAAAAAAATATCTCAAATTACCAAAGAAAAAAAACCCCCTTTAGTATGAGGACAAGCCCTCATACTTATACAAAAAAAATTAGAATCAACTTTAAATTTCCCCCAAAAAGTTAATGAGATAAATCCATAACGCATGGAAATGAGTTTCAGTTTATCCAAAATACAAGGGAATATCTTTAAACTGCAAATATTCTACCATTAGCTAACTTTGGTAAGGTTCTACTTTTCAATTACAGATGTGGACGTGTATAGGATATTCCTTCGTGCGTAATCAAATTCTTTGTGTCCATCTCATTCTGTCATAGTCACACACGTGTATGATCATGAAAATCGTTTTCTACTTGAAACTATTATTTCAACTGATTTGATATTTTCCTTTTATGGAAAATATTCATCAGGAATTGGATGATTGTTACATTTTACTTTAATAATATGCTCCCTTCATGTGAAATTTAAATTGGGCCAAAAGAATACTTTATTGATAGACATCATCCAATTTTTCCTTTTTCTAACCAGTGTCAAGCGTTCGGATTAATTTTGTAATCAATCTTGACATGATACTCTACAAAAAATATTTCCAAAATTCATCCTTCTATAAAATCCCATTTTCTCTTATGGACTTACCATGTTGTCCCCATTTTTTAGGAAAATATTTCCGTAAGACACTTAGCGATATCTATTTTGAGAAACGGTGTCATTAGAGCAATATCCTATCTAAACTTTCTTCACAGACTCTGCAGAAAATTTTCAACCTTCCAAGCCCATATGAATATTTTATCAAGATGTTGTTCAATATTGAGGATCAAGATGAAACTATTGGACCCTTGACCCCTCGCATTGTGTGGTTAGCCTTGATGTAAAATCTCATTAGTCTGACCCCTTTATTCTCTATGTTTTATTTTATCACCTCTTCCACCCAGAAGACTATGTTCATCCTGATAAGTTGAATTAATTTTGGCTTTACTATAGACCAACTATTAATGATAATTCCATAGTTGTGTCACTTGCATTCTTTAATCTAGTTGTAAAAAAATTCAAAATCCCAACACTCGATGCCACACCGACTGCCAACGATCCCAAGTAGGACGTAGACCTAGTACTCCATTGACTTCCTGAAGTAGAGAAGAGATTTTCCATTCTTGAGAATGTTATGGTGAAGTCTTCCTCTAAATAAGTTCCAGTGGTGTATCAACCTCCCCTAAAGATTTTTTGAACAGCCCCAGTTGATCCAGTTGTTGCACCCCAATTAGCTTCAACATCCAATTTTGTTACTCATCATGGAAACAAAACATATCTAACTGGTGGAGAAAACCTTATGGAGTGGGAATTTTCCTTTGAGAGGAAAATAGAGTTGATCAAAATTCTAGAGGGCCTAAAAAAGAGCATCAAATACCTCATGGCCAAAGGTATGTCTCATGTATTGGCAGGTGATTGGCCAATACATAGTGCTTAGGACCCCAAGGAACTTGAGTATCAGAAGAAAAAAATCTTGGCTCGTCTTCCTACCTTTACTGAAAATTTTTTAATTATCAACTAATGCAATGTTAGCTACAACAAACCTTTTTAAAATTTATATCAAAAATAGTTATGTATTCCAAGGGTGGGGGCCCTATAGAATCCCCATTTTGTATTTTGTACATACATATGTTACAAGCCTTTTATAAAGTATTTTATGTTGAATCTAATTCAATTGGTTTATTCCTTCAATTTTTCAATGTATATATCAAATATTTATAACATATTAATGAGGAATTCCTCATCTGGTTTAGTATGGAGGAAAAATATAACTCCTTTTTCTCTTAATATTTTCTCGAATTCAGATATAACATCTTTATTCTTCTTTACCCTTTTCATCAACTTGGCCATCATTCCTTTGAAGTGAACAAACATTTGAATGGATGAGTAGTTGAAACATGAAGAAGTGGACTTTGGTCCTCCCTTGACCTTTCATTGAAAAATTTTCATTAAATCATCTAAACTCATATCTCCATGTGTGATCCAGTTTGATATGGGTGTCATTCTCCCAATTTTGGAATCTATGTCATCAATGCAGTCCCTTGTTTTGTCCCTTACTATGATGAGCTTGTTAATGCATAATTTTATAAGTTTTTGTTCTTAATTGGATAGCCCCTTCATATGTATGTTGTTACCCTTTATGATCAAAAGAACTATGCCTTCATCTTCCACTAATTGGTCATCCATATGATTTACTGCTTCAAGTTTGGGTAAAATTCCATCCCAATAATCAAATTCATCCTTGCACTTTTATATTTATTCCTTTTCTTCCTCCAGCTTCTTAGAGAGCTTCTTATAGCATTCTAAAGTGATTTTTATGACCTTATTTCCTCTCTTGATCAATTATTCTTCCCATTTCCTAGTAACATTGGTTCTTTCCTTTGATTCATCTACAACTGCTAGGGTTTTTGGGGTTATAACATTGGTTATCTATTTTCCCTTATAAAGACGTTGCAACCATTTATGCACATAGGTTGATAAAATATAAACCTTTTCCTTCGAAGGAATCTTAGTCTCCTTGTCCTTATCAATTTTTTGGATAAGGCCTCCTATGGCCATTGAATCCTCGCGATTCAAAACTTATGTATTGGGTTTCCCCAATGGGATAATAGTGATTTGGTATTCATTAAGTGTATCCTTATTTTCTAACACAACCCCCTTAGGAGTTACAATTTCCAATGTCATATGCCCTTGGGGATCTGTAAGGGATTTTTACAATACCCTTGCTTTCTTTAGGGCCCTTGGTGGTTTAGAAAATAAAACATTCTCAATGTTGATAGTATCCAATTGAAATTTTTCCTTTTCTTCTCTTGGGATTCATACTCCTAAACATCCTATCAAGGGGGGAATTTTATCCCCTTAGAGCTTTGGGTACCTACTGTGATGGGCTAGAAAAATCCAAAAATTCTTTAGAGGTAACATGAGGCATTCCTATAGTTAGAGACTGGATTCATGCTCCCACTACTAACTCTTTTGGTTCAACCAATGAAGAAATTGTCCCCACCTGCCCCATTTCTTGTTTATTTATTTCAAGATCCTTGGTAAACACAACCATAGGGGATGGCCTTTGAACTTCCTAATAGGATTTTTCCTTCTCCTTGATTTTGGCCACCTCATAGATTACAAGTGCTTTGTTGACCTTTTCTAGTGCCTCCTCCATGGGCTCACTACAAACATCTAGCTCTCTTTAGATTGTGACACTTTCCTCTCCTTGAGGCTATACTTCCTATTAGGAAACTACCTCCTTGAGTGATTCTTCTACACTTTTTATCTCAATTGATATTATTTCAACCATGAACACTACAATTTTAGTTTTTTACACATTTTGTGTAGTTGTACTTGTCTCTTCATTGTGTACCACTAGAGTTTCTAGTGGTTGGCTATTAAGTGGAGTGATATTAAATCCTTCTTTAGTTTTTAGAGCTTCTAATAGGTCAGCAAAGGCCTTTGTTTGGGTTTTTTCTTCATTGTCAACATCCACCACTTCAACTTTTGGAGGCACTTCTTCTTAAGTCATTGTTGCAATATAATCTTCTTATCATTCATTGGTTGGAACTAAATCTATTAATTCAGGCCTTTTTATTTCCTTTCCATGTGTTCCCAAAGTTAGAATATTTTTTACTATAGGTGTCCTAATATTTTCTCTTTTCAAGGGGTACACAACCTAGCTCTTACGGATCTTTCAAAGTATTTGAGACCAGGTTCCTCCCTTTCTTCATTATTTTGTACCCTAAGCTTTTGGTCTACATCAAGAAAGGATCCTCTCATTTGCTTTCCCTTACTGGATGACCCTAGTAGGGTCATTGTATCTTTCCTAGCATTTGAAGCATACATGACCTTGGCTTGTAATAGGAATTCTTGGGTGATTGGATCATCTTTCATGGTATTTATAAATATCTCCTCAACCTTTTGAGTTAAAAGGGACATAGAAGTACCTATTTTTCTTGTGGTTGTGGTGTACTCCTCTATCATTCTATTAGGTGGTTTCTTGGAAGGTATATGAGGTTCCTTCCCCTTGAAAGGGTCCATATTTATTTCCCCTTCCTTCAAAGGGGGATATCATCATGGAGGATTCTTGAATCTCTAGATTCTTGCAGCACCTTGGTATTCTATAATGATAAATCCAACCCCTTCCTTTTCATCCATGTTAAGGTCCTTCTCATCACATCAATATTTCTGATATGAAATTGTGTTGTCTCTTCTTGATCCCAATCTATTGGTTCAATATCTTTCCATGCCAACTTCATATCAATGTAATATTGGCTTACTACTTGATGGTCATATACAAGATCCTTGGGTACAACCTCAACTTTGTAATCAATTATATGTTGTAAAGTCATCCTGGATAAATCTCTCAATCTAACTTCTTCTTCATCTCTACAATTCATCCAAAAAACCTCATAATGTGACTCAGTCTCATACGATATTCCCAATACTGTGTTCATCACCCATTTAATGTCATGATTTGGTCTTGGTTGAAAATTCTCCATTTCTAATTTATTCATTTCCTCATTTAGAATCCTAGTCTTAATAATTGTTGAATAATTATATCTCCCAATTGAGATTGGGAATTTGATATTAGTCTTATATTTACCAAAAATCAACCTATGTGTTTCTCCCATTTGCCTTGAAAGCTCCATAAGTGCCCACTTATCATAAAAGGATCTAGGAAACATGTAAGAGTTCCCCTAGAAACCACTCACCCTTATGTAAGTAGAAAATCTAAATTGTATTTAATAGTAACCATATTCATTGATCACCCTTTGTACAGTCATAGATATTCTAAATTTCTCATATTATGTTCTGAAGAGACATATGATGGGTGCAAAGAAGGTGTCATGTCTATTTTTGAATTTTCCTTTATGATTCTCTAAATTTTATTGAGAGTAGACATCATATACCCTATAGTTGGATAAATATCTCACTCTTGGGATCCCTGGGAGATTATTGTGGAATTCTACATTGTAAATAAGGTAAGAAGTAGTGTAAAATTCACATCTGATTCTATTTCCCTCTCTAATTTGCACAACCCTTTTTATGATTTAGTTAGGGATGTATGTTCTTATAAAATCTATGCAGCAAATATTTTTAGTGATAAATAGAATGATTTTGATGTAACTAAACATCTACTCTTGAAAATTATAAGCAGCCTTCAAACTTGAAATTATGCTCAGCAAGGTGATGAGGTCCTTGACTTCTTCTAAATATTCTGATCTAGTCAACTTCTTGGGAACTCTAGTATGAAAGCCCTTGGATTTTATCAACAAAATATTTTTCAAAATTTTAGAGCACTCTGTATGTTTGACATCCCAAAAATCTTGTGTTGACTTAGTATTAATTTCTACCACCCTCTTAATTTTTAGCAGGCTCAGTATTTCTTTGAACTCTTCATGTTATAATGAAATAACCCTGACACCACTTCCATCCAACACTCCTTTAGTTTCTAGGTTGTAATTCTCTACACAATCCCATAGTAATTCTGGGAATTTTATTAAAGGTGGGAAAGTAGAATCAATAGCAATACCATTGGCATCAATTTCCACCATGGAACCACTTAAGTTTGGGGCACACACTCTTTTTAGGAAATCAACTAGGTTAGCATTCCTTGGGTTTTTATTTGTTACTTCATCTAGATTTCTCATGATATGGTAGATAATTGGAGTAACAGATGTTTTAATATTAATTTTATTTGGGAAACAGATCCAATCGATCATCTCAAGTACATAGAGAGTAATGGAAAAGCTAGATATACGAGAGGAAATGCAGGGCATGGGTGTTTCTCAAAGATACCTAGCCTAAGAATTTTTTAAGCTTTTGGAGAACTTACCCCTACTCGTGTATTCTTATGATATCAGTCACATATCACATATTTGAACTAAACACTTCCATTTTCCATAACACCACTCTCTATAATTTTTTGCTTCAATCTCGCAATCACAATCCTCTATTCTAGGGCTCCATAACGTTTGATTTCATCACAACAAGGTAGAAATATGAAATACTTGGTGAAATTTTAAACATATAATATTTCATTTGAACAACTTTAATGGGGTAATTCCCCTTTAATGAATCTCATTCAATTGTGGCTGTCAAACTCTACATTTCTCATTTGAATGTGAGTCACCCACATGTATTTCTTTAGTGGGGAGTGGGACTTGGGGTATTCCTTTCATTTTTGTATTAATATAGAAGATGCAAAAATATGAAATGTGATTGGATACCCAATGCTAAGCAGTATTGAAAAGATGTCACATGTACACCCTCATGCCTTTGGCATTTAGATGCACTTTTTGAATTTCACATGAGTTTCAAAATTGTTAAGTGTTAACAAGATTCCCTCTTACCAACTTTTGTTAATAAAGTGACATGTTCCCTCTTTGGGCTTCAGGGCTCGGGATGCATTTTGCACTTTTGTATATGAGATGTGCCTTTCATAAACTGCAATGCTGCAATGAACACCCTCTTTCTCCTTATAAGATTTTGTATCATATTCCCATATTGGGGGTCGGGGCATTCTTTACACATTAAATTCTTGCATGAACCCCAAATATGCCAAATGGTTCCACAAATGTGATGAATCTATGAATATGCTACCTTGTCGGGAGGAGGAGAGTGATTTGCACTTTGAATTTATGTATTGAGTGAAACTTTGAAAACGAGAAAAGGCCCATTTTTAAAGGATCATACATCCATAGCAATCACTTTGATCTTTAAACCGTGTACCTCTCGAACCATTATACCATTTTCATTCCACAATTTATGCAAAGAAGAGTTATTATGTGATAAACATGGCAGATTTTTGTACTCAACACAAGTTTGTTTTAATTTTGAAATGAGGGCTAATAGGAAGAAATTTAATAAGGGTTAGAATCTATACAAAGCATAATTTTAAAAGGCAATGACAAAAATTTGGGGGAGCCAATTCAGTTTTAGATACAAGCTCAAAATGAGCACCAACAACACCTTTTTAGTTGGTATATGACATAGAATTAGTCATTTCTATGGAATAAATTGTATTAATTTTATGCATCACTATGATCACAAAATTATTGGATAAGGATTCTATTGAAAGAATTCTACTAAATTGGAATAGAATGGAGGAAAAACACATGACATTGAAATGGAACCAAAAATTACATAAACACAACACAATAGGAATTTACAAGTGAAATGGAACCAAAAAGTACATAAACAAAACACAATAGGAATTTACATAATAAAAGTTTAGTAGAGAACAAATGGTCTTAGAATTTGAGAGTAATTTTAGATATCATACATGTAAATTGTGCATCATATGGAAATTTCCATATATTATACATCACATGATTCCACAAGGAACAATTGTATTGTATGACTTGTGGGGGAATGTCCTACATGGGAAAATAAATGGTAGTAGGATCAGATCCTACAATATGTATTATGTAAAAGTAAGTAAGAAATAAGTTTCTTCATTACAATGATAGATTAGGATTTCAATTTCATGAATGGTGTGGTAGATATATATTTTTGTAAATATGATAATTTTGTCGGTAAGCATGAATAGGAGTATGGAGCTAAACAACCAACCAACAAAGTTTACGGGCTAGGAATTAAATGGAAAAATTTATTGAATTTGTTAAATGGATTTAAAGGATATGGTTCAAAATATTAATTCCAATGATATAAAACAAAAAAATAAGACACAAGGGGCAAGAAATAATAAAATAATTCAAAAAGTTGACTTTGTATGAGTTGGAAGGTTTTAAAGAGGAAAAGGTTCATATCCAATAGATTTTGTGGCAAGTAAAGTAAGTAGGAAATTTATCATAACAAAATCAATTGATCTAATAGATAAGTAAAATTATCATAACAAAATATAATAATAACTACATGTTTCTAAGACTAACTTTACAAACTTACTATTATTCACCTTATCCTCTTGGTTTTTCTGTATACGAGCATAGAGATAATATGAGGAATCATTTTCAAAGAAATTTATTCTTACTCTAGTGAATTCAAATTAGAGATTATTAATAAAATTACAGTAGTCTTACTACCCTTGATAAATGTGTTATTTTTTATTTAAGATTTCATTAATTTATTATATATGTATGCATGTGGGTGTTTGGTTTATGATTATTCACAATGATTCTAAAGAATAAAACAAAATTTAACAATTTATAGATTTTACTGTAGTGTTTAAATATTAAATATAATAAGGTCCCATACAATATATCCTTAGTGATTTTTTGTAGATTACCCTTTTAGACCCATTAAAACCTCATGTGCACATGACCGTTGTTTGTAGCCATGGGATAATTTATAGAGTGAAAATTTGTATGTGCTAACTTTATAATGGTCTTATGCCTTTTTATATTTTAGAGAATCTTTTATAGGTTGTTCTTGGACTAAATACATGACATGCAATAAGAGATATGATCTCTTGATACTTTTTTTTATGATGAATCTATAATGTAATATTCATAAACATATGTGGAGTTACTTATGTATCATCATACAAATATATTCCCTTTTACAGTGAGTGATCATGTTTATGTTGAGGAAATTGAGTCATTACATAGTGATGAAGAGATTAATTTGGATAATTTATATATTGTATCTACTATATCATTTGTGGAAGATACATCAGCATTATTGAACAAAGATACACTTGATATTGAGATTTATTTCAATCACACACCCGAGATGATGAAGTTGGGTGCCTCATTCAATCCCTACTCTGTGAGAAATTAAATATCAATATATTTTTGTATCATCCTACACCAATATTTTAAGTATTTATATAGTTATTATAGTACACAATTTTGTTGTAAATCCTAATACCAAAGACGTAAATAAAAAATTAGAAATATGCATCATAAGGTTTCTTTATTAGTTAAGGAAACCAAAAAATGTTGGACACTTTGTTAAACCTATTTATTCTCTAATTGGGTTTCTAATATTTGTTATAATTTGTAATCCAACTGAAGGCATTTGGATATGTATGGACTTTGGGGACATAATAAAGCATGCCATAAGGATTGCTTATTATTTCCCAATATTAATTTAATTTTTGATTCCAGTGTCAAGTGTGAAATTATTTCTTTTGAGGATGGGTTTTCATATCATAATCAAATAATGATCAATCTAAATAACCAACATAAAACTACATTCATAATTACTTAGGGTAAATTTTGTTATATGGTCATGCCTTTCAGACGTAAAAGTATAGAGTTGTTTATCAAAGGGATATGATGGATATCCTAAAATTATATACATGTCATATTAGAAGACCATGCATATGACATCTTGGGAAAATATCCGGAAAGATTAAATCATGTACATGACATGAAAAAAATATTTGAAAGATCGAGGTAATATGTGGTAAAGCTAAATCTTAAGAAGTGTTTTTGGTGTTATATCAAAAAAGTTTGATTTCATTATTTCTAAGAGAGGTATATAAGTGGATCCAAACAAGGTATAAGCAATATTTTAAATGCATCCTAATATTATAAAGAAACTAAGGAGTTTATAAGGAAAACTCCAATCTATTATAATATGTGTTTCTCAACATCATTAAATAAAAACACCAAATTTGAATGGGAAATTGTCAAAAGGATTTTGAGGCAATCAAAAAATAGTCAATCATCCATTTATGATAACACTTTCTTAGACGATAATTATTTTTCTGAATTTCTCCTATTGATCATGGTTTGGTAAATTTTCTTGAACAACATAATTATAACAACAAATAAAGAGTAATATATTACTATAGCAAAACCTTTAGTAGATAATGAGAAAATCTAGGTTATTTTATTTTCATTGTAATGTAAAATATTAGACAGTATATTAATTAGTAACGAAAAAAGTGTTATTAGTAAATATGGTGTTATGAAGTAAATTATGTCTAAGCCATATTTATTAAGAATAATAACCCAAAAAGTTATGTTATTCATAGGCCTGGCCTAAATTTTATATCATAGAAATTTGTTGGTGAAATAATTTTTCGTGTTGCAAATTATTGATTTTTCTCCAACGGTCAGGGGGATAAACCCCTCCTTATTGTATATGGGGAGGATCAAATTATTGAATGTAAACTATCTTAAAGTTGTGGGTGGCCAATAGGCTAGGGATCACATAAGAACACTCCATTGAACTTGTGGCAAATTTCTTATACGAAGTACAAGGGAGGAAATTGAAGTGAAGGGAGGTAAAGTGGAGTTAGAGTAGCAAGGAGGGAGGGTTAATGTTGTGAGTAGGCACTATAAATTTCTCACAAATAATAACTAGAGTAGTTATACATTAAATTATAAGAACTCAACAATGTAAACATTGATAATACATAACAAATCATGGATGTATAATTCCATTGATTCATTTATCAAAGGCACAAACACATATCTTGGTTTTAGAAGATTATCATGCTCGCAAAGTTGGAAAATAAAGAGAGGGAGAGTAGAGGAAAATAAGAAAAGGAATATTAGAATTGTATCTTTTTATTGCTTGATGTAGTAGTGGTAATCTCAACAACATACATTCAATCAACAATTTCCAACCAATTGGAATAAAGAAGCCATTCCAATTTTTAGAATTACAAATTGTTTATTCATCTAACCCCACATGACCTTTCACCTATCCCTGTCACTTGTGACCTTTCATATTCCCAAGAAGTGAGTCTTTTTCTTATTGATGAAAAATGACTCTTACAATGTTTATTTGAGGGTCGCTTAAGTGATTAGGAAGAAATAGCAAATATTGCATTCTTAATGAGAAATTACAACATGGAGATATAATAAGGAAGAGAGAGGGGGGTTGACTAATATAATTAATATGAATTTGTGTCTAATGGATAAATTTCTGATTTGAAGCATGATGATCACAATTTCCTCCTTCTGCAATATGTACAAACACTCCAGACTATTAAATGAGTGTTTAAGAACATTGTTGTGTGGCATTATAGTAAAATTTGGAGTTACCTGTGGAAATTTCTCATGATAGTTATTTCCTGATCTCACAGTGAGAGTGAGGATCACTTTCTTATTTCCTAGGTTTTCCAAATTGACCCTAGTGATCACAAATCAAGTCTATGATACTTGAACCTTTTCATGTTTTTCATTCACTTCCTAAAATAGGCCTTCATCATGAGGGTGAAAGTATTACTCCTTAGTGAAATTCTTGAGAAGTGGCTGTTGATGTCGAATCACAGCACCCCTGGGACTCTGTAACTCGATGGGTTACAGATTCTCAGTGTGATTGCATAACATGGAGCTTTCCCCAAGTGTGGGACCTTGCGAAATCGGAAAAGCTCTCCGGATGAAGGCCGGTTCCTATTCCTCTGTTCAGATGCACACGTAAAAAATGTAGAGGTCTACTCAAAACCTAATCTAATTTTCTAAGGAGACAGGGGGGGAAAAAATGTAGAAAATAAAAACCTAAACTAACAGAGGTGATGCACCGAGGAATGAAGAACACCTGTCTTGCCAATAAACACAGACCAAAAAAAATGTAATGCAAGATCATGCACAGATAACCAGATTTACAGTGAAAGATCAAGAAGATGCAAATAAACACTGAGAGGGTTGATAATCATCCACAGACATGCCTTAATTTGCTCCAAAGATTGATACAACACACTGCAAAATGCCAAGAGGCAAAGCTGCATTACAGTTTTAAATGGGAGGTTTTAACTCCACAGATTCACCTGCCAAAGAGAAGAAGGGAGGGGCAAAACAAGAATGTCCAACCTTTAGAAAGAAGCCCCTCCTTACAATTTATAGGAAGAATGAGAGAGAGAAGAGAGAGAAAGTCCAAATCTACCCCAACCACCTCAGGTTGTATCTAATTCATCTCATTATGGTGGTAGGTGAGGACCATATCAAACCCCAAAAGTGGCAAACTGTATTTTGCATTTTTAAGAACTTGTTCCCACCCAATTAAAGATATCCAGTCGTAGTTCGGTAGAGGACGCCGTAGGCTTTCCGAAAATTCCAACCTTGTGTGAATCGGAGCTCCCAGTCAAAAGTTATGGCCATCTGAATATCTGGGTCAGGGTCTGCTTCCTGTCAGCGCTCAGAATGTTGCGCCTCCTGAAGGTGCGCCTTGGCGCATCCATATGCATGTTGACAATCCTTTTCGGGCGCCAAAGGCGCAAATATGCTTGTGTCGACAACCCTTTTTGTGCGCCAAATGCGCATTCATTTGCATGTCAACACTCTTTTCTGTGTGCCAAAGGCGCAAATACGTTTATGTCGACACATGTTTACGTGCGCCACTTTACCTGCACCAAGGGCGCAACTTTTCCCGTGTCAACATTCCTTTCTGTGCGCCAAGGGCGCGTCTATTTCTATGTTGACATCTTCTTCTGTGCGTCAAGGGCGCATTTACATTTGTGTCGACATCCTCTTATGTGCGCCAAGGTGCAACTTTTTCCCTGTTGACACTCATTGTTGTGCGCCATTTCCGTGCGCCAAGGGCGCATCCATTACATTGTCGACATCCATTTCTGTGCACCACTTTCCTGCGCCATGTGCTGAGGTTTGAATTTCTTTGGTTTCCATATTCTTCCGCTTGTCTATATCTACCTGGGGGGAAGATATATACAACAGTGGCCACTGATTGGAATGGAATGAGATGATGGAACTATCCTTCCTCCTCAAGGAATGATCACACCGCAAGGTTTGAATGAGTGTTTAAGAACACTTATTTCTCATGTGCTTGTCATGGGATGATTTCTTGATTCTTCACACATGGTGATCCTCTCTCATCATGTTTATGATGATCATATTCTTTTTATCTTTAAATTTTGATGGAGTTCTTGAATATTTTCAAATTATTTTTTGACCTCATAATGTTTCTGGTTTCACCTACTACACCTTGATGTGATCTTATGTGCTCCATGACACAAATGTGATTATAATGATGCTTTAGGATCCTTTAAAATCTTGTGAAGGGTTAATTTATTTGTTTGATTCATGTAACATCTTATTTACCTCAAAATTATGGAAAAAATAAACAATATAAGCAAAATGAGAGCCACCACAACTTTCTAGGCCGAAATTGGAAACTTTCTATTTTTAGCAGGTCCTAGCCAAGATTGTTATTTTTAACAATTTTACATTATTTTCACTCCTTGATGTATGTTTCCTATTCATAGGAGCATTTATGTTGATAATTCACCTCATTTTACCACTTGATATTCTTATACATGTCCTACCATGAACACATGTTATTTTTAGTAAGTGCATTGCAGGTGTTAGATTGCAACAAAAACGGTCTCAAAATTTTGGGTCTTATTCCAAGATTCCTTGCTCTAATTTTTGGATGATTTCTTCATCTAGATGAGTGGGAAAATGATTTTTCCATCAAATGGGAAAGAATACTGAGAATAAATAATTACACCATATCTTGAAAAATTGGCAAACCCATCGAGAAAGAAATGTCCTAGACGAAACTAGATTTTTAAGGATCCTTCTCTTTAAATTTAAAAGATTTTCACCTTCCACATATTCAAGAAAGTGAAAAATTACTTGAGGAAGGAAAAATGATGAAAATAAACAAAGTATTCAATATCCCTAAAAATCATATTCTTCATGTGGTAAAAGATGGTTCGAATGAAACTAGATTTTGTTATGGTCGTTTGCTCTAATTTTCAAGTGATTACGCCTGTCAGATCCTTGGGAAACGAAGATGGGTTTTGTCGTCCTATTTTTGTTGTGTAATTATATCCATTAATGGAGGTTGGAAGGTTTGATAGAAAACCATTCACCAAAATTGCTAACTATGTGGAAGTAATGAGTAAAAATGGTGTTATATTGTGTTTTATCTCACTTTTATGATGTCATGCTAACCATAGATCAAACCTGAGTCAAAAGTGAGATTGAGTGAGGTTCAGATCTATTTTTCATGTTGAAATGGGGAAAAAATGATATAATGGACTCTCAAGTGTTCCTTGGAGAAATATGATGCCAAGTGTCATCATGTGAGGAAGTGTGAGCAAGATGAAAATTTTGAGCAAGCACTTGTAGAGCATGAGAGAGATCACATGGGGGACCAAATGACAATGATTTCTCATGGGAACTAATTTTCATCCCCTATATACCCTTTAGATAAATGTAAAATAGGGACATATAATGGCACTTGGAGAAATATCATGACAAGTGTCAACATCTGGTCAAGTGTGCATGAGGATAAAAATTTCATGCGGGCACTTAGGGAGCTGACAAAAGTCGCATGAAAATTCAAAAAGGGGGCTTGCTCATGGGTGCTCATTTTTTCCCCTCTATCCCCTTGGGATAAAGGGACAAGAGAGACACAAAATGGTACTTGGATAGAGATCCCAATAAGTGGCATAGTCTGAGTCGGTCTGGGGAAACGGGGCTAGCCAAATAAGCACCTTGCAAAGCTGGAAAGGGTCACATGGGAGACCATAGAAAGAGCTTTCTCATGGGAGACAAATTTTTCCCCCTATTTCCCCTTAAAAAAGGGACAAGATAGGAAAGGGGATCTAAGAGCAAAATCATGACATGTGGTAGTTAAACTTTTGGCTAAGTGTGGAGCTTGCATACTCTTCACTAGTGAGAACTTGAAATATTTACTCCATGAGCTTGGAATGGCCCTTTGAGATGATATTTTATATGAATATTACTCAAAGATAAGATAATAGAACATGTTTCAGAACTTAATTTTTCTTGAAACTCTAAAAAATGGTTCCTTTTTCTTCAGGGCAGCGGGGTGTACTTGTAAAGATTGAAATGTTTCAAGAAACCATCAAGACTTGGATTAAATATGATTGTTCCACAATTTAGAATATTCTTCTAGATTTTTATTTCCTACTTGTTTTCATTCTAAGTCCTCACGGAGATCTTAGAATCATCTGAACAAGTTTAGGTTCATAATTTGATTGTTCATTCCTTATACATGAAAACTTGTTTTTACCCAGATTGTCCCTAAACCACCAAACCTTTCTTAAATATTCCTAAAATTATTCTAACACCTTAAAGACTCTCCAATACCACATTCATATGTTTATGATATTGTACAACCTTCCCAGAAGATTCTCACATGCCTTGAAATGGCCAAAATAGGGCTTTCTAATTTTGTCAGAGAAGTAATCTTTTGTTGTTCTTTGTTGAATGGAAGGGTTGACCATATCACATCACTTTGAACATTTGAACATGATTATTTAGTATATTGAGAGTACATGTAATTTCAATATGATCATGACACAGAAGATAAACTGACTAGGAGAGGGATTCAGGAAGCATATGAGGCAAGCCTTCACATTATGGCTTGGATGTCATGGATCAATAGTTTGCATTTTTGGGATGGTAATTTCACAGGAAAATAGATGGTTCTAAATCAAGGACATTGGACCATAAGGGCTAATAGAGAACCTCATCTTTGTCTTGGGTGATCATACCATTTCCCTATCAAATTGGGCTATAGATTCATTTTATCACTACTAACATAAGCAGCAGACACATACAATAGAGGGAAACACACAAAATCAAGGAAGGAAAAATTCATGCCATGAAAGGGAAAACATGAAAAAACATCCTAAATAACCTATGTTACATACAGGGGAAAACCCTCTTTCATTGAAGCACCAATTCTTACTAAATGTTTACATGCACACGGGTATCATTGAATGTCGTTCTTCCATAAACCCATTGAAAGGATTAATGAAATATGAACCCTTTCTCAATTTATTGAGAAATCTCACATGATTTTTATTTCAATTGATAACCCACTTATTCAACTCATTTTTTTGTTGTTTTGGAACCTTCTTTTGATGTTTTCATTGATTCCCAAGTTCTTTCCAATTGCTGATTTTTCTTTGTTGTTGTGAAGATGAATATTTTTCATACTCAGATTATTATTTTCATACTGACGCCTATGACATTTGGTACGGGTATATTCTTCATTTTTCATTTTCTTCATGATCATTTTTCATGAGTTGATTCTTGGTATATTTTTTGAAATCTTAACAATATCAAAATCCTCTTGACGTTTCATGTTTCTTAATTGATCAAAGCAATTTTCTTCCACGCACTTTGGATCTTTCTTAACTTGTTGTTTTGTATAGTATGGTATATATGTTTCTCCATTATCTTGGAAAAATAATGAGCACAAGGTTGGGAATACAACATGGAAATCATCATCTTCTCCATCTTGTTAATTTTGAGCTTCAAAGTCCGTATTATGGTGAAAGCACATTTTCCTTGAGTGGATTTGACCTTAAAAGATGCAAGAATATTCATATTCATAAAATCCTTGTTGAGAAGGTTTTTATCTTTAAAAAAATAATCCTTAGTATCAATCACCATTCCATCTATATATTCTTCATTGAGAAGTTCTTCAACTTTATGAAAGGGGAATGTGCATGAAATTGGGACTAAAATATTTAGGTCATCATATTCCTAATCTTGACCATTTATTTGATGAATTCATCCTTTTCTTGAGTATATTCAACTTCAAGAGGTATAAACACATTTCCATTCACACATTCATTCTTTGAAGAGACACACAATCCGAATGAATGATTCAGCTAAAATGTAATTTTATATGCCTAATCTGAATGCAAGCTTGCAGTAAATGAATAATAAATTAAGTACAGCAATACACTCAAGATAACTAAGCAATGAAATGTGAAAACCATAAGTGCAAATAATGAATAAGATGACTTAGTTGATTCATAGAGTTCTGGAGAATGCACAGAGTGGGAGAACATGAAAATGTGAAGCACTGACTGTCACACTAGAGCTCAGAAAAATGTAGAACAGGAGGAATAGGCTAGACTAGGCTGCCTGGAGAGAGACAAGGGTGTCCACAAGTTCCCTAGATTGTTTCTGGATGCCTGGGTCTTTGTAAATTCTCATAAAACCTCCTTTGATGTGTCACAAGGTGTTCACCTTTCATCACTCCAAGGTCACACCAATTTCGTTGAGATCATTAGAAACTTTCAATAAAGAATGAACCTTCAAAACCCTCAAATAAACATCAAATCCTATAAAAGAAATATGTAAAATGAGGGGTCAGACTGTCTTCATTTATCACATTGGTGAACTTATGACTGAGCACTACACTACATCTTAGACCCAATATAGTTCTGTGTGTGTGTATAATTGTGCCCTAGGTTTCTCTTTTTTTAGTCCCTCTTAGATAGAAAACAAATAGCTAGATGTAGAATGTAGTAAATATGTGCATGGAATAGAATGAAATTCCCTCTTATGAAGTGTGATGCAAAAAAACCAGCCCTTGTGTCCCTTGTGATGGATCTAGATGGATGCAATGGAGCTCTTAGATGCCTTAATGGATGTAACCTTAGGTGGTGCTAGATAGTGCTTAGTGCTTGGTCCCTTATTATGATCACATAACTTTATATTTATACGATTCCCTTTCTTCAATTTCGTAATTAACCCTGAAAAGGTCGAATACCAAAAAGATAAGATGCTCAAATGGCTAGAAAGGACCCAAAAAGTGTGAGTAAAATAAAAAGAGGACAAGGGCACCAGAGGGGATGAGGGAACTTAGCGTTGGTGTCCTAGTTGGGAGCTGGTGTCTAGGATGAAAAATGCCAAAGAATTAAAAGACAAACTGAGAAAGTAAGGGTGTAAGACTGAAAGTAGGAACAAAAAGAAAATAAATGTGGCCAAGGACATGGGTTGATTATTACTTTTCTTTCTTAGGAATCATATGAGTAGTAGTATGTAATCAAGACTAGATAATTACCCAAAGTGCATGATTTTGTGTCTACATTTTCCCCCACTTTATGTTGGTGAGCGAAAAGCTAGGTAACATAAAGTATATAGAGATGTGTACCTAATAACCATGTACATTAATGATGAAATTATGTCGAGGGACAAGACAAAGCATGGAGTGATAAAAAAATGTGAAGCGTAGATGTTAAGGAGGAGAAAGTGCAAAAAAAAAGTGATGAAAATGAACCTAGGGTGGAAATGCATGTGTAGATGTCAATGATGTACCTGTTGATGATGTTAGTGTTTTTGTTTTTCGTTGTTGATTTTGAATACTTCTTCCCATATTGATAGACCTGCAATAGAGAAGTCAAATAAGTAGTCAAATATACATGTCTATGATCAAAATGTGTAAATAAGTATGTAAGGAAAGTATGTAAAAATGTTGAAAGTGTGAAAAAGGAACATGTACAGCTGATCCTTGAGAAGGAAAGGGTGTAGAAAAGGATCTTATAGGTGATGTCGATGCATGATTTTTTTGGGTGATATCATTGTTGTCCCCAAATCACTATACCCCCCGAATGGCCTGAAAGTGAACACAACATTCGGTGTGATTGGGACACATGGGATCACCTCTCAAGCTGTGGGACTTGGGCTCGAGGTGAACCTCCAGAGATGGTTGGCTTCCTCTTCCTAAACTAATAACTACACTACTCCTAATGTAGGTAAAAATGGATAACTATACCTACGCTACCATTTTAAGGGATTAGGGAGAGAGATTTCCAAGGAAATAAAACATATACTAGAAGTGGTGATGCACCAAGAAAGGGTGTTTCTAGACAACCTTCCGGATTGTCGATGAAGAGAGATGATCATGAGAAATAATGGCATGCATTACAAACCCACTTTTACATACAGTACTTCACTCCTTGATAAGCACAATGACCTCCAAAACTTGCAAAAGAAACCCTAGTTGCACAGTTCACCTGAAAACATGAGAGAGGCAAAATAGAAGGAACAAAATCATAAAAGGACAAATAACTGATCATAAAGCATAATTCTCATTACTTAAAACACTTGCACAATTCATCATTACATCGATGAAAATGCATAGGCTACCATTACAGTTCGAGAAGAAAGGATTGAGATCCTATAAATTCATATCCTTTCAACTTGTGAAGAAAGGGGAAGCTTGGAAAGTGTCTAGCTTGTCCAAATTGTATGACCTATCATAACCCCTTGGAATGAGCTTCCAACTTACATTTATAGAAAATTGTTGAGTTGTTGAGAGAAAGAAGGAGAAACCCTAGAATCTAGGCCAAAATGAAGGAAACAATTTCTCACTATTGTTGGCCATGTTTGCTCATTTATAGCACCTCCACCTTTCGAGGCACCATCCAAGGAATGAGGGAAACCTACAATTTTGAAAACTAGAACCTTAAAAATCCATATTCTGACAGGTCCATGGCGTATCTCTCTTTCTCCTGATTCCAATGACTATAAGTTTGTGAAAAAGGGGTAACCGGGGAGAAAGTTGTGACCTGTTGAGCAAAAATCACTTTTTGGGTATCCTGTGCATTGTCCTCCATCAACTCACCGAGCTAGAAAAATGGCTCCAGCTAGTTACCCTCTTACTTGGCAAGATTATATGCTATGTCACCACACCATTCGGATTTTAGTTTAACCATTTGTCAGCCACCTCATACTTTGCAATGATGGTTATTGGTTGGCGAGTACTTCTTTTACGTGGCAGGTTCATGTTTGTATTACATATCTTTCGGTCATTTAACCAACATGGCCCGCCTATAAATATACACATTGCACCTATGATCTTTTCCTTAAGAAATCCTTCCATAAAACCAAGGATGAATCATAATTATAGTAGCACTTAGTTTGTATTTTGCTACATGCAGTGTTCAACTCACTATTTAACAGCTCATATTATTGAGTCTCACATGACTCGGTCAGTTTTTCCACCTCTTCACACTTAATTACCAAGAAAATCAGAATCAAACCCAATAAATGCCTTTTAAAATATTTTGACCAAGCTAATTATATCTTAAAGTTTTTGACCCCTCGAATAGGTGAGCTTCCCTTTCCTTTAACTCTCCAAACTCTGAAAACCTGAAACTCTGAATTTTAGAGTTTCAGATTTTTGAGCTTCAGACTCTTTGAGCTTATTTTGGTCAAAATGGCAAGTGAATCCTGAATTTAAAATCTACGAAAGCCCAAAAGGGCTATGTCCGAAATGAACTATGAAAGTTTCCTTTGTGTTGACCGAGTTCAGCTACCATCTCTCTTTGGCTCGTTGCAAGCTTCGTCCTGTGTGACTTCTACATCGAGTCCGTACGCTCAAACCAACTCCTATTCATGGATTCCTTCAACTTGTCATCAATCTTTGCAGTTTCTCTGAGCTAACCCAACTTTTCAATGTGAGCTCTAAGTTTGACATGACTCGTTGTATTCTCATGACCGAGCTACCTTCTTCTGCAACGACATGTTGAGCGTCAATACAACCTGTGAGATCTTGCATTTTTACGTTTCCACCCGACAAATCTTGACCTAACTTGCTTCCATCATTTCTCTTTTCCATGATCTCTATTTCTGGGGATGATTCTAGCTTTCTCGTGAGTTGTATTGAGCTCCCAATTTGACGTCACGATAAGCCTCACTCTTGGTAAGCCAAAATTCCTTGGCCCCTTATTTCTTTTGTCAAGCATCCTGTTCACTCTATTAATGGGTTCATATCCTTTCTAAGCTCTATTTTTTTCATGTGATTAGTTCATTCTCCACACACTCGTCTTATCAAGCTCAAGGTATGAAATTTTTCTATGTGTGAAACCAACCTGTTCCCTGTGAACTGCATTGATTAGTTGGCAAACTCTTCCATATTTTCAGCAAGCCACCGAGTCATTTACAATGGCTTAGCTTGCTCCACTACAAACTTGGTTCATCTCTCCAAACACTGAGCTCAATCTTGCATCTCAACTGACTCAGGCTCCTCCATTCATTTGATGAAACTTGGCCCATGTTAAATGCTTCACCAATTCCATGCTCGAGCCACTAAATTTCCCATGCATTAAGTTTTATGTGTGAGTTCATCCTAAACGAGAGGATGTATCTTTATTTTCCAAGTCCCCCTTACATGAGTTATTAATTATAGGTGTCGAACCCATTTTCCATGACTTGTGCCACCTAGTAGGTGTTATGCATTCTAACACCATCTAACCATGATGAGTTGACCTCCAAGCTTGGAGCTCTTGGACCACCATTTCTCAGTTACATTTAGAATCCTCGATGATGACTCGACTCGTTCCTTACCACCTCAATGCCTTGCTCCCAAGCTTAAAATAATTTCACATATTCACATCTAGGCATGAGTCGTATACCCACTCTAACTTGAAACTATTTACAGTCTTCATACATGACCTGAGCTTAATATTTTGACATTCACGCTCCTTGTGAGCTTCCATCATTTCCTTCAAGCTTTTTGAATCTTCCTACAACCATTCCCACATAGATTTATACGCACCAATCCATTTGTGAGTTGATCTCCGAGCTCAGCCTCAATCGTTCCTTTCGCTCAACTGAGCTTCATGTTCAAGACTACTTCCTCTCTTTGCGAACATTTTTCGTCGATCCATATATTGAGTTTCTCCTATGTATTACATGACCTTTCTAACTACTTGACCGAGCCCATAGAATTTCCACAAATCAAGATGCTTAACTCTTGATCCGTCCATAAGCTCATTGGATTCCATATTCCCTCTGCCTCACAAGCTCATTCATCATGTGGCGGTATTCTCCGGTCGAGCACCTTAAACGTTTATCATGGGCCACTAACCACTGAGCTCTGGGAGAAACTTCATGTTGGATTCAGTCTCCACACACCCGCTCTGCTTCTATGTCGAGCTTTGTCACGACATGTTTTTACTGAGATGTCCTACATATCCTTCCAAACTATGAAAATCCTCTTTCCCCAAGTTTCATTGGAATGACTCGCTCATGATTTCTTTCAACTCGCCCAACGAGTCATAAGAAATTAAACCTCAAACTTGTGTGAACAAAATCATTCACCCCTGAGCTAAATACAAGCTCACCTTCTAATAATTGATGCTCAATACACCTCAAGCCACTACTTGACTCACTATTGATCTTGGTTCTGCATCCGTATTTTTCTTCCAATTCTTGATGGATCTTTACTCCTATAAAAACAAGCACAACCCACTCACTTTCATTCTCTATGAACTCGCCACTGAGTTTGACTCAAGCTCGCCATTCTGCATCTATCCTCTCTCCACATCGTCCGAGCTCTACTCAACCCAGCCATGAACATTTCCTTAACATCCTAGTCGAGTCGAGTTATTTCACCATGCCTCATTACCAACTTACAACTTAGTATTTGTTTAGACATTCGAGCGACCTACCTCTTATATGTTACCGAGCTTACATCTCTGAGTGTTTAGCTAAAACCCATGATACTTATCTTGTTTATTTCTTTAATGAGCTCCTTAGAATTGAGCCAACCTCTACACACCTGTTGTCTCGAGTTTAAAATTATCTCAATGAACTTGTCCTCATTTTTTACCTTCTAGGGCTCCTTTAGCTAACTGGAAGGTGGAAAAACACAATATGACCCCTTAAGACATGATTTATCAATTTGATCATTTTTTTTCACTGCAGCGATTAAAAAAATGGCTTGTAGGGAATTGTCCAATGTTTTTCCAAGAGGGTAAAAATTGACAACAATCATGCCAATAAAATGGAAGAAGTGTAGGGAGAATAGTCTAGTGTCATCCTGCAATCCTTTAACTACTTCCCACAATTTAGAACACCACTACAAATGGTGTGTATAAATGCATGTGCTAAGGACCATATGCCCTTCAAAATTTGTTATGTAAATTCCCATTCCTAAAGGACTCTCTGCCCTGTCAAAAGCATCTATTACATGCCAAAACATGTGTAATTTCCCCATGTTACTAGCACCCATGGAAGGTCATTGTGCTAAGGACCCACGTCCGATTTTGAGCCCTGTCTAAAACTGATAATTTTTTTGTATCGGTATCATGTTGTGTTGTGTATAACGTTGTATGGGGTGACTAATTCACCCAAATAATGCCCCCCTCCTTGTTTGGGGTGCATGCAATGTTGTTGAAGGAGTATGCGGCCCAAAAGAGGACCGACCACTATGGTGAATATGTGCCTTGTAAGGGGAGGGAATGTGCTTGGTAGAAACCAAGGCACACACAAACAAGTGGCTAAGAGACAAGTGTTATTACAAGAAAATAAAAGCATGCATGTATAAGATGAAATGAAAGCTAAGTAGACAATGTGTAAGCTAAGATGTAAGTAGAAGACAATATAGACCGTAAATATCATGTTGCAAACATGGGACGCCACTCATGATTTCACAAGAAAATCAAGGCCATAATGGCCGCAAACAATCATAGAAGAAAAAATACATAGGGAAAATCCCACAAATAATGACAAGCAAAGGAAAACAGTGTATCAGACAGTCATGGAAGTAAATAGTCCTTCATAACAAATGCTACACATGAAGTACCCGTTAGCACGTTAGAAAGATAAATATTATGTCAAAGCATGTATAATCTGAGAAAATAGTGTGATATAAAACAAAATGAAACAATATCACCTGTAACGTACGAAAGTGGATGCCCCAAAGGAGTCATTGTGGGACTTGTACTAGGTATTGCGTCAATCATCCATGCTGTGTGTAATAGATCTGTAGAATCTACTATCACAACTAGAAAGCAAGTGAACTCACATGTGTGTATGATAAATATAATGACATAACAGATATCTATCTAGCATGTGTAATAAAGTGAGAATGTAACAAGTAAATGTAAGCAAGACTAAGTGTAACCAATACATGAAGTATGTTGTGGATGGTATGGAATGGAATGCAGTGTGAATGATAAGAGAAGCATACCCCCCAAGTGGATGTGTATCTATGTAATGAGGTTCATTTATTTATGCCCCCTCATAAGTCAAGAATGAACCGTAAATGAGAGTGCGTCATCAGAAAATAGTCTAAATCATGTGTCATTATGTGTTAGAAAGAGTTGATGAATATATCATGGAGTGTTTGATTGTATAATGATGATGTGTAGATTATATCGAATGTGACATGTGGATGATTAATTTTGAATTTGTAGGATGATGTGATGATTTATCCTAAAGTGTATATCACGAGGTGTTTGAGTAGGATGTTAGAAAGCGTGATGATGTAGCATAAAGTGTATATCATGATATGTGTGAATAAGGCACTAGTTAGGAATGTCACATGGTAAGAGGATTGAATGATTGAATGTGTGAGTGTGATGAGGTCCATTTAATATGTATACCCTCAATAGTTGAGTATGGATTGTGGTACTAAAGTGTGTCATCAGGTAATGACCGTTGTTTTAGGTGTAGTATTTCTTAATATGTATGAAATTGAATGGATTTTTGAGTGGATTCCCTAAAAGGGTGGTAAGGAAATAAACTCCACCACCAAGTTTGTTAGTTATAATGTAAGGACCAAGCCAGTTAGGCTTAAATTTTCCTTTAATAAGATCTTCATCATTTATATTTTTCTGATTCTCTTTTCAGACGAGGTTGCCTATGTTGAACTCGTGAGGCGAAGTCAGTTATACGCATGCATGATGTGGGATTGGTATGCATGAATATGTTTGAGAACTTGGACATGGTGCAAGTCTAACATTTATTACTCATGTAAACAGTTTTCGTGACATTCATTGTCTTTAAGTATGCCTTTGATCGAAACAAGAAATGAGGGTATCTCAAGTTCAAGTGGGATAATGGCCTTAGTATCATAGACCAAGGCAAAAGGAGTTGCATTATTAGGTGTGTGCACACTAGTACGATAAGCCCAAAGAGCGTAAAATAGTTGATTATGCTTGTCATCACCACTGGAAGCAACTATCTTGTGTAATGTTTTGACAATAGTTTTTTTGGTGGCTTCAACTTAGTCATTACCTTACAGGTAATAAGGAGTAGTGAATGATTGTTTAATTTTGAATTTTACACCAAAAAAATTAACGTCCTTATTTTTGAAGGAAGGCCCATTATCAGTGATAATGGTAGATGGAACACCAAATCGTGTAATGATATGGGTAGTGAGTAAACCACAAATGTTAGTACCAGTTGTGGTTCGCAGTGGGGTTGCTTCAACCCATTTAGTAAAATATTTCATAGTCGTAATAATGAATTTGTGTCCATCATCCGATTTAGGATTTATCATGCTAATGAGGTTGAATTCCCAAAGGGAATACAACCAAGCTGACATAATCGATTGGAGATCATATGCAGGTGCGTGATGGAGGTTACCGTGTTTTTGAATTTTTTTACAATGTGTAGTGTATTCAAGGTAGTCCTGCTCCATGGTAGGCCAATAATATCCCTGATGCAAAATATTTTGAGATAGGTTTTCTAGAGAAATGACCACCGAACATGTTCTCATGTATTTGTGAAATAGTAGTAGGAATATCAACAAACCTTAGGCAACGTAAGATTCAACCATCAAGTGCACATTTAAGTAATTTTATTCAAACAATGACATAACAAGTAGCTTCACGTTGTAAATGACGAGCTTCATGAGGTTGTAGATTATTAGAAATGGTCTGTTTATACAAGAAGTTGTAAATGGGAGTAAACCATTCGAGGTTGTCCTAACTGTGTCTGATAGCACAAGCCGTAAGAGGTAAAGTGGAAATGGAATGATGTTGTAAGTGTGTAATGATAAATGTGGCTTTCTCATCGGTCCTATTTTATGGGATAAGTGATGTCACACTAGTCATCGCATATACGTGACGATTATCTTTACGATGAATGGTAATGATAGAGTAAGACTCAAATGTAGCTAAAAGATCTTTAAAATTCATTTTGTATGGGATTAAGTGTTTCTCTTTTATGTTATATGCATCATTTACTTGATTTATGATGAGTTGAGAATCACCCTTTTTACATAGGTTGAGAATGAGAATTTTTCGAGTGGTTGGAAGGCCGAGAATGAAGGCTTCATATTCAGTGATGTTGATTTTGCATGAAACCCCTAATCGATATGCAAAGGGGAGTGGAACACTCTATGGGGTGATGAATAATATCTCGGCCCTAGCTTTAGAGCGATAACAAGACCCATCAAAGTACATTTTCCATATGTCAGAATCAATATTATAGGTAGTGAAATCATCACAAAAGGAGTCATAGATAGGAGATACATCAAGAAGGGGTGTTGCAGCTAACTGATTGGTGATGACTTAGCCTTTAATTACTTTCTTTGGTATGAACTTGAAATCAAACTCTTTGAGAATCATAACCCAACGTGCTAGACATGCCGATAGATGCATACAGGATAAGAGGTATCGTAAATGATCCACCTTGGTGATGATATGTACCTCATTATTAAGAAGATAGTGACGTAATTTATATATGAAAAAGATAATGTTGAGACATAGTTTTTCGATGTAGCTATATTTGCATTCGTAAGAGAGTAGCATTCAACTGATGTAATAGATTGATCTTTCACATTGATAATCGTCATGTTGTGCCAGTAAAGACCCTAAGTGAAATGTGGTAGAAATGTATAATAAGAAAGTTCATTCAGCTAGCGGAGGAACTAATACAGGTGGGTGTAAAATATATGTTTTTATGTCATTAAATGCTTTTTGGCATTGTTCATCCCACAAAAATTTTGTATCCATCTTCATGATCCATGTAAATGGTTGAGTCTTATCAACAAGTTGTGCAATGAATCTCTGAATACCTTGAATTTTTCCCTGTAATGATTGTAGTTGATGTAAATTCTTAGGTGAAGGCATATTGACAATGGCTTTAATCTTGTTATGATTGATTTCAATGCCACATTACGAGATGATGTATCCAAGGACTTTACCAGTTGTGACCCCAAAAACACATTTTTTGGGATTGAGGTGTACATGATATTGACGTAAGTGTTTAAATAGCTTTGTAGATATTTGGCATGGGTGGAATGACGTCTAGATTTAGCAAAGATATCATTAACATAATCTTTGATTATTTTGTGGATATAATCATAAAATATATATGTCATCTCTCATTGATAAGTGGACCCAGTGTTTTCAAGGCCAAAGGGCATGACAATGTAACCAAATGTTCCCCATGGTGTGGTGAAGGATGTCTTCTCTTGATCAGTGGAATTGATTTTAATTTTATTGTATCCCACGAAGCTATCCATGAAATATATAATATCATAACCTATTGCAGAATCAACAATGGTGTCAATATGGGGCAAGGGGAAACTATCCTTGGGACAAGATTTATTTAGATCATGAAATTCGGTACAATAATAGACCTAGACATCTGGTTTCATAATAGGTACGATACTAGATACCCATTTAGGATGGTCAATAGCGCAAATAAAACCAATGTCAAGTAATTTATGGATCTCTTCTTTGACTAGGAGTGCTAATTTAGGGTACATTTTACAAATTTTATGTTGGACAGTCTTTGCACTAGGGTTAAGGAAAATGTTATGCATTGTAACAGATGGATCAAAACCTAGAATATCAATATAGTCTAATGTAAAAATGTCAGGTAAATCATGGATTACTTGTTTGATATCTTTTTAGTAGTCAGGAGTGAGAGAGGAAGCTAGTAAAACTATTCATGGATTTTAAGATGTACCAAGGTTATATTGAAATGTCTCTTCATTGAGAAGTGTTGATAAATCCTCAATGTATGGATTGGTAGGAATAGTATCAGAAGGATCAGTGATGTCGGGAAGTTTATCAGACTCTCCAAAGTAAGTAGTATCACTGAGGGACGATGGAGAATGCCTCTTGTGGTGAAAAGTAGGGAATTTATCATAAACGCCCATGTGTTCTAGAAGAGAATCATCAGTCAAAAATATTTCTAAATTATCCCAAGTGGTCGAAGAAAAATCATTGATGAGTTTTGAATGTACAAGAGGAAGTGAGGAAGTATGTAAGGTGGTATAAGCTTCCAAAGGATGGAAATATGAAGGATGATATCCCAATCCAAATTTATGAGATTGTGTAGGAAGTTCCCAAAATATTGTTACTTTATTTTCATGCTTACTTAAACTTGTATTAGAGAAGCCATAGCAGCACAAATATTCATATCCTAGTCCATATTTATAAAATTCTTGAGTATGATCATAGGAATAAGGAGCATCATTAGATTGCTCAATAGAATGACAGTATGCAAAAGGAGATGGATCAGCTGAGACATCATAAACCATTCCTTGATAGCAGAATTTAATCCGTGTATGCAGAGTAGAGGGGACTCTGCGCATGGCATGGATCCAAGGGCACCCAATAAGGATGTTATAATTGAGGTTATTGGACATGACGTGGCATTGAATAGTGATTATACATGGAACAATAGTGACAGGGAGAGAAATGGTACCTAAAACATGCTTGGGAATATTATCGAGTCCATGGATAGAAACTGATGAAGGAGCTAAATAATTTTTAGAGATGCCTAAATGATGAAGAAAATCTATATTACAAATTTTGAGGCCATACCCATTATCTAGTAAGGCATACTTGACCCCGACATTATTGATACAAACTGGAATATATAAGGGGGTCGTGCTCTAGCATTGCTTGAGAAGGCGTTTCATCTTATGTGAAAGTGATTTGATCCTCATTAATAGATAGAGAAGAAGTAAATTTATGATATACATAGTCAGGTGAGGTGTGAGGAGGAATATAAGTAGTAGATAAATATTATTTAATTTTATTGATACAATTAGGATGACTCTACAGATAAGCATGGATGAAGATGTTCATGATCACAAGACCTTAGAGAGATGAGAAAGAAATATACTAGAAGCGTGTAGATCAAGTTTGGGTTCACCAAAATGATTAAGCTAAAATGTAATTTTATATGCATAATTTGAATGCAAGATTGTAATAAATGAATAACAAATTAAGTATAACAATACACTCAAGCTAACTAAGCAATGGAATGTGAAAACCCTAAGTGCAAAGAAGGAAAAAGATGACTTAGTTTATTCACAAAGTTTGGGAGAATGCACGGAGTGGGAGAACAGGAAAATGTGAAGCACTAACTGTCACACTGGAGCTTAGAAAAATGCAGAACTAGAGGAACAGGTTGGACTAGGGCACTTGGAGAGGGACAGGAGTGCCTGTAAGCACCCTAAACTTGTTTTTGGGTGCCTAGGTCTGCGTAAATTCTTAGAAAGCTTCCTCTGAAGTGTCGTAAGGTGGTCATCTTTATTCTCCTTTGATTGCTTTGAGGTCTCACCAAGTTCGTCGAGGTCACTGGAAACATGTAATGAAAAATGAACCTGTAAACCCCTCAAATAGACATAAAATCCTAAAATAGAAAGATACAAAATGAGCGGTCAAACTGTCCTTATCTATCATAATGGTGAACTTACAACTGAGTTCCACACTACATCTCAATTCCAATGTAGTTATGTGTGTGTGTTGATGGATGCAACCTTAGGTGGTGATAGATAGTGCTTGTTCCCTTATTATGATCACATAAATTTATATTTATATGATTCTCTTTCTTGAATTTCGTAATTAACCATGAAAAGCCCGACTACCAAAAAGATAAGATGATTAATTGGCTACAAAGGACATAAAAAGTGTGAGTAAAGTACAAAGAGGATAGGGCTCACCCAGAGGGGATGAGGGCGCCTAGCACTGGTGTCCTGGCTAGGCGCTGGTGTCCAGGATGAAAAATGTCAAAGAATAAAAAGGCAGACTAAGAAAGTACGGGTGTAAGACTAAAAGTAGCAAAAGAAAGAAAAGAAAGTTGGCCAAAGACATGGGTTAATTAGTACTTTTCTTGCTTAGGAATTATATGAATAGTAGTATGTAATCAGTACTAGATAATTACCCAAAGTGCATGCTTTTGTGTCTACAATGGGAAAGAGAAAGCCTCGTATTCATAATCATACCTATTAAATGGATTTTCATGATGAACTTTGAGAACATGATTGGAAACTTTTGACTTACCTACCAAGAAGTTTCTTGCCATCATTTTACATTTGTGACCCACGCTGCTCATCAACTTGGGATTTCTTTTTTTCAAGTCAATATCTTCATGTCCATCATCACCACTCATTAGAGAAACTGCATTCATGCTCACATCTAGTGATAAGTACATGCTTTCAAATTATGATTCCATCATGTCACCATGATTCCATTTGACTAGCTTTGTGATATTTGGATACTCATCCATCAACACGGGAATCTCAACATCTTCTTTTGAAGCCATGAAAATTTCTTAAGACCTTGAATCTTGGAATAAGATATCTTCCTTTGGGTCATCGAGCATTTGAACAGTGTATTTCATTTTCCTGATGGGAAGAAGTTTCTTCATCTTACCATTAACTGAGATGGTGGCATGTGACCAATCCATCTATATATCTCCACCAACATCTCGACAGAAGCTTCGGCTCAACAACATATCATATGAGGTTGGCATGTCTGCTACAATAATTCTCATTGTGATCTTCTTGTCAGGAAAATCTGCAAACGCTACTTGAGAATCCCTACCTTGGCCAACCAAAGGTAGTTCTTTCGTTTCCATTTAATAAAAATGGCCATTGGTAGGGGGAGAGAGAGAGAGAGACTGAGAGCTTCAACAACTTTTGTAGGCATAATGTTGTCGAAGGCATCAAAGTTAATGATGTAATTATTCAATTTGTACCCATTGACTAGCAAGGCTAGATAGAAAGGCTATATCTTACCAGAGGTGGAGGATATGGAAGTAAGACAATTCTGAGGAGTGGTATGAGGAGCGAGAGGTAGTTCCTTGGTAGTAGCATTTTTGGAACATGAAACTGAATTACTTCCTTTGATAAACTGGATCAGTCTATCAAATTGATTGGGATGGGTTTTCAAGTATTCATACTCAAAATTTAGAATTTTGGATTTCTTGCAACAATGGTTGATGATGTCAAAGGGTGGAGAAGTTGTAAGAACATCAAGGACAATGGAATCCTTGACAAGGGTAGGATTTGCATTTTTAGGATCAACAAAAGTAGACATTGATTTGTCAAGAGAATTTGAATGAGACTTACCTGAAGAGGCAGAAGGGTTCTTGACTGAGATGGTCTTGTGCTTCCTCTTGGTTGATCACATGGAAGCGGACATTGATGATCCTCCTTTCAGTGGTTTTTTATAGATTCACCACTTGAGGATCTAAATGCTTAGCTTTGTCTATAGAAGAAGAGCCTGCTTTCTCTGTTTGTGATCGAGTTAACATTGCACAGGGGTAATTGTCTGTGGATTCTTCAAAATATTAATCGGGTGAGAATTAAAAATACCCAATCCTAACACATTCTTCTTCTTCTCTCCTCTTCAATTTTGATTCAATAATTTCTTCTCCTTCATCTTCATTGGTCCCACATATTGCATTGACTGGTGGAGCTTCCAAGGCAAGCCTTTGAGGTGCTCCTACAATTTGATTTCTATTATGGTTCTTGTATGATGCATGTTGGGAAACTTCCTTCTTTAACGTTGTCAAATCATTGGCCAACTTCTACAGCAATGGATCAACTCTTTCATCTTTAGAATTATGGAATTTATCCTTCATTATAGGATTATTGAGTTTCTTGGACATGATTAAGTCATATTCCACTTCAATGGCAATTTATTGGGAATTGTCTAAATTTTTTGGTTGAATTCTCTGTAGTATGAAACTAACTTCAGGAAGTTATGCATTCACAAAGAACCCTTTCTAATTATCCGCGGTAGGATGAGAATCATCGAGAATATTTTTGTTCAAATTATTGAATTTTTTCACAAAATATCTCATGCACTCTTGTGGTTCTTTCTTCATATGAGTTAGTTGAGAAAGGAGTGCATGTGCATCTTCTACAGTCTTGAATCTTGTTTTAAACTTGCTCTTCATATCCCGACAATTAGTAATTGAGCATGATGGCAAGTAGTAAAACTAGTATGGAGAGGAATTTTGTATTTTTTCCACGAATAACCGCATCGAAACATCTTCATGTTGCACTCCAATAATGTCATAGGATGTGATGAAGGTTGTGATATGATCCCCGGGATGTTTCTTGTCATCTCCATAGAATTTTAAAAATCTATTTCTTGATCCTTTTGGAAGTTCATGAAGTGGAGCTAAGGTGACCAAACCAGTATTTTGTCCCCATGGCACATGTGTAACCATTTCTTCCTCTTCCTCTTCTTCACGTAGAATGAGGATTAGTGGTTCCGCAGTTGATTCTTCGGTATGATCTTCAAGAAGATATTCATAAACTTGTCTTCTTACATGTATAATGGAAAGTCTGAAATCAACTCTTTGTTGTTCCTCAAATGCAGGATTGATAATGCCACATGCACGATCAACTCAGGTGTAACTTATTTCTGCCAGTTTGTCTCAAAGCCCTATAAAGGAATGAAAGTAGAAAAGTGTAGATTTTGCAATAGGATTACAACAAGGATTTTTGAACATTCAAATAGTATTTTTGGTAAGTTTTTAGTTTTGTGATTTTTTATGGATATTTTGGAATATGTATTTTTTGGGGGTTTTTAGAGATCTTTTATGGGTGCACAAAGAACAGATCTTCCCCCATAGAATTGTCAAAAACTTTTGGAAAAATAATTTTTTGTGTTGCAAATTATTGAGTTTTCACCAATGGTCACAGTTCTAAGCTCCTCCTTGTATATGGGGAGGTTCCCATTATTAAATGTAAGCTATACTAAAACTATGGGTGGTCAGTAGCCCGGGGATCGCACAGGAACAATCCACTAAACCTGTCGCAAAGTGCTTGTATGAAGTATGATGGAGGAAATGGCAATGAGGGAGGTAAAGGGGAGTTGTAGAAACAAGGAGAGGGTTAATGTTTAGAGTAGGCACTATCAAATTCTCACCAATAATAACTAGAGTAGGTCAACATTTAATTAGAAGAACACAACAATGTAAACAATGATAAGACAAAAAATCATAGACGCATAATTCCATTGATTCATTCAAAATGTACAGACACCTTTCTTTGTTTTACATTATTATCATGCTCACAAAATTGGAAAATACAAAGGGAGAGTAGAGGAACATAACAAAAGGAATAGAATAATAGCATCTTTTTATTGCTTCATGTAGTCATGGTAATCTCAACAAAATCCATACAATCAACAATTTCAAACCCCTTGGAATGGAGAAGCCATTACAATTTATAGAATTACAAATTGTATCTTCATCTACCCCCCACATGACCTTTCACCTATCCCCATCACTTGTGACCTTTCATATTCCTAGGAAGTGATTCTTTTTCTTATTGATGAAAAAGGACTCTTACAATGTTTAATTGAGGGTCACTTAAGTGAATAGGATGAAATATCCAAAAGTACAATCTTAATGAGAAATTAGAACATGGAGAGAGAAGAAGGAAGACAGAAAGAGGATTGACTAATCCCATGAAGATGAAGCTTTGTCTGATGGATAACTTACTGATTTGAAGCACAATGATCACAATTTCCTCCTTCTGCAAGATGTACGAACATTACATACTGTTGAATGAGTGTTTAAGAACACTCTTGTGAGGCATTCTAGTGCAATTTGGAGATGACTATGGACATTTCTCGTGATGTCTCTTTCATGATCTCACAATGAAAGTGAGGATCACTTTCTTGTTTCCTAGGCTTCCAAAATTGACCCTAGTGATCACAAATCAACTCTATGATTCTTAAACCTTTTTATGTTTGTCCTTCACTTATTGAAATAGGTCTTCATCATGTAGATGAAAAGATTACTCTTGAGTGAAGTTCTTGAGAAGTGGACGCCAGTTGGGATGGAATGAGATGATGGCAATGTCCTTCCTCCTCGAGGCATGATCAGACTGCAAGGTTTGAATGAGTGTTTAAGAACACTTATTGCTCATATGTTTGTCATGGGATGATTTCTTGAATCTTCAAACATGGTGATCCTCTCTCATCATGTTTATGATGATCATCCTCTTGTTATCGTTGAATTTTTACGAATATCTTAAATCTTTTCAAACTCTTTTTCAACCTCATAATGTTTATGTTTTCACGTGTTATGCCTTGATGTGATCTGATATGCTCCTTGACACAAATGTAATCAGAATGATGCTTGAGGATCCTTTGAAAGCTTGCGAAGGGTAATTTTCATGTTTGGCCATGGAACATCTTCTTAACCTTGTGATGATGGAAAAAAGAAACAATATAAGAAAAATGAGAGTTGTCACAACTTTCTGGGCTGAAATTAGAAACTTTCTATTTTTAGCAGGTCCTAGCCATGACTATTATTTTTAGCAATTTTGCATTGTTTTCACTCGTTGATGTTTCTTGCCTATTCAAGGGACCACCATATGTTGATAATTCACCTCATTTGAATAATTTTTATTTTTATACATGCCCTTCCATGAACACATGTTAGTTTTAGTGAGTTCACTGCGGGTGTCAGATTGTAATGAATATAGTCTCGAAATTTTGTGCTTTATTCTAGGATTCCCTACTCCAATTTTCATATGATTTCTTCATCCAGGTGAGTGGGAAAATTATTTTTTCCTCGGAGGGGGAAGAATACTAAGAAAACTTATTCCACCATATCTTTAAAAATCGTCATCCCCGTTGAGAAAGAAATGTCCTAAACAAACTAAATTTTTTAGGATTCTTCTCTCCAAATTTCATAGATTTTTGCTAGTCAGATCTTAGAGAAAGTGAAAAATTATTTGAGGAGGGAAGAATGATGATAAGAAAAAACAGTCCTCAATATCCCTAAACATCAGCTTCTTCATGTGGCAAAATATGAATTGGATGAAACTATATTTTCTGAGGATCGTTTGCTCCAATTTTCAAGTGATTTTGCCCGCCAGATCCTTAGGAAACGAAGAGGGGTCTCATTTTCCTTTTGTTGTTGTGGCATGATAGCCATTAATGGAGGTTGGAAGGTGTGATAGAAAAAAAATCACCAAAATGGATAATTGTGTGGAGTAAATGAGCAAAAATGGTGTTATATTGTGTTTTATCTCACTTTTATGATGTCTTATTGACCATAGATCAAACTCGGGTTTAATGTGAGCTTGAGTGAGGTTCAGATCTGGTTTTCATGGTGTAATGGGTAATGGGGATAGAAGGGGACATGCACCTTGGAGCAAGATGAAGTCAGCAAGGAAGGTGAGCAAGACTTGAGAAATTACTTGTAGAGCATGATCACATGGGGGACCAAGTGCTCATGGGCGCTCATTTTTTTCCCCTTTTTCCCCATGGGAAAAATGGACATAAAATGGTTCTTGGAGAGATATCATGACAAATGTCAACATCTAATCAAGTGTGCATGAGGATGAAAAAGCCAGGCAAGCACCTAAAGAGCTAAAAAAAAATGTCACATGAAAAACCACAGAGGGGGCTTCCTCGTGGGCATTCATTTTTTTCCCCTTGGGACAAAGGGACAAGAGGGACATAAAAGGGTGCTTGGAAATAGATCACGACAAGTGGCAGAATCTGAGCAAGCCTAGGGAAATGGGGTTAGCCAGATAAGCACCCTGCAGAGCTGGAAAGGGTCACATGTGGGACCAGAGAAAGAGCTTGCACATGGGCTCTCATTTGTGTCCCCTATTTCCCCTTGGAAAAGATAATAAGGTGATAGAAAGGGGTGCCAGAAGAAAATCATGACATGTGGCAGTCAAAAATTTGGCTAAGTATGGATCACACACACTCTTCACCAGTGAGAACTTGAAATCTTCGCTCCTGGAACTTGCAATGGTATTTTGAGATGAAATTTTATATGAATTTGACTCCAAAATACCTTATAAGATCAATGAAATATGTTTTAAAACTTAATTTTTCCTGAAACTCCAAAAAATGGCTCCTTTTTCTTTGAGATAGCGGGACGTACCTGGAAAGATTGAAATGTTTCAAGAAACCATCAAGTCTTAGACCAGATATAATTCTTCTACCATGTAAAGGATTCTTCCATCTTTCCATTTCCTAATTTTTTTGCCTTCTAACTCCTTACAGAGCTCTCAGAATCATACGAACAAGTTCAAGTTCATAATTTGACTGTTTATTCCTTACACCTGAAAAATCACTTTTGCACAGACTGTCCCTAAACCACCAAACATTTCCTAAATATTCTTAAAATTCTTCCAACACCTTCAATGCTCTCCAATACCACCTCTAGATGTTTATGAGATTTTAAAACCTTCTCGAAAGATGTACACATGCCTTAAAATTGCCAAAATTGGCCTTTCTAAGTTCTTTGGTTGTTCTTTGTTGAATGAAAGGGCTGACCTTATCACATCACTTTGAACATTTGAACATGCTTATTCAGTAAATTGGGAGTACCTGCGAGGTCAATATGATCATGACACATAAAATAAATTAACCAGGAGAGGGATTCAGGAAGCATTTGAGGCAAGTCTTCACATTATGGCTTGGTTGTCATGGATCAAAATTTTGCATTTTTGGGCTGGTAATTTCACATGGCAATAAAATTAATTCATGGGAAATTTATTACAGTTCAATTAGTTTTGGCTCGCCTTTTAGACCATACTCGTATATTGTTTGATATAACAATTGAGGGAAAGGGCCCTTGCCCATTAAACAAAGGTACCACAACCATAACATGAAGAAAATGTGGCATAGAGCACCACCCAAACACCCAATACAAAAATTCGTAGCCAAAGAAAATGAAATTAAAATACCAACAAACATGGCCTAGAGTATCGCTACAATACAAAAACGATGCCTAGACCATAAACAAAGTGACAACAAAAATGAACATAATGGTTGTCAACACTGCAGATATTAAAATAGAAATGATCATTGCATAAGCTCTTATAGAAATACATTCAGAACTACATTGCGAGGAAGGTAAATTTTCAACAATCCTATGGTGTTAGATATCCTAACTTCTACATAATTGTTATCACAGAGCATAAGGAAGATTAGTGGATAGCTTTTGGCCACGAAGAATTTGTAAGTAATATTTCCATCTAACACCAACATTTTGATAATGCTCCATTTCATAGCATGCAGAACAAACTTTTGAGATTGAATTATATCCCACTTCCCACCCAAATTCTACAGGGAAGACAGATAAGGGTCAAACAAAAGAGAGAATTCTTCCGGTGTGCTCAAGAATGGATGAGAAAGTGGGTATGAGGGACAAGTCCCCTCGTGAACCCTATATATGGATAAAATATAAACTAATGGGGAGAGGGAGGAGGTGGGGGAGAGAGAGGGAGGCGGGATGCGGGATGCGGAAGGGGATGGGGTAGGGTGTGGCACTCAAGAATGGTTGTGAAAGTAGGTTTGAGGGATGAGTCCCCTCTTGAACCCTGTATAGGGATAAAAATTGAATCAGTCTTCCCACATATTAAATCACAAACTGAGTCTAGTCTTCCCTTAGGTTCATAACATCATCATCCAAATCACGCAAATGGATGGATAGACCATACTATTATTGATGACACTTTTCTAGATGAATTTGTGATGTGTATAGAGGAAAGTAAAACATAGACAATGTAATTCGATAGTTTCAAATCGAATTTCGTGTAGGGGTCAAGATCACATTGATTGCCCCTCGAGGAGAAACCATGCCACTAGACTACAAATTGAGTTTTTCGCATACTAAGAGTGTTACCAAGTAGAATACATTGATCCTAGTTTTCATGCAACACTTACATTAAATGTTAAATATATCAAAGTATGGAGATTCTCAACATGTCGTTAAGCAAGTGACAAGGCCATGTCAGATTATAGAAAAATTGACTACATATAGAAATTTGGTACACAATTTGACAACTCAATTTGATGAGTTTGAGATTATTAATATTCCTAGAAGAAATAATTTGACATGTGGATGTTATAACTAGTGCAACTTCATTTGTGCCCAATTAATTTTGCAAGTGATCATGTTATAATAATTTTCAAAGATTGGCACAAACTACTGTTGCAATAGAAAAAATGGAGGTATTTGTATTAGAAAGTGGTACAAAGAATTCAGAATTAAGTGCATGTATATAATTATTTATCCTAAGAAAGTATTCCTATATAATTTTTTAAAAAAATTATAGAAGGAAATTACATAGAGATGCCCTATAGATATGTCATTGATGGAGATGTACTTTTCAAAAGATTCTTTGATGGGAAATTACTCAGGGGTCATGGACAATAAGTCAGTATTACATCACAATAGGGACATGATAGTAAGTGGTGGATATTTCAATAGAAAAGTCATGTCATATAAATTTCTTAGAATTTATATTATTGGAATAAATAGAACAATATGTTTTTGGACATGGAAAGGTCTAACAAATGTCAAATATATCGTAATCTTACCCATGCCCCATCTCAAGAGTTGCAACCCATTATTTCCCTATGGACATTTGCAATAAGGGGATTCAACTTGGTTAACAAGATAAAACCCTCCATCCTTAGGACACAAGTTTACTATCACAAATTTACAAAGTGGGTTAAAGTTGCACCCTTGGAGTTTATCACGAGGATGTGTACGTATTCTTTATAGCATGTTATTTCTAGATTTACCCTATCGTTTTCTATTATTTCCAATAATGGTTCATCTTTCACAAATAAGACGAAGAGTTTTTGTTACAAATACAAGATTAAGCTTACATTGTCAACTCCTTATCATCCACAATGGAATGGACATTCAAAGGCTTCTGACAAGAGTATTGTCAATATGTTATCCAATGCAGTGAACAAACATGGAAATGATTGGCATTACCAGATACTTCACGCTTTACGGGAAAATAAAACAAATGTAAGAAGATCTACAAGGGCAACCCCCTATTCAATGGTTTATGGGGCAGATGCAGTGTTGCCCTTGAAGGTCAAGATTCCTTCATTAAGAGGGTTACTAAAATGTTTTATTGATAACCTCTACAGAGAATAAAGATTATGTCAGTTGAAAATGTTGGATGAGACACGAATTCATGTCGTTGAGCACTTCAAAGTTTTAGCAAAATAGCCATAAGTAAGCTTATCATAAGAAGATTAAATCAAAAGAAATTGAATTTGGAGATATAGTATTGAAAGAAAATCAAACAAATACCAATACAAATAAATAACAAAACGACAAGTTTATGACTTACTCGTTGAGCACTTATTATAATAGATACATTTGGTTCAGGGGCATACAAACTTGGCATATTAAAAGGTAGACATTTGAATAATATTATGCACTTGTGAAGATTCTATACCTAAGCTTTGGCTCTAATTGTTACTCCTACTTTTTGTTTAATTTGCTCATTTGTTATTTTCTTTACACAGGAATTCAATTTACTTGTATCTCAATGTGTTTTTCTTTTTGACGTTTCCTCTATGTCCTTACACATGCTTTCCTAGACTTTTCTTTTGCTATTATTGACCGTTCATTTCTTTTCTTTGTTTCAACTACATTCACAAAAAACCTTTTCAAATTGGCTTGGTTGTTACTTCATGATCTTATTTCATTTCTTGATTGTTTCTTTCTTTACACGGAAATTTATTTTACCTTTTTCTTAATGTGTTTTTCAATATTTCCTTTGCATCTTTACGCTTGGCTCTATATTTCTTTCATTGCATTTTATTGTCTTATGTCAACACTATATTCACCATAAATCATATCATGTGGATGTTTCCGTGTCCTTTCTTACATTTTCATTATGCAAATCGTACATTCATTAAATGTTTCCATATCCTTCCTTACATTTCCATTTTGCATATTGTGCATTTATTAGGGACAAGGACCCTTACATTTGCCTTACCATATTTCTATTTTGCGTAGATAGGGGTATTTCATCCTTTATGTTACACTTGTTACATGTTGCCCATGAAGTGACAACTCATTCATATGTTTACATTGATTATATGTTCCCACTTGTGGCATACCTCATTTGGCCACTCATGACATGCACCAAACACATAAGCATGGATGCTAGTTCCAAAATCTTCTTGTCCCTCTGTTATAAAGATCAGGAGATCTCTTCTTTTGATTTACATGTTATTATTCTCATGGTAACTTTGAGAACTCTCAACAAGATTTCCGACGATTGAGGTAGCTTCTATGTATCAATTTGACCATTTTATTTGGACATGCACGTACACACATACCAAAGTGGAGCATTATTTAAACAACTCATTTTGAAATTGGATTAGCTATTTGTTGTAGTGCTAGTGTATTTGTATGTTTACTAATTATAGGTCAACATTAGGGTCTTGTCAGTACATGTTCCTTGTGTTTCTTCTACTTTTGACGTGTGCTCCTTTATTCCCCTCTATTTTATCCTATATTTTCTTTCTTTCGTCCATTGACTCCCTCAAATTTTAGAAGTTTTGCAAACAACCACATTAGGGTTCCAAGGAAGGAGGGCAATTTCTTAATTATTTACAATGAGTTCAAGAAAAGAGGGTAAGGTTTTTAACGCCCCACAGTAGACGAACAAGGTCATATAATTGGTTTTGCCATATCTAATAGTTTCCAAAACCATATTCTTGCGGTTTTGGTCTTTGTCATCTAAGAAGTGTGGGAATTGTCCAAGTTTGAGGTTCTATGCTCACATTGATTTTTCTAGGTCTAAAAATTGTATCATTCTTAATGCCCCTTTTTTACCAAGTATTTAAATCATTTATATTTTCCTATGTTCCAAGAATATTGCCTTATGCAATTCGTTCTGATTTATTGTGTTATATTCATTTAATTCTAATTACAATGTAGTGTGGTTAGTTGTAGTGCATTGTTAGTGTAAAGTCACTTTTCACATCTACGAAAGATTAGTAACTGCAAGAAAGTCAATCATAAACACGAAGGTCATTCAAGAAATAACATGAAAACATCTTTACGGTCGCTCATTACAAAAAACTTAAAAGTCATCCCAGAAATGACATGAAACATTTTTAAGCTTGTATGCTACTGCAAACTCAAGTTCTATAAAAAAAACTTAAAGAGACAATAATATGCATATACTCTTCATTTAAAAGGGAAAACATGAATTTGTAAATTCTCCATGTTAACAAAAATGCTACCGAACACTAAAAATTCCCTCTAGCCATAATTGTCACGCCCATAAAATATAGACCAAAAACATCAACCAAAACTAAGATTCTTTAAACACTTGCATACATGACACTTAGGGATCACTTGGTATGACACAACAAAGTTTCATATGCTTACAAAAAACATGAACCCACTTAGGAGACAAGGTAAGAAATATGCTTTAAACCAAACGTAAAGACAACTCACACTACCAAGCCTACCTATTCAAAATAGCATAATAGTAGATATACAAAACCGTGTAGTTTCAACATATTTGTTTATTAAATTCCATTACATACGTTATTTATTTTTTACATTAGGCTACATGATCACATAATCAAACCCAGCCCCTATAATATAATTGATTTATTTAGGTACACTATACTTGCATAAGTAAATAATGATTTACAATTTTCATATATGATATTAACATTTCAATCTCTTTTCAATTGATGCTACAAGTATGACCAACAAAATGTAACAAAAGCAATCTCAAATCTTTCTCATGTCATAGTATACAAATTAAAACTAAATACAAATACAATATTTGAGTATCATCAATCATTTGTATTTTCTTTGCAACACCCGCCACCTATAACAACCTGGGTCAGCACAAAGCTAGCATGGATTTAATATTCCTTTCTAGCTATGAAATCACACAGCTACATTCACTCTTTACAAAGAGAGGGAGATCAATCTTTTCCACAGACTCTTATATTGTATTCACTTTTCCAAGTTTGAGATAGAGAAGCATTCAATTTCATAACACAGGCATCCAATTTATTTACAACACTAAAGAAGAGTTAAGAGAGGAACATCATTTTCCACCAGATACAAATTTCTAGTGGCATTATCAAGAAGGGTTTCATAGGGAGAAATAATCATTCATTTAACCTTGTGTTAAGTTTCTATTTGTACTATCAGAAGAAAGAAAAGTGACTTTTTTTTAATTTGCACATGTTTTCATTTCATGCAGAATCTAAGAATGAAGGTGACCATGTTAAAGTGTTTTCATCTCACCAAATCAATGCCACCGTGGGTGGAATATACTATTAAGAAAAGGTCCCAAAACACTTTACGCCCATGGCTAATTGCGAGTCATCACATCCACATTTCATATTAAAACAACCTGCCAATAATCAAAGGTCACTTGGCGACCCTTACACTAACAAAACAAAAATTGTTTTCAAGGGAGTTATAAACACATTATCTTAAGGTAACCAAAAATCTCGAAGTGAATTGACATGTAAAGTCAAAACTGAATAAGCGAGACATGGTAACTACATAGTTCAAAAACAGCTGAAATGGCCACGAAATGGCCTCGGAAAAAGGTCACCAAACAGTTTCATAGGAAATATTTCACTTCTAACATGTTCTCCTATATGGGGAGAACTCAAGGCAGCTGACGTAATTAAAAATTAAAAAGCAACGCTCATTTTAGAGGCACCATTTCAAAGCGAATTAGTGACAGATGCCATGCCAAAGCGGCTCTGAAACTGACACAGAAAAAGTGCTTCCCAAATAGATAAGGTGAATATAATTATGGTTCACAATTCTTGGTGTGGCAATGAAGAGGTTTTAGGTGGTAAGGCAAAAGAAATTGGTCATGCGGAGAATTAAAAACAAGTGAATTCTAAATTGATTTCACAATATGGAGCAGTCCCCTCCTACAACCAGCTCATCAAATGGGCTCAAAAACCCGCATCAAATGGATGGAAAACAAGGCCACAGACAGTTTAAATGATGTTCTTATATCTCTAGATACCAAGGAACAAGTTAAAATCATAAAACTGAAAATAAAAAATAACAGACGCTTGCCACACGTTAATTGCAAAGTGAAATTATAACATTTGGAGGGTTGTTTTCCAGCAATAGAGTTTTGCGTTTTTGAGTATTTTGCTTTCACCGTTTGGAGACCCAAACCGCATGTGCGTGGGGAGTCATGTTTTGATTTATGTTCAATAAGGTATACATGATTTGTCACGAATTTGCCTGAGTACCAGGGGTTTTCAAAGTCGATTTTACTTGGCACAAAATCTATTTTATTGAATCTCGCTATTAAGGGGATATTAACATTAAATTGATTTGTATAAATTTCTCTCACACTTCCGCATTTTGAACAAAGATATCCCCTTCCATATATTGCTTGAAAGTCCATGCCTTGCTCCCATGTTCCCATTTCGCACAAGCTAGAAAAATGATCGCAAGATAGAAGTAGATAAAAATGCTCATGCATGTTTCTATTGTTGCGATTGTAGTTTCATTTTATTTTATCTTTTTTTAAAACAGACCTCCATACTCTTCAAAACTCCCATATGCAAATAATAGATGCAAGGGTGTATATCTCCATGCACGGCAATGCATGCATAAGGGTGTATGTTCTCACACTCTGGAAACCCAGGAAACAGCCAACATTCTGGAGTTAACACACAAGGATGTCACTCATGCATGGCTCGAATAAACAAATAGCAAGTGAATCTGATAAAGGAATAACAACATGCACATTCCCAGCACTTCAATACTCCAACAGGCTCATTTTTGTGTAAATGCTGCCATCACATTCCCTGAGACCTCATCCCCTGAGGTATCGGATCAACAGTCCAGGCATTTTTCGAAGCTCCTTATTTGGTACAGGCTAGAGCGTGCTTGCAAAGGTTGAGGAATTTGGCATAAAACCTGCCACTAGCATTAGTTTAAAGCTTCCAAGACCGTTCAACAACCTCATTTTGTGTATCATATGCAATCAATGCAGTCCAAGCACCCACATTGCTTTTATGGGAGTCCATATTTTGTTCAAAATTTGCAATACAGCTCCACCAAGGCATTCACAGCCCCAAAATCGGTGGGTGAAAGCTCGGTTTGAAGAGAGGTGCAGGCAGGATCCAGATCTCCAGACGTTGAGCATATAAAACTTTTAGAAACAAGAAATAGAACCCAATCCCTTCTTTGTGCAAAACCAGCATCCAACGCATTCCATGAGATCTGATTTCTTTCTGGCATTAGTCAACAGTTCACTTGCCTCGTTGATGAATACACAACCCCACATGCACGTTTACTAGGGCACTTGCAATTACCATCAGACAAAAAATTGCTTACCATTATGCTTTGTGGGAGGTCCATACTCATTCAAAACGCTTATTTAGGCATTAGACCTTCCATATGCATTTGCTTGACGGTTTCCAAGACCGTTTCAACAATTTCATTTTGTGCGTCCTATGAATAGTTCCCTGTCTCAAGCTCCTTATTAGCGCAGGTTGTGAGTTTCCCAGCAAGGTGAACTACCCTCCATGCCACACCCAGCTAGCTGTCTACACAGCATTAGTAACTACAACATTGGTAAAAAGGCATCTTTCGATTACACCTTTCAACATATCTTCAACCATTGTAGACCTATTTTACCAAGAGCAGCCCACATGGCATGGTTGGGAGAATGCAGAAAGATTGTGGAGTTTGGCTTTATGTTAGCCAATTGTGTTTGCTTGAGAGTTTTCACACTTCGTATTTTGCTTTGATGCTGGTCCATACCCTGCCCTCCACTGCTCTCACCTACCACACACTGCCTTCCACTCTTCAGTGTTCACCCCTGACCCACACCAACCACCTACAACCAACTCTATCCCATAAACTCCCTAATGTACTTCCTCATCCAAAAATTATCATTTTTATTATTATTATGAATTTTATTTTAAATTTTATTTTTTGTTTAATTTTATCTGCCCCTTTTATCATAATATTAGTTATTATTATTATTATATCCTTCTATAAATTTTGAAAAACCTTGTAATTGTCTGTCTACACCAAAAATATGGAAACGGGGCGCTCGACAAGGCACATACAGATTTTCACTTTTCAAAGCACCCTGCTCCCACCAAGGTTTCAACTTGCTCTGCGTCGTCACACCATATCTGAACGGGACATTGGCTCGCATTTAAAAACTCACAAATGCGGCCCACTCTGAACACTAGCCAGGTGAAACGACATGGGCACTAAAATAATCTCATAGATTATTTATCGTCTTCTGATTAAGGGTTGTGGATTTTGCGTATAGTATTTGGGAGTTTCATATTTGGATCTTCATCTCTTGGTGCTAGGATGTTACTTCTTTCTTCTCCTACCTAGCCAATATATGATGCCCTAAACTTTAACTAGAAAACAAAGCCGACAACAGAACATTTTAGAGAGATCAAGGCATCTCTCGACTGCAATATGATGTTTTGCAAAACTTGAACGATAATTCTCACAATTTAAATGCCTGGTTTCTCCAGTCTGGCCCTTAATCATTTATTATAGCAGAATTAAGCGATGCACTCATAGAATATAGTTGTCATAATTTTCAGCATTAATTTAAAAAACGTAACCTAATACATTGTGGACAACTCTAATTACCTGCCCAGCTTGTGTGTGTGGGGTGCGGGGTAAAAAAGAGAGGAAACTGCAAAAAAGAATACCATCAATTTCAAATACAAATACGAGTGCTAGTGTGTGTGGGGAAGAAGGAAAGAGTGAAGTGAGGGTAGGAAACATGGTCAGCTGCAACATAAATTGATAAGAAAAACCTTCCCACCAGCTCCTGCTGGTTTTGAAATTTGAACATATGTTAATGCTAGTGCTTACCCCGCTCTTATGTTTTCTGTTCAAGAAAAGCCTTGCCACATCAAGGGAAGTAGACAATCAGCCATTAATACACTTAAGTTTTGCCCAGAGTTTTAAAACAGAAAATGGTCCTTTTCAGTAAAAACAATTATTTCCAATTGCCTATGGCTAAAAGCTTCAATGAACTAGGGAAAGTGAAAAATATTAAATATAAATGAACATATATCCTGATTCAATTATGCAAGTATGATGGTAGATTTTTCACAGAGATGATGAAATGAGCTCCCTATTATGAGCTTTATTAAGAGATTCGAATTCATAGCTAAGTGGTACTACAGGCTGAATGCCACCAGGATTTAATGGGAATAGGATTCGATAATATCCATCCATGATGGCGTGAAGATCACATGTTGAAGCAACCCCGGGCATCTGTTCATGTGAATGACATTGATTAGAAATAAAAAATTCAAGATAATGAAGAAACCAACTGAATAAACTTATCTACCTCACATAGCTTAGAAGATCTCATGATACAAGAAATGCCTCATATCCTAGGACCATGTACATAGTATTGGAAAAAAATATTCATTATTAGAAAAAATGAATTCCCGGAGTACAAATTTAAAAAAGTTTAACAGAATAATATAACAATCACTTTGAATCTACAAGCGATGAAGCATCTACAAAAGAAAAACAAAAAGGGGTAGGACTAGAATGAAATCCATCTATAAAAGTACTGCCCAGAGAACATATGTCATCAAATAGCTACATGAAGAGAAGTGATCAATGTGCATCACATAAATAATGCAGACTACGCCATTTCTTAACCAAAATAATATGATCCCTAGATATCTATAAAACTATCATCTTCCATCAGTTGAGATGTGACCTCGACCCCTATTCACTACCTAAGAGCTAGTATATCTACCAAATTAATGATCATGGATGTGCAGGGACTATGGGTGCAAGAAAGTGACATGAAGAATTCAACCAGTGTTTCTACAAGTTTCCGTGGCACAAGCCTAGATGCAATCTTAAAACAATAAAAAATTCTTAATTATATAGCAAATGATTTGTTTTCACTCTACAGGTAGATTTTGTTAGAATATGTAAAGAAAGAAAGAATGAAGAAGAATTGAAATGCACATATTATTCATTGTGTCTGTCATTTTATTATGTAAGCAATGGTTACAAAATGATTGAAGTGGTTGCAACTATTTATTAGTTAATACTAAACTAATAATAACTTAGTGCTAAATGATAAGACTTATATTCTAATACCCCCTCTTAAGGCTTACGCTTCAGAAATAAAACACAAACATATTGACAAAAGATTAAAATAATAGAGCTAAACAGACTCGCACATTCTTCATAAGCTTTTCTCTTTGAAAACAATTCTTTGACTAGGTAGAGCTCCATCAAGCCTCGTAACCCTCGTAAAGGTGTAGTTCCTAAGTTAAATTCCTGAGTTCCCGGATTCCACCTCCCCAAACTCCCGAATTACAAACCTCCCAAATTATTGGACGTCCATCCATATTAAGAAACATCCACAGTGCTCCATCAAGTTGTCTCGTGACCCTCGTAAGAGTATAATTCCCAAGATTCACAGACTCCTGAACTAACTAGATAGCAATCCATAATAAGCTTCATCTACACTAAATCCCTTCTTATTTTCAAAGTGTGGGCTTCTTTAAAATGTGTATTCTCCATTAGTAAATTTTTCACCACCCATTGTTAGCATTCAGTGTGTCTTCAACAATGGCTATGTTAACTTCATTTGGTTTGTCTATGAGTTTTCCCTTGCGGTATTTTGAAGGTAGAATGTTTAATAAAATAGCCTTGGCATTGTTTTCCACTGGATGTCTGATGAGAGACCTCATATTTTTTATCTTTAATTTCTAAACCGTAAATTAATGCAGCAAAGTTGCACGAAGAAGCGGATTGCATAAGCTAAAAAGAAATTACTTATTATTTTTTAAAATAAATTTTGAATGCAGATACAAAAAAAAAGATAAACACCCTCAACTGCAACTAGATTTTGAAGCGCCAAACTCTGCAAAACAGCCCGCATGCCCAAGCTTTTACTTCCACTGCAAATCATGACTATTATTATGCCCTTTTGCAACTGTATTTATGTAGGGATTCGCAATTGTATTTTAATAACAATTCACAATTGTATTTTAATATCTGAAAATTCGCAACTGTATGTTAATATTTGTGACCGTATTTTTGTATGGTGGCGACTGTGACTATATTTTGCCCTTGTTTCATGAATTCTATCAATATTTTTCACGTGCCCTACGAGCAACTCGATTGTAAAACTCTTCTTTTCTAGTTGTGTTTGAAGTTTTTAACCTTTTATAGCCCTTATCTGCAACTGTAACACTGTGACTTCAATGGCCTTTCAAACCTGCAAAGTTCGACTGTATTATTGAGCAAACCTACGAAGTGCAACTGTATCATCAATGTGTGCATGAATCTAGTGCCTTAAGCAAGCTAAATATCCTTTGTGCCCTTGCTTGAGCCTCCTAACAGCCTCAAGTCCTTCTCTTACTCTTTCTCCTGTTTTTGCAAACCCCTTCGAGCACTAAAAGCTCTTATACCAATGTTAGTCACGTAATTCTCTTACTCTTTCTCCTGTTTTTGCAAACCCCTTTGAGCACCAAAAGCTCTGATACCAATGTTAGAATCTGTGAAGAGAGAGAATGAAGACGAAACGGAATGCACACATTATTCATTGTGTGTCTGTCGTTTTATTAGGTAAGAGATGGTTTAAAATGATTGAAGTAGTTACAACAATTTATTAGTTAATACTTAACTAATATTAACTTAATGCTAAATTATACACCTTATATTCTAATACATTATGGATTAGTATATATTAAATAATCACAATGCAACTCTAATTAATTTCACACAATTATGTGAGAAAAAATGTAAATGTAGATGAAGGTGTTTTCGTTGATTTCATATTTCTGAGCCAAGTTCTCATTAGTACATTACAATACTAAATCAAAATGAAATATAATGATACATCAAGAATCCAGATTGAAGTGGCAAGTCTACAGCTACTAACAAATAATAAAAAAGTGAAAATCAGTCTAAGAAGCTTTTGATGTGTCTTTTGATTCCATGCATCTCAATAGTTCATCATCATCAACCACTAAACCATGGTTCTGGTCACCAACATCAAGATCATCTCACAATCAAAATCATATTGAGGCACCCCACCCATCCTTGTTGAATGTCACCACACGCCTTGTCATCTATATGTGTAGCATCCTCAAGATCCACATCCCGTTGTGACATTGGTCCATTAAATAATCAAGAGTGTCTTCCAATGCTCAACATGTAAGGAACTATGCCCTTCAATTACCTTCTCCATTCTTTTAGTGTGAAATGTTTCCCTCTTGACAGAGTGGATGAAGTTATATGTGGACAAATTCCTCTCAGCTGCAGACAATCAAGTGAATTGGGACACCATGCAAACAACTAGTTTGTGAAGTTGTGAAGCTCCACCCTTGTTCATTGACACCACCTAATTGGTTCTCCTGAGCTAGAGAATCTTAATCCTTTCTTCCAATGTATTGAAGAAGCCCTTAAGCTCAATAAAATCATGAGACTATTTATCTCATCTCTTCTATAAAGTCCATCCTTTGAACAACTGCAATAAACCTGCCTTTACCTCACAATCTTTTGTTTGAAGGATTATTTCAGACCTCTTCCCATACCATTTTGGATTCATTTCATAACTATGTGGAATTGCATAGTGATGCAGAGCACCCAGGTTCAGGTGCAATCTTGCATCAACCAAAAACAAGTTAGGTTTGGAATAAGCAGTTTTGTGCAACACTTGGTCTTGCACGTTGTCCTTTTTGACTTAGGTTGAATGATTATTGGTCTGTGCAAACTCTTTGATCATGTGTGTTGTATTTCAAAGTCTTGCACAGGAAGAGAATCACGAAGCCATGCATTAAAATCCTCAGGCTGGTTTTGTGTGGCCTTGACTTTTGCGCCTCTGCAGATTATGTTCGATCCATGTGATGAACGAATCCATGCACAATAGCCTAATGCTAAAGTTTCCTGAAGAAATTGACAACTGGCAACATGGCCATGAGATATGGAGGAAGGTGGCAGTGTATTACCAGCTGGGAAGGCACTGACTTGCTTCAGGTGTTTCTATAAAGGAGGATCTAATGTCTGATTTTTGGAGCTTGGAATTTGCAGAAGAGAAGACTGCAAAGGTGGAGGAGCTCAGCCCCGAGCCGTGACTGATTCAATTAAGAAGCACATTGACATGTGCATTTTGAGAGGGAAGTGTGAGAGAGCACAAATGCATCCATTCATGCGACTGAGGATTGTGCATTTAGTGTTGCAAGGCTGTGAGCAGACATTAAGATGTGTAGGCATGCTTAGATGATAAAAAAAAAAAATTCTTGTTGATCAATAAAATGGATGTTTATTCTGAATGATACGCATTGTGTGAGATCTAATCTGTTTACTGCATTGTATAAGACACTCCTTCATTGGACCCTCTACCCACAATTGTATCACATAGTCAGTCCCACCCATGTTGAAGGATGGGTTGTATCTGCAACGTGAAAAACTATAGTTGGGCTGCTCTACACAAATGGTATCCCTCACATGGTCCATCAAGGTGTCAAATGTCTCATAAAACTCCCAAGATTAGGTGAATCTTGTCTTTGTATCTACTAATCTCAACTATAGGGGTCGAAAATGACATCAAGAACATGCAACCTACCCAAAAATCATCAGTCAACACTTACTGTCGCATTTCCTTTCATTGTATGTATTTGACTCTCTCCACTAGGACCATTCACTACAATAACTATGCATCCTCTCCAATAAAACTTAATAACTAGCATATCTAGATTCGATGGCATGTGGAATTCCTTCCCGGACCCACAAACGGCTGTGCGGTGGTTGCAGGTAACATATGCAGAAGCTTTTACCAACTCGATATCTGATCAATCTTCAAAATGCCCTTCAATGCACTGTTTAAACTTTTAAAGTATTTACACAACATGGAGCCATCCCTAGCAAGTGTTTGAATTATAGCCATACCGAATAGGAGAATTTGGAGGACATGTTGTCTTCCTGAAGTGCTTCTTCATCTCTTTATTTTATTTTATCCCTGGTAAGTATTTGAATTATAGCCACACTGAATTGGAAACACTGATACAGACAGAAATGTGGCTGATGCTACAAAAGGTTTTTTAGGCCAAGAACAAGAAATTGGAAGCTTAGAAGAGGAGCCAAGAAAACAGTCGGATGACAAGCATGTTCATTGCGAGAAAAGGTGACTGCTCCATGCTGACAAGATTTGCACAATCACCCATGAGATGGATTTCTTTTCTCCAGCAGAGTCCATTTATGCTTCCATGAAATAAAATTTATTGTAAAACTTGAGGCTGTTAATATTGTTACCAAAGGACACATTGAGAGAATAGAAAAGTGGCTTAAACAACAAGCACTGGACAAGAACAAGAAGCTGCAAGGTATTAAGGGGATCCAAGAAAACTGTCAAGTGCAAATACATCCCTCCATTTTGAACAGCTAGTGATTGTTCCATGCCATCATCATTTGCACCTGCTTTGACATGAATTATGATGCTTTGAGAAGCACGCATGGCAAAAAATGACCTGATGATGGTGATACAAATGCTCTCAAATGATACTTCTAAGGAGATTAGGGAGGACATGAATAATTCAGACCATCAAACATGAAAAGGTGTATATGGGATGGAAGTTGCGTCAATGGAGACCTTTCTATCACAACACACTTTTGGAACAATGTTGTTTGACAAGAATGCAATCACCAAAAAATAATTTTAAGTCCTAAAAAAGTTGATGATGCCATTGACAAAGTAGTTAATAAAGATATGGACCAAAATAAGCTATTTGAAGATGCAATGACACTTATTGTGCAAGATGGAGTTCGAGATATGGTAGCAAGAGATAGAATCCCAGACAATAAACTGATAAAAAATTGCAAATTCGGAACATAAGTCGTCATATAGTTGTCAAGACAGCTAAATACGTAAGCAAAAGAGATTGAAGAAAATACTTTGGGGTATAAGAGTATTGAACACAAAATCTAATCTAGGTGCAACTTCTTGACTCATTGTAAGTAATGACCCAACTTTGGCCTCGATAGTAATTAAAATATTATCTGCAGTTCATATGATTGCAGCAACCTGGTTATTTTAATTCAAAGTACATGTCTGAGCAGAAAGCAAAAGATACACAATTGAAAGGCAAGAGAGTACAACATCTAATTAAGAGTACAGAAATTAAACGAATGGCTCCATCAAAAACAAAGACATCCAAGAAATGAATAAGCAGCAAAGGGCTGCAGAAAACATTCTTTTGCACAAGTATGAACAGTTCCAAGAAGCTGAGGCATAGGCACGTGAATAGAGGAACTGCTTGCCATCGAAACTAGACTAGAAAGTGATTGTCCTGATCTCACTTTCTGCGCTAACATCATTACCATGGCAGCTCGTGATACAATAGTGCCAAGTACAGGGATGTGTTGGGATGTGTCTTTATGAAGCACTTAAATACTGTGACTTTCAATGAAGCCAACATGGACATTCCAACTCCAAAATCAGATATACTAACTTTAATCACATCAGTTTGGAGGCAGGAGCTTCCGATTATAGACATGGTTGCATTAGTTGGTTATTAAACAGTTGTGAATAGTCGATGCATGAATATCAGGAAACAAATGCAGTTATCCCTGATTATATCCATTTTTCCTCCTCAGGGAAACGCTGATAACTCGTGGCTTCTTTATAAACATATTGGTGAGGAAGGTAATACTACTGGGAACAGAAGAATAAAGAGTCTGTTTAAGTGGACATTGACAAAAGAAGTTTTTGACCGCTTCATGTCCCTAACACAACAAAGTTTCCCAGGCATGAGTCGACTTGTATATTTGCCATTGTTCTTTCATGTGCAAAAGATATGGAACAGCCATATTCCTAATGGCAAGGATACCATTTCGAGGAAGAGCAGAGCCACCACGAAGTGTATAACAGTCAGGTTACTTTTGGATTTGCAGAAAGTGCTTGAGGCATTATGAGTTTTTCCAGCTTCAATATATGTGTATAATATATGGTCAGTTTTGAATGGCATTAACTACTGGTCGGACATTATCAGTAGAACGTTTTGATTCTTGTCAAGAAGAGAAACTTTCTGCAACCGTTAGATTCTCAAATGGTATGTCAGTGAAACATGAGAAGGATGGCAAGAATTAAAACATTCTACTGATAACTTCCGACCAGTAGTTAATGCCATTCACCACCGCCCAACAATTAATGCAATTAATTACCATCCCAACAAAACGAAGAGAACACAGATTCCAAAGAAGCTGAAAATCTTAAGATAAAAACTGTTCACTGTAGATCAAACACAACCAACATCAACAGTAATACCACCACCAGTCACTCAAAAGAAATAATAAATAAAACCATTATAAAGAAGAGACCTAGTTGATCAACATCAGATCCACAAAGTTAATAAACATTCCAGCTGCCACCATTTGAAGTGTGATCGTACACGATTACTTGGAAGGAATATTGATTTATTAAAGTTTGGTGAAGGTGAAAAGCAATAACAATGAAAGCTCCAGTTCTTCATGAATCATTGAGCATCACTTCTATTCTCATGAAAAAGGATGACTAGAATCAAAAAAAATCTATTCTGTCTACTGGTAGTTAGTATCATTCACCGCCAACCACCCATCAATGCAATCAATTACCATCTCAAATAAAAGAAGAGAACAAAGATTTGAAAGAGGCTACAAAGCCTGCAGCAAAATACAGTTCATTGCACATCAATGCACATCCAGCATGAACTATAGTCTGTTATTGATAGTTGCTGACTGGTGATTAATGTCATGTCACTCAAAAGAAGTGATATATAAAAGCATCATGAGGGAGATCTAGTTGATCAACATCAGCTCCACAGGGTTCATAAACATTCCAATTGCCAACATTTAAAAATTGTATATACACAGTAATTTGGAAGGAATATTGAATTTACAAAGTTTTTGAAAGTGAAAAGTAATAAAAATGAAGCTCGAGGTGTTTGTTGTGCATTGTTGCTATCTTCATTTACCTTCAGTAAGCAAGCCAGATGGAAATAGCATTAAACGTGGATGCTTGATAATGTTTTCGGTGGGGGATGGAGGGAATGCCGGATTAAAAAACTGGTGTTATATGTTTGAATCTACTTTGTGATAGAGAGTCACCAAGCGAGCAGTTGTTTCCAAGCTATGCAATCTGTCATTATGTTATGCAATATGTATTATGTATAAGGCCCTTAAAGAGTCTTAAACTGTATAGTCCATACACAAGGTATCCACTGGTGCAGATATCCTCCATGTGAAGCAAAGATTGCTTGTCATGACGTATTAGTAATACAAGTATCATGCTATTTGATATTATGCGTAAATCTGTGAATGCAATTATTAATAGTTTTTCAGCTGGGTGGGGGAGAAGGAATGGGAGCGGGGGGAATTCCAGATTAAAGACATCTCTTATATGTTTGAATCTACTTTGTGAGGAGTCACGTATTTAGATGATTAGTCAAGTAAGCAGTTGTTTCCAACCTTTGTGATCTGTCATTATCTATGTTATGGGATATGTATTCTGTATAAGGCCCTTAACAAGTCTTAAATTGTATTTTGTTTGCCGAAACTGGCAGAGTGGTGGTGAGTGAAGAAAAAAGAAAAGTTTTGCTAATTGGAAAAGATGGCCCTCTTCCATGGCTGAATCAAAGATGGAAGGTCATAAAACTTGGAAAAATTATTTTTTATTTCGTTGTTTTGTTTGGTATTCAGTTCACTATGGCCAAGCAATGGCATTGGATATAGAAAATTTTGAAAAAGATTTACTAATGTTAAATAAGCTTGATCTTCCCCTTGCCATGAAGGTTATGATTGTTAACAAAACTCTGGCAACATGACAAATGTTCTACTCTTGTTTGTTCCCCTCCCAATCCGCTTTAAAAGCATTGGGAAAATCCTTAGAATTTTTTATGGGGTGAACAAGTGAGGGGAAAATGGCTTCCTCTTGTTGCCAAGGATGTTTGTGCTCCTCCAAGAGATGTGGGTTGTTGGGGATTCCAAAAATAAGAGGGCAAGGAATATCCCTCACAAAGTGGATTGTAAGAAAAACAGAGAGTGAGGCTCCTTGGCGGGTCCTTATTTTCCATAAAATTCTTAATACACGCCATTTACATAAAACCAAGGGTCCCATCCAGTTATGTAACAAAACTGGTGAATCCAGACCATTTTCCAAGTCAGTACTATTATAGAGAGTTTGTGATACTTGAAAATCTCTCGAATTCACTTCATTGGCAGTTTGAACTTTGAAATCCCACAGATTCTTGAGATCTAGCTGCACAGTGTGTTTGGACATTCAACTCTGGTGTATATAGTTGGGCTTTGTTGGGCTTCTACATTACTTTTCAGACAAAAGGTTGGCAAAGAAGGGCCTGTTTTGTTAAATGGATATTTCGAACAATGAGGGGCATAATTAGCACTCTTGGCAGGATCAAAATAAGATGATCCCAAAATATAGGCCAGCTTTTCAAGATCTCTTTGTAAGATGCTTGCTCAAAACTGTCTTTTCAATTTACAATTACAAAGTGTAGGCCCATATTGGAGGGATTGGAAGAAGAGAAATAGAAAAACCTTCTTCAACCATAAGACAAAAGATGTATCTCCTTTCGGTCCTTGACACCACCTCCACTTGTTCAATCAGCAGGAAATAACATCATACTGTCTCACTTTGATTGAACAAGCAGAGGCGGTGTCTAGGACCGAAAGGAGATGAAAACGGCATTATCAAATCATTTGTAAAGAAAGAACCTCCTTCAAACGCAAGGTGATAAGAAGGTTGGTGTTGCATCAAAGCTTAGTTGTCAATGAACAATTGAGAAAGGTTGGTATTGCAAGTGTTATTTGCATTGTGTGTGTTGATGCTCCTAAATGTTTGAATTTTCTGCATGCGCAATCAGAGCATAACAACGGGAAGTTCTGTTGTGAGGAACTTGATTACAGAACAACCTCCAGAGAAGGCCAACTTCCTTCTATCTTGCGCTAGTCTAAAAACTGGGTTGGGAGTGAAGAGAGTGAGATAAAGAACAGAAAATGTAAAATTAAAGGTGATGCACCAAAATAGAACAAATAATTCCCATTCAAATGAATGAAAGCACAAAACTCCACATAGATTGAATTATTCACACAAATATCCAGAATAAGGGCAAGAAAATGGCTACAAAATCTTTATTAAGTGCTGCAAAATTACACAGATGCGTACAGATCTGAAATAATATAAAATTAATCCAGATCCAATCCGAAAATAGATATACTCTCTCTATTTATTGCAAAAAAGAAAAATAGGTGAAGTTTGAGGAGAGCAACGTGCCCTGATTTCAGCCACTTAATATCATGAAAAAATTGCTCTTGGGGTGCATGCAAAATTTTTTGGCAGTTCAATTTATAGCTTTATTTCATCATTATCTCCACCAAAATAATTTCCATCCTCATCCCAAATAATATCTTCTTCAAAAAAGCCTTTTCTGCTATTCTCGTGTCTTCAGGCATAAAAAATTTAAAACTAGAAGCTTTTAACTATTTGAAGAGATATTCCCATGATTTATTTTTATTAGGCTAAAGCCTAAGTCTCTTTAATTTGTGATCCCTTTTTCTTTCCATTCCCTTTCTAAGAGGATAGGCCTCTTTTTATTCCCATTCCTGCAGGAAGTACTCTCTTTGTTATTTTAACAAGGAGCTTTTAACTTTGTTGTCCCGTTTTTAAAAAAGGGATTCTATCTCTTTTTGATATATGGGCGATGTTGCATATAATGGGAGCATGCCCGCTAATTAAAATACAGGCTTTTGCCTTAAGTAATAAAATTATATGCACTTTAGCCCATCATTACAAATTTCCTAGAAGAATATAAGACGGGAAATCTTTTAGAATAGATAAAAATAATGCAATTAATTTTGAAGAGAAAAATTAAGCAAAAGCACGGTTTGGAAGTGTTCAACAACTCGAGAATTTTTGGGATGATTACAAGTTGGATTAAACTTCCTCTTAACTGCCTCTCTCTTGGCAAGGACCTATCTAGGGGATTCTTAGATGATCAAAGACACCTGCAAGCGTCTATGGCATAAAATTTGGTTGGCGGTGATCAAATTCCTTTCGAGGACAAGACACAAACCTAATTTTTAGGAAGATATCTCTCCACTAAGTATGGAGAAGTTGTCCCTGATAAGGGGGTAAGCATTAAAATTAAAGCAGTTAGAGAACAAATTTGGAAGGCTCCTAATGATGATTTTCTCCAGCTAAACTTCGATGGCGCAGCTAGAAACAACCCTATATGGGCAGGTGCTGGTGGTGTTTTTAGGAACTCTACGGGTCAACCTATTTTGGGCTTTGCTAAAGCTCTTGGAAAGTGCTCCGACAACTTTGGTGAAGCCAAAGCTCTTTGGCAAGGATTACAATTAGCTAAGCAAAAAGGTTAGGATAAATTTAAAAATCTATGGTGATTCTCAGATTATCGTCAATGCAATAAGAAATGGTAAAATTAAACATTGGCAGGTGATAGATATTGTTGATGATTGTCGAACTCTCATTGGGACATTCTCAATTGCTCACACCTTCAGAAGCGCTAACAGAGTGGCCCATAAACCCGCTAATATTGGAGTGGAACTTAACACTAAGCAGGGAACCCAAAATTTTATACTCCTCCAACCTAATGAGTTGAAAGCTGTTGTGGGGGGATTAATTGAAAAGGATGGTAATTATATTAATTGTAAGGTGGCAGTTGAAGGAGAAAACAGCTGTCATTCCTTTTAAGTGCCATATTTTGTGATGATTTTTCCACCTTCTATGGGCATTAATAGGCATCACTTCACACGATTTGGCATGTGGATGGTCGCGTGCGAAGGGTTTTATAATCCTAGCATTAGTAGTGCGTTGGCCATATTTTCTTTGCTCTGCAATTTTGAGATCTTGTTTGTTAGGAATATGGAGAAAGGAAAAGGTACTGCCAGCCCTGCCAAGCGCACCAGAGGCAGCCTTGGGAAGAACACGACCATGAACACTGTGCACGAGATGAACGATAACCTAATACACAAGTATTTGTTGGAAGATGTGCATTTTTCTTTCCTTGGGTTGGTTAATGATTTGAAGCTGAGGTAGTTGCTAAACGTTGGTCGTCTTCTTGACAAGGGGACCAAAATTACGGCCAAAGAGGACTCGGAACTCTAGAAAAGTACATTGATAGAAGGTGTGAAGGACCCGAGGCTTCTTCGCTGGATGTCCACCAATTTCCTAAGGGCTCAGTGTTCTGCTAGATTGGGCGATACTACAGCTATGGAGGAAGTTGTAAAAGTCATGGGGGACCTTGGATAGTCTACGGCTAGATTGGATACTCTCAAATTTGCATAGATAATTGGGATTCAAACCATCTTGCTTGTGGCCAGCAATTCATTTGCCATTCATGAGGATATGGACCAGTTGGGTCTTGACATTGGGATCGGTCTAGAGCAGATCTGGTCGCTCATAAAGGCTCTTGCGCTGGAAAGTGTCACGCAGGGCAAGAAATTGGATGTATATGCTCGATGTTGGGTATTCATACTGAAAATTTTGAAGATTCGAAGTTGGTTGAGACTCTGACGGCCCTGGTCATTGAAGAAGAAGCTCATAACCTAGTGGAACCTACGATTGAAGTCTTTAGCTCTTCGGAGGACAAGAACTAATTCTCTGGTCTCCTATCTTAGTATAAATATAATGTACTAGGTTGTTTTTGTATGCAACACCAATATGGGTTGCCTTAACTTGTTACTGGAACTTGTTTTTCAAGTTTTTGTTCGATACTCTGATCGTTATTATTAATATAGTTGGGCTTAATGCCCTTTTTTTTACTTATCAAAAAAAGTATGGGGAAGTTGCGAATATTTAGAGAAAACTTGGCCTTAATTGATCAAGCTAAGCTCAAAAAGTTCTGGAAAGATGTAAATTCTTTGCCCTTTGGATCATAGGCTTAGGTGCTTTCTTTCCTTGCCTATATGGGGAGAGATTTACTTGTAATCACAATGCTCAGTTGAGGCCAAACATCTGAATCAGTGGGTTTGTTCCAGAACAGAAACCTGCCTCCTCTAAAGAGCAAGAACTAAATCTTCTCAATAGATTTCCCCTACAAATCCCTTATTAAACCTGTTTGAAAGGGGACTTCAAATCCCCCTACAAAATAGCCGAGTGATAAAGCAGGGGACTGCAAATCCTTTATTAAACCTGTTTGAAAGGGGACTTCAAATCCCTTACCTTAAAGGGACTTCAAATCCCCCTACGAAATAGCCCTAGGATCAAATTGGTTATTGGGCAGTAAAAATTGTAACTGGTGTGCCTAAGGCTATTCCCTGCATCATAAGATAGTGTTCTCTCCCATGAAACCATGCGGGCCCATAGCCAAGCCCAATTGGAGTATCTCTTCGCTCAAATGTTGTTGACAATCGACAAACTCAACATTCTCGTGGGAAAAACAATTCTCAAATTGCCTCCATGAATATTACTCTCAGTGAGCAAGGGCATGATCTCAAAATGGTCACACACACAATTTTGGTACTTCCTACTTCCCCATTAAGCCTTGTAATGGTTTTGAACGACTCCCCTCTTCTGAATAACACTCTCTTGATCAGCTCGCCCCTATTGTCTTCAATCACATCAACAAGGTGACTTTGAGCTGAACAAAAAAGGTACTATTAGTGTTACTTGGGGACACATCCTCTAGATTTTGGTAATGTCCCGAAAGTTTTGGGGACTTGGAGGGGACATCCCATATTATTTTTAAAAAATTAAGAAGTATTTGGATGTCTTTACTTTTAAAAGCTGTTATTTTTTACCAAAAACTTGAATTCTAATTTTGAAAGTACCTAAAACACATTAAATACAATTTAAATCCCGAAATTACATTGAACAAAGCTAAACTATTTAAATATTAGTTTCTATATCCTATTTTAACAGCCGTCCCCCTACTGTCCCCAAAATTTGGGAAATTTTTCGCCATCCCAAAATTCCCATCCCTCCGTCCCCGCCCCCGCCCCCCCGCCCTCCCTAAGACACACATAGCTAAGAATGCAATGGAGAATACTGGTCCATTCAAAAAGGGGAAATAAGTTTTCAATGCAAATGACTTCTCAAATTCCAAAGGAGCCATTATCACCTTGCAACTTTGTCATGAATAACGCTTTAACACACATTGTATACACATCAAATACGCGTTACTACCACTTTTCTTGCCCAAGGTTTGTTGGCGCATTGACCTCCTTAAATGTATGTATTCAGCTACATTTAATATTAGAATGGCAGGATTTGAACCAATTTGTGAGATATGTATTGTGGGTGCCCTTTATACTTTTGTAGACACCTAATTTTGGTATGTTCTAATGTATTTGTGTGTTTATCGACTATTGGTCCAGATTAGGCTCTTGTTTGTACATGTTCTTTGTGTTTATTCAACTTTTGACATGTTCCGCTCTATTTTCCGATCTCCTATTTCTTTACCTTTCATCATGTTTTCTCTCTCCTCCCTGGTTTCTCATTTTCCCTATTTTCCCTTAGTTTTGGAATTATTTTCCAAAAACACAGTATGTTCCAGGTCAATGACAAGAACCATACTACGATTTTGGCTCCCTCTTTTGTGTGGTTCCTTTGACCCTTATTTTGGGTCTTCTACGATTTTTGGCCATTATTTGACAGCTTCTTTCCACCTATTGTTTGTTAGCATGCTCACAAATAGATTCCTAATTTGAATTCAAGAAGTATATAAATACATAAGTGCATTTGTGCATCTAAGGGATAATCATTCAAGTTGTAAAAACAAGGAATCGACTTATTTCAATAGGATCCCCATGCCAAAAAAGTAGATGTTAAGCATCTAGATAGATTTCAAGCATATAGATGGAGCAACTAGCATTTACTTGTTGCATTGATTAGGTCAATGCAAGCGATAAGTGTTGGGACAATCGCATTACACTAGCTTTCTAGTTGAATTGTATTATACTTGGTGTGTTGTTCTCAAGACTCTTCAAAATCCTAGGGGCTTAATAATTATGGAGGGATAACACATGCCCCCATAAACTCCCTCTAACTTTACGGTTTTGTGAGGTGATGTGGTCACATTAGAGTTGTAAGGAAGGAGAGCAACTTCTCAATGATCCACATTAAACACGAAAAAATTTAGGTATTTGGAGCTCCACAGAGAGCAAAAAGGGTCGTCAACTCTGTGAGAATATGTGGAGAGAGAGAATGAAGACAAAACCGGAATGCACACTTTATTCATTGTGTCTGTCATTTTATTATGTGCAAGATGGATACAACATGGTTGAGGTGGTTACAACCATTTATTAGTTAATACTTAACTAATATTCACTCAATGTTAAATTATAAGCCTTATATTCTAATACCCCCTCTTAAGACTTACACTATAGAAAGAAAACATAAACATACTAACAAAAGATTAAAGTAACAGACCCAAACAAGATCATACATTCTTCAAAATATTTTCCTTTTGAAAACAATATTTTGACTGGGTAGAGCTTGATCAAGCTATCTCGTAACCTTCATAAAGGTGTATTTCCCAAGCTGAATTCCTGGATTCCACCTCCCAGACTCCTGAATCACGAGCCTCTTGAATTATTGGAGAACCATCCATATTGAGCTACATCCATATGCTCCATCAAGTTGTCTCATGATGCTCGTAAGGGTATAATTTCTAAGATTCATAGACTCCCGAACTAACAGGGCATCAATCCACATTGAGTTTCATCGACACTAGATCCCTTCCCATCTTCAAACGATGGGGCTTCTTTAAAATATGTATTCTCCATCAATAGATTCTTCACCACTTTTAGCATCAGGTGGATCTTCAACAATGGCTACATTAACTTCATTTGATTTGTCTTTCGTATAAATTTTTACTTTCCAGGTTTGAAAGTTGAGGCCAAAATATTTGTCTATTGGAATTTCCATTCTTAGACAAAATACCTTATAAAATAACCCTTTCTTGAAAAATAGAATGACCCGCATATTACTGCAACAAAATTTTAAAAACTGACTTTTATTTATTATTTTTTTAAGCAAAGGACACTGTGCTAGGCAGGTCTATGCCCTAGACGACTGGCTGACTGAAAATTGCCGAACAGAGTGCCCTAGCAACGAATGACCCTTGAAAAATGGAAAATCTAGAAATGCGTGACTATATTTTCTTTGTTTTACTCTAGATACCTTCAAAAATCACGTTTGTTTTTTTTCCTGGACATACTAACTCGTGATTATGGACCATGTTTTCTACAAAAAAAATTCCCTAAATTACATTTTTCTTTGCTACATTGTGTCCTAAAAGCTAAGATACCAATACAGCACCCCTGGACCCCTTGGAGCGGGTACGGAGCGTGCAGGATACGGATACGGCGACGGGTACGGATTGTGAGCGCGTAGGAAATGGCAAGGGTTTTTGCGTGCACTTTGTTTGATCCTTCCTGCCCTGCAACCTCCTGCGAAGACATGTCGTGCCCTTCCGCCGTGCCTGCGTGCATTTCCAATTTTTGAAAGTGTTTCTTTAAATTAATAGATACATGCCCGTAAGATTTTCATTGGTATAGTCGGTGTTTATTATTTAATCATGTGCAATATTAGTAACAATTTAACTTTAGGACTTTAGTGACAGTTTTTTAAAAGTGTTTCTTTTATTAATCATGTGCAATATTAAACATATATATGTCTAGTCTTTTATTTTATTAGTTATATGTTTTATTATTTTATGTGTAGTTGGTGTTAATATAGTTGGTGCTATATTAAAGTAAAACTAGTAAGCTTTTATTATATTTATAGATTACTCCTTTTTTAATATAATATCTTAGGATTTAATTTATTTAATTTAATGTGGTTTAATTTTATTTTATTATTTAGTTTTACATTTATTTTTATATATTTTTTGTACTGCCATATCCTACGCCTTATCGGGGCTCAATTTTTTTTTGCTGTTTCCGCGTATCGGATACTCCGTACCCGCTCCCGTATCCAAAACGTATTGGCTACTTAGCTTAAAAGCATCTTATTTTTGTGCCTTAACTGCAGGAACAGGTCTAAAAAAATCTTCAAAAATGTTCCTGTTTTCATGCCCTAGCACTTCGAAATGCCCACAATTGTCTGAAAACACAACAAAAATTGTGCCCACGAAGGGCCCTTTTTTGGCATTTTTTTTTATTTTTTTGCACCTTTGCAATGGCGTCAACTGTATTTTTTCCTTGAAGCCTCACACAACCATATTCTATTCAACTTTTGTTGATCCTTAGTTCATGCCCTAAACTCTGATACCAATGTTAGAATATGTGAACAAAGAAATGACAAAGAGAAACCAGAGTGCATAGATTATTCATTGTGTGTCTGTCATTTTATTATGTAAGAGATAGTTGCAAAATGATTGAATTGGTTACAACCATTAATTAGTCAGTACTTATCTAATATTGACTTAATGCTAAATTATAAGCCTTATATTCTAATAAACTCAGATATAACATTGGCAAAAGGCTTTGGTTATGGCACAATTGCTTTGTTTCCTCTAATTTTTTTGGGTATACTTTGCCTCACTATCTGGACAAGTGTTGCATTGTTTGTTTCTGACAATTGTCTCCCAAGTTGTGATAAAACAAGATATTCTTCTAAAATCTCCTTTTTACCAATTACTTAAACTTCATACATTACAAGAATATTCTTTTATGCAATTCCTTCTGAATTATTAAGTTAGATTTATTTGAATCTGATTGCACTCTATAATGTGATGGTTGTAGTGCATTGTTACTGTAAAACCACTTTCCAAATCTACGACCGGACTCAACATTGCATCCGTAATAGTGTTTTCTCATTTGGTGATCCTGAACCTTACACCCAACCCTAGGGTTTCATCTTTTGATGGACTTGTATCGCTTGTGTCCTTCTAGGGTTAACTCTTTCTTCTTTGGTGATAGTTTTAATTGTCTTAGGGATTGGTTCATTCATTTGTTCCAAATCTATTAGCCCTAGCTTTTGTGTGTTATATTGTTTGCATAGTGTTCTCTACATGTTACATTTCTTATGCCATCTAAAGTGTTTAGATCTGAAGACCCACCTAGAAGAAATTCTAGGATAAATTCTGAATTGGTTGATTTTGTTAATATTCGTTTGATTAATCCTATAATTTGTGTGAAAAAGAAAATGGTTGCTTTCAGTGATGTTCATGATCCTCTTGAACTTGTATCTTCTCTTCCCAATGATAATTGTTTGCATGAAAATGTTATTATTAATTCTCAAATTATTGTTGGATATGAGGGTCATAAATAGAAACAAGTTGCTTTAGATGACTAAGAAATGCTCCAAGACCTTTACAACCATAGTAAATATCTTTTGAAATATCTGAGTGAAATAGATGGCTTAATGAATGTGTCAAAAGGAGGTCCAAACCAAAGGTCAAGAGGCTAACAATGGTGCTATTATACAAGACAAGACCTATAAGGTGAACCGTAGATATTTAAATGCTAGTAATGATGATCAAGCACTTAGAATATCAACTTTTTCCTTAGTCATGTAGTCACTTCTTGAATTTATTTTGATACTATATCTCAACATGTTTCTATTATTGTTAATACTTTTGTTGCTTCTCAACATAATTTGATGTATTGTTGTGTTCCTCAAGTTCTTCCTCTCAGATCCCTTCAAAATATTCCAAATTTTCAAGTTGCTTCTCACATTCCTTCTAATGTTTTCAATTCTTCTTAATTTGTTTTTTTGCTTAGTACTCCTATCCCAACTTCTACTACTACTAATTCTCTTCCTTCTTCTGAAATGACACCAATGTTAATTGTTGTGCGTGACTTGCCAAATCAAATAAAGGTCTTATCCCAAGGCACTCAAAAGCCCTATTATAGGATCACTTCCAATGTTGTATTACTTTGGCTTGTGAAGTGTTTTCTTACCCCTTTGCAATAGGATTTAGGACTCCAAAACTTGAATTACACAATGTTGAAGGAGATCTATAGTTCAAAAAATCGTAAATCGGGATTAATCAGCAAGCCAAATTTTGAATCGGAAATCAGGAATCGGCAAAAAATCGGAAAAAAATCAGCATTAATCGGCAACTTTATCGCTACTTTTAAAAACATTTAAATTCATAAAATATACTTAAATTAAATGTAAAAACAATGTTAAATGATGCGAGAAGTGACTCTATATTTATAGAATGCCATAGGCCCCTATGCATATTTTCGATTAAGTTTTGACCAAAAAAGAGAGTACAAAGTTTGCAAACAAAAATGCTCATAGAGTCATGTCACATGTGACTTTTGAAGTATCAAATATCAATCATATTCTATTTCATTATGCACGTTTAAAATAAGTCTGTTGCACTTGCGGCTGCCTCGTGGAAGTGGAAGGTAAATATTCCTCCCCTGCAACACCAACATTGTCATCTCCAAACATATCATCTAGATCATCACCAACTTCTAATGTCCCTGATGGTATTGCTTCTTCAGTCTCCCTCTCCAAAGTTGTTATCTCCTCTGTAGTAAACATAGGCTCCGCATCATCAAGCTTAACAATCCAGTCATCATATGGATCAATGTCAGCCAAGTTGATTGCATCATAATTTTGTGCCCCCTCCACTTATCTCACACGAAGACGAAGATTGTATCGCACGAAGACAAGGTCATTGAGGCATTGTGTTGTCAACCTGTTGCGCATCTTTGTGTGAACAGCTTCAAACATGCTCCAATTACGTTCACATCCAGAAGCACTGCATGGTTGACATAAAATGCGGATGGCTAGCTTTTGAAGATTTGGTGTTTTTGCACCATAATCTTCCCACCACAAATCTGCAAATAAAACATTTATAATTTTGTAAGTTAACTAAGCTTGAATAAATAAAAGAATTTTAGACTTCTAGTTTCTAGTTCTACGTGTAATGAGACTAAATACAAATGACTCAATTTGTTTTTACCTAGCTGAGAAGTGTTTCTTCTTTTCACACATAGAGCCAAAGAAAAGAGCCTCCCCTCTGCAGTCTTGTAAATTTGTAGCTCATCAACAATTGCATCTTTAATATCTTCGTCAGATACCATCCTCTTTATGCATGTATTAAGGCCATCCATAACCTCCTCATCAGCCTTAAATGATGGGGAATAGAAAAACTTCGGGTTTAGGTAGTATGCCGCTGCATGTATATGTCGATGAAGTGTCTTGTTCCATCTCCAATCAATTATGCGTCAAATGGGTTGATATTTTTGCTAATTGTGCCCATAGTATTTAGCTATGGCCTCCTTGGCCACATCCATAGCCTCATACGAATAACCCATTGGGTTTTTCTCCCCATCCACCATCCGTAGAACTCGAACCAAAGGCTCTGACACCTAAAACAAAATAACATATATATTTAAAATCAAAATTAATAAAAAATTATATAACAAATGATAAATAAATAAATATTCAAGTTTAGATTACCTTCATGATTTCTTCCATTTGCTTTGCAAACATATCATCAAAAACGGTCTTCACGACTCTTTCCCCTTCGGTCTTCTTAGCATAGGGAGACTCCAACCATCGCGTGCTCACAAACATCTGTTTAAGGGATGTTAATGAGGTTGCAATGCTCTACAATGTAATGAAGTTTGTGGCAAATCGTGTGACCCCTGATCGCACAAGCTCCTTTCTATCGGTGCGCTCTCTCATCAAGTTTAGCACCCAAGTGTGATTGTAGATGAATTTTGTAATATTTCTTGCGTCCTCAACCACATTTTTCACCCATGAGAGTTTTCCTATGTCCTCTAATAAGAGATCCAAACAATGGGCTGCACAAGGGGTCCAAAAAAGTGTAGGGTGCCTCTCCTCAAGAAGTCTCCCTGCTGCTACATATGCCACCACATTGTCAGTCACAACTTGGACGACATTCTCCACACCCACCTCTTTCACCACCTCATCTAACATATCACACAAAGTGATTGCAGTTTTCACTTGGTGGGAGGCATCAATTGATTTCAGGAAGACCAACTGCCCACTTGATGACACTAGGAAGTTAATCAATGTGTGATTTTTCCCATCTGTCCACCCATCAGACAAAATGGTGCATCCTTTTTTTATCCACACTTTTTTTTGCTCTTCTACAGGAGTTTTGGTATGTGTGGCGGAATCCTCCAACAATGGGCCACTCAAATCATGGGGAGTAGGAGCCTTGAACCCCTTCCCAGCAACAGTCAATGCAATGACCAAATTCTCTCAATATGGACTTTTTGTCACATTGAAAAGAATGTTGTTGTAGTACCAAAAGTTTGCCATGGCTATTCTTGCTTCATTGTGCATTTCTTTATTCCAAGCAGTACCTTCGCGTGAAGGTTGTGAACCAAGAGTACTTCGAGGAACAAAAAACATCGTTGAACTACTATCAGTGTTTGACCTCGTGGAGTTGCGGCATTAGAAGATGCCCCAATGTCAAAACCTTCCCTCGCTTCCCTTCTATTTGCTAGGGCTGTAAGTGCATCAGCTTTCCTCTTCTTTTCTTCTTTTTTCTCTGCATAAGTTGCAAGGTAAGCAGACAACTCTTGTTGAGCCTCAGGCGGTGCTTGATTGCACACTGTCACTTCATTCCCTAGTATCCGTGCAATGTGGAACTTAAGGTGATAAACACCTCCACTAATCTTCATGCCACAATAATTGCATATAACACAAGTGCCCTCTGCTGGTTCACAATGCTTCCAAGAGGGGTCATTTGATTTAGGCTTACTACGAGCAACTGAAGCGGAACCGGATCCCGATGCCATTCTACAAAACAAAACAAAAAACAATTGTCCTAGATTTACAAGCCTTAGAGAAATTAAATTATATGACCGTGACGAAATTAAGAATAAAATTGCTATTGCATGAAGAAAAAACTGAAAGATCCCCAAATGGGTCTCTCTTGTTCTCCAACAATTTTAGATCAATTAAAAACTCCAAAGGCTAATTTATGACTATTATGAAAAAAATCAGATTTTTCAACAGTTGGAAAATAATTTATATTTGAAACCCTAACTGCTGCAATCTTCAAGATAGCATAACTTTTTCTACACAACTCCGATCTAGGCAAATGACGTATGCCCGAACTTGGAAAAATACAAGGAACAAGATGATGTAAACCAAATTATAACAGCAACTACCAAACATGCAGATCTGACCCTCCTACTATTTCGGCCCACACATTTACGGCATCAAATGAGCCCCAAAAATTATTTTCTCTATCCCGGATGATTGTTTATATTTTTAGGAACTCATTCATATAAAAATCATAATTTGCGGATGCCAAATCAACTCAGAAATCAGATCTGAAATCTGATTATAAAACTGGTAAAAAACCCTTTGAAAAATTATGAAACTAATTGGCTTATTTCTCAAAAATATTTAGATGGTTTAGCAATTAAAATCAGATCTAAATACCTCCAAAATACAAAGCCAAATCTGCCCCAACTGGGTCGATCCAATAGAAGATGAACTGCTGTAATTTTATTCCTCAAATGCCTTCAAATTACACTGTTGGAAATGACTGAAATAACACTGAAAATCTGATTACCATCAATGGGAATTTCTGAGTGAAAAACCCTCTCAATCCCTTGAGGTTTTCGTCCACAAGAGGTATAAACTAAGGTTTTTCGTCCTTAGAATATAATTTGCAAAAGCTCAAAGCTCAAATGCAAGAGAAATATCATATAAAAATTTGGAATATGGAATGCCTCTCAAGCAAATCTACTTCTCCTTTTAAAGGAAGAAGAGCCCAAAACAACCTTCAAGACCACCAATCAGCTTGTATGATTCTTTCGATGCATTTTCCACCCTCCATTTCTCTTAGGGAGAATACAAAAGGTATTTAATAATTATTTTTTTCTCTCCCAAGGCTGGTCGCTTTTCCCTAGAGGGAATACACAATAGAAATGTTTTATCCTTTCTAAGTTCCCATTTTCCCTAGACAATACAAATTAAATAAGTGCTTTTCTTTTGATGTACTTTTCTAGGTTCTATTTTAATGTTAAGTTTATTAATTTATTATATGTGCTATTATATTGTAATTTTTTGCACAATATAATAAAATTAATAAAACTTAAGTCACCCTTATATTTTTCCTTTGGCCGTCGGGTTGACAAAATAGGCCAAAGGTCTTCGATTGGAAAAGGGGAGATCTCCTTTGTACTTCAATGCAATTTAGATCAATTAAGACACCAAAAACTAATTTATAGAATTCACACTAATACAGATCTGTTTTTATGGAAGAAGTGTGATTAGGGCTGATCATAGGACCCTCATAGAACAGTGATTAAATTGAAGGATTTCCAAACTAATGACAAATACAGATTTAATACAACCAAATCAGTCCTTACAGGAATATGCAACCATATAAAATCATATCCTTAACTGTAGCAGTAGCTACAGAAATGGCGACTAGCACATGAGGATGAAACTCATACAGCAGAAGCCCAACAAATAAGATTCTTAACAAATCTGATCCCTATATTTTATTTATCCAAAAATATGATGAAATCTGCATTTTTTTAGCGGTCAAACAAGACTGAAATAATCTGGAATCTATATCAGAAATCTGCAGATTAAAGACGCTGAAACAGTCATATAAATCCAACCATAATATTGAAAATACCTTCTCCCGAGCTGTACAGCAGATAGCAGCAAGGATTAGACCTTAGAAAACATCAAATAACAACCAAGGATGAGTCGCTCCAGTAGAGAAAATCTGTACAGCACTGCTGCAACGCTGGTCTTTAATTCTTTATTGCAAAAACTCCTCAACTACAGCTGGAAAACACTGAAATTCTGTGTAAGCTCTGTGGAAAATCCTATGTAGAAATTCCTCCTAAACTCTAAGAGGGTTTTCGTCCTCTAGAGGCAATATACTATGGGTTTTCGTCCTTAGAATATTTTTGGTGAAAGCTTCAGGCTTCAACACAATTCAGAATATATCAAATGAATATGGAATGCCTCTCAAGCAAGTCTACTTCTCCTTTTAAAGGAAGAAGAGCCCCAAAACAACCTTCAAGACCACCAATCAGCTTGTATGATTCTTTCGATGCATTTTCCACCCTCCATTTCTCTTAGGGAGAATACAAAAGGTATTTAATAATTATTTTCTTCTCTCCCAAAGGTTGGTCGCTTTTCCCTAGAGGGAATACACAATAGAAATGTTTTATCCTTTCTAAGTTCCCATTTTCCCCTTAAGGTAAGTCGCCATTTTCCCTAGAAAATACAAATTAAATAAGTGCTTTTCTTTTGATGTACTTTTCTAGGTTCTATTTTAATGTTAAGTTTATTAATTTATTATATGTGCTATTATATTGTAATTTTTTGCACAATATAATAAAATTAATAAAACCTAAGTCACCCTTATATTTTTCCTTTGGCCGTCAGGTTGACAAAATAGGCCAAAGGTCTTCGATTGGAAAAGGGGACATTACAAAAACTACGAAAAAACTATATTGAAGACGTTAGTAAATTATGAATCATGATAATTTCATAGATGATATTTTTAAAATCGTTATACAATATTGATTCTTGAATATACTATTATTAATGTATAGAATATACAGTATTTATACTTAATATTTAATAGTAATACTTAATATTAATATTAATACTTAAAGTTAATATTAATACTTATAGTATTTATTAATATTAATATACAGTATACAATGCACTATACACCGTATAGTGTATACAGTATACAATATTTACAATTACACTTACAATATTTACTATTTATAAATTATAATATATATTATACAGTATTAATATTAATATAATATAGTCTAGACTCTATTATACATTAATATACTATTATACAGTATTAACTATTGATATTAATATACATTATACAGTATTAATACTTAATATACAGTATTTTTATTTTTACTGTAGTAATTTTATTAATACATATTAATACCTGCTGGAAATGAGCCACGAAATGGGCACGAATGACCACGTGATTGCGACGAACTGTTAGAAATGGCCACGGAATTGCACGAACTATTGGAAATGAGCACGAAATGGCCACAAACCTGCCACGAACTGATCTTGCGTACCCTCCTGAGTCGAATGCCCTCGCAGTAGCAAAAATGAAATTCGAATGAACACGGAATGAGTAAACACAAGTCAGAGTAGCAAAAACGAATTCGTGGAAAGAGAAAACAGGATAAAAAAAATGGTTTGGTTTATTTTCATATTTAACCCTAGGCCATGTTTTTCCCCATGATTTTCGCCGATTTTAGCCACGATTTTCAACGATTTATCAGGGTATTTTATCGCGATTTATCGGGATAACAAAAATCGCGATTTTTCAGAAGTTTAATCGTTTTCATGAAGGAAACCGATTTATCGCCGATAAATCACGATTTTTGAAACAGAGAGGAGATCCATCTCACCACCTTAGATCATTTTATGCCTCTTACTTAGATTTTGCACACAATGATAAATTATTGACCAAACTAATGCCTAGGAGCTTGAAGGATTATGTACTCAATTGGTTTTTACCACATTTTAATGATTTTCATTTACATTTTTCAATCAACATTAGCGTTTTCTTTACAAAAAATGCTCAAATGAGGTAAGGTACCAATTAGACTATTAGTATGTGCCTAGATTCAAGACTTTGGCTACCAAGAAGACTCACAAGTTCCCTAAATGTGAACTTCAAAGTCTTTTTTCCCAAAGAGTTTTTACACCTATTAAACACAAAGTAGTTTTCGATACTTAATGATCTTTTGATAAACTTTGTTATGCGGTTGAAAATATCAAAATCAAACTTTTATAGGACATGCTTTAATACGGGGCCAATGCCCCTACCTCTGGCAGAGAAAAATTTCAAGCTAAGGCAAACTTCAAAGCTAGAAGTAATGACAATGCTTTTGTAATGTCCCCAAATTAGGGCAATTCAATATTCACCCAAATTCAATGAAACCCTTATGCAAATTATCTTGAAGTATTCCGATGTCTACTATTTCTACCCCATAGTGGGGTTAGAACTAGCGGAGGTAAGTGAAATAAATCAGAAAATAGCTAGAGCACACTAAATTAGCACCAATCTGATTATACAAAACTGAATGTAATTAAATAATCAAACCGTAGACTGCTGCAATATTTCTAAAATTAATTTCTTGCTCAACCAACCATGCAAAATACTTCAAACTTTGGATATTGGGGTTATAAAATATGAAGTTTATAAATGTAAAATCAGAATTAACCCAACTTTCACCAAAAGTGCAGAAATGGCCCTCCTACTATTTCGCCCAACACAATTAGGGCTCGTTAAGCATGCAACAACGCCCCACTGATCACCAAACCTTGTGCACAAGCTCATAAAAATATATAGAATTAGATCTGAATCTTTTATGAAATTTTTATGCACCCAATATGCTTAAAATACACCCTTACCTAGTCGCCTAGGGCATAGAAAAAATACAGTAGCTTAAAGCATCAAATCAATACCAAGACAAGTGAGATCCAACTCGCTAGGGCATAAACACATTACCAAAATTACCACCAAGCAATTCGCCACCAAAGAAGGATAAGATCAATGCACAATATTCAGATTTCACATTCACATCAAGTTGCTAGGGCACAAGAGAAAAACAGACCAGCAATCATGCATGCATGAATGGATCCTTCAACAACTTGCTTGGGTCTTCAATTTGTCAATAAAAAGGTGGTGTTGTAAAACACCTTTAGTAGAACATCAATGGGCATGCATCCCCTTTCTTCAAGCATGAAGAAATAACAATAATCATAATCAACATACCCCCACAATGGAAGAGGTGATGTGACTTTATATTCCTCCCTCCAAGAGTGGCGCTCAAAATGGGCCCTTTCTTTACCCAATGCTCCCTTAGAATGGCGACTCATTTTAAGGGTAAGTGACCATTAAAAAGGGGGTCTTCATAATGTAGAACATATCTTCCATTTTTTAATATTTAATTTTCCTTTTTTAACTTAATGATTAAAATCACAAAAAGGTAAATTTAATCCTTTTTTAATAAGCTCAAAGGAGTTAACAAATTAGTGGTGAAAACCACTTTTATAATATTTTCCTCAAATTTATCCTTTAGTTCATGGGAAAAGAATGGACTAAAGTTCTTCAGTACCTGTTTAGAAATGTCCCAGAAAAGGGGACATTACAGTCCTCCCTTCCCAAGATTGCTTGTCCTCAAGTAATTGCAAACCCATGGCTAAAATCCATTTCTCCTTCCAATCCGTGTGGCTTCCTTGAGTAAATCCATTCGCATTTGACCACATTATTTTTCCCTTTCACATATTCAATGTCAAAATCAAAAGCTTGTACGCTTGTTCACCCATTTTTGATTTCCGGTCATTTAATTCCTTTTGATTTAGAAAGAACCTCAAACTATTATGATCGGATTTTACAATGAATCTACCACAAACCAAGTATTGTCTAAACTTTGCTCAAAGCATGTGAATAATTGCCAACATTTCTGGAAGTTCACATACACTATACCCTTTTTCATTTTATTTTGAGTTTCCTACTCTCAAAAGCAATGGGATGTTTATTCTACATTAGGACAGCCCCTATTCCTTCACCGGAAGCATCACATTCAACCACAAAAGGAGTAGAAAAATATGGAACAAGTACCGGACAAGAACACATTACCTCCTTGATCTTTTCAAATGCTATTTGAGCTGATTTGGACCATTGGAAGGCTCCTTTCTTAGTTAAATCAGTCAGTGGGGCAGCAAGTTGTGAGAAACCGTTCACTAATTTTCTATACATAGGCTACAGAGTCCACAAATAACCTCTCAATTGGGTGAGGGAAGTGGGAGTAGGCCAATCCACAATTGCTGCAAATTTTTGTTTGTCCACTTGCACCCCTTGAGCACTTATGACATGCCCCAAATACAAGATTTGGGTTAACCCAAACTCACACTTGGATTCTTTTGCAAAGAAAGAGCGTTATTCCAAAGTGCCTAAAACCAAGTCCAAATGCTTCATGTGCTTCTCCAAAGTTTTTCTAGTACACAAGGTGTGAACTGAAAGAAAAACTGCACAAACTTACTATACACAAGGATGTCATTACCAAAGCATAAAAACTCTATGGCACCACAGTTTTGTGAACATCCCTTTCTTACACAAGATATGTCATGAAAAACTAGCACAAACTCTCTTAGATATATGGTAAACACATTATTAATACATGATTGAAAAGTGGCAGGTGCATTAGTCAATCCAAAAAGCATAACCAAGAACTCAAAATGCCCAAAATGGCACCTAAAAACAGTTTTGTGAACATCCTCTTCTCTTACCTTAATTTGGTGGTACCCGGATTTCAAATCAATCTTGGAGAAGTATGTGGCACCATGTAACTCATCAATCAATTCATCAATCCTAGGTATTGGATACCTATTCTTGATGGTCTTCTTATTTAACATTCGGTAAATCAATGCACATTCTCATGGTGCCATCTCTCTTCTTAACTAGAACCACCAAAGATGCAAAAGGGTTGGAGCTAGGCCTTATATGCCCCATGTCAAGTAACTCCTTAATGGCTTTTTCAATTTCTTCTTTGTAAACACGTGGGTGACGATAGGGAGTGATCATAATTGGCTTTATATCCTTTTCCAACTCAATAATATGCTCAAAACCCCTATCCAGAGGTAACCCTTAAGGAAAATCATCAAAAACATGAGCATGCTTGTCCAAAATAATTTGTATCTTACCATGAAGGGGCTGCTGTTTTGATATTTCTGATTTAACTGTGATAAGGCAGCTTGCTGCCCAAGCTATCTGTTCCCTCCTAAAAGCTCTTTCGATCCTCTTCATAGACACCTCTTGTGGAGCACCATTAGCTAGTCCTTTGAGGACCACTTCCTTGCCATCTTTGAAGAATTTCAGCTCCATAGTCCTATACATTTTGAGTGAAATCTCCTAAAGAATGCAACCATTGAACACCCAACCCAATGTCAATCTCACCAATATCAACATAGAAATCATCAATTACCTTGTGCTTCCCAAGAGAGAGGGGAAGTTGTTGGATCTTTTGGGAGCATGGAATAGAAGACCCATCCGCTATAGTCACATTGAAAGCCTTGCAATCCGTGGTCTTGAAAACCATCTTTCTCACTGTGATCCCATCAATGAAGTTATGAATGGTGCCACTATCAACCAAAGTAGTCACCCTTTGTCCTTTTATAGTTCCTTTAACCTGGAATGCATGGTATTTAGGAACTCTGGAAAGAGAGGCAAGTGTGCTACCCACTTCTTTGACTTCTTCATGTACATTCTCGTCAACAGGCATCTTCTTTTGACACATCATTAGTACTATCAAAATCAAAATCTGAATCATCATCAATTACCTCAATGTAGTGGATTTGACCCTTGCCCTTATAATGATGACCTCTAGTCCAAGGATCTCTACAATCGAAGCACAAACCTTTCCTCCTTAACTCATCTCTTGATTCTTTTGAATGGCTATTGTGGGGCTGCATTTTGTGAGGTGGCATATAGGGTTCAAATGGCTTTTTTGAAGGCTCATTAGGTGCTGCCCTTGGCTGTCCTCCTCCTTTGATGGCCCACGAAAATCAGACCTTGGCTGTCCTGGATCTCCACTTTTGGGCAGCGAATGAGTGGCCACCACTCGCTGTCCTCTTTGCCATTCTCTTTCTTCTGAACATTCTAGATCCAAAGCTTTAGTTATTGCATCTTGTAATGAAATAGGATTAAAAGCTCTTACCAAACCTCTCAAGGGCTCAATCAAACCCTTGGTGAAAAGGACAACCAATCTTTTCTCACTAACATCTGTAACCATGACTGAAATCTTTTGAAAATCAGCAACATACCTTTCCACATCATGATTTTGTTTGAGCTGAGCCAACTCACGAAAGTGAATTTTTGGATCCTTCCGGTCAAATTTTTCCATTATCTTTTTGCTAAACTCCTCCAAGGTGTGAATCAATCTATGGCCTTGGGTGATCATGCCATGAAACCACCATTCATGAGCCATACCCTCCAAATGAAGAGTGATGAATTTGAGGGCTTCATCCTCATACATGGGGTTGCGTGAAAAATAGGTCTTAATTTTTTGAAACCATGATCTAACAAGAATTATATCAGTACCATCAAAAACCGGAAGTGAGACCTTACCCAATTTTTGTTGTAGATCTCTATGGGGCTGCTTGTTTGCCCTCCTTGGTTTGGCACCAATCCTCATTGCATAAAATTCATTGAAGGTCAATATGGCCCTTGTAGCCGGATGCAGGGTAGGGTACTCATGCCTTTGTGTATTCAAACAAATCCCCCACTGATGGCTCTTTTTCTCCAATTGGCTCTTTGTGCAAGAGTGTTCCCCTTGAAAAACTTGGGAGTGGGTTTGGTGGAAACCCTTTCACCTCTTTGCGAACTTCCTTCTCCATTGGAATTATGATTCTTGCCAAAATCTAGGGCATCCTTCAACATGGTTGCCACTTGTTCGCTCATGATAAGCTGCAGATCCTTGTGGCTCTCTTTGACCAACTCTTGGAGAAATTTCACTTGCTCCGAAGTAAAACCTACAACTTCCATTTTCTTCTCTTTCCTTTGATAATACAAGGGATGCTTTTCTTCCTGCATACAATCAAGATTCACAGGTGCAGAAGATCGTGGCTCTGATACCACTGTAATGTCCCCAAATTAGGGCAATTCAATATTCACCCAAATTCAATGAAACCCTTATGCAAATTATCTTGAAGTATTCCAATGTCTACTATTCCTAACCCGGAGTGGGGTTAGAACTAGCGGAGGTAAGTGGAATAAATCAGAAAATAGCTAGAGCGCACTAAATTAGCACCAATATGATTATACACAACTGAATGTAATTAAATAATCAAACCCTAGACTGCTGCAATCTTCTAAAATTAATTCCCGCTCAACCAACCATGCAAAATACTTCAAACTTTGGATATTGGGGTTATAAAATATGAAGTTTATGAATGTAAAATCAGAATTAACCCAACTTTCACCAAAAGTGTAGAAATGGCCCTCCTACTATTTCGCCTAGCACAATTAGGGCTGGTTATGCATGCAACAACACACCACTGATCATCAAACCTTGTGCACAAGCTCATAAAAATATATAGAGTATTAGAATCTTGAATCTTTTATGCACCCAATATGCTGAAAATACACCTTTACCCAGTTGCCTAGGGCACAAAAAATACAACTTAAAGCATCAAATCAATACCAAGACAAGTGAGATCCAACTCATTAGGGCATAAACGCATTACCAAAATTACTACCAAACAATTCGCCACCAAAGAAGGATAAGATCAATGCACAATATTCATATTTCACATTCACATCAAGTCGTTAGGGCACCAGAGAAAAATAGACCAGCAATCATGCATGAATGGATCCTTCAACAACTAGCTTAGGTCTTCAATTTGCCAATAACAAGGTGGTGTTGTAAAACACCTTTAGTAGAACATCAATGGGCATGCATCCTTTTTCTTCAAGCATGAAGAAATAACAATAATCATAATCAACATACCCCCACAATGGAAGAGGTGATGTGACTTTATATTCCTCCCTCCAAGAGTGGCACTCCAAATGGGCTCTTTCTTTGCCCAATGCTTGCTTAGAATGGCGACTCACTTTAAGGGTAAGTGACCATTAAAAAGGGGGTCTTCATCATGTAGAACATATCCCCTTTTTTTAATATTTAATTCACCTTTTTTAACTTAACGATTAAAATAAAAAAAGGTAAATTTATTTCTTTTTTAATGAGGTCAAAGGAGTTAACAAATTAGTGGTGAAAACCACTTTTATAATATTTTCTTCATATTTATTCTTTAGTTCATGGGGAAAGAATGGACTAAAGGTCTTCAGTCCCTGTTTAGAAATGTCCCAGAAACGGGGACATTACAACTTTCTAGGCCAAAATTGAGGCCAAGAATGTGATGAATATTGTAGAACAACCATGCAACATGCTAGCCTTACCACAACAAAGGGAGCGTAGGCCATTTACAAGGTTGAGTGAGTCCATAAAATGTGTTACAATGATTGATTGAACATACTATGATAACTTTGCCTCTTATTAGATAATTGGATCCATTAAATTCGTTGACTATGTGATGATGATATTAGAAAAATGACAGCGATGACACCTATTTAGAGGGGAACATAACCTAAAGTCGCTATCTCTATTATAGACGACGCCATCAACCATGGTCAGTGTTGTCTACTAGAAAAAAGTTCTTCTAGATGGCATCAACGACCATGGTCGATACCATCAACCACAAGTAGTCCAACACAAAGATAAGGAAAGGAAAGAACATGGAGGCGGAGCTAATACTTGGAATAAGGTATGAAGATAATTGGAAGGGGATTTGAAGGGGCTATAGGAAGATGTAAAGGTGATAATATTGATAATATCATGTGGTGGTAAAGAGATAGGGAGGTCCTAAGAGGGTAGTAGGAAGGTGGAAAGGAGGTATGTAAGGGAAAGCTAGGGCAATGCCACGCACAACTCTCTCACCAATAACTACCAACCAACACAACACCGCTCCCAATGGCGCCCCTTAAGGTACACATTGAAGGAGATTAATACACTAACATTCTGTAAAGAGAAATCATTGGTAACAATGAAAAATAAGGTGTATAAATCCACCCCAACCGAAGATCATCGTGTTTCACAACAATAGTGTAACATAAGATGGTCTTCAGGAAACAAACACAGTACACCGAAATCAAAGTAGTGTAAATGAAGTAAAAATAAGTACGATAAAAATATGAACTCAGCCAAATGAAATATACTTGACTTTCCTTTCTGTGAAAGTGGACGAATATTACTTCTTGTTTCAATCGTGGAGGATGTGGTATCTATTTAGGACTCCTAATGTTACAAGACTAAAAGGATATGATTACAATGCAAGCATATGCACGTGAGTCTATAAGTAGGTATACAAAAAATATGGGAAAAGAGGTCATAGGAAAGTGCTAAAACAAGTCAAGGGAAGACGGCTAGGTCAGGTTTGAATAGCCTATGGTACGTCAAAAAGGTGCTAGGTGGGTAATTAATCAACCAAACTAGCATGCTTGGAAAGTAAAGAGTAAACTAAGGAGGTATGGGGGTCTAGATCAGGTTCAAATAGCCTTATCATGGAAGACTAAATTAGGTCCAGAGAACCTAGAAAGCATCAAAAGGCGCTAGTCGAGAAATAAATCAACCGATCCACCAGGCCTAAAAACAAGAGTAAACTAAGGAGATAATACTAGGTCATGTCTGGATAGCATTATAACACAAGATTGAATTAGGTTCGAAGAACCAAGACAGGGTCAAAATAGTGTTAGTCATGAAATTAATCAACCAATATGGAAAACCTGGAGCTTTAGATGAGGTATGGATAGTCTTATAAAGGAAAGATAAAATTAGGTCCAGAAAAAACTACAAAGCGTCAAAAAGGTGCTAGTCAGGAAATGATTCATCTAATCTAGTAGGCCTGAAGGTAACGAGGTATAAAGGTCTAGGTCAGGTCGGGTGAGCCTTATAAGAAAGACTATAAGAACCTAGAAAGCGTCAAAAGGTGCTAGTTGGAAAATTAATCAACTAAGCTAGTAGGCCTATAAATAAGGAATCGCCAGTATGTGACACTCATTATCCCTAACATAACTAAGTCCAAGATGGAAGATAGCAATGGTCAAGAGAGAGTGTCTTGAAATCCTAAAGATGTAACATATAGCTCAAGTAGGGATGAATTAAGATAATTTCCTTAAACCTTAAAGCCTATCACAATGCTAACTTGTTTGAAAAGAGATAGGGTCAAAATAGTGTTAGTCAGGAAATTAATCAACCAATCTGGAAAACCAGGAGGTAATAAGGTATAAAGGTTTAGGTGAGGTCTGGAGAGTCCTATAAAGGGAAGATTAAATTAGGTCCAGAAAAAACTACAAAGCGTCAAAAAGGTGCTAGTCGGGAAATGATTCATCTAATCTAGTAGGCCTGAAGGTAACGAGGTATAAAGGTCTAGGTCAGGCCGATATAAGGAAAGACTATAAGAACCTAGAAAGAGTCAAAAGGTGTTAGTTGGAAAATTAATCAACTAAGCTAGTAGGCCTGTAAATAAGGAATCACTAGAATGTGACACTCATTATCCCTAATATAACTCAAGTCCAAGAGTGAAGATAGCAATGGTTGAGACAGAGCATCCTGAAAGCCTCAAGATGCAAAATATACTCAAGTAGGGATGAATTAAGACGATTTCCTTAAATCCTAAAGCCTTCCACAATGCTAACATGTTTGAAAAGAGATGGCAAAAAGATGAAAAGAAATTGGGAAAGAAATAGAATCTAGTATGTCCATCAAGAAGAAAGTGAAAAGGGGAAGAAAGATGGGCACTACCAAGTCGAAAACAAGTTTTTTATCTGAATCAAGAGAATCTACTCAAGATTGGCAAGACTAAGAGTTTTCGACATCAAGAAGTGAAAGAATCCAATTGTGCAAGTTTGGCTTAGGAAAACTAATGAAGTATAAAGATATCCTATATCATTTTATGAGATGCAAGAAAAGTAAAGGTTCCTACTTTCCCACGACATGTTCCCCATTCCTCAAGACCTGACTAAAGGGGCCACACGCCTACTATGAGGATTATTTAAAACTACATGTGCGGCACATTTAAATTTGGGGAAGTGAAGTGGTGTTGATGTCTCATCTACTAATCAAATTTGAAGGGTTAGTCTGACTTTTAATGTGAAGGGCATATATTCGACTAGTTGCGTGAAAAGGAGGGAGCACTAATGATAGATATGTAGCCTCCTACCCTAGTCCGAAAAGCCTACCGCACCCCAAGAACCTTCTACTCTTATTTCTTCCAATGAACTAATCAATGCAACTTGCAAATGCTATAATGCTCTTCTTTAAATGCTTGAAATATGATTTTGGCACAAAGATGCTCTTGAAATAAACAAATTATTTCCTTGAATGATTGTTTGTGTGGTTATGCATCTATAGACTTCTTGAATTCATCTTAGGACCTTATTGGTGCTCATGTTGATACACAACACATGGGAGGATCTGTTAAAGAAGGGCGAAAAATCCCTGGGGACTCAATAAGTGTTAAAGGGTCCACATGAAAGAGGAAACCCAAAACTATAGTATGGTTTTGGCAAAGAAGCCAAAAATTTAGGGAAAGCAAGGAAAAAAGAGAGAAATCAGGGAGGAGAGAGAAAACAAGATAAAAGGTAAAGAACTAGGAGACATAGGAAAATAGAGAACCTATTAAAAATCGAACAAATACAAGGAACACATGGCAACAAGATCCTGTTTTGGACCAACAATTGATAAACACACATACATTGGAACAAGAGAAATTAACTAGTATAGTACCAAAATTAGGTGTTTACATAATGCTCCACTTGATCTGTGTGTATGCCTACATATTGAAGTAAATTATTCAAGTTGATAAAGAGAATCCACCTTGATTCAAGTTGATAAAGAGAAGCCGCCTTGATTGCTTGAGAACTTACTAAGAGTTTGCGAAGTCAATATTGGAAGAATAGTGAGATGAAAGTCAAAGGGTAGAGAGAGATCACCTGATTTTTATAGTGGAGGGTTGTGATAGTTCTGGAACTAACATCAATGCTCTTGTGTCTTGGAATATGAAATTTTTGTGCTCTTACAAACATATGGTAAATGTATGTGAGTACATAAGTGTCTATATAAATCTGCAATCAATGAATTGGTGAAATATAGGAAAGGAGAATAGGAACAAATACACTTGATTGCATTGCGTAATGAAATTACTTCAATATAAATGGGAAAAAAGTAGAATAGTGAATATATGACTGAGCCACTTCGAGGGGGCAACCTCCACAACCTTACAATAAGAATATAATTCACAATATGATGATATGGGAGAGCTTTGCACATCCTTATTTATAGACATAATCAAGTAGGGTTACACCCCTTTGTCCTTATTAGGTCATCCTAAAGAAAAAACTAGCTAATGACTGTAAACATGAATGTCATGTCAGCCATAAGTCGGCCCACACATCTCTATGCACACTATAAGTTATGGGTATAGCACATTGCAAACTATGAAGATGCCCATGTGAAATTCAAATCTCAAAATCTGTTTTGAATCTGGTTGTGTCTTGTGTAAGACCAAGTGTGGTATGTTGTGTAAATCTTGGAGAAAGCACTATGTGAGGGAGCAAGGGACTGCCTTGAAGTGTAGAGATAAAATCAATGGAAGATATGCCCCCTTTTGAGGTGTGGGATGAACTTGCGAATCACATATCTAAAAAGATAGGAAATTAAAAACACTGGTGTATAACATGGTAAGATATCAACATCGAAGCATGTATGTAATAAGCAATTTGCCCCGTGTGAGCTTGAGTATAAGTAGTGTAAGCACAATAGTAAGATGTCCCATACGGGCATATGAAAAAATCTGTATAAACACAACTTTAGTAGACCCTTGCGGGCAAGATATCAGCAATGCAATCATTCAAGTATCTTGCCCCATGTGGGTGAAGAGTAAGCAATGAAGGCCCAGGAGGTGTAATGTCCCCTTGTATTTAACATAGTCAAAAGACAAGTTGCCCCCATATGGAAAAAGTATAATCAATGAGAGTATAGGAGTATCGTGCCTCTTATGCGCAATATGTGAGTTGTGTAAGCATAGGAGTATGGTGTCGCTTTATCGGCAATATATAGTCAATGTTAGTGCAAGAGTATCATGCCCCTTATGCGCAATATGTAAGCATCGGAATGGATTTTCACAATGTGGGTCATGTATAATCAATGTCAACACAAGAGTAAAATGCTCTGCTATGGGAATTGTATAAGCAATATAGCACAAAAAAATGATATGCCCTTATGTGGGCATGATATAACAATGTAAGGCACAAGCATAGGTCTTTGCCTCCAATATATGCATGATATGGATCATGACAATGTAGGAAATGACTTGAAAACAAAGCTGAGCATGATATAGATCATGACACCACAAGACATAGCAAGCACATGATTAAGCTAAATACATTAGAAATGCGAAGCAATATGTCACCTATGTGATCAAGCACGAAGCAAGCAAGCCAAACTTATACAGCACAAGCATAGGTCTTTGCCTCCAATATATGCATGATATGGATCATGACAATGTAGGAAATGACTTGAAAACAAAGCTGAGCATGATATAGATCATGACACCACAAGACATAGCAAACACATGATTAAGCTAAATACATTAGAAATGGGAAGCAATATGTCACCTATGTGATCAAGCACAAAGCAAGCAAGCCAAACTTATACACTTATAAGCATGGATATATGTATGTATATATATTGTGTCATAATATAATCAAAGGCATGTCAAGCAAGGTAATTTAAATTCATAAGTGGAAAAGATAAAAGAAATATAATCATAAAACAATCAAAGACATGTCAAGCAAGAAATTACAAATTCATAATTGGAAAAGATGAAATATATTTTTATAGAAAACATTAAGTAATCAATGAAATCAGACAACCAAGTAAAAGAAATTTTGGGACAATTACAAGGAAAAGGTAATAGGGTGAATCCATACTGTTGGCGCTGAAATGTATGCACCCGTGAAAGATCACCAAGTTTGGCAAACTTGGCTATCTATCACAGGGGCATACATTTCAGCGCCAACAGCTTTTGGCACGCCTGATGGGAGATGTTTGCTTGAACATTTTGTGAAGATTTGGTTCCTATTTGTTTTAAATGTTCCATTGCAGACTAATTTGTGTTCCTGTTGAGTTATTTGTTGTATTTGCAGACAAGGATGCTTGTTTTCCTGATTTTATAGCTAAATTTTGGTGTGTTCTCACCCCATCTAGTTTGTGAACCTAATTTCAAGCATCTAGCGACTCCACTGGTCTTAAAGATCCATTTCTCTCATCTGTAGACCATTTCCATTCATCCCTTTGTTTTCATGAAGTTATGCAATCATGGTTCTTTCCTTCTCTCGTTGGAATTCTTATGTGCAACAACAAATCCCTCCTCCTTCATTCACTCCAAGCTTCCATGAAAATAAGAAATATGAACCTTATCATGATTGATCCACATATGCCCCAAATCATACTAATGCATATAGTTATCCTACTAACTATGGTGGTTTTCAAGAGCAGCAAGTCTATGCAGATGATGGAGGTAACCTCATGCCTTATCCTAATCTGCAACTGCAGATTCAAGCCATGGAGAAGAACATCAAGAGAGCAAAAGAGCTAATTGAGCAAATGGGAGCTAGACAGCTTGATCCTAGAGAACCTTGTCCATGGGGTGATCTTTTTCCAAGATGGTACAACCCTCAACAAAAAAATGCTAGTCATGGTAGACAACTTGATGAGGATGCAAGAAATGGTTGAAAGAATGAACACTAAGAAATATTGTCTTAAGGAACCCTGTCAATGGGGAAACCCTTTATCACACTCATACATTTTAATCCTTGCAACCCTCTCAGTCTAAATCTTATGCTCCTGCCATTTCTTGGATCCACCTGAGCTTCATCCTCCTCCCTAGAAAGATAATATACCTTCTCCACCATTTAAATCCCTGCAAAACCAGCTTAGGACTCAGTCCTTCATTTCTTGGATCCAAATCCATATGCATACAAACCTCGTGTTCAAGCACTTGAAGCCTCCTCAACCTAAGGTGTACGTTGCTTGTTAGTTCCTTGATCCACCTAAGAAATTGCAGCAATCTCCCACCACTCTCCCACCCTCAACAAAAGCATTACCTAATCCCCAAGATCTTTATGAAGAGCTAGTTTCAGTCCACGATGATTTGCAGTCTAGCACATTTGAATGGCCAATGATGATAAAACCATAGTTACCTAAGACTCTGGGACAACAAAAAATTTCTCGTCATCTCTCGTCCCGTCCACCACCAAAAAGTGTTGGACCGGTTCTCCCATGCAGCCAAAAACATCTACAATAAATCCATGTCCAATGGTATCCTAGGCATCTGTATGATGCCCCCAAATACCCAACACTGCAACTAGGCAGCCTCTGCCTGTGATAATCCGGCATTCATTGCATTAAGCCATGCCACATTTACACTCCGCCATAAGCGGATTCTATGCTCTACTTGCATCCACAAAATGACAAGAAGCAAACATCAGACCTTTGCAAAATCAATTTTTGAGTGAAAAATCAAAGACTGCAGCCTATACTATCTTATTTCTTATGCCATCAGCCCCTTGGCAAACGCCATCTGCCCCTGGCAAATCCCTCCCTACGCCATCGGCCCTCTGGCTCCCTCTTTCCCCATCCCGATGCCATCGGACCTCATGTTCCAAAGGGGCCGATGGCGTCTGGCCAAATCGTGGCCACGACTTTCAAACATTTGACTTTAAAAATCGACAAAATGACAAAATAAAAATTGAATCCCTCTCAAACCCACTTGTATTTTGTCCTAACCTACCCCATGATGCAAGTATGACTAAGTTTAATGCACTAATGACTCCGAAAAAGCTAAATAACTAAAATGCACTTAATATACTCAACAAAATTATATGCGACAACTTACTCGTTGTCGCACCCCGTCGTGTTCTCCACCTCGTCGTCTTCCATCACCACCTCGTACTCGTGTCATGACGTCAAAATACGCCTCAAATTTGGAATTTTAGAGCTTAGTTCTCTCAATTCCAACAATAGTAATAAGCAAATCAAAATCAAAATCACTATTAAAACCCAAAATTTCTATTCAAATTCGGTCACGATCAACCACAATCTTCGAATGACCATCATTTTTACTCCCGAACTCCGCAACATGCGCCATTTGTTGTGTTATGGCCGTAATCTCATGCTATTTATTTCGCCATATTACACGACTAATTTCATTGATCTTCAATTTTGACCTATTTTTGACACCATATCATAACATCTCAACATCACGACATCCATCCCATGGGCCCCTAGCTAGATGATTAATGTCTTATTTTACTAATGATCCTCTAGTGTTTCCTTTCAATTTTGTTTCTCCAGGGTTCTTGTAGCATTGATTGCGCCCGCACGTGGCAAGACAAGTGACACTATCAGGTACGCATTGGTGGGTATATTTCATTTCAGTTGGTCCTTTCAACATTTCTTTCGGTATTGGTGTTACGGATTGTCTTTTTCCGTTGACCACCCCATGTTTCGCTATTGCGACACGACATGATCAACAGTTGGGGCATATGTATACACTTGATTTTTCACTTTTCATCTTTCACACCTGTTACTAACAATTTCCTTTGTGTAGATAAGGGTCACTAATGCATCTATTTCTAGAGCGGATGCCTTAAGGGGCCTACTGGAAATGGAGAATGGTTATTCGAGTAACCATTATGGGTTAGAGACTATACACGGAGAGAGTGTCGTTATTTGGTCTTGGCCTTAGTTTTCCTTGCACTAGTCATCCTTGTCCTCCTAGGTCTCATACACATCACATTCACAGTTTCTTTCTTGCATCTCATCACTTGGAACCTTGTTTATCCATATTCATGATCTATGACACACTATTTTCACCCTTCACAACACCTTACCTCTTTTCAACACCTATGCCCAATGCCATCACCCGTGGACGTTGGTGTTGGTGTTGTATTTCCTCATGCCAATGCCATCACCCACAATATATACCCTCACCTCATTTGACACTCATAAGAAAAAAGGAAGCCAGATTATTCAGACTGCCATTAGCTCTACTCTTTTGCGCCATCTTCGCATCTACTCGCCTAGCTCTTGGTTCATCTAACATCTTGCTTGGATTGGATTGGATACTCTTCTTCTTGGATGGTTGTTTGCACTGTTAGGTCACCTATAGTGAGTCTAGGAAAGGAACGGTGTTCTCCTTTTCCACCTAATAGCGACTCTTCTCTTTGCATGCTGCTTTTCAGGAGAGATAGATGCATTAGTGACCACCCTCCAGGTACAAGGTGAGTGTTTTAAGTTCTAACCATTTCTTGTCATTTTGCATAGATAAGTTCATTTCCTTCTTCATTGTGCTATGTTAGCTTAGTATTGTACATGTTTGGATGCTAGTTAGCATAGTACTCTTACCCATATCGGATCCTTAGATATCATCACTTTCATTTCAGTTTTATGCATGTTTGTTGATCCATACCTCTCCACATCCAACTATCGATATCTTAAAAGGGTTCCTTCCTCTATCTTGACCGTGGGCCTTAGAAACCCTAGGTTAACCTATTGTAGGGAATATTGCCCTCTAGATATGCAACCCTAGCACTCACAGTAGCCCCTTGTATGCCAGTACATGTGTGTTTCCCACTCGTTGCCTCGATACCCTTGTCGAACAGATGATTTATGAGTGCAAGATACTGAGACACATCTTTGGCTTGCATACATACCTAGTCTTTGGAGTTCCCGACTATGATCTGCAAGGTTTCTCTAATATATCTTGACTTCATCTACAACCATCTCTCAAAAAGTGCTCAAAGCCAAGGGGGAGATTAATGTGCCAACAAGTCAAGGTAAGCATCCCTAACCCTGGCCCCTTTCTTTTTGCCTTGTCGGATTATGAATGTTGTATCTTGTATTTACTTGATATGATAGTACATGTTTGTTGTCATTTAATTTATTGCTATCTTTACATTATCATTGGTCTAAGGTTTTACCACAGTCATAGACCTAATTATCGTAACTCTTGTTTTAACAACTAATGACACCCCGGATCTAGTAAGGTCATCTACCCTAACTCTCTAAGCAGAGATTGTATGTGTAAGTCCCTTTGTTAGATCCATTCCAACCTTCTTTAGACAACCCTAACCGATAGTTGTGGACCGGCCTTCTTGTGGCGTAAATTTAGAATGGTCTTCTACCTTTTACCTATTTAAAGGTTTATTATAAGTACAGACCATTCCAAACCTAATACACAAAAATGTGTAGTTTATTATACTTCTTAAGATTGTGTGTAATTTTAGGATTGGTTTGTGTGTGTCTGATGTTAATATACAGCAAGTAACCATATGTAATGATTTGATACATGTCCTTGCCCATCTATTATTGTGCTGCCTTTACCTGGCCAGCCCGGTAAGCAGCCCAATGGTGTTGCAAAAGGTTATTAATATTTTATACTTATTTTGGGTTTTTTAAAGTATATGCTCAACTCACGTAAATCAATTTTTTCTCGAGTAATTTAAGAAAATTCCTTCTTAAAAAAACAGAAATACCTCAATATGATAAATATTATCGAAATACACCCTATAAAATCTTAAATTTTTCCCCATCATACTTTGATGTATTTAACTTGGTTTGGAGATGCGGCAGCTAACAGATGGCATTCCAAATCATTAACATTTATTAATTCAAGTGGAGAGACCTATTATCTAGTGCTGAATGGAGACTTGTCTCCTACCAAAGAAAATGCATCTCGAAGACTAGTGCTTGTTGATACTCGTTTCAGATACTTGCATTTCAGTGTTTTTAATATAGAGAGAGAGAGAGTACTCTTGACACTAGATATGATGAGGTATCAAAAGATAAAATAATTACTTTTATATTTTGTCAACATCTAATATCTTAACTTCAAAAAGGTAGTAATGTTTTCCTTGGGCCATATTTGGCTATATAATATTGTTTTCTCTGAAATTTACTTTTTTTTTTGCCATCTCTGAGTACCAGTCTCCTATTTTTCTGAAAAATGATGTACCTCTCCCCCCCCCCCCCCAATCTCCTCATACCAATACCAGTACCCATACCCATCTCCAGGTAACTATGCTATAATCCCATATTGCCAATTGATCCTTATTTTCACTTCAAGTTATAGATCTTGGAATGCAATAATCTAGTTTTGACATCAAAAGAAAAGCTTAGTATCTGCCATGCAAGAAGCTGAGTTTGGGGCAGATCCTACTAGTCAAAGAAAGGTTCTATAAACAGATCAAAAGAAAAGCTTAGTATCTGCCATGCAAGAAGCCTCTAATTTTATGACCAAAAACTGCTCATCATTTGCAAGTTGAAAGGTAGCCCTGCTTTCATTTCTCTATATGATAAGCTGCAAGGTGAGAACTTCCTTTTCTTACTGACAGCTGAGAGGTACAATCCAATTTGATCTCAACTATGCAAATTTGCATGATGTGATTTTCACTGAAACTAGTATTTATAACATGTATCTATCTGCTGATCAATTTTATCTTAATGGGTAGCAGCCCTGCTCTTATTGTGCACATAATGAGCTGCAAGGTGAGAAGGATCTTTCTCATTGGAGTTGAACCTAACAATCAAATTTAATTCCAGTACCATGCCTACAGGTCTTAATTAAAAATACTGCTAACATAAGTTTTCTTATACATGCCCATTCACCAGTGCACAAAGAAGAATTAAATGTCAAGGAGAAACCAGAGATTAACCTGATAAATATCCAACATGTAGCCATAGAGATTGGGATACTCAGACAGCTTCTTCTTGCTGCATTTAAACAGAATATGATAAACAGGATCAAAACGAAACATCGTAGTAAATAACCGAACATCTGCTAGTGTCAAGAAGTCTCCACACAAATATCTTGAGGCAGTCAAATGCACTTCTAAACTATCTAGTGTATTAAATAGACATTCCACTGCAGTTCGATATGCTCCTTGGCTTTGTGCGAATCCACATCTGCATAGAAAAGAAATATAGTAATAACTAATTAAATTAAAGCACCAAACAAGCCCTGAATCTATTCAAGCACTGAATTAATTATAAACACTAGCTCACACAATCATATTCCAAAAGCAATTACATATGTATTTTAAAACATTACAGCTAACGCAATCAAAAGCCAAAAGACTGTAGAGAGGAAAAAAACAAACATACACCCCAGATACGATGGAAAAGGGATAAAGATTTTAGAATGCAAAATCAGCTGTGTATGCTTTCTGTAGACACTTAACAATGGTCCGGAGGTATTATTAAGTGTTAAATTATATGAATTTAGCATGCTTGTGTTATGTTAGCAACATTTCCTCTACAAGTCTTCATATCACGATTTCATCTTTGAATGCCTCTTCTTTACAGTTTGTACCCTATTCCCAGGGCTTCCTCGAACCTCGAACACTTCTCTTTTCCACAATTCATACATGACTAAGGCTCCCTCGAACTTTTCAAGTTGTCTGTATCCTGCTCCTAGGCTTCCTCGAACAGTAGCTCTGATACTGATGTTATATGATGCATGCACTAAAAGAATGAAGAGAAACTGGAAGACATGTGGCACACTTGCATCTTGTGTGTGTCCATCATTTATTAAACAAAAAAAAGTTACATCAAGTGAGGTAGTCATATGTTGTATAACTAAAATGCATTAACTAATTACCGTCATGACCCCCCTTCTGGCACCTTTTGTTGCTTGTAACAAGTGCCGTAGTGGCACAACTAGACATTTGATATCACTATTGTTTGAGGGTTTTTATTTATGGAATAATATTTGGCTCCAGGGGTTTTCTTGATCTAGTTGGATTATTGAGATTTACAGGACTTCTGACACTTGTTACTTGAGTATGTTGCCATGTATATGTTGCTCCATGATTTGTTTCAGGTTGAGAGCTGGGCACCAGCAGGGCATACATGAGTGTTTACAAGAGATCATCGATGGATTTGGTATATGGTTTTGGTTCATTAATCACTTCAGAGCTTATAATTATTTGACGCATTTACTTATGGATTTTATTTTGGACTCATACTCTAATATCTCTTGCAGGTTGTACTGGCAGGTAACCGATCTAGGCATATCAGATCGATCGCACCCCAGCAGCAACAACAGACTTGACATGCATAGTTGGACAGTTGTGCAACTTGTGTCTTGCAGTGATGTTGTCGTCTTGTAATATTTTAAATTCTAATGTTATTTGTGTTCGTAATGTGATTATGTATTCATGATGTGCCTCTGCGATTGCTTTAGTGCCCACAACATGTTGTGTTAATATCTTGACAGTGTTATGCTTAGTACTTGTGATTTGTATGTTAGCATGTATTGGGTCTTGTTGGACCCTAGTTGGAGTTAGTATGTTGGACCTAGTACTTTGGTTAAAACCCACCTTGGGATTGGCATAGTAAACCATATATATATACATGCAGCTTGTATTTAAATATTAAGTATACTAGCAATCGCATGCAGGTTGTGCGATGGAAACGCCGAAAGAGATGCATGGGGGAATCTACCATATGATGAATGAAGTTGGGGGAGAAAATAAGGTGAAGTTGGAGGAAGGGAGGGTGGCAAGTGCAATTGATGGCTGAGGAGAAACATGGGAAGACAAAAGTGTTTCCCACTCTTCGATGTGGGGGTTTGCATCCCAAATGTTAAGAAAAAGTTGGCGAAAAGACATCTGACTTGGATCGGAACCTTGTTGACGAAAGACTGTTTTTTAGTGTAATGGCCGCGGGAAAGCTCCTCCAAAAATTTTCCGCATAAGAGTAACATACATACAATGGCATGTCCTTAACAGGAGGCAACTGAGCAAGGCCGGCGACGAGAATGATGGATCTATTACCAAAAACGGATGTATTGAAGTGGGGAAAAGCTTCACCGAGGTGATAGTCGATCTTAGTAAGTAACTTGGGGCCAATGAAGCTCATCGCATCTATGAGAATGTACTCAACATGTTTGAGGGAGTCTCGAAAAGATGTTAGCGCTTGCCCTTGAACAGGTTTGATATCATCAATCGATATGCGGAGATAAGCATGTAGAGTAGATGCAGAAATGTTGGAGGCGACAACTTCAATAGGTGCAAGAAATAATTAAGGTGCCTTTTTTAAAATGACTAAGATGAGAGTGGTGACATGATAGTATCTATGAGATATGATTTACCAATCCCTGCAGTACCTTGAATTATCAATTTCACAGCAAAAACTAGTGTTTGTACATGAAGTGATGAAGAATAGTATCAAAAACCATTTTTTGTTCAGGTGAAAAAGGAAGAGAAGTTGGTGTGGAGGTTGACTGATAGAAAGGGACTTCAGTACTACCCTTGCATGCTTCAATGAAAGATGAACCGATATTCTGTAAAGTAAGAGGAACATGATGCTCGAACCAATTGCTATGTATGTCAAATTCCCGGTGACCTAGCATTTCTAGGCTATCATGGGCCATGTGATTTCCAAGATGGAGTTGGGATGGAAGCTCCCATTAATCCATTAGAGAGGAAGCCCTATCCATTTCATCTTCAACAACGAATTCCTCTCCCGATGATTGGTCAGGTACAGTGGGCTCTCGGATGACATGCTAAGGTTTATAATTGTTCTACACAAGCTCCTAATTAGAAATAATTTGGTCGCATGTGCTCCCTATGTCTGAAGAAATGTTGCGGAATGGATTGTATAGGAGTTCACTCTAACAGAAAATTTCAAACAAAGTAGATTATAGAATGGGAATTTGATAAAATCTCGGGGAGACACGGAAAATTGTAGCTATATGGCGTTGCTTCCATTTGCCCCCAACACATTTTCTAAAAGACCAGGATCAGGCAACCTCACTAAGTGAAATATACTCCATAGTTGATGGTCGTTTCATGTACACATCAAGAAAGTGAGACAATGCAGCACTCTCTTCGTTTGTTTGAGTGACACGCCGCGAGCCCTTTTTCCCTACATTTAATGAAACAAAAGAACGGATGGAAAAAGAGGAATTTTTTGCAACATGTGACAAGTTTCCTATGCGCACATATCATGCTCAACAACACTCTCAGTTAGCATTCTTCGAAAAGCAACATGTCTGTTTGTTTAGGTCACAACCATCTGAAATTCTTGAGAGCATCTAATTAGGTTTATGATCATTTCTCTTCCTTTGAAGAATATTTTGCAATGTATTTCAACACAACATTCTGAGAAAGTACGAGCTAACAATCAACATTAGCTCTCCAAATGGACAGTATGGGTTGGTTGCGGATGTTCATCCTATCTTTGTTCTTACAAAGTAGATATTGAACCTTCCCATCATCATCAATGACTAAATCTGACTAGGTGCACATTTCCAACGGGGCATTCTATTGACACTAGAGGCCTATTTTTTTTCGCACAAGCACATTTGTTCCAAGCATTTGGTGTGGCATTGAAAATGATTCAACAACTCTTCTAGGTCTGAGAAAGGATCGACAGCTAGTATATGCGGCGTGTTCAACAGGCAAGGGTCAACTTGGATGCATCAATGAATATATTATGTTCGGCGGGAAAAAGGACGAGGTTTCCATGCGTAAATGAACTAGTCAAAATAGTTTTTTGCTTCATTAATAGCGCAGGGGTCTATCCACTCCAACGTGTCAACATTAGGGGCATTTTGAAGCCACAAGAAGCCATGCAAATGTGGAGAACCTCGATGTTGTCACTCGTACATCTATTTATGTAGTTAACATTCTATTTTCCACCCAAGATGCAAACTATTTCCCTTACGTAGATCAAGTCTAACAAGAATACTAAATTATTCAAAAAATATACAGAGAAAATAATAAGTAAAACACCTAAATATAACCGGCCAAAAGATATAAACAACACAAAAAAGATAAAGGATAGAACAAATAACCGGTTTTTAATTAAAATATTTGCTAAATTCTAATCTTCACAGTATGTGGATCTAAACAATGTCAATATTATTTGTAGTTAATAGGCTATATAAGGGGAGAAATTTTTGCCTCAAAAAGATGCCTCACTCCAGAATAAGGCCCATACCACACCAAAACTCAAGTGCAACTTCTGAAATCCATGTTTACTGTCATGAAAACCGTCGTCATGTACGCCAAAACACCCAACAAACCGCTTGCACTGCTGTCCAACTTAGGTACTACCGGCTTTTGTAAAGTTTTTTCATTTTTGGGAGTATGCTACCTCGACTACAAGTATTATTGCTGGAAACAAAATTGTCACGATTGCCAAACACATTGGCTTGCGTAGAGTATGAGGACCAAAAACATTTGTTTCTATTCTGAAATATGATTTAGTGGATAAAAAACGGGGTCCCTAAACGCATGAGAATAATTTAAGGTTTGTTGTAAATGCATCTCCACTTAAAGCATTTAATGATGTTGAAAATGGTGTTCATTGATAAGGGTGAGATTTTTAAGGGTTAAAAATGTAAGTCTAAGGCTTTTATTAAATGGGTAAATGACATATTTTTATAAAAAAAGGAAAAATATTTAAATGGGTTAAAAAAATGTATTATTTAGCATATGCTTCGATGCATATCTATCCTCTATTTCTTAGTTGAATTATTATCATTTAATAAATAAAGTGAGTAAATTGCGAAAGAAAAATGATACTCAAACCTCCTCAACTTACATTTGTAAGATGCATTGTCTATTCCTTATAATTTATAACAATAATGTCTTTTTTAATTCAGATCTTCTTGAAATGTGTAAATTTGTCCTTTTATAAAATATTACGTTACCTTCGCTTTATCTACTAACAGGTTTCATATTGATGAATAATTATTTTATTTACCCAAAAAAAATACATGTTCATTAAATACTACCATATATTGTGATAAATAAGAAGAAAAACTACATTCCAATGGTCAATGAAACGTCAAATTGTAGTTTACTCATTTTTATTAATCATTAAAGTTATTATCTCTATAATTTGGTTCAAAACTAGGTGCATGTGATGTCCAATTGTTTTGGGGGGTTTTATATTCAGTATTGGAAGCAGTGGTGCAAAATCCTACCGACAAGTTTGGAATGATTCTAGGCCACTTAGAGCTACTCTTATATCTTCAGTTCAGGCAATGTTGTTACTGTCGCCCACTGCTCTTCGGTCTTCAGGTTGAACAACGCCACCGACATCGTCGAAGGCAGCGACAACGGACATGGTTGGCACTACAAGTTCCATGCATCTTAGATTTACTTCTACGACTCTAACACTCCTCATTCAATCTAAAAATCAATCCCACCTAGATTAACTGGCCTTGCCCACGATAATATATTACGATCTATGCCAATAGGGGCAATGTCGTATTGGAGGTGGCCCTCTCACTAGCATAAGTGTGATATGTACGGTTTTTGCATTGCGACCTGTTGGTATCTAGATTTAATCTCCTTCACAACTTGAACAGCATCATGAATTTTCACAAGACACTCAAGGATAGATAGATGTGTTGTATGTCGTTTGTAGCCAGCGAAGCACACCTATCTTCTTGTTTGCATTCAAGAACTGAGGGAGTGGATAGCACCTTCAAGAGGGTTTTGATCCAACCCTCACTATTTTAGGTTGTGCCTATCAACCAAGGCAAGAGAACCTATATTGCAGCCCCTATATGGTAAGGAGATGGAGATATCCTTGTGTTTTACATATGATATGGAAGAGGCTTTGTGAAAACATGATCAAGTATCCATTATCCAAACTCAAAGGAGTTGTCACTACTAAATGATGGAAATGTTCTCAAAACAAAGCTAGAGCTGCTAAAGACATGATAAAACCCTGATCAACTTTGTGCATTTTAGTGAAAGGATTGAATTCTTTTTTGGACACACAATGCAAATACAGGGATATTGTAGGTAGGATGAGTTAGTTTAAAATGAATTTTTGATGAGAGATGCTAGAACAAGACTAGTTAGGAGTCATCACCTTCTTTAGGGAACTTTGCAAATGAATTACAACACCTAAACAGCAGAGATGTTTCAATGAATCTGAAGTGCTCTTTCAACCAAGATGTGTGCACACATGGATGCCCAAATCTGCACTATTCCATACAAATTTTGATAACCTGCCTCAAAGGCTTGAAGCAAAATACCAATGACGCATCCAGGAATCCCTATTTAATCATGACCTAAGGTGCACCCAAAGGTTTACAGACAGTCTCATTAATCAAGGACAGTAAGATGATTTTAAATCTGTTTATCTTCTATCAAATGAAAGCTCTTCTGAATACAAGATTGCAAATGCCATTAAACCATCAACCAAAAATGAGACCCTATATGATCAGAGAGATCCTAAACACAAGATTGCAACATGAGCATGAAACACAAATTGAAAACATACTGAAATATAAGTGTATGCAAGCTTTGTCAAGAGATAAAACCAGTTAATCCAAGAATTTAATCAAATGTATCAGCAAGGGAATGTTATTTAAACAATCTCAAAGCTTGTTGATGGCTTTACAGCTGAAACCAACTCAACATGATGAACATTTGATGCAAACAAGAACCAAAATGGCTCTCAGGCAATCTCTCCAAAAAGAAATGGACTTCTTCCAGTTTTTTACATGAAAATTCTTCTCTCTTCCTCCAAATTTCTCAACAGAACCTCCTCAAAATGCCTCCAAAATACATCATATACCCCCTGCCAACTTGGATCCTTGCATCCCAGGTAAAGAATATGCCAAAGGGATCAAATTTGTTACAAAACCCTATCCATTTGATAAAAAATGATATAAAACTGTAAAACAACTCGCCAAATGCCAGAGATGCACAAATATTTTAAAATATTGCATGAACTCGGATCCTTATCCATCCCAGGGTCACGTTTTTGGCATTCCACCATGCCAGCATGCATTTGCAATCATTTTTCACCTTTTACTTCATCATTTGAACTCTGCAACTTTTCATTTTTTACCTTTCACGGGCTGAGGAAAATATTTCACGAAAAACACTATAGGACACCGAATCAGCTCATAAAAATGATGCCATTACACTCAGAAGGCCGAAAGGATGCGAAATCATATAAAATTTCATGTGATTTGGTGCAAAAAAGACGATTCCACACTTCTTGGAGCTTCCATGGCGCCCAAAAACGACAACACTTAGCAACCGCTGATTAGAAATCAACTTTAAATTTGCGCCATCCACGTGTCTGGATGAGATTCGTCATGTAGACTAAGAAATATCTTCTTTGACTTCTAGATAAAGTGGACACGTGCCCAGCTACCGTTGGATCGAGCCTCCAACCTTAAAATGCCTTTTGAACCTTTTCTGACCTCGGGAAAATTTTGAAAATTTTCCCCACTTGCCCTCTAGACGCGCCACGTGTCCTCCTGTGGGCCCTACCAAAACCGCGGACCGATTTGATGAGTTTTGCCACTTTTGAGAAAAGGAAAATTTTCTCAAAATTCTCCGCGCCCCCAAACACCCGCTGCCATTTCTGCCACGTGGCGGTCTCCCATTCGCTGCGGAGCCGACCCCTCCTCCTTTCCTTCATTCCTCCACGAGCATCAAAACTTCATGCGGGCCCGAGCTTTCCTTTTTACCTTTTGAAATGTGCCATGTGTCTCTGTCCTATTGGATGCGGAGCCGACCCTCCAAATTTTCCACGGGTTTAATTTTCACCTTGAGATTTTTCGCCAAATTTGTAAATTTTTCCATTTTCTCCGCGTGCCCCATTTCTCCGCTAAATCCGGGACACGTGTCCACTTTCATTTGACGCGGGCCTATTCTTCATTTTTTACCTTTTATACCAAGGGGAGAATTTCAGAGAAGTTTTCTTCGGCACTCATTCCCATTTCTCCTCCCAGACACGTGTCTCCCTCCTACTGGTCGCGGGCCTTAGGGCAAAAATTTAATTTTGGCATTTTGACGTCAGAAACTTAAAAAAATTTAAAACTTCCGCCCCTTCATTTCATCCCTTGCACACGTGTCGCTTTCCTATTCGATGCGGGCTTTCGGGCCGAATGTTAACTTTAACATTTTGTAGTTAAAAGCTTCAAAAATTTCACAAACTCCGCTCCTCCATGCCAACTTTCTTGGACACGTGTACAATTCTTATTGGAGGCGGGCCTTTGAGTCAAAAATTTCCCTTGAAACCTTTGAGCCAAAAACAATAAAATTTTCCCAACTCCCACGCTGTCCGTTTCATCTCCATGTGCCACGTGTCGCTTCCCCATTGGGTGCGGGCCTTCGGGAAAAATTTGGATTTTGAGAATTTTTGCAAAATGAAAGCAAAAAATCTAAGTGCGACCCGCCACCTAATGATCCTCCAACCAATTATATCGTGCCACATAGGCACACCATTGTAACACTGCGGGGGCGTGTTCAAAATTTTTCCTTTGTCAATTTTTCAAAAAATAACAACTTACAATATTTTCGCGACCACTCCCAACCAATAGAAACCTGCCACGTTAGCATAAATGTTGCAATGATAAACTTGACGGGTAGAACATGCCCGTATGCTCGTCAAAATGCAAAAAAGCAGGGGAGGCCTCTGAAATCGAATTTTTTCACAAGGAAGACAGATTTTTCGGTTTTGAATCCAATGAAACGTGATTTGACGATGATTTAGGCCTGGGGAGTGAAATTCCACCTTCATAAAAAAGGAAACCGATCAAACACGGGTTTCTTTTACGCCTTGGCTAAGGAAAAATATCACAGCCCGTGCAAATGAAAAAGATTAGGGCACAATAAAGGGGAAGCTTGGATTTTGTTTCAAAATAGGGCAGAATAACAACATTATGAGCAGATCAAAGGCATTCAATTGGAAAATGCGAACTGCAGACCACGAGACCAAAAAATGAAACGTTTGTGAGTACATTTGGTCATGAAAAATAAGGCACATTATGCAAACTCAATAATGGGACCAACATTACCCAAGTCAAATATGCCTCTTCAATGCATCTTAAAATTGCTTCAACAACCCTACAAAATTACGTGCCTTACTACCAAGGGAAAACATACCTCTTCAGTGCATCTTGAACTTGCTTCAACGACTCTACAAACCCTTGTATTTTTTACTATTGACGTAACATTGCACCTCCTTTTGGTGAACGGTCTATACAATATACCTAGTAAGACCTTTTTAATTCTACAATCAGTGGAAAGATATAAACAACAATGATAAAATGTTCGCAAGAGAAATTAAAATGTATTAAAGGATAACATAGAAATATTAAAATCCTAAGAAAAAAGAATTATAATGAAAGTAAGGAATAAAAATTTGCAAAAGGAAAAGGCTCAACTTAAATTTGAAACCTAGTTAGATATTTTGTCCATGTCAAAGAAGACTGCACCCGGGATATGTACGTCATGTACAGCCACCAGAGAAATCACTCATCCATAACATATTAAAAGATATTAATTATACTGGAAACCCAAAAAGAAGATTAGGAAGTTGTGGCAAAAAAGGGGGCAAAAGATTTGATATACCTATGGATTGATTAATATTTTAGCAGCTCACAACTATGAGGATGATGATGGATAACTATGGAAGTTGCGGCAAGGATAGTATTGCACCCAAACGCCTACAAAAACTCTTTGCCCATTGTGAAGACAAATTGTATGTTTTTAAATCTACGGTCATGAGAGTGGAGGTTAGCAAGAATGCCAGGTTGGGCTACCAGCTCATTGAACAGGATGCAAAATCATCCACCTCCAACATGATAAGATCCCCCACCAGTCCTTCCAAAACAAAAAACTCTCCAACCATTTTTGTCATGTTTCAACGACCCAAAAGATCATGACCTTTGTTACCTATGTTGCTTGTAAGAAGGGGAGGGGGCTTTCCGCTTGTGAAAACGCCTTTCGACGTAATAATTTAAAAATAGGCCTACTTAATTAAGAAAAGCAAATCAATACATAGACATATAGCCAAATTTAGAAACCATATATGTTGTAGAATCTATATAATGCCCATTACATTTCTTCGTATCACCATTCGAAATTAATCTTTAATTGAAGGTGTTGTGAATTTAGAAATGCAATGGCGTCATCCACACTACTATCCAAGCTTTGCTCCTGCATGATTACGTTGGTGATATGTTTTCAATTCCTTGCAATCACAAGTTCGACTTCCCTTGGAGTGAGGCCCAGATGGATTATAGACAAAGCAACTAGACGCAAATTAAGCTCACCTGCATCAACTGGGTGGGGAATCTACAGCCGAGATTGCCTAGTAAGACCTTTTTTATTCTACAACTAGTGGAAACATATAAACAACAATAATAAAATATTCGCAAGAGAAATTAAAATGTATCAAAGGAGAACATAGAAATATTAAAATCCTGAGAAAAAAGAACTCTAATAAAAGTAAGGAATAAAAATTTGCAAAAGGAAAAGGCTCAACTTAAATTTGAAACCTGGTTAGATATTTTGTCCATGTCAAATAAGACTGCACTAGGGATATGTACGTCATGTACAGCCACCAGAAAAATCATTCATCCATAACATATTAAAAGAAATTAATTATACTGGAAACCCAAAAAGAAGATTAGGAAGTTGCGGCAAAAAAGGGGGCAAAAGATTTGATATACCTATGGATTGATTAATATTTTAGCAACTCACAGCTATGAGGATGATGACGGATAACTATGGAAGTTGCGGCGAGGTTAATATTGCGCCCGAATGCCTCCAAAAACTCCTTGCCCGCTGTGAAGACAAATTGTATGCTTTTAAATCTGCGGCCATGAGAGTGGAGGTTAGCAAGAATGCCAAGTTGGGCTACCAGCGCATTGAACAGGATGCGAAATCATCCACCTCCAACATGATAAGATCCCCCACCAGTACTTCCAAAACAGAAAACTCTCCAACCATTTTTGTCGTGCTTCAACGACCAAAAAGATCATGACCTTTGTTGCCTATGTCGATTGTAAGAAGGGGAGGGGACTTTCTGCTTGTGAAAACGCCTTTCGACGTAGTAATTTAAAAATAGGTTTGCTTAATTAAGAAAAGCAAATCGGTACGTAGACATATAGCCAAATTTAGAAACCATATATGTTGTAGAATCTATATAATGTCCATTACATTTCTTCGTATCACCATTCGAAGTTGATCTTTAATTGAAGGTGTTGTGAATTTAGAAATGCAATGGCGTCATCCACGCTACTATCCAAGCTCTGCTCCTACAAGATTACATTGGTGATATGTTTTCAATTCCTTGCAATCACAAGTTCAACTTCCCTTGGAGTGAGGCCCAGATGGATTATAGACGAAGCAACTGGACATAGAGTTAAGCTCCCTTGCATCAATTGGGTGGGGAATCTACAGCCGAGATTGCTAGAAGGTCTGAACCAACATCCCACCTCCTCCATCGCCACCAACATCAGCTCGCCCGACTTCAACTGCGGTCACCTCATGTATTCCATCCACATGCTCACCAGGCCTTACTACACAGAGTCAACTGTAGGTCAACAGTTCAAGTCCCTCTTCCTCACTGTGTAGGCCGAGGCAATAGAGCTTCACAACTCTATCCTTCTCTGGTTGACTCACCTCCAAGTGTACAAGCACATGGCGGATGAGTTGGCACTCTACAGTGTGATGGTAGTGGAGAAAAAACACGTCAGTAAGCCGCAGTGGTGCTGCTCAACGACAAATGGCAACGGCTTTGAGAGGGAAGGTTAACAAGAATGCTAGGTTGGGCTACCAACTCATTGAACAGGACGCAACATCATCCACCTCCAACGTGAAAAAAAACCCCACCAGTCCTTCCAAAACAGATAACAGTCCAACCATTGTGCGTCGTGTGTACGGCAGAGTGGTGTCCGTTCTTCAATGACCAAAAAGATCATGACCATTGTTGCCTATGCCACTTATCAGAAGGGGAGGGGGCTTTCCGCTTATGAAAATGTAATGTCCCCAAATTAGGGAAATTCAATATTAACCCAAATTCAATGAAACCCTTATGCAAATTATCCCGAAGTATTCCAATGACTACTATTCCTAACTCAAAATGGAATTAGAACTAGAGGAGGAAAGTGGAATAAATCGGAAAATAGCTAGAACGCACTAAATTAGCACCAATCTGATTATACACAGTTGAATGTAATTAAATAATCAAACCCCAGACTGCTGCAATCTTCTAAAATAATTTCCGTTCCACCAACCATGCAAAATACTTCAAACTTTGGATATTGGGGTTATAAAATATGAAGTTTATGAATGTAAAATCAGAATTAACTCAACTTCAACCAAAAGTGCATAAATGGCCCTCTTACTATTTCGCCCAGCACAATTAGGGTTGATTATGCATGCAATAACACCCCACTGATCACCAAACCTTATGCACAAGCTCATAAAAATATATAGAATCAGATCTGAATCTTTTATGCAAGTTTTATGCACCTAATATGCTGAAAATACACCCTTACCCAATCACCTAGGGCACCGAAAATACAACAGCAACTTAAAGCATCAAATCAATACCAAGACAAGTGAGATCCAACTCGTTAGAGCATAACCGCATTACCAAAATTGCCACCAAGTAATTCACCACCAAAGAAGGATAAGATCAATGCACAATATTCAAATTTCACGTTCACATCAAGTCGCTAGGGCACAAGAGAAAAACAGACCAACAATCATGCATGAATGGATCCTTCAACAACTTGCTTGGGTCTTCAATTTACCAATAACAAGGTGGTGTTATAAAACACCTTTAGTAGAACATCAATGGGCATGCATCCCTTTCCTTCAAGCACGAAGAAATGACAATACTCATCATCAGCATACCCCCATAATGGAAGAGGTGATGTGACTTTATATTCCTCCCTCCAAGAGTGGCTCTCCAAATGGGCCCTTTCTTTGCCCAATATTCCCTTAGAATGGCAACTCACTTTAAGGGTAAGTGAACATTAAAAAGGGATGCTTCATCATGTAGAACATATCTCCTTTTTTTAATATTTAATTCACCTTTTTTAACTCGATGATTAAAATCCCCAAAAGGTAAATTTAATTATTTTTTAATGAGTTCAAAGGAGTTAACAAATTAGTGGTGAAAAATAATATTTTACCCAAATTTATTCTTTAGTCCATGGGGAAGGAATGGACTAAAGGTCTTCAGTACCTGTTTAGAAGTGTCCCCGAAAAGGGGGCATTACAAAAACACCTTTTGTCGTAATTAACAAGGCACATAGGGGGATGACATCTGAGCATGTGGGTTTTTTTATCAAGTGAAATGATTAAGATCTTTTTAAAGATTTTGTCAATGGAAAACCTAATCATTTGGTTAGTTGACTGGTCGAAAGAATAAAGAACAACAAACAAAGAGAAGAAGACTATGAGACCACATGGAGAATAATGGAGGGGACTCTTGGATTCTCTTTGCTATCGTGATTACAGCCTTTAATGGTGGTTATACTTGCTAATTTTAGACCTCTCTGGTTTAATCAGAACATGATGGGAGGAAAGAATGAGAATAAAATTGGAAAAGGAGAAAATGAACGGGGACACATGAATGCACAGATCAAGAGCAAGCCAAAAGGTGAAAGATAGCACAGCACTCATATTCAAACCCATTTCTCTTTGATTCAGGTCAGTAGTGTTTTTCTAATGTATTACGGAAGATGGGAAGTGTTATGTTGAACATACAAGGGGTGTGAGACCATTAGTGCCCAAGGTTACGGCACTTTCCTAGGGAATCCAAGAGCAATGCCCTAACTATGTGCAATTGGCCCTAACCTTGAGATCTCTCTCTCCCCTTTCACTCTCTCCTCTTAAAATATTGCTATGTTGTTATTTCCATGAAATTTTATTGCATTTTAAGCTTGAGCTGTTTTAGAAATCTGTAGGATGGTGAAATGTGGAATTTCGTTGTGATTGCTCATTGTTGAAACACCCGGACACCTGTGCCCTAAGATGGCAATGGTGTTAAGAGCTAGCTACCCAGTGCATTAGCATTTAGGCTTGGTTAAATGAGCTCGTTCTTGTGAAAACTATATTTTGCTGCCATGTGTTTGGTTAGCATTCTTGTCTTATGTTGCTATTTCCTTTTTGTGCATTGTGTTATCCCTACAGCATGTCATGATCTTAGCTCCAATGGAGCTTCCATCACATTTTTATGCTGACGGATGGGATGGCATGGGCCACCAATAGTTGGGCTCAGGTTATACCATTTTACCTCTTCTTCTGACAGCACCAGCACTATGGATGTACCCTGAAGAAGATCTTATATCACTCCATTATTAATTGCTGGGAGTGCATGCTTGTTTGACTCTACTCTATGCACTTGGGATTGTACCTAATTCTTAAATGTTCTATATCTGCAAAAGATTTATTCTTCCTTCGTGACAGTGTGGGGTTACTTGACTGTTCTAGGCTTATTGAAACGGTATTGGAAACCTTCTTAAATCACTGTTATTGGAATCAAAGATACTGTTCTGATGTTTGAAAAGGAGGAGACCTAGGTGCTGCTATGCTTTGTACAGTCTTGTGTAAACTGGAGCTGAGAGATCTGTTATTTAGTTCAGTTGTGAACATATGATATATGCAATGAGACCTATGTCCAACTGTTCAACGTCGTGCAGTCCTATCAGACCTTTCTTTCTTCATATAACTTCTCTTGGACCTCTGGATTCTCCTTAACTTCAGTCCACTGACAGGTAATGTAGATTGTGGGAGTATCGTAAGAATGAATTGGAATGACAAGCTCAGAACTGTAATATTGAATGTCTCAGGCCAATTATAAAATTTGGTGTACTTCTGGTCTTAGCTCTCTTCTTTATCTGGAAAAGTCTACAATTGCTAAAGACGGTAATGTACCTTCTATTTGACTTGACATGAATGGAAAGCATAAATGTGGACTGTTGATTTAGTGATCCCTGTGTTTGTTTTCATGCTAGACTGATCTGATGATAAAAATAAACGTAGCATGTGGTTTTTGCTGTAGTATTGCAGTATTTTTCGAGGTCCAATCTGTTCTGGAGTTTTGCAATGTGGAAATACCCCTGATCTCTACCTGAGTCTTGAAGCATCATCAAACAGAGATCCCACCTGGCCATGTAGTTGTTGTTTCTCATTTTTTATGGGCTATTTCTTAGAGGTCTTTTCTAATATGATGTGGTATTTCACCCATTGATCTCTGCCTTATGTTATGCCCAACATATTCAGCTTGAATATAAGGTCAAGAGGACTGTTGGACCCTGAATGGAAGGTGTACCTTGCTAGAAAGTGCACTATAGCACCATTTTGGACTGTATATCTGTAATTGTTGTAATTCTGGGTTGGAGATAGCATTCTTACCACTTTGTTATGCACAGTCCCCTCTCAAGCAATGTTGGTTTGTCTCGGAGATGGGAAAATTAAACAATGACACTGCCCTTCTCCTGACTGAATCATATCCCCCTCAGTCATGGACTTGTGGCATCAATCTCATTCATTTGGTTCAGTAAGTTTTGTTGCTTGTCTTTAGTGACTGAAGTAACCATATCATAGCTGTAATGTATATATCAGTGACTCTGATTTATCATTAGGGTTGAAGGCTTGATCAAGTATCTCTTCCTATTCTCTAATTCTTATACAAAAGAAAATTGCTGTTCTTAGGATGTTTATATGATTCCTCAAATGAAAATTATGGGTCTATATTGCAAGGCCAGGGGTTACTAGATGATATTCCTTCCGTTGATCTTGGGCTCATTATTGAATCAATGGCTATGTTTTCCTTCTAAACTTAAATGTAACTTCTAAAACTGGCCTACACTTTACTGATATGAACATGGACAGAATATCATTGCTTTTTATCTTAAATTGATCTTATCTTTCTGCTACACTACACTAAAATTCAGTAGGAATGCCTATTCTGGTCCTAACCCTATCACAAAGTTCAAAGGACTGCTCTAGCTGTAAGATGATTGAGATAGATGGTAAACATATTCTTATTGTGCTAGACGGTAATGTATATGGTTGATCTATAAACATTCTCTTATTGTGATTGACGGCAATGTATATGGTTGATGTATTAAGGAAATGAACCTTACATAGGAACTAATCTCAAGAAACCTACTTGCGGAAAGAATGTTGTAATCAAACTATCTGTTGGTTTACTTAAATCCAAGTTGGTGTTTTCTTGAGGGGCAAATTGTTACCTTGACAGTGTGAGTCACACTCAGAACTCTTCTGAGGGCTACTACTTCAGAGCATGATAAATTATTCATCTAAAGTGGGTAAAACAAGGGTTTGATTCCTTAATACTTGAAGGTGGACATTTAAAGTATATTCTGTAACGTGTACATTGACACTTTAAGAACTAGGGTTTTCTGTCAAGATTATCTAAGATCAATCACACTGTTCAAGGACCCACTCTAGCTGTGAACCTTAGAAACTAGATTGCCCGGTCATGGGAAAGTGGTTGAGTCGGTAAGGGTATCCACAGGTTTTGGTTTCAGTTAAGTAATTGTGGGCCTACTTCCTATTAACTCCACTACTCGAAGTTGACTCCAAGAGGGTTTACATGTAAAAAGAAATTCCAGTTCAGTTTTTAGTGATGTTAAGATTACATGTTAGTTAATGTTTATACAATGACTTACTAGTTTCATTACATAAAATGGAAAGATTCAGAAAGGAAAAGTGACTACAAAAATAATGTTAAAATAGGTTATAAAAAGTTCGGGGATTGGGGGGCTGGACGGATCATTATTAAAAAAACGAGAGCTGTAGCAGTGGATGCTGTGTTATTTTGCAACAGAAATTAAAATGCAAAATTCTAATACTTTGAATAAGTCAATATTAATAAATTTGAATGAATACATTTATATCTAGGTAGCCGATACATGCCCTAGGGCTTGCAAGTACGGGTCCAGTTCGTTGCGGGTTCGCGGTACGGGTCCGGTTCGCAGGGGATACGGGTAGGGTTCTTCCTGCAGGGTCCAGGTACGACCAGGTACGTTGGTATGGGTACCCGGCCATACCCGGACCTTGCAGGAAGAACCCTGCCCGTACCCAGCCGTACCCGCCACGTTTTGGACTTTTTTTTTTTTTTAAAATTGTTTTTTGGTCGAAAAAAAGTCAAACCGACTTTTTAAACAATAAATTATTCTTTTAAACCCTAATTTGTGCCCCCAAACTCTATAACAACAACAACAACAAGTCATTTACCTCACATTTGCATTCTTGCCTCTTATTTGCATACTTGACTCTCACCTTCAATTTTTCCACTATTTTCAATTGCTTAGGGTTGATTTCAAGTGCCATTTAGTTGAAGGAGCTTGCAATAAGTGCCAAAGAGTTCAAGGAGCTTGCATTATTGGTGTTGGGTGTATTGAGGTAAGTATTTTGTGATTTTTTTAAGGTGTTTTAGTTTTTATTTAATATTTAATATTTAATTATTTTTTAGTTGTTTTTTTTGTTTGTTTTTTGTTATTGTTTTAAGTTTCATTTTTTTACATTTGATTTCATTTAAATTTTAATTTTAAAGTTTCAACATTGTCTCAAGACTAAATTTGTTTTCTTTTTTTTTAAAATGCATTGTGTAGTTAAAAACTTAAAATGGCTGCGAGTTCTAGTTCTATGGGTCAAGGTAGTAAAGGTGTCCTTAACAAAAAGTGATCTATCCTCCCCCCTTTGGAGCCATGTCAAACAACTAGAACAATTACCAAGTGGAGCGCGCTTTATTTGGGTTTGCTCACAATGTAATATGCAATTTAAGAGCTCCTACAGTCGGGTGAAAAGCCCATTTGTGTGGGGCTATTGGCCACGGAATTAGAACATGTGGAGGGTTGGATGGAAAGGGGTTGCCACGTGCAAAGACCCTTGCATACATCAAAGAGCAGGAGGAAGCAGATGCAGCAGTTGCATTAAAATCCAATCATCCTATGGCAAGAAAAGGAAGATCACATAGCATTAGCAAGCCACATGTTTCTCCTTTTGTTGATGTTGTGGCCCCAGATCACCCATTTTTGTCTGCACCTATTGCAACTGGAGGGGAAGAGGATTCACCTCTTTCTCATAAAAGAACAAAAGATGTAGGCCCATTGGAAAGGGCATTCCAGAATGAAAGAAGGGACATAGCTAACCAAAGTGTTGGACGCTTTATTTATGCATGTGGTGTCCCATTTAATGTTGTTAGATCAACCATACTGGCAAGATATGGTGAGATGTATTAATGAAGCCCCTAAAGGGTACATTAGCCCAGGGTATGAAAAGGTGTGCACCACCTTATTGTCAAAAGAAAGAAAAAAAGTTGAAGACTCATTGTTACCCATCAAGAATCAATGGCTCGAAACAGGAGTGTCCATCGTTTCTGACGGATGGAAAGATACAACAAATAGGCCATTGATCAATGTGATTGTGAGGGCAAGTGAAGGATGTGTCCTAAAGGGGCAATGTTGTCCAAGTTTCTCAGGGCTATTGATTGTGAGGGGCAAGTGAAGGATGCCCAATTCATTGCCCAATTCATTGCCAACATCCTCATAGAATCTATTGAGGCGGTGGGGCCTCAAAATGTTGTCCAAGTTGTAATGAACAATGCAAAAAATTGTAGAGCTGCAGGGTTGTTGGTTGAGGCACAGTATGGACACATATTCTGGACACCTTGTGCGGTTCATTCCCTCAACTTAATGTTACAAAAATTGGGCACAAAAATTGCTTGGATCAAACAAGTATATGAGGAGGCAAGTGAGATTCAAATGTTCGTCAGCAACCACCACATGTCCCAAGCCATCTTTCGTAAATTCTCGACATTGCAGCTATTGAAGGTAACCCGTAACATTCTAATTTCAGATTTTTAAGGTAACCCGTAACATTCTTTTTAATTTTTTAAAATAATTATTAGTTTTTAAAATTCATTAAATTAATTTTATAAGTTTGTAATTTGTAGAATTTCGAATGTTTTAAATTTACTTGTCTTAATTTTATTTCTTTTGATTTCTTATTAGGTTGTTGAGACTCGATTTGCCTCACACACGCTCGTCTTGAGACGGCTTGTGAAGGTGCGAGAGGCATTGAGTGGCTAGAAATGGTTATCAGTGACCTTTGGAGTATATGGAGGCAAGCAAACAGTGAGAGGGCTAGAAATGTGAAATTGTTGATCCTGGATGAAGCATGGTGGGATCGTGTGGATTACTTGCTTAGTTTTACTGAGCCCATCGTGAGTATGTTGAGATTTGTTGATATGGATCATCCATGCATGGGTGAGATTTATGATGGAATTGACTCAATGATTGAGTCAATTAAGACCATCATAAATGCCAAAGAGCAAGATCCTACAGAGACCTTCAAAGAAGTGCAGTCACATCTCAATGAAAGGTGGAACAAAATGACTACTCCATTGCATCTTCTTGCTTTTGCCTTGACTCCAAAATACTATAGCGCAGAGATACTTTCTTTGCCTAGGAGGGTCCCACCATATAGGGATGTTGAAGTTAGTGAGGGGTATAAGGCGGCATTTGCTAGAATCTTCCCAGATCCAGAAGTAGAAGACATGGTTAGAGGTGAGTTTGTGAATTTCATATCCTCCAGGGATCACTCCATTAGCGCTCTTCGTGACAAATACAGGATGGATGCTTATTCGTGGTGGTACCTCCATGGACAAGCATACACCTACCTCATGCCACTTGCAATAAAAGTTTTATCACAAGTAAGATTATAATTTTTTTAATTTCTTAACTCTTTCTTTTTTACTTTTATAAATTTAAAATTTTAATTTTGCATTGATTTTGCGGCTTGCCTCAATAGGTTGCGAGTTCTTCTTTAGCTAAGAGGAATTGGGGTACATATTCATTTATCCACTCGGTTAACCGCAACAAGTTGGGAGCAAAAAAGGCGGAGGATTTGGTCTTTGTGCATTCTAACCTGCACCTTCTATCACATAAGAAGGATGAGTACAGGAAAGGGCCAACAAAGTGTTGGGATATAGACCCAGAGACTCCAAACTTGGATGTTCCCATTGCCCAACTTTCATTGCTAGACCCGGACCTAGATAGTACTTTGCGTGAGCTGCAAAGTGGGGCTAGCGGGAGCGGCATTGCTGATAGTTCTGGTTGTACTCCTGGTGCTTGTGGTTCTAATGAACCACGTGATGGTAGTGATGCTCTCGTTGAAGACATTGGAGAAGATGTAGAGCCATTAGACTATTACTAATTAGAATGTTGATGTATCTTCATTTTTGTGTTTACAATGTTACATAATGATAATACATTGTAACATTTTGATTTGAACAATGTACTGCTTATAAGTTCGAACAATGAATTATCAATATGTTTTAACTTTTGTCGCTATTTCACCTATGTATATTTCAGATTTGTTTAATCTATGCATGTGTAAGGCTGGAATTTTGCTTATCTTGTTACTTTTCAAAATATTTTTAATATTTTATATGTATATTGTAGTGCCGTACCCAAGTGCCATACCCGGGCCCCCAAAAAAATTGCCGTACCAGCGTACCGGATCCCCATACCCGTACCGTACCGTACCGGCTACCTAGATTTATATCTATCATAGATATTAAAACTTATTGAATGCTTTAAAAGAATATACTACTTAAAACAGATATTGATAAGGTGGATTTAAGAAATTATCTAATCATAATCATATTGATTATCTAGTCTTAACAAAAGGATTAACCTAAACCTACTCCTAACAATGAGAGTTGTAAAATGACACTTTGGGTTTGGAACTTCAAATCATAGTAGCTAGTAATTTACTAATGACTTGTCAATAAACGTATAACTTGACTTTATCTCTAAAGGATGAAAAATATCTTAATTGTCTTGTGTATTAAGTAAGCATGAAATCTAAGTCCCATAATTTTGGTTGATTTTACTATAACTATATAATCTTAGGATGGCTACGAGAAGGGTAATAATTACTTCATGCCGAGAGTCGTTAAGTAATCATTATCCTTCCCATAGGGGTTCTAAGACAGAACTGTTGGCATACACTCAAGTTGAAAGGTGATACATAGAATGTAGGCCTTCTTAATACATGAGCTAAAATCATTAACTATCGAGATGTGATCCAGATAATTGTGTAGAGATGACTATGTAGTGATGGGACAAGTTTATCTTGAATTTTGTGTGGTCACAGAACTAAGCACACAAATCATAGCTTGAAATCTTTGGCCTTAGTAGTTTACTAGAAAAATACATTGTCAGTTCACCGAGCTCCAATACAATGGTGTGAGATGCTAGATGAAACTTAGTTTATGATCTTCAAGTAGACATTTACAACTACATCAATTCTCAAACCTAGTTTAATAGGTTATCCAATTACATACAAGTTGTGTACACTAGGTTAGAGTGATGATAAAGGGGATCAGGTGGATCTAATTGACCTTTACAATTGCACCTAGTTATGACGTTATCCAATGGATTGTACAATTATTTCTTGATGGATTATTATTTTTGTCATATAAAATCATGGAAGGCATGAAATGGAGTTAAGGGGTTTGTTTTAAAAGAAAAACATTTCCCTTAATTTTGAGTTATTATAACATGAATGTTACATTTTGGTATAATAACTTAAGGTTTACAGGTCTTAGAAACAATGGGTCCTTATGCTAACACAAATTTTTATTCTTGTCTAACAAAATACAATGGTTTGGAAGAGTTGTTGCCAATAATCAACTTGCTCGGGCTGAGGCAACAACAACCCAGAAATTAGATGAGATACTTGTTGTCATGTAAGAAATTCATAATCACATTGATGTTCTGGAACATCGGATTTTGGTTGAGGATGAGGACATTGAAAGTGAGGAGAGTGTGAAGCTTCAGGTAAAACCAAATGCATTGGATCCTAGTGCTGATAATAATAATGTGAATGTAGTGGATCCTAATACTACAAATCATAATGCAAATGTTGTAAATAACAACATAAATGTTATAGATCTTAACACAACAGATATGAACTAGCCTAGGAATAAAACAACATGTTTGATAGAAGAATTGTCAAACAATATTAAGTGTATCAGTCCCCAAAAAATTTATGGGACAAATCTAGGCGATGGAGCTGAAAATTAGCTCAACGAGATGGAGAGGAATTTCACCATCAGGAACTTTTCTTAACAAAGTAAGGCAATTTGGGGTGTGTATTAGCTCTCACAAAAGGATTCCTCATGGTGGGAAATACGAAAGATATAACTAGGAGTTGATGTATCTAACATCATCTGGGATCAATTCAAGTTCTATTTTAGACAGCGTTGGTTTCCACAATTATACTATGAGAGAAAGATGTAAGAATTTGAGATCTTAATTTAGGGAAAGTTGACTGTAACAGACTACTAGGAAAGGTTTACAAAGTTGGTTAAATAGGTTCTTCAATATCCAGCTGATGATAAGTTTCGCATTAGAATATTTATCATGGGACCTAATCCCATAATAGGTGGGGAAGTGGATGTACATGGTCCTTCAACCATAGTGGAAGTTTTTGAGAAAGCCATTCATCAAGAACAGAAGCTGCAGGCTATATCTACTCACCATGATGAGAAAAGGAAAAATAATTTTAGCTCACCATTAACACTAGCACCAAAGAATACTTGAGAGAAGAAGGTTGGAAATAAATCCAAAAATGAGAAGAAATATACAGGAGCAAAACCTACTTCAAACCATAAGAAAAATGGTCAAAAGAGCACAATAGTCGATGAAAATAAAACTGAAAGCAAAGGGAAATTATTTGGATTCATTAAGTGTGGTGGTAATCACTCTGCAAATAATTTTCCTTTGAGAAACAAATACAACAATCAGTAGTAGAGATTAAGAATGCGTTAACTTTGGCAGTTTCGGTTTCATGGTGTTTCCAGTTTCTGGCAAGTTAGAGAGAGAGCGCGTATGAATATCAGTATCAGTATGAGAATGAAGCAAAAAAAAAAGAGAGAGGTGGTTTAGGCCCTGTAATTCTTTGCTGGGGCTGGCGCAGACTTGGACTTGCAAATGTGAAGTTCTGTATATCTGTATTGTAAAAGCATATGCTTATGAGGTGCAGAGAGAGAGAGAGAGAGAGAGAGAGAGAGAGAGAGACCTGTAAACCCCATTGTTGATGTTGGGGTAGATGATGTTATTCCATTTTCATCAAACATGCATCTCTGTTTCGACCCAAAAAAGAAAGGTGGCGAAAGGTCCAATTGAGGATGGGTGGCAAGGTTGTTAAAATCGGAATTCCACATAAACCCATGACTATCTGAGCTTTCGTATATTAACAACGTCGTGGGTCAGACTGGATCCTTAGAGCATGGGAACACATGGCACACCCATCGTAAATGACAATATCCTGCGAAAGTACACCTCTCGAATACATGTTTTTAAAACCATAAACCTTGTCAACGGTGGGGGAAAGCTGCTTCTCATTTTAACATGCACGTGATATCTCATTTCACTGAAATGTCCCAAATGCCGTTGGAAAATGCCAAATGGCGTATGCAATGATAACAACTTGAGCGAGTTTAAGGCCTTTCAGCATGCCCCTAAAAATCAAATATAGCGGTGGGAAATAACTGTCGTGTCCAGTGCAGACCAACTTGAGCAAGTGAAAAAAAACTATCTAAATATACGCGTCATCGACCTATTGAAGGCGCTATCACGTTTTTTTTTATGAGCCGGTGGCATCTCAGGGAACGAGCATAACCAACTATCTTTAGCTTCACATAGAACCAGAAATGCTACAACTTAGCATTTCTTTCGCAATGCAAAACTAGAATACCAGGGGGATGACCCTCAAAATCCACCGTCAACCTCATAGTTGGCCTAATGCCTACTATGGGTTTAGCATTGACACCTCTCATTTACTCATGCGCATCCACTCATACGTCCACCAGCTTACCACCTTGAAAATTGATGCTTCGAAATAGAGGTTTATACATATGGTTCAAATGAAAAATCATTACTGATATCCAGGGATACCATTTCTAGTGGCGAATATTCATAATATGGTGAATATTCCATTTTTGAAAAATTTGAAAAGGTGAATTTTCATGGCACGGGTCAGTGACCTGTTCGCCTAATACCAATTACCAGTTTACCCTTTGTGGTCACTTCATGGGTTATGCTTCACCTACTCCTTAAAACTATCCCTTATATACGTGACTATATTATTCACTTAGGTAGGACTACTACTCAGCTCACTCATACCAGCTTTGGTGGGCATATGTATCTATCAAGTACAGTAAACACACAACTAGGAAGGCGAAGGATATCAGACGTGTGACAAGAGGGCAGAGGGTGCAGACACACGACAAAGATGCTTTGTTAATGCCACGATAGGAGTGCGGAGGAAGTAGACCCGTGTGATTCAGATAAGTTCAAAGTTAAATCTTGCACAACATAGAGATTTTGTTGTTGCGCGACTTTTTAGATGATGCAGTAGTCGCTACAGATGCGTAAGAACAAAAGATTTGCAATGTCATGCATCAACAAGGTTGTTATATCACGTCATGGTACCTGTGTTGATGCATGATAGTTGAATATCAACTATGCACGCATGGATGTAGCCTTTTGTCAGCACTACTTAAACAACACAGATTACAAAATTTTATTTTCAAACAAGAACCCATGAAATTTTTCAACAATTCCTGAAGTGAAAGGAAGTTCCGAGGATCTCTATTCGCTAGGCTATTTTCCACCTCGTAATTTCTAGGAGGTCTTGCATGTTAGGAATGAGTTCCCTATTTGTATGCTAAATGGTTCCAATTGCCTTCATTCTTTTCTTTAAAATATTTGTCTTGGCCCTTAAGTGGCAAGATCACCAAGCCCAGTCACGGGTACTTTCTAACCATAGCAATAGTGGAATCCAAAGTTAGGATATAGTTACTTTAAGGCTTCGACAAGTTCCACCCCCAATACTTAGGTTCTGGTACACATCTGCATGGGCGATATAGTAAACCATACATGTCAAAATGAAAAAAAGATACTTTGGCAAGAAACAATCCATTAATCAACTTCGAAGAGTGACTACAAGTCACTTTCAGATAGTGGATGCTTTGAGCTATTACCACCTTCAACAATCATTTCCAAAATGGGAAAATCAAGAATATCAAGATGCGAGCTTGAAATCCAGTACAAAAATATCGAGAAGTAGCACTTGTATCTGCATTAAAACATTAGAGACTGTCATCGCTTTGCTAGAACTCAAAAGATTGTAATCTATGACAAAAATGAGCAAAAATAGTTAAGTTTGTCTCTTTCCAAATGAAGAGAAGGATTTCCACTTTGAAAACATGTCAAACTTAGGTGAAGGCCATCGACACGTCGGGCCCATCCCTTAGTAAGATATGATGCCTATAGAAAGGTTAAGGCTGAAAAAATCATGAATCGAGCCTAAATGATTTAAGCTTTTTGACAAAACCATAAAAGGTGCATAAGAGTTTCAATTCAACCACAAATGGGTAATAAAGATCTAGAACACCTAATTGAATGAGCCTATAGCCAGGAGGTAAAACCTAATGAATAATACACCGAATGAAATGTGCAAGCTTTGGCTCTAAAATTGTCGACTAGATAGTAAAGAATTTGCTTTGCTAACAAAAAATAGAAGAATGCAAGGACCAACATGAGTTAAATTTGTCCACAATGGGAAGCTTGGGAGACAACAATTCATGGCCCTTACTCGACAAGTAATTTTTTAATGGTGTATCTAGAAACCATTTCCAATCCTTCCACCATGGCCTAGAGGAAACAACCCCAATCATGTGTGACATGTTATGCCATAGCTTTCACAATTGTCTGAAAAGATCCTTGGTCACTAATGGCCAAAGAGAATTTGAGCTTAGATTCTAGCCAGGACATGAATCTTCTGAGCTATTGGCTATAAATGTCTTGCATGGTGTGAATCCCTCGTCTGAAATGTTTGAGGGCGCACACCCATGAAACCTCCACTAAGGGCATATTGTAAAAGTTAACAACCAATGACCACCACACCAAATGAAAATTGAAGGAGAGGCTATTTATGAATTCATCTCTATCCCATAGAAGTCGAGGTTTAATTTTTTCCCAAGGCTTTCAAATGCTTTTAATAACAAAGGAGACCACCACTTTCACTGGGGCTTTGTTGATGAGTAGATTTTGAATATCTAAACCCTTCTAGGTCTTGCAAATTTACGGAGCAGATTTCGAAATGCAACTGTGCATAAGGATTTTCAAAGCCATTGGACCCTCAATGGCCCAAACAATCCATTTGGCACAAAGGGAATTTCCTTGACACCCAATTTCTAATAGTTTTAGGCCACCATACTCCTTAAACAAGAAATAAATTTCCTAAATGACTATATGTGATGACAGCATGGCAGGTCAAGACGATACAAAGTCGTTTGTAGAGTAAAACGCAATGGAAATAACTCTAACACAACAAAAATTGCATTATCTTAGAGGCCTTAACGACATCTACAATTGATTCCCTTTGTTGGGGTTGTTACTAAGCTTGTAACAAACTTAGAAAACTAAAAGGGATGGTGTTTCACGAACTCTAAAGGCTCTTTTTTTTACATATTCAGCAGAGGCTCTACTCTCACCAAAAGCTTTATGAAAAAGTCCACCAAAAGACTCTTTAAAAGCTCCCAAAATGAGGCATTGGGAAGGATTTTATAAACCTTCATTCCCGCCCATTTGGATTTTGAATTTCCTTCTAGAATCCTCTCTTTATCCTATGTTTGTGCATAATCATAGCACCCCTGATTGTTTGCAATTCAAAGATTGAGACAATTAATGTGATTGCACAACATGGAGCTATTCCCAAAGTGTGGGACTTTGCAATCGGGAAATCTCTCCGGAAAAAGGTCGACTTCTTATTCCTAAATCTATCACCGCTCGCCCAATTTGCAAAGAACTAATCTAAATCCTACCCTAATTTTGCCAAGGAGAGAAGGAAAAAAGATTGCATGAAAAGTAAACCTAATTTAACTGGAGGTGATGCACCAATAAGGAATGTTGGATATTTTCCCTTGCATGGAGTGAAAAAATCAAATCTGAAGAGGATAATTGAATATCACAAGTCAAAACAACTTATTACAATCCCATTTACCAAATAAACACATCCATTAATATTTGTAATGATAATTAAACATTCACAAATAACATATCTGCAATTTATGTTTTACTACTCCAAAGATTGATACAGTGGATTACATGGGGGCCAAAAGGCATAAAATTTGCATTGCAATTCCAATGGGAGGCTTGAGCTCCACAAATTTTCTCCTAGATAAGAAAAGAAGGGAGGGGCAAAGGTAAAAAATCCAACCTTTAGAATTGAGCCCTTCCTTACAATTTGTGGAAAATAGATCACTCAAGAACTGAAATTCTCTTCTACAATCACTCATTCATGATAAAGATACAATAATACACTTCCTGCAGAACAAACTTGCTAGCCTACAACATCACCATCATATTGTGGACAACCATATCCATGCTTCTAGTCCACTTGCAGTTGTTGCTCTTGTACCCACTGACATTGATCTGCTAGTCTTTGAGCCTGAACCTGCTTTTGATGCTTCTAAACTTGTGAGGCTTGTTACTGCATGCTCTTCCACATCTATGCCTATTATAGTACCACATGTTGTGTATCCTACTTCTACTCAGCTGCATGACTTTTTTAAGAAGCATACCACTGCATTCAGTTATCGCATGCTTCGTTCTATGGGTCTCACTAGAGGAGTCATTGGCAGACATTCACAGGGTATTGTTTCCTATATTTCACATGTTAAGTGGAATTCTCATCATGACATTGGTTTTCGAGCAAATACTTCATTGGGATCACACATTGACAGATCTCCTTTTTTTGTTTACTCGACTCTTTCTGAGGATCTTGAGCAACACATGAGTTCTGCACCTTCACTCAGGCTTGAGAAACTTGAGATTTCAGCTGTCAAACATGATCAAAATGGCACACATTCTGATGTTCTTTTGCATGCACCCATTGTGCATTTTACACCAAGTCATATGCAAACATCTTCTTCATCCATCTATGTTTATTTGGGGTGGATATCTAATCACGCGTGATAGCGACATAGGCATTCGTTGAGAGGACTCTATAGGCGTGGCTCCTCCACCATTAGGCCTCTTTCTCCACTTTCTATACCTTATGCATTGTGATGCTTCTTGTTTTGAGCATTTTTCTTTAGCAGGTGTAGTGTATATCTCTTGTTTGTTGAGAGATTTTGTATCTGTATTTTTGACACTTTTTGACATGTTGACAATATCTCTTATGGGGGATCTATTCTGGTGCATTCTAGTGTTAGTTTGTTCATGTTCGAGTAGTTGTTTTGACAACTCATACATATTTGTAGCATCACTCCACCCATTCAGTAGTATGGGAGGGTGTGGTGTTGATCCTACTTCTTCAGGTTTCATGTCCTTGCCTTGTTACCTTAGCTTTTCTTGGATTGTGACACTCTAGAGTTTGTGGCCTTGCCTTGTTGCTTTGGTTATTGTTCTTGGATCGTGGCACACCTATTTGTACCAGTTGATTGGATTATGTTTGGTGTTTTTTTTACACTTTCAACATCACTTCGTTGACAGTCTCCTTGTATGGAGCTATTCTGGTGAAACCCAGTGTTAGTTGTTTTTGAGTTTTGTGATCAAGCAGTGGATTTAGACCACAGTGCACACCAAACTTCTTCAGCATTGTACAATTTTTTTGAGCCGAGTTTCTTGGGATTCCTTGGAGTTGGTCTTTACTCTCTTTACTTTATTGTTACTGGTTTTGGGTACCTTGCAGTGTCCCTTTTTTCCCAGTTATTGTACATGAGTACCTCATCAGGCCTAGTTGTTGGGACTCGTACTGTGGACATGCCACTTCTATTTTGGCCCCGAGCTTCACTTGAGAGGGGGTGTTAGAGTAGGTATTTACCTTAGCTCATGTTCACCTAGGTACTTTATTTACCTTTATTGTATTTATCCTCACCCACTTATGTGTGTGGATATTTATTTTATCTTATTTAGATATTAGGAGATATTTTCTAGTTGTTAGGTATAATTCTTTCCTTGATCTATGGTATTAACTAGTTCTTTCCTTGATCTATGGTATTTACTAGATCTTTGATGTTTAGTTCTCTCCTAAATCTATGGTCTTGACTAGTTCTTTGATGACTAGTTATTTCCTTGATTCATGGCTTGATCTATGACCTTGACTAGTTCTTAGATTGTTATTCCTTGCCTATTTAAGCAAGGCCCATTCTCAATGTATTGCATTGAGTTCCATAATAATATATGATATTGCTGCTCATTTGTTTGCAAAGGTTTTATGTAAAGCTATTTTGGTGAATTACTTTCATCTTATTGATTGTGGTGTTTGATTAGCATCTGTGTTCTTGGCTTGGTACGATCTGGTTATCGTTCCTTTCAGAAAGTACTAATTAACCCCCATCTTTTTGGTTGTCTTGTTTATTTTATTTCTTAATTTGTGACCTATTACACCCATATGCCTAGCCATTTCTAGACATCCCACATTATTTTAGCCTTGGCTGGGGCACCCAGATTTAGTACTGGGGTGCCCATGGGTGACCTGGTCTGACCTGGGGGCGTCCTGATCCTTCTAGCACTTTCCCGCCACTTTTTTGGTCTTTTCTAGCCATTTTTCATCTTTATCTTTCGTGTGGTTGACATTTTCAAGGTTAATTACGAAATTAGAGCAAGAGAACCCTATAAATACAAAGTTATTAGACCATAATGAGGGGCCTAACAACATCTATTATCTATCACTCATCTAGACTTGCATCCATCTATTGCATTGGCATCCACATAGCTCCATCATCAAGGCACAAATTAGGACATCTACGTCACACTTCATAGGGGGAGGGATTATATTATGTTCCATGAACACATTATATTACATTCCCTACATTTAGCTATTGCTCGTTATTTCACAAAGTGCGTCTGACACAAGAGAACTTAGGGCATGACATGCACACACTCACCATAACTACATCTGGGTCGAAAATGAAGTGTAGTGATTAGTTAGTAAGCTCACTATTGTAGAAACCGAGGTCATTCTGACCCATTCATTTTCATCTTCCTTTTTTAGGGTTTTAATACTTCCTTTTGGTCTTTTGCAAGTTATTTCTTCCTCTTGGAATATTTTGAGCATTCCGCGTAGTACAAGAAAATTAATGCGACAAACAATGAAGAATTATAGTCATCTCCAGGACTAATGAAGACTAAGTCCAGACATTTTCCTAGACTAGGGTGCCTATTTTTCTTACCAGAGTGCCCATGGGTGCCCTAGTCCTCTCCCAAGCACTCCAGTCTAGTCTTTTCACCCAGATATGTCCTCTGCGGGACCCCAACACTGTCGATCTTGCTTTCTAATTTTGTGTTCATCAATGTGACACTGTCTGAAAAATGTTTATTATCAGTTAGTTCTTTCCTCTTCTCTCTTGCACAATAGGGTTTACTATTTCATTTTTACATCTTTGCTTGGAGCATTAGTGTATTTATTTACTACATTTATTGTAGACACCTAAATTGGATATCTATACCCTCGTCGCCCGTGTGCACATATTTATTTAATTATCCCCCTTCCTTTAATTAAATGCCCATCTAATCCTCATTAATTAATTAAGTGACATTAATTAATTAATCATTTAATATCTTGACATTTCCAATTATCTTATCCACATTAATCCTTATTCCTATTAATTAAATTAATACCCTTCATCTTGACATTTAGGATGCTTTTATCCTAAATTCATCCCTTTGTTTTTCTAAGCTTTTCTCCCATCTATTTTTTATGCCCTAACTAACTTAAATTCAACCCCAAGCAACCCAATCCCACCTACATGCTTTAAAGCATTAGAAAAATCCTTATAAACACAAAAATCCAGTCAAAAGCAAAAAACAACAGCCCATTGGGGAAACTTTCCCCACAATCAGCAGTGACCCATCCTGGTCATCGTCAACCCTATAAAACTAGTTGTTTTCCTTGTATTCAGTATCAGATGCATCCAACTTTGGGATTTCTTGTGATTTGAGCATCCTTCCCCGTGCTGGAACATCCCTTAAATATTCACAGATCTTCAAGACATCTTTTTAGCGTGTTTGCATCACTCACGATCATCCGTCATGAGGTTTATCGTTATCATCATTATGTTTTATTCAGGTTTTTATCATATTATCTGGGTGTTTCAAGTATCTAATCTCTTGCAAGTCTAAACCATTAACAAAAACACTTAGAGCTTCTTCAGTAACCTTCCCCTTTAGCCTTTTTACTTACAGGTTGTCTTTCTCGACCTTTTATCCTCAGCTTCATCTAATTATGCTACATTCGTCACCGACCCAGTCGGATCGGCATTGACCCAGGTCTAGTTTTTCAAATAGATCTCTTCTATTGTTGTTTTCATCCATTTCTTGTATTTTTTTTCCCTTGGTCTCTCTCTCCAAACTACTCATAGCATACGCAGGCTCATGTCATCTTCCAGTTGGCATTTAGACCCTTCAGGGCTGCATATTCATCCTACAATCTAGATTTGTCCTCCCAGGTCACCGTTAACCTGCCTCTGCACAATTTGGGTCACCGTCAACCCAGAATAGGTAACATTCAGTTTACACTTATTGCCATCTAATTAGTTTTTAGATCAATTTTTTTCATCTTTCCAGATTCAGTGGTATTCATGTTTCTGCAATTTCATCCTTTACATCACTCTTTCCAAGAAAATAGGGGTTGACATCCACGAAAGGAAGCTAATCACTTCTTATAACTACATTGTTATGAAACCCCCCCATATATCTACCTAATCCATCTTTGTTCCAGTTTTGCAAGCATATCAAGTTGCAATGAGAATCAACCATCTAGCACCCGTATCACATCCGAGGTAACACAAACCCTCCATCATTTCTGAGTTGCTAGTTTCTTTAGTAGCTAGTGCATTAACTTCATTACAAATGAGAAATTTGGACAACATTCATGGCACACCCAGTGGGACCCCCTTCAGATGGTCTTTTTCTTTTCTATATTCTACTTTTTTACACTAACATTGCAGTGTGAGGCTTTGCTTTATTGATTACTCGTGTGAGGTTCATCACTTGGATCGTTCATCACTCAAAAGTGAAAATAAATAGGAAAAACGTTATCCAGGTATTCTTATTTTCCCTATTTACTCCTTTTACACTGTATTTTCCCTTCATGTCTATGTTCTCATCAAAAATAACACTTCGTTTAGCTTTAAAGGAACCCTTATTTTCTACATCATGTTTGCTCATATAATCTAAGTAGGGGTTCAATCTTCTACATCACACATTTACCACACACATCTTAAACCTCACGAATCAATTAACACATCAAAACACTTCCTTTTCCCAGTAGAATAATTGGTATTTGATCACCCAACAAGAAGTCACTTCAGACATTTCCCAACCACAACTTACCAGAAACTAAACATGGATCACCTTCTTATAGGTCCTTTGATATCCAGACCCCTTTTCTTTTCACATTCCTAATCAGAACATAAAAAAGGAATTGTTTGCTTATTTTATAATAACGGAACCAAATGTTTCCTCAAGTAGTTCTCAGTAATTCACCATGTCCCGATCTAAACCCTTGGTTGCTTCCATACCTTCTTCCATTCCTATCTATGATTATCTCTGCCGCAGGCCCTCTATTTCTTGATCGCATCAACCAGTAATCCTTGTTTATCCTCATCACCTCACACCATTCTTGTTTCTACCCCACCATCTTTGTCTTCATTACCTCATGCCCTTCATGGGTCATTTGATATCACCATACCCACTTCACTTATGGATATTCCCCACGATGACCCCATCTGCAGCTTCCTCCTCTGTAGATATCAATCAGCAGATCATGTTTCACCTTATGACATCTCCCCTTCATCTGACATACATGTATCACCTAGAGATGTCCCTTATGATCCTTTTATATCATACCTTCACGTTCTTTCCCCATCCTCGTCATCTTACCATGATCCTACTTATCACCATGCTCCTACACCCCCCCAAGCAATCCCATCTTCATCAAGTGACATTTTCATACAGCCATTTTCTAATCCCCCACCTGCAAGTTCATCTTCACCTTACATCACATAAATTTAACCCATTCTAAATCAATACCATACATCAGACATATTCTTCCACATCTATTTTCCCTACTTCCTCATCTATTTCTATCCTAGATATTGTGCCCTTGGCCCCTTCGAACATTATTCCTATGTCCACCATATCTACAGCTACCCTATCTACCTCCTTTACTTCTTCCACTTCTCTTACATCCACATCCAATCCTACTCTTACTACATCTACATTAGCCTTATCCACACATGCCTCTACATCCACACCTGTCACTACACTTGCATTGACATCATTATCACATATTTCTCTACCCATGCCCATATCACTTGATATTGTATCGACTCCAACATCTCTACCAATTATATCCTTGCTTATGACTACCCTACTTACCTCGTCTCCCCCATCCACACCTATTATCCATAACATCTTCCATTCCCACATCCACATATGTTATCACACCCGTCACATATCCTCAATCCAATAATATGCCTCCTGAGACACCCAAAATAAACATAGTTGACACTCATCCCTCTTCCATCTCTACCCTAACCCATTTGCCATCTATGCAATCTCACATAGACATTATTAATTACATGATCCAAACACCATTTTCTATTTCCATATCCACATCCACTCATATTATTGATTCCACGCCTGAATATACTCAATCCACTACATCAGACCATGTTCCCCCATCCACATATCTTTTGCCTTTTCCTATCGTATTGTCATTAGATTCCATACTGGTTCCTCTTTTTATGCTTCTGCCCACACCTAACGCATTGACTATTATGACCACATCCCCATTATCTCCTTCTTCTTCTACACCACCTACATCATTTAAGAAATATTGGAGAGCACTTCAACTCACACCTACCATAGGTGATCCTCTCGTCTCATCCACACAACCAAATGTTCCCATATCAAACCAATTCCCATCCTCTCTGGAATAAATCATGTAAAAATTAGTCACGCAATCCGCCACTACATCACCTCCTGATCCGCTTGTCAAAATCATTGTTATCCCTGCCAAGGGAACTCCTTAACAATCCAAATCCAAAACCCTGGGTGTCCTTCCACAGCGATCCCATGAGCATCCTCACAAGAAGATCGACATCCCTCCAATTAAGACCAAATCTGCATATTCCATCCTAGGGCCACATCCCTATGTCTTAGGACCCCCTCCTCCATCGCTACCAATCAACCAATCCAAATAAAAACAGTTGATTCCCTCCTAAGGTCCAGCTCCCCCATCAAAAATACCTCCAATTATCTAGCCATCCAGGCCTAAATCATCCACCAATGCACCTTCTTCTAGGCCACCTAGACCTCGACCCAAGATCCACCTTCACCATCGCCATCCACACCATCTTATAGAATATTCCTTGGTACCCACATCAAATCATATGTGGAGGTCCTCCAACATTTTCTTTAGAATTCTACCATCATGCTCCCACCTATCAGGGCCTTTGACCCAAACCATCTGAAGCCCTCATGGTTTGATCCCTATTTCATATGTGCTTATCATCACACTTCGGGCCATGACACTGAGCATTGTAAGGCCCTTTAGACTATTATCCACTATATTATTGAGCGAGAGGACATCCTCAACAATTCCCCTTCCCCATCTACTGCTTCATCCATTACACATCTAGCCCCTTTTACCACATCTCTATCCTATCATCTTATTGGGTCTCTTCACCCATCTACATCATCTCCTATCACTCCTCTTGATGAGGTTCCTCCCTTGTTCATTAATACTATTCACCTTGATACACCATCTTCCTGACATCCATATCCTTTGACATCCACTATCCTATTTGCATCCCTTTCACTAGGGGAGCATCTTCCCCCCATTTTTGATATTTTAGTGTCTTTTTCTCATCTTCATCGATTCATCCTCCCACACTAGGGGGACTTCTTTCTAGGACTTGGTCTGTTCACAGATTAGTTCCTTTCCACATTTGACATCGTCTTATATTTTCTATCTTGGTTCATCCGAATTATACTTTTATCCCCTCTTCCTACGACCACCTTCGTGGCCATATCTATGCTTCCCTCCTGAAGCACCATGGCTTTATCTAAAACCCACCATTATGGTGACTATTTCATAATATTTATTTAACTCATCTCATCTGATCCAGATTTATCTTGTCTCTCTAGGGGACCATTTATTCATCTTAAACACATATTGTTCGCTTCCTTAAAAGGAAACACTTGTTCTCTTTTTTTGCTTGTTCATCTCATCCCATATTCCTAACACAACGTTAATGTCGGCGGCCTTGTAACTTTATCAGAATGACACTACTCTAGAAAGGAGCCAACACAGAAAGTTTTCCCCTAATTAGATTGGACCATACATTATTACGCACAAGTATGGGTTGGGAGCCTATCATTTGGCTTCCCTTGACGGTAAACCAGAAGTGGAACCGCTTAACACATTGCACTTGTGACCATTCTATTGTTAGCACATTTACCAATGTTCCCTTAGTCATGTCTTCAAATCATTCCTCCATCTCAGCCCCTTCCATATCTCATCATGATGATTTGGAATTATGTGGTCTTTCATCACTTCCTAGATGTGACCTTAAATATGGGCACCATGGCTCTTCCTGTAGCATATTCCTTATGGATAGGTTCTCCCCTTTGGTGAGAACTCCATGATCATTACATCCATCATCCTCTTATTGACTAACATATTGGAACCATGCAAAGGGTCTAGGGGTGTCTCTTGTACACTCTGTATCCCCTCCTAAGTGGTCTACTTAGCTATTTCCATTTTTCCCCATGTAAAATCGAAATTCATGGATGCTTAAATAAAAAATAAAAATGATCAAAAATAGACTAGGCCCTTGAAGGATAGTTTTTCATGTAAAAAAATACAAATCAAAAGCATGAAATCAAAATCAAAATCAAATAAATAGACTGATCCCTTGAAGGACAGCTATCATTTATTCTTGTCATCTACATTTTGTATAAAGTAGACCATACCCTCGAAGGATGGCTACTCCTTATGGCATTTGAAGGCTTCCCACATTGATCAGCCTTCCATTTTATTAGCATCCTAAGAAATCTTCCCGCATTGATCAACTTTCTCCTTCCCCTTCCCAGAGTTGGGGCATAGTTTAGGGAACACCACTTTTGGAGAACCCTCTTTCCTCTGTATAAGTTTCATCTCAAACCTCTTTTCCATGTCAACATTAGGTTTATGAGATCATCTCATCCATCATTTCTTTATGATCTTTTAAATGACTAATTATCGTTGGTTATCTACTAACATTTGTTTTGGTCACATGTGCCTGGTGTTACCTGGATCCCCTTTTTGTTTACCTCCAATGCAGCTGGAGGCATATTTTCCTCATGTGCTCCTTGTTATAACGTAGTGTTATTTGCACCTATAGGTTGTCACCATTGTGAGGAATTTTTATCCTAATCCCATTACATATGTCTTTCAGCCCATATTTCTTCATCTTAATCACCTATATGCTATATATCTATCTTAAAAAACATTTACCCAAACTTACATCCATCATTAATCACATTCATTCTCAATTTGTTTCCATCACATCTTACTCATATACATTCTAATCATCATTATCAAATTTAAATTTAAAACATATTACCACATTACACATTTATATCATCATCCATACACATGCACATCTAAGATAACAATCTAATTATACATCTATTTCACCATCATCATCAAGTATAAAACAAACATATAATCTAAAATCACCATCACACCTAATCTAAAAGCTATCGTTATGACATATAATCTAAAATCATCATCACATCAAAATTAAGATCCATCTCATCACATAATGAACACATGATAATCCATGACAAAACCATATATCATATATCAAAAAGTACCCCAATACATCACGGCCCTCTAGGGGGCTCCCTCAAAGCAATAATGCTATCAAAATTGGTGAAGTGAATATCTGAGGCTCTCAAGTCCTCATCTCCTAGGGCAGGCACAACACCTGATCCCTGCACATCTCCACCACTCTCATGGCCTCCCTCTACTCATTGTGGTTGTGTCACACTATCTATACTCCTAGATGGCCCCACTCTTCCGACCACTATCCTCTGAAGATGCTCCCAATAGCGTAGGGTCTTCAAAAATTTCTCAAACAAAATCCCCTTGTAATGTCTAGCCTCTGTAGCTAACACTTTATATCTATCCATGGAAATCATGTCAAGGGGTTCCATCTGTCTTGATCCTTGTGGTGCTACTTGAACACTGTTGGCTGACTCTGTTGCTACAATAGTAGACAAATTTCCAAAATGGGTCGTATAGATCTCCCTCTTCCTACAGTAGTGATATCTCTCCTGAATTACTCGGTCTCTCTTCTGATCGACCCATCCCACTATGGCAAGGTTGTATCTCTCTCTACTCTCATCTGATCTAGCTCGGAACACAAGCATGCCACCTATCTAACCTCTCCTACTCCATCTCTATTGCCTCTTGGAGCTGCCTCAACCTCAACCTCCATCTCATCTATCTCCTCCTCTCCTCCCTCGTCAGCCACCCAAGCTGCCTATGTTGTTGTATGCCAATCAAAGTATCATGCTCCTACTCCAACATCATCATCATCATCCCATGGTGCAACCTCCTCCTCCAATGGGTCTTCCATAGTAGGATGCAACAACTCTCTATCCATCTCCTCCCTCCTGTACAAAATTGGATCATGATGCACTAACTGAATGAATCAAAAAAAAATTCTTACCCTGTCGAACTAAACGACCTCTATCATCTACGACTGTCTCCCCTGCACCCATCTCATCCTCCTCATCCCCACTAGCTCCACATCCACACTAGGCCAGGCAGAGAAATCTCGATATGGCCAACACCTAATATGATCAACATCCAACTCTACAAGCTGATCTACATACTAATCCACACCTCTCTCACCCTTGTCTTTGAAGGCCTGATAGACCCTCCATTTCAGAAATCCCACCTCTAATTGAATATGGTTGTTAGTGACCCATGGAAGCCTTAGTGGCCTAATCACTACAGTATGCTCATAAACCCAGCAGTGTAGTAAGAAGCCTACATCTAACCCTGACCTCTTACCCACCTTGTATCTAGATAGCTCATAGTAAACCTAAGCCAACAAGGCGGTCCCAAATGAGAAGACAGTCCCATAATCACTCTTCCTTTGGGCATGTGTAACACTCTATGTACACATTTTTGGCCATCTCCTTTTCCTTTAGGCATGTTGATCATATCTATCCCTAAGTCCATACCTGTGGCCATTTTCACTCCTCTTTTGGGATTTTTACTTTATGATCCTATCCAATTAGCGCACGAAGCCCTCTTTTGAGGCCATATTCATATTCCTATTTAGACATCACATTCATTATATCAAGTCCATTGTTGAGGCCATATTTGTGCCCATCTTTGGGGAACCATTATTTTTCATCAAATTCCACATTTGCGGCCATGCTTTTCCCCTCTCGGGGCATACTTTTTTCCTTTGTTTTTGCCTTTGCGGCCATACCTTTCCCAATGTGGGGCATATCTGACTTTTTTCGTTTTTTTCCTTTGCAGCCATACCTTCCCCCTTTAGGGCATATTACTTCATCACTCACTTTTTCATTTTGCCTTATCGGCCTTTTTTGTGTCCCATTGGGCACCATATCATTCATCCTTGTCCTTTATGGATGCATATCTTTTCACTCAATTCCTTGTGTATGAAGGATTTCACATACCTTTTCGCATATAGTTGTGCATACTTTGATGACTTGCCTATGACCCATTGGTCATCTCAGCATGCATCCATACTGCAGTGATCTTTACCCACTCATTGGTCCATAGAATGTTATAGCTCGTCTCTGTTGAGACCGCAATTGTCCCCTACCAACTTGATATTGGAGTCACTGACATAGTTTTCATCATTATTGCGATCCTTTTTGCCTGGGGCATCTTGCCTTGGTAGTCATTTTACCCATGTTTTCCTTACCGACCCACCCTTTTTCATCTACCTTTTTCAAACACATCATCGATTTCCCTTGACGTCAATCGATCCCCCATTTGAGGGGAAGCTCATCATCAATTCCTTTTATCCTTATCCAACTCTCATCATTTTTAATTCATGGCTTGCTAGCCCAAACTGCTTAATAAAAGGGAAAAAATGTAAACACCTAAGTTCAGTATCTATACCCTCATTACCCATGTGTGAATATTTATTTAATTATCCCGCTTCCTTTAATTAAATTCCCATCTATTCCTCATTAATTAATTAATCATTTAATATCTTGTATTCCCAATTATCTTATCCACATTAATCCTTATTCCTATTAATTAGTTAATACTCTTCATCTTGCCATTTAGGATGCTTTTATCCTAAATTCATCCCTTTTCTTTTCTAATCTTTTCTCCTATCTATTTTTATTCCCTAACTTAAATTCATCCTCAAACAACCCAATCCCACCTACATGCTTTAAATAATTTGGCCAATCCTTAAAAACACAAAAATCTTGTCAAAAGCACAAAAAACAAACCATAGGGGAAACTTTCCCCGTAATTGGCGGCGACCTAGACAGGTTGTCATCGACCCTATACAAATTGATACTTTCTTAACATTCATCATCAGATGCATGTAATTCTCAAGCTTTCTCCCAGCCCGAGCATCCTTCCTCATGCCTGAGAATTTATGAGACATCCACAAATCTTCTAGACATATTTCTCAGCGTGTTTACATCGCTCACGATCACCCATCATGAGGTTTATTGTTATCACCGTGTTGCTTTATTCAAATTTTATCATATTATCTAGGTATTTCTCGTGTCTAATCTCTTGCATGATCAAAACATCAACAACAACACTCAAAGCTTTGGCATCAACCTTCCCCCTTTAGCCTTTTTACTTGCAAGTTGTATTTCTTGTCTATTTATCCTTGACTTTATCCAAGTTTGATACATTCACCGCCAACCTAATTAGATCACCATCAACCCAAGCATAGTTTTGTAAAAAGACTTATTCTACTATTGTTTTAAGCCATTTCCTGGAGTTTTTACCCCTGGTCCCTTCTAGAAGACTACTCACAACATACAAAGGCTTTTTTCATCCTCCAATTGGCATTCAGACCCTTTAGGTTTAAATATTCATCCTACAGTCAAGATCTACCCTCCTAGGTCACCATCGACCTGCATCTGCACAGTCTGGGTCACCGTCGACCCAAACCAAGAAACAATAAATTTATAGTTATTGTCATCTAATTAGCCTTTAGATAAATTTATGTCATCTTTTTAGATTTTGTGATATTCCTGTTTCTATAATCTCTTCCTTTACATCACTTTTTCTAAACAAATAGGGGTTGACATATGCAAAAGGAAGCTAATAATTTCTTGGAACTGCATTGTCAGGAAACCCCCACATATATTTATCTAATCAATCCTTGTTCCAGTTTTGCAGGTATATCAAGTTGCAATAAGAATCAACCATCTAGCGCTCGTATCACATCCTAGGTAACATAAACCCTCCATCATTTATGAGTTGCTAGTTTTTTTAGTAGCTAGTGCATTAACTTCATTACAAACAAAAATTTTGGACAACATTTATTTTCTTCAGAACAACTATTCATAGCTTAGATTAACTATATTTATGCTACCTACTTTAGTTAATTTTAGTTAATCATTTTGGTGAACTCGACTCGTCCTACGTACTACTAGAATCCTCATTCTTCTTAGGGTTTTGTCATCATGGCTATATCCATTCATGACTTTTTGCTTCTCCATCCTGAATTTTGAGCTAAAATCATCAATATTTTACTCACTACTCCAATTCCCGACAATACCCATCCTGATATAGTCTATAACACCTTTTCAGATGCATTATCTCACCATATTAGTTTCCCATCTATTCATCAGGCTGAGCTTGCTACTTTTGACAATGACCCACCATTGCATATCATCTGTCGTATTCAAAATGTAGGTGTAAAGTGCACCTTAAAATTTATCCTCTTTACATTACAAACATTGACATGTGATTTTTCCTAAGAAGGTGTATTCTTTTGACTATTGAAAATCATGTTTGCAATGGATAAATTATTTCTGTTCTTGGATTCATTTTGTTGTGATGTTGTTGCTTGCAAGGAATCCATCCTTCTTGAGTTTGGTAAGGTTGTAAACTGGTGATGTTGTTTGTAAATTTATCTTTCTATAACACAAAAACCTTGGATCAATTCCATTGATCCAAGGTATGCTTCAATTCTTCTTACCTGATCTGTATGAAAAAACTGACATTCATAGAAATTGAAGGTAATAAGGTACTAAGTCCTTGTATGTATACAAATCTATTGATCCTTCTTTGAAGTCCTTGCTTTGCATTTTGCTGTAAATTGTGAACTCGTGTCTTCTTGATAATTTCTTAAGGGCATTGAATGGCGTAAGGAGGGTAAGGACCTACTACAGGACTATTAAGGTAAAACCTTAGTCCTAGATCTTTAAGATCTATCCTAATTGGATTCTAACCTAAGGTAAACTAGACCTACCTTAGATCTATTCTAAATTATTCATGTTGCACCCTAACCTAAGTTTGTATACTTTACGGGTGTGGGGTTTTGAAATGACCTAAGGTAATAAGGGACATATCTATGACCTATTACCTAATACTAAACTACTATGGGACATGACTTAATCTATGATGGCATGTTTTCTATGGAAAATTTGAAAGACCTAAGGTAAATAATTTTTATCTAACCTAAGGTCGGATCCTAAACTAATGTGTATCTATCCTAAACTAATGTTAAGATGAAAGGGGACCTAAGGGATTGCATGAAAATTTGAAGGAGGTGGAGATGTTTTCTATGGAATTTAATTGATTTGATTTTTGAATTTATGGGACATGGTACTGCCAGTTTTGGTGAAGGCATAAAAATGGAGGGAATGCCTAGCTAGCAGAATCACTAAAGATTAAAAGATGCATGCATTTGTTGAAATTGGACTCACCAACTTTAGATGGCAGTGGCATGGAGATTTAGGTGGGAGAGTTGAATGCAAGTGCATTAATGAGCATTGGTTCTGGTAAAAAAACCACCTTGGAAGCCATGTAAGCAGATTTTTGGGAGGTTGTTTGGTCATTCGCTCATGTTGATTTTTTCTCTGCATGGGGATTCTTGGTTCTTCGAACCAACAGTTCTATTTTCAATCTTTTGCTATTTTTGGCACCTCTGGACTATTTTCGATCCAATGGAGGTATAAGAAGCATGTGAAGAATAAGTTGTGGGTTGTTGACTTCATTTGGAAAAGAAAGAACTGTGGAGGCTCGACTGGAAACCTTCAGCGAATCAATAGAAGCACTATCAGGCATGATAGGCTCTATCCATTAAGTTGTTCTGCTTTTACTAAATGTCTTCATTAAAACAACTTTTCTCTTGAGAAACAAATGGGTTTGTTATTTCTGTGATGGTTTTCTTGCTCTCTTGCTTGAAATTTCTCTGTATTTTTCTGACAATGAGCCTCTATTTGATAATATGGAATGAGGGTTGTTCCTCTATTAAATATAATAGTAAATCATGCTTTGCTTTTGTTGAGAATGGAATAATGTCAAACTTGTGTAGATCTTGCTTCTGAGAAAAATAGATTGTGGTATTACATAGTTTTCTTTTGGATTCATTTTCAATTTATCTTCCTCTGTTGGAAAGAGATAAGAAAGTTATTATCCATAGTTATATTTTTGGTGGTTGCTTTGAATCTCTTTCTTCTGTTGAACTATGTTGTAATGGCTTCTTGGATTCTTTGTTTGCAGATTTAAACTTGTTTCGAAATGACAGGGTATGAAATACTTCTTGTCCTTTGCAGTTTAACATTTTTGTTTTGAATCTTTCCCTCCTATAGAGACTGTGTGGAAATGGTTACTTGAATTTGAAGATTTGTGGTTTCATTTTTCTTGAATATAGCATTAAACAAGTTATTCAGTCTCTGAAATGTGTTCATTTTTGGGTTTTTAGATCCTTGGAAGACTGAATTAAAGTTGGGAAATAGATGTTCTATTTTACGGGATGATATTTGAGCATTGGACTCTTTCGGGGTCACACACGTTTAGCTCTTTATGATCTTGCATGATGTCGACCTTGTTGTCTTTCTTACTATAAAATAGTAGCAGGTTAGATAATGACTCTCCTATTTTGATCTAGGTAAACCTTTTGAATTATCTTGTTGAGGGTAAGTTTGTTAAGCCCTTACTGTCAGGTATTTGGTGAAAGAATTCACCGGTGTTTATTCATCTTTGGTGATGACATATTCTGTTAAGGGAATTGGTCAGTTCAACTTGAAGGGTTTTCTGATTCCTTACCTTCTTCTTGATCTATAATACTGAAGGGAGTTTTTTTGTTCCTTACATTTGTTTTGTTATGCTAACAATGCTAATGAGTGTGAAAGTCTTGGTGAAAAAAGGACTAGTGCAACTGAGACTGTTTTGAGGAGTCGAGTGAGATATACTTGATATTCCTATATTTTTATTTTCCTGAGACTGACTTGTTCACCTGTAGTGGAGACACCATGTTTTTCATTATGAATATATTATGAAAGGATCAAGTTGGAATTCTCTCTTCACTCACATGATTATTGTTCTTTTATCCATGCTTGATGGGAGTTTGTGTTATCTTGGTTTCTATATTGAATTTGTTGTCGGAAGTGATGGAGAAGTTATGGTTATATAGACTGAACTATTTACAACTGAGTGAAATTAAATGTTCACTGGTGGTTATACTTTGAGTATTGTTGTTATTTGAATTCTTTCAAAAACATTTGTTTCTTGATGTAGCTTTACACACTATTACTGTTCTAGTTTTATGACTGAGAGATCTTCTTCTTTGGAGTCTGACTTGCATTTGTAGTCACATAATTCTATCTAGCAACTTGGGTTTCTTTGATCTCTATGTTTTTCAATATTTCTTGATCTTTTGAATGGATCTATTTCAGTCTCTTATTCAGCTATGTAGTTCCGTGCTTGGAGAGGAAAAATGGGGTCTTCTTCCTTGATTGTTGTAACTACTCTCTCTCTCTTATATCTTGAGTTAAGGTTTCTTCACTATGTTCTTTGAAAACTATAGATGATTGTATGTTGTCCTCTCTTCTTTGGGTTGGGAACTGTAACACAAAACTCCTCGATTTGGAGGGAAGTAAGAGAATTTTTCTTCTCTCAGTTTTTCCTTCCCCCTTTTGTGTTACTCTTGTTTATAGATTGGATCGGTTAAGTTTGTAATATTTATCTGGATTGCAACTGAGTAGTTGTAGATACTTCTTACTTATTCACCTTAAACTTGTATTGAATGGAATCAATATTTGTATTGTGTGATTAATGTGTAATGCAATTAATCAAATGAATACTTACTATTTCTAATTATTGTGACCTAACTTAAGACTTAGGCTATATCTTGAACTCTAAATTTGGATGTAACATCTGAAATAGGAATATATTATTTTTATGTTGTTGATTTATCCTAAAACCTTTCAAGAAGATGGAATTAGCTTGGCTGTAAATGTTTTCAGATGGAATTTTGTTAATACTAAGTTGATGGTTCTTGCTTCTTAAAAGTAACTCTAATTTTGTAAAATATTGGAGTTAGTATATCAATTTGTAATTCAGATTGAATGAAGTTAGAAATAAATAGTAAGTACCTTTATTTGAAGGAGATAAGTAATTAGGATGAAATATTACTTATCTGATATAATGCTGAAGAGTGCTGATTATATCATGATATTTTCTAAATGTTAATTTTGATTGATCAATTGTTCTTCTTTTATGATTGTTATTTCTTATGATTTATTTATTTTCTTGGCTTCACTATTTCATAAAAGTAAAGTTTGTTTTATGAAACAGTTAGTTGAGGGCACATCGTTTTAATGTTTAGTGCTTATCATGCTCAGTTCAATGAAATGACCCGTGCTAGCAATTTTTGCAAATGAAATTTCGTAAGTGATAAAGGAAGGCGATAAATTTTATAATGTATTGGATTACTTAAAGTCTGGATCTTTTATGAAGAAATATGATTCATTATTGAAATGTATTAAAAGAAGAAAAGTTGTATTCTTTATTGATCTTGATGTTGTTTGACATGAAATATGCCTGAAATGCATGGTCTTGTAAAATGTGTATTTCAGAATGATGAATTGAAAAAGGTTAAGAGTTACTCACACTTGTTGTGCCTTTCTCCTTGTGCATTGTTTGAAAGAAAGTTGTATTCTTATCTTTATATTTGTTCTCTTTCTTATCTGAATGGATCCTTATTTTAGTTGGACATTAAATGAATTGGATGGAAGGGGTTTAGTTACAATATTCCTTTCTGAAATGTAACTTATTAAGTTGGTATGCATAGTTAATCTTTCATCTAAGTCTCTTTGGATTAGTAAAAATATGTTAATGAAATTACAACTTAACTAAGATGACGTGTGTAATGAAAAAGGATATTACAAAACCTAACTTCCTAACAAGAAAGAGGAAGGTTCACTTCATCTTGAGAAATACCTTGATAGGTATAAAAAAATATATGGTATATATGAATATTTATCAATTAGACTTCATCTCTATGAATTCTATTAAAATAGAACCTATTTTGGATCTTAAACAGGCTATGAATGGTTGAGTTATACTAAGTAAATCTTATGAAGGATGTTGTTTCTATTTCGATTAACTGAACTTTAAGAAAAAAGTTAATGAACCTAAAGCAATCATAGGTTTATGTAGTACATTAAAAACTCAATTAGGAATGATAATCTTAAGACCTAAAGTAATTCAGGGTTTAGTAGAGTAGTTGTAACTAAACCTTAATTAAGAAGCATAAGTGGGTAATAAATTCTCATTATGGGGTATGTACATCGAGATGGATAATTCTATTGGATGTTGGCACACGCCAACTATAGAATTGTACCTTTGTGAAGACTCGGGTCTTCACGAGGATACAATGTTGTAGTTGATATGTTGCAACACCCTTTAGTATTGGGTCATCTAGGTCTACATAAACTTGGACTTGATCTTAGTTTCACTCTAGGTCAGATTAGAATTATGAATTAGTACATGGAAAGACTCTCAATGACTTAGGGTAACTAGACACATCCAATCGACTTAGGTCGATTGAGTATGTCTATGTACCCTTAGTCATCGCAAATGGTTCCCTATCCTAATTTATGTTGCTAACCGGGGTTAGGGTCAAACCTTGAACAAGTGAACTGACAGAAGTTAGTGAAGACCATTCTAGATAATAGATGAGTGGGGTGGAGGATGTATTTTGTTAGAAGAGTATGTCATCTAGGAATAATAACATAAATAATATGTTGGAAATATTTGGCCAAAGTATCACAAATTGCTGGTTGCATTGTCCTATGTCACCTAGTTTAAGAAATGAGATTTCAACTGAATATTGGTAACAAATATTCAAATAGGTTTCTTAAATAGAACAATCAATACCCATAATAGGGTAAGAGAACCAAGTATACTTAGTATACACTTAGTATTCAATACTTTAAGTTAACATGAGAGAACGGTTAGAAACCGAGTCATGAAATGAGAGATCGGTAGTTCACCAAGTCATTTACAGCTGCATATGGTTATATGTTATGAGATTGATTGGCATGGAATGCGTGTTCTAAATTACAATTATTTAGAACATAAAAATTATGTATTCAAATTTTTTTTCCCTTGTTTCTAAAGTCTTAAAATGGGAATGTTACATCTTGGTATTAGAGCTAAAGGTTGCAACTCTTGGACCTATTGTGTTCATAATATGATAAAACTTAAATTTTCTTGTTAACAAAAAATGGTTAGAACAAGAGGAAATGTTGCAAACAACCCACCACCTAGTGGAGAAGCAACAACTACCCAAAAACTCGATGAGATCCTTGCTGCCCTGTTGGACACAAGAGATCGTTTGGCTGTACTTGAATAAGAAGTAATGGGTAATGAGGAGGAGTAAGAAGAAGGTGGTAATAAAAATTAGCCACCTCCTGTGGACAACACAAATGTAGGAAATTTAGGTGTTGATAACAATAACGTAAACATACTTGATCAGCTAGAAAATAAAAAGGAAAGGCTGGCAATTAAACTCACTAATGATATAAAAAGGATAAGTCCACCTAAGTTTGATGGCACCACATTAGGAGATGGAACTGAGAATTGGCTCAATTAAATTGAGAAGTAATTTATGAATAATGGAACTTCTCAGAAGGAAACAAAGGAAAATATGGGGAGCATATGTAGCTTTCCCATGAAGCATCTTCATGGTGGGACAACCTAAGGCTGAGTTAAACATTGATGAAATGAATATTACTTAGGGATCAATTTTTAAGTTATTTTAGGCTTTGATGGCTGCCAGACACTTTGCTATGATAGAAAATGACTGAATTTTGAAACTTATCTCAAGGAAAATTAATTATAACGAGTACTGGGAGCAGTTTACCAAACTCCTTAAGTATGTGCCTTAGTATCAAATTGACGAGAAGTTTAGGATGATAAATTTTTCTTGTTGTGGGATTAAATCCCATTATAGGAGGTGAGGTGGATTGGTTCATATGACCCAACCTCTATGGAAGGGGTTGTAGAAAAATCCATAAGGCAAGAACATAAATAAAAAGCAATTAAGGATCATAAGAGTTGAATTCAGAAAGAAAGTTCCAAATCTTCATCATCTAGCTTCTACCTAAAAAGGGACCATGGAATTCCCAAGTTTGGAATGAAAAATAAAGGTTTGTAACTTTTAATCAAAAGAAAACAAAAAGATTACAAGTCTTGTTGCTTAATCTCATCAACATTCTCTTTGTTAAAAACCATAATAGACAGAAGTCCTACGGAGGTCAGAATGATAACTTTAAGGGTGGAAATAAATTTGAGCCTAAAAAGAGACCTGTAGGAGGCTATTACAATTGTGGCAAGGATCATTACGCAAATAAATGTCCTTTGAAAAAGGATGACTGTAATCAGCAGCACAAGATACACACTGTAGTAGCTGAAAAATAGGCTGAAAAGCTAATCACACCCATAGAGGTTTTGGGTAAGTTATTTGGCATATGTGTAACTATTATTTTGTTATAATGAAGCTATCTTGAATGTTTTAAGAAAGTACATTAGTAAATTAACTGTTTGAAATTATCAAAAAAAGATGGAAAAATGGATAAATCATGGGTTGTACATTATGGGAAGCCTAATGCAATGTTCATGATTATTAGTATGTGTCTTAATTCTCCAAAAACATGGTCCTTGACTTGCCTAGTTTTTCCAGGTGTGAAGTTGGATCTTTGATGTTGCTCATTTGGAAACTCTTATAAATGTAATCATAGGTGTTGATTGGCAAAGCTGAGCATGATAAACGCTTGTTGAATGTTTTGAACAAACTCCATATTAATTCTTTTAGATGACATGTAGAAAATTAACAGACATTGGAGCAAGGTGTAAAACATGAAATTTCAATCATTGAAATGTGGTAGTCTATGTAACTTAAACAGGCCAAAAATAAGGGTTTTACCTTATATGCAGTAAAAAATTTGTAATCTAATGAGGAAATTAGTGATTTCTTAGAACGATATCTGCTATTACGAAACTTCAGTGATGTGTTTCTGGAAGAATTACCAGGTATTCCACCCAAAAGGGAATTTGACTTAACAATTAAAATCAAACCTAGAACCGAGCCTATTTCTAAGGCACCTTATAGGATGAATACTATTAAACTAGTAGAGATTAAGGCATAGTTACAAGAAATTTTTTAAAAGGTTTGATTAGACTTTCTAAGTTGTCCCATCCTTGGTTATATCTATCATCTTTTGGTGAAAAAGAAAGATGGAACACTTAGATTGTGTATAAATGGCTCTTAGAATGTTAAGCAAGGCAATGATTAAAATTAAACTATCCACCTCTATACTTCCAATAAGATAATCTGAACCAACTTAGATGTGTAGACACTAAAATTAGGTCACACTCCCCTTTCGTCCCTCGACATATAAGCACCCTTTTATTACATTTACCTAGCCATGACCCCCTTCACCCCACTAATATTAATTTAATTAAATTAATGTGTTATCCTCACTATATTTATTATTTAAAATCTTATTTATAGTATCTACACAAACAGTTCACTTAGAAACCTCACCAAGCCAACTCAACCTAAGACCTATTCTTAGAAAGTTCCCATAACTAACTAATACTTACCCAAACCATAAAAATCAATGCCTATATTCCCTCTAACCACATTCCTGAATGCTCACAAGAAGCTCCCAGTCTAATCTGCGGGATAATGACATGAGATCCAAGGAAACAGGGGGATCTCCCTAAGTTTAGTAAACCTAGGAAAGTCTTGCCTTGACTAACATCAGTTTCCCCTAACCGTCACCGGTTAAGATGGACTGCCATCGGTTACCCCTTTTAACTCCAAAACAACCTTATTCTCAAGGTTGGAAGCAAGTTGGAAAACATTCGAAGAAAAGGTGGACGAGCAAGAATGAAATCTCAAAGAGATAACACATCTTCAGAGAGCCAATTCTAGTGAAGAACTCACATCCAAGGAAGGAGATTGAGGATCTTATCCTGCACAGCCTTCCCAGCCACAATATGATCTATACAAGCAAAGAGGAGTGTACATACAGCCCATGCAGAAGCTTTTCTTCAGTTGGTGATCACTTTCAACCTTCAAACCCATCATCAGCACCTCCATCCCACACTAGCCTTTCAGGAATGGAAATCCAAGTAATTACAACATCATACTTTCCTGGTTATTTCATTTTATCATTATCACCCATTATTTACCTTGCCCCCTATTGACCATCTTCAACATTTTGTACCTCCATAGACCCATTAAAACCTCACAAAAACCTACTCCCGTCACCCAATACACTCGTCCTCGACCAACCAAATTCCTTTGTGCAATCACAAAGGAGACCAAAATCTCATTCTGTGAATTTCTAGATCTCACAGTAATCAGGCACTGGTTATACCTAACCGTACCGTTAGTCACCCCTAACCAACACCGGTCTCTGTGTTTTCCCACACAACCCTGAATAGAGACCTACCCACCTAATTTTATCTCACCCTCATTCACCTGTGACCTACACAAGACCTTTATCAGACCTGCAGTGACCTAGAACCAATCATTTGACCTTTGGATTCTATTCTAGCTTAGCCTGTTAGATTAGATCTATTTTATTATTGTGTTTTTAAGTGAGATACCTAAATCATTTCAAAATAAAAATAGGATTTAATTTTTTCAACATTAAATTTGTTTAAAACAGTGGACTGACAGCCATCTAGGAAGTATCATACTTGCCAGATCTAGCTTATGCTAGGCAGTTCACTGCCCATATTGTTTAATTCTTTCTAGTGGTCTTGCTTTTATTACAAGTAGCTCCTCCCAGCCAAAAGGAAGCTCTCACGGTTAGTTTTGGATTCAGAAGTCATACGCATGCAACAACCCATCAACCAACATTTGAACAAGTATTCCTCCTACGCCCATTACCCTATCTGTTTCGTCAACACTTCTAAGAAACAATCTAAGAAAAAGGTGAAACATTTTGGCACGCCTGTGGGACCCATCTGGGGTTCCTTGCATTTCATTCATTCCTAGGAAAAAATTGTGTGTTTGTTTCCCTTCTAAAAGCATACACACTAATTTTCTTCCCTAGTAATCCACTCCTTCTTTCTATTTGCTCTAAAGGAAACTTTTCTTTTGGTGTATTTAAAAAGAATCATTTCTTCATGTTTTCTACATTTTAGTGAAAGAGCATCCCTCTTCCTATTCATCTTATTATGTCATCCAATTTCACATTTTCGATTTGGGTTTTAAAATCATTACATTTCATTCTGATTTTTTGCATTAGCTCACATTAATTGAGGGTAACCTATACGTTGGAAGTCATTGCCAACTGATGGTTGATAAACGAATCGTAGTAAAGCACTTATATCATTTTATCTTTCTCTGAGTCTTACCAAACCACACAAAAATTCAAAATACATACATTCTTAAACAACATCTTACCTGGAAGAAGCTGTAGGTGATCACATGATCATATCACAGTGGGCACCCAGCTCACTTCTCTGTCGAGTCATACTTTAGAGCGAAGCCCACCCCCACCATAACAAACCTGAAACCTCACCTTTTAGATCTCATTCTTTGTAGGAAGTCATCCTCACCAAAAACTCTATTTCACAATTCATGTGTCAGTCCCTAAATAGCATAAGCTAAACAAACATAATAGAAAAGGCACTCCTAGGATCACATTTTCTTAGTGTTTCTGCTTGGCTTTACGTTTTGAGGTGAGAGATCACATTCATCACTTTTTTTTATTCATCCTTGCACACTCCTCATCATAGCTGGTGTATTCCAGCTTCACCTAAGTGTGCCTGGGCCATATCACCATCATTCCCAGAATTTTGGGTCTGATTCCACATCAAATTCTAATTCACAACCACTTTTTCTCATCACTGTTTCAATTTCACAGTAACCATCATCAGTTACCTCTGACCGCCATTGGTTATACCTCAACCGACATCGAGTTCCAGGTCCTTTTGCTAACCTACTCAAAAGGACATTCTCACTTCACTTTTCTCCACTTCCCATAGTCTCTGTACTATCATTTTCATTTTCCCATTGACATTTTAAACATACCTAGATTGGAATACCTTTCAGATTTTACCTTCTGCCTCACTGATTACTCACTTTCCTATTTTCTAGTGACCGGCAGCGGTTACCCCTAATGACATTGGTTTTCCCTAACTGACATCGGTTAGCCTATGTTTCACATTCCACCCACCATTTTTTACTTCATCCACATTTTATCACTAGATTCACTTGTTCCTGCTGTTCTCTGTATCATTTACAGAGAAGCAACCCAACTTGATCAATTACTGGTTCACATGGTACTGACCTGAAGACAAGCGAAGCACCCTCATGTTCCATGTTAGTTACCAACCACTCCCACCTAGTCCTTCACCACCTTCTATTTTATCACCAGCCATGGATCCTATCCAGCCTACTAATATCACTACCGAACATGAGGAGTTCACATGACTCCTTGACCAGAACCCTTCCACCTTGCATTTTTACCTCTCACACTTGTCTACTCGAGACACCTCGGGTCAGTTGATATAGGACATGCCGTATCTATCCCCCTGACATCTCGCACCCACTTCCGTATCAGCCCCATCTGGCTTCATGCTTCCTGCATCCACCTTACCCCAAATTTTTGCAGTTAGGTTCTATACCCCTCATGACTGCCATGTCTGTTACCTCTGTGGCACCCATTACATCCACCATACCCTCGATGAATACCCCAAACACAACCTCATCCACTCCCTCATGTCTCACATACATACCTATAGCTACATTCCCACCTCCTAGTGTTGGTGACCCCTACCCCATTTCAGAATGTAGTTCTTTCCATTCAACAATCATTAGCCCCTATTTCCACTAGGGTTACCATGACCCTTCCACCCCCATATACATACTACTAACAACCTCTTGTTTCATCCATTATTCATTCTGGGTACGATACCCCCTAATTCACTACCTTCTTCTCCACCACCTTACATGGCAGCCCCATACACTAGAATGCCACGCCCATTATATGCCCAAAACCAACCTCCTCACGCTATAGGAGGCATCCAATCATCACAACCCACCAATGACTCTAATTAGATTGATGATGGATAAGATGCAAATACTGGAGGCATTGGTTTCATGGCTCCCGCAACACTCTTACTTATGACGAGATTTGTAACGAGCCTATTCACCAATCCATTCCCATCCATTCATACCCCTGTGCATTGGGAAATGCCTAAATTCAACCACTTTAATAGTAAGGAAGACCCACAACAACATTTGTCACTCATTTAAAGATGGATGTTATTTGATATGCTCATGATGATGCCTTACTTTTGAGAACTTTTCCCATGTCCCTCACTGGACCAGCATTAGATTGGTATAGTAGGTTACCCAAACACTCCATATTTTCATTCAATCAGGTAGCCCAAGATTTTTTGGATCATTTTTCTATCAATATCACCAAGAAAGTTACCATGACCAATCTATATTCCACACGTCAGTATGAGGATGAATCTATCACAGATTTTGTCACTCGCTGGCACAGCCTAATCAATCAACTTACCTTTCAACTCCCACAAATTGAACTCATTGAGCTCTTTACCCGAGCTTGCACTAGACATATCTCCCTGACCTTGTAGGTCTAAAATTTTTGAACATTCGATGAGGCACTCACTATGGCACGAAAGTTAGAGATTCGGGCCATCGAAGAGAAGAAAATCCAATTACGAAATAAGAATTCAACATTCAAGTCGACGGAAACCTCTTCTTCTTCAAAACCACCAACTAATTATTCAAAGGCTAAAGGTACCACTAATGTAGTGGTACTCAAGGCCGGCCTAGCTCATTCGTCTAATTAGGCTACACCCTCATCTAATCTATCACCTGTTTAGGCTTTTTGATTCAAACAAGAGCAACGAAAATATACCCCAATTGGGGAATCTTACTCTTCTATCTTAGAACAACTTATCAAAGTTGGTGCCATCACCCTTCCACCCATAAAAGCACACACTAGTTTTGACCCTGCTCACCCCATGCCCGCATGGTATAAGGAACAAGATTTCTGTAACTATCACCGAGTGAAGGGTCATAGCGATGGAAACTACATCACTTTTAAGAATATTGTCCAAGAAATGCTTGAGAAAGGTGAGTTAACTATGGATAATCCCAACGCCACCGGCAACCAACATCTACAAATCTTAAAAAAACCATTTCCCAATCATGCCCCTTTATCCAATCAAATAGGTGAGACATCCACTCACAATACCCATACTCGTGAGGTTCATGTAATCTTTAACAAGGTACCTGTCTCCTCTCAATTACCTCACATCCCTTCCATAGAGGAAATCCTAGCCCGAAACCCTCCTTCCAAATCTAAACCAATTGTCATTGTTCCTTCACCAATATAAGAACACCCTTCATCTCCTACATCACCTATGGAGGAGTCTTCTACTGACATTGAGACCATCTCACCCCTAGCTTCTCCACTTAGCGAACCTTTACCTACCATACCTTCTCCACCCATAGAGGAGCACTCATTACCTCCTCCACCCAAAGAGGAGCACCCATTACCTCCTCCACCCATAGAGGAGCACCTATCCATTCCTCCACTCATAGAGGAACTCCCATCATCCCTTCCACCCATCATAGATCCGGTGGGGATACTGTACGATGGAAAAGTGACATGCAAGCATGAGAATCTACAAGTAACTCTTCTTCGCACCCGACCTCCCAAGGTCGTGTCGAGACAGCCGGTGGGGATGGAATACACACGAGGTATAGATAAGTTAGTTAGGTAATCTTATGTCTTCAACATGCAATAATGAGATATGCGAATCTAAGGCAAAGAAGGCCCTCCTAACCTGAACTGGTGTGATAGATCATTTGTCGAGGATAGTTGCTCAAAGGCTCTAATCAATATCAAGTTTTACCGTGATCCGATCTATGGGTTGTGGGATACATGGAAGATAACCTATGGGTGCTTCGTATATGTCTCCCGACAAGGTCATGAAAATGGAATGGCTAAATATGTAGTGGATCTTTTGGTGTTTTATGGATGATTCTCTGGTCTAGTCTAGAAATATTTAGCTTGATTAGCTGCTATGTTTAATAATGATAGTTGTGTGAAAACATTTGGTGGGAGTGGAGAGGATCTAAACACTAATGTTCGTAAACTAGTGTCAACATTGGATTGATTTGTAGGCCTATTGGGTTGTGGGACTTGTGGATCACAACCATAAGTTCGTGGTTGTTGTGGACCTCCTACGGTCATGTGAAGAATCAATCCCTTCTTCTGATCCCAAGTATCCAATAATCGTATGCCTTTTCGACCTCTACGTTTAGAAATAAAAGTTGTACGATTTTCTCAGAGTACCTAACAGGTGTTCTGGCAACTTGAATACGTAAGCTAGTGTCTATATCAACGAGGAGGTCTCCTGTGTCAGGCAGTGGGACTAGTGGATCACAACCGAATGTTTGTTCTCTTTCAGGTCCTTCTATAGTCATACATATATCTATCAAGGTAATCTATAATTTGGCTTACTTGACTAGAACGTATGTGCTTTGTTGTCTTCTATGTTTAATCCCCTTAACTGTGAGCTGATTTCTAGTAGGTCTGTTGTTGTTCGGAAGACCTGTATTCTAATATTTTGGTCTATGTCGGTTATTACTGCAACAATAGTGAGTTGAGGCACGATTGACTCAAAAACATATTCCCTGGGCTCCTTAGGTCCTGTGATTGTCATATAAGGTTAATATAAACCTAGCTGAAATGAAATAAATTAACTATGCAAGATATATCTACAACATATATGTATTCCTCTGTTTTTGTATTTTTTTAATAGAATTATAAATGGAATTGAAAGAACAACTAATCTAATATATTCATAAAATGACAACTAATATAATAAAAAAATTAAAACAAACAAGGTAGCCCAGTGTAGCTACTTGCCTGTGAAGTTGTGAGTTTATCCTAAATAACTAGATAGCTGATTAACTTAATTGAAAGATTCTCGATCCTACCTCAGAAGTCAGGAATGAATCATAGTTTCTCACAAACTATCAATCCACACAGCTTCCCTGGTAATATCGAGAATGAAATTTAACTGAAACAAAATGTTTCACTACTCTATTTGATATATTTTAACTAGAACTTTGACAGATAAAACCTAGAATTTGTAGAACAGTGGTGAATCTAGTAGTGTATGAATTTTTCCCCTCAGAATGATCTCCTCATTCCTTCATGTTCATGTGAATCCAAAAGAGCATGTATATGATAACATCAACAATAGAAGGTATTCGAACAATGGAAGTTTGGATATAGACCAAATATAATGCGAGTAGGAGAGGGACATCGCAAGAGACAGAGCTTGGCATATGCAATTCCTTGTGGGAATACAACGCAAGAGTACTGAGAGATTCTAGAATCCACCTTCTGTGAAGAACACAACCTACAACTCTAATGGATGCAATCTATAACTGACACTACTATGCTCTAAACTAATTTGTATGAACAACGACGAACAAGACTGAAGCAAGAAGATTGAATGGCTTTTGAAAGAAAAGGAAAAACTAGCATGGATGCAAATATGAAAACAAAATGAACTCTAAGCAAGAATTGAGAGACTAAACAATGGAAAATGAGAAATTGAGAGGTAGTTTTGAGGGGCCATTTGCTTGAAAACAAGCTGGCTATTTATAGATTTCACATTCACCCAAAGGTGATTCCCATTAGAACTCTTTTACCATTAAACAATGGAGAAACACTATTCCAGGGGACATAAAACATTAATACAAGCTAAGGTAGTTGAGAAAAGCTGGTGAAAGTTAAAAATTTATGCAAGTTGTGATAAGAAGAACGTGCTAGAAAATGCGTGAAGGAACGCCGCCCTGAGCAAGGTGGCGTTTACAGGACCGCCACCCTGAGCAAGGCAGCGGTTATAGGACCGCCGCCCTACCAGGGTGGCGGTTTTGTCACTAAAGGTCAAAAAGCTAAGAAATGAAGGGTAGAGGAATACAACAAAGCACAAGGAACATGGATAAAGCATTTGGGATGCTAACATATACTTCGCGAACTTTTATGGATCCGAACACCTTGCGAGGTGACCTGTATCATCATTGGGGCATGTGTAACATTATTCTGGTGGTACAGTACCCTACAATTTTGGGTACGTACATATTGCCCCCTTGGAGAAGCGTTTTAGCCATGAAGAGGTGTAAAATGGTGGGTTCGAGTATGGAGGTCCCAAAATGGGAAGTTAGAAATTATACCTGACACGCCCGTGTGTCGAAATGTCGTCATCCAAGTTCCTGCTACCTGCAAAATGGAAAAAAGACTCAAGTGCAGATAGACAAAGCAAATCGAAAAATAAATACTAAATTAGTATGAAATGAGGACTTACCATTTGTGCGGGGATGAGAACTTACCTTCGTTGGCGCTCTAAACCTGTGAAAGGGGCACTCGAAAATACATCAAAACACTATATATATAAAATGGGACCATTTTCCTATTCATTTGCACGTGTTGATTTGATAGTTTTTGAGCTCTGGGACCCACGGTGATTGTTTTCAACGAGAATTTAGTCAAAACGTTTGCATCGAGATAGTGATCATGCCTCTGTGAGTAGAACCTTGACCCGTGAAATCTCAGGTTAGTTCTTCTTGATTATTCATTTTTGCACCCTAAATGTTAAAATGTTGAAAAATTTGTCGTGGGGGGGGGGTATTTTTAGAAATGTCAGTTTCAAATGTATCTCTTAGGGGGGACGCCTAATGGGTAGGCTTTTGTTTTAGCAAAAATGGTCATTTTTTAGCATTTTTGAGCATTTTTAGGGTATGCGACCCATTTTGAAATGCGGGACAGGATGGGGAAGGTAGAGACACACTCCTTTGATTGAGTGCCTCAGCAGTTCGGCCTTGCTTATGTTAATATGCTTCCCCCAATGGTGCCAGTGTTCAGATTAGTTCAGCAGGCTAGGGGCGGTCCTAGGGGCTGGGGTTGGACTTTTGTTACTCCTGGCATCCCGATTGCAGCCAGGAGGGTGGTATGCACCCGAGTGAGAGTTGGTGCTCCTTAGGCACCTTTACTTCAGATTGCCGCTAGTCCTGCGCATAGTAGTGATGACCGTATTGATATAGACTCTGAGTCTGAGGAGTTCACAGGGGGAGAGACGAAGGAGGAGACCGAGGACATGGAGGTCAGTGAGTTGGCTGGGGGAGAGGATAGCGATCCCGAGTGGCATGACACTCAAGAGATGTTATAGGCTGAGACTGCAGAGTAGAGCGCGGAGAGGGAGTTGCCTTCTTAGGACCTAGGCGAAGAGGACGAGTCCGTGGTAGGACACTATGTTGCCCCAAACATAGGAGGAGGACATCAGTCAACGATGACATCTGTGGTAGGCGCTGATCCTAGAGATCCCTCTTGGAGGCCTGGAGATATGAGTGAGTTGTCACTCTTCTTTTAATATTTGTTTTTAGCTAGGATTACCTTAGTTGCTATCTCTCCTTTTGTTCGTACTTGATTTCATCTTTTGATTATTTTCTAACTTGTTTTCTCCTTTGCTTGCAGAGACTGCTGATGAGTGGCGAGATTTGATTCACTGGGTATGTACTGATACCCTGATGCTCCATATGGAGAAGACTCGTGCCGAGATATCCATGGATGCAGGGGAGCCTTCGGCAGCCAGTAGGCATACCGATGTTTTTGCCCCCGTTTGGCATGTGGCCAAGATGGTGACTTCCCTTCGTACTGAGTTAGCCGGGTATAGGATTGCAGAGTACCTGATGAGGAACCATTCTCATAGCAAGGTTGCAGCTACCATTCGGGACTGTGAGCCCTTAGTGCACTTAGAGTGCCGACATAGCTAGAGTCCTAGACGTGGTCGTGTGCCTTCTGAGGGATCCCATAGGGATTGAGAGGCCACTTGGCTCTTTTTGTAGTGACTCTTGCTAGATTGTTTATACGACCATTTTGTATTTTTCAGGCTCATTGAGCATTTTGACCATGCCTAGCGCATGATGACATTGTACATAAAACCTGATTATATATATACATCTCTTTTTGGATCTAGATCTCTTTGTACCTAGAGTTTTGTGATTCATTTTCACATGTATACTAGATGTTTATAAAATTTTGTTTTTATATGATTTCTAGAATGTATGTAATGGAGAACAAATATCACAATTTTTTTCTTTTTGTATTTCGTGATGCTGATGTATGATGACACAGATGAGCTTTGTGATCTTGAACTTTAGTTTTCATAAGTAATTTTTTGGTACTTCATATTGTTTTGACAAAATGTGATGATGAATTGGTATGATGAGCAGATGTACTTACCCCACTCCTAACTCCACGCTGCATACAAGTGTGTCCCACTTTGTGGCCATAAATACTTTAAAATATGACTAGTAAATAAATAGTTAAAAAATAATATAATTTTTTAAAAAATCAGGTAAATTCTGGATTCCTTGCACCTTGGTATTTATAGCTGCTTAAAAATGCATGTTTGGTCATTTTATATGTGTTTGGTCATGTTTTGGTTGTCAAACATAGTTTGCTGAAAGTACAAAAACTACAAAAAAGTGGGACACAGTTATATGCTTTGACCCCGCAACTAGTAAGATGCGAGGGCTCACCACTGAGAGCTAGAAAGGGTACAAGCTATGAGGTGTGTTGAAATGGTAATGATGGGAGATAGATAAAGAGTTGGTGGAACCAAACTAGGACACTACAAACCTATCTTACTCAAGTGATTCCATAGTTTAGACCGCGACTTGCTTTGCGGTTTATCTAGACTTAGCTCCGTAGATGGCCACTTGGTTGACAAAATTTGGATTTCAAGGTTTTAAACTCTCTTGGAATTTTTGACATCTGATTCATTTGTTTTTGACTCAAGATTTCAAAGGTTTATTTGAACTATTTGCTTATGAATTTCAACGTTTACTGTCAAGAGGACCCCCTACACCTTGCCCCATGCTACTAGTAGGAAGCACGGGCTTATCACCATAAACAAGGCACAGGCGAGTAAAGGAATTCTCATTCTTTCCCAACCCTACGTCACTAGTAAGAGATGCAAGCTCAACATCGAAGGTTGGTAGGGCAAGGAAATGTGTAAAAGTAATTTTTTTTGTTTGATCTATATTCGACTTACTTACTTGAGCAAAATGTCAGTATGTTCTTATTTCCAAAGAGATATATATACGGGATAGATGTGACACCATGAAGCTTCTAGAACATACCATAGGAAAGACACCTATCCTAGGAAGAAACCAAAAGTGAGAACAAGCATGCAGGCCTTGGTATGGCTACCGTTAAGACTTTGTCATATCTAGCTTTAATTGATGAAATGATTCTAAAACAGTTGATGATGTTATGAAAATGAAGAAGTATGATTTGAATGCTCCTATCAATACCATCAGAAGTTTGTAATGAATTACTTAAGATCAAGTCCCTTGATCACCAAGTTTTATGAAGCGAGTGAACAAAATGAACCTAACTAAATGAATATGTATTTATACAAATAGTGTTGATGCTTCATGCGTAAAACCATTTAAGATGCAAGGAATTGACTGATTCATTGAATTCCTCACCCTATAGTGTGCACAAGAGATACACACCATTTCTGTAGTCTTTCATGACTCGATATGGGCCCAGCCATTTGGGCCAGAACTTTCTTCCTTCGCTAGTTTTCTTATCGATTTGGCTGTCTAGTCTTAAAACTAGATCTCCTTCATATATTTCTCACTCATAGACCTTTTTGTTATACTACCAGCACATCCGGTTAGCATAGGCTCTATGTCGTTATTCAGTGTTTAACCTGGCATCATCTAGGCTTTCTAGTTGGGAGAGGCATGCCTCCCTATAAGCTTCTTCATCTAGAATCCCTTGTAGTGAGATGCGGAGACTAGGTATTTCAACCTCAAGTGGGAGAACTAATTTTTCCCCGAATACCAGTGAGAAAGGAGTTTCTCCTGTTGGCATTCTTATTGAGGTTCGTGTTGTTGCAGACTCACAACACTCCTGGATGCAGATCAGGCTTCTAGGTTGATCACTCTAGCATCCAGTGTGATTGCACAACACGGAAACCTCTCTCCAAGCGTGGGACTTGTAAAATTGAGAGAGGAATCTCCAGATTAGAGGCTGGTTCCTCAAACTCCTCTGATTTAGATCTAATGCTTGCATAACTACAGAGGTTCAGATCCTAATCTAACTTGCAAGGAGACAGGGGTAGAAGTGCAAGAAATTGAAACTAACTAAAGATGGTGATGGACCAAAAGGAGTGGTGAAACATATTTGTCATGCAAATAGACACAGACCAAAGTTCACAACATAAAACATACACAGACTGATAAGGTATAATTTAGTATCTGAAATGAAGAAAATAATACAAACAGAGGACTGAAACCCATTCACAGAGCTTGCATTATCATTTCAGTGTCAAAAACACAGATTACACCCTCAGAGAGGTAAAAGAAAACTGTTACAATCTTTGGAGAGGTCTGATCCTTGTATTAATCACTTGCTGGAGGTGAAAGAAGAAGTCTGCTATGCCCAAAAAATGTTCCCCCTTTTAGAAATGAGCCAAATCTGGCTTTTACATTGCATGGGTCGAGCCCAGGGGATAGAAAACGTACAAAAACATGAGAGCCCATCCCTCCTCGACTGCAGATGCATTAAAACGGCATGGGGGACCTTACAAACCCATACCCTATCACTTTGACCGAATTACAGGAGAATGCGACCCATTCTGCATTAAATCTGGTCGCTAAAATGTCACTTCTGGCCATGAACACGCGTCAGAGCCGTTTCTCAATTTTCTCTCTCCAAACTACACCAAAATTCAAGATTAACCCCAGAATCATGTAGAGAATTTCATAAGATTTCTGTTGATATAAAGAACGTGCAAATCTGAGCTCTGAATCGAAAGATATGTTGATCTAAAGATTTAGGGCACAAAATAGGTGAAAACGAGTTTTGAAAATCTTTCCCGCGCTCTACCACCTGGATGAAACGTGTCAAGCGCTGATTGGATGCGTAATTCTCTCTCCTTCCCTGCTTCATTGGACATGTGTCTTCTTTTTATTGGCTTGGGTTAGTGCTTGAAACCTCGCCCTTTAACTTTTGGACTTTCTCCCTTGCGACACGTGTTGTGATTTGATTGGTCCGCGGGTCTGCCGGCTTTTCGCGCCCTTCGCGTCTTCATGTCCCAGATGTCCCAAACTGTTTGGGACAAAAACTCTCGATCTGCCTGAAATGGGCTTCCTTGTCCCTCATTCGGCCGATGACACGTGGCGTTGCTTGATTGGCTTTCGGCTCCTTCGGCTATCCGTGTCCCACACGTCCCTTTGTCCCAACTGTCCCAATGCTGAAGTTCCCCGTTTCGGCCGAACCGGCCAGTTCATGTCCTTCGCGTCCATTTATTCTAACTGTCTCGGACTATCTGGGACAAATTCTTCCGAACCACCCAAAATGGGCTTCCTTTTCTCTCGGCCGCTTTGCCTTTTCGCGTCCCACGCGTCCCGATGGCCCAAATGTTCCTTTGCCCTGTAGACTTCCTGGCGGCCTTTCGGTCGATTCGCGCCCAGATGTCCCTCATGTCCCGACTGTTGCGAGGACTAGGACAGCCAATTTTCACAATTTTTTCTGGCCCAAGCTTGTTTTTTGCAGCCTTTTCACCTTTTCTCAGAACTTGCTCTTTTCAACCTGGACAGGAGAATTAGAAAAAATTTTGAGGGGACCCTAGAAACATGATTTTTTCCCTGAATCCATCCATTTGCCTGGGACTTGAGAATTCTGATGTATGTTATCAAATCAACCCTGGGGGTGAATTTGGATAACAATTTGGCGACTCAGTGGGGATACCTGCCTGCTAGATAGAAGATACCAGTTGGCTGAAGCAGTCCATTGGGCATGGAGTCATCAAATATTCTGTTTAGAACCCTAACTGACTCAGAATGTGCAAGGAGGAAGATGGAATGTCACCTGGTGAAAGCAAGGACTGCTTAACATCTCCATGGATAGCAAGCTGTGCCAAATCACTTAGGGAAAACAAAACTAACCTACAGCAAAACAATGTGCACAAGCACTTGGAGGAAAGAAAATCTAATCTAATATTTACAGAGGTAGTGAACTTTCCTCTAGAAGCAACGCTTGAGATAGATTCCATTGACTGGAATCTACAGTTCTTCACCCTCCAGCGAGGCTAATTGGAAATCATTGCTATTCTTGCACTTTGTGACCACGCATGGGCCACTCCAAATGGCATCAAATTTTGAATGCCTTCCCAGTTTTGCTCTGTCCACATCCCATTTCAACACTAGATCTCCAACTTGAAAGGATCTATCCTTGGCCTTTCTATCAAAGGTCTTCTTGATCAAAGCTTGATCCTTTTCCATTACTTGGGATGCTTGATTTTTGATCTCTTGCAGCTTCATCAACTCTGCATACCTCACCTCCATGGGCTCAAATTTAAGCAACTCCAGCTACTTCATGAGTTCTAATGTTGGCAACTCAAGTGACATGGGCAAGATTGCCTCTCTTCCATAGACAAGCCTAAATGGAGAGTTACCTGTGGATCTTTTGGGAGTTATCCTATCAACCCATAGGGCTGATTTCAGTTTGGTGTGCCAAGACCTCTGATTCTCATCAAGAGTCCTCCTAATGATCCTCAACAAGTTCTTGTTTGTAGACTCGGCCTGGCCATTACCCTAAGGGTAATAGTTTGATGAAGTGCTTAGGTAAATACTGTTCTTGACAGCTCACTCAGTCACCCTGGATCCAATGAATGCCAATGCATTATCAGAGATTATTGTGGCAGGTACACCAAATCTGGTTGTTATCCCCTCATAAAAGTCTAAGATGCTAGACTCATTCGCCTCTTTAAGTGATACTACTTCTGTCCATTTAGTGAAGTAGTCTGTGGCTGTCAAAATCCATTTGTGCCCTTGGCTTGAATTGGGATTAATGACTCCAATGAAGTCCAAACCCCATTGCATGAATGGCTGGTCAACTGAGATTGGATGCAATGGAAGGGCAGCAAACTTCTCTTTTCCTGTGAAGAATGCACAATTCTTACACCTCTGAATCCATGCATAACAATCACTGAATATTTTAGGCCTATAATAACTAGCCTTCATGATTTTTAGAGCTATCACTCTTGGTGCAAAATGGCCACCAGCTGGTCCACCATGAAACTCTTCCAACACCCTTTGAATCTGATTTGTGCTAATGCATCTCAGCAACACTCCATTTACATCTTTCTTGAACAAAACTCCATCAACAATGGCATACGGGACAACCTGCAATCTGAAATGTCTCCTTTGGGTCTTGTTCATCTTTAGAGGGCATAGGCCTGTGCTTAGGAAGTGCGTAATACCTTGGGTCTAGCAAGGAGTCGGGGCAACATTGTCTTCTTCTTGCCTACCACTCGGCTCATGGCTGTCTTGGACTGTCAAAACAGTTTCTTCTTTGTTGCATACTTATTTTTGCTTCCCCAAAACCAGCTGCTCACACAATCCTTTCCCTCTTACCAGCTTGGTGATCTTGATCTCAATGTCATATTCCATGCAATGGGTGATCCAACCTACCCTTTTCTCATTCAAATCCTTGTTGAGGAGGAAGTCCTTAACTCCAACATGTGAGACCAACAACTGGACTTTGTTGTTTGAGATTAAATGCTTGAATTTCTTCAAGCTCCTGATTACTGCAAGCACATGCTTCTCAATAAAAGAGTACCTCACCTCATAGTCATCTAGGCTCTGGCTGGAGAAGGCAACTGGCTGCTCATCATTATCTTTGTTCTGTTGTACCAAAATGGAAGAAATAGTGTCATTACCTCCAAATGCATAGAGGATGAAATCCTTGGAGAAGTCCAGGTTGATGAGAGTTAGTGCTTGAGAGATAGCTTCTTTGATTGCCTCAAAACTCTCCTTGCCTTCTGCTTTCCACTTAAAAGCCATGCTCTTCTTTAACATTTTGGTGATGGGCTTGACAAGGGCTGCAAAATCTGGGACAAACCTGCGGACAAAATTGATCCTTCCCAAGAAGCTTTGAAGAGCCTTCTTGTGACTTGGCAATGGTAGTGCTCTTATGGCTTCAACTCTCTCTGGATCAATTGCCAGTCCCTCTTTCGAGACAATATGGCCTAGAAGTTTCCCCTCATGAGCCAGGAATATGCATTTTTTGGCATTCAATGATACCCCAAACTTTCTACACCTCTGAAACACTTGCTTGAGGTGAAAGAGATGGTCTGCTGCATTCTTTGAGAAGACAGTGATATCATCTAGGTATACCAGCACTATCTTATTGATCAAGCCTTTGAATGCCATGTCCATTGCCCTTGAAAGGTAGCACCAGCGTTGGAAAACCCAAATGGCATCTTCTTGTAAGCATATGTGCCCCATTTAGTTGTGAAGGCTGTCTTGAATTGGTCTTCTCCCTTCACATAATCTGATTATAGCCTGAGTAGCCATCAAGTAGTGAAAACCTTTCTGAACCAGCTACAACCTGCAATATTTGCTCCATGGAAGGGAGTGGATAATGATCCTTGAGAGAGGCTCTATTCACATCTCTGAAGTCGACACACAACCTGATCTCTCCATTCTTCTTTCTGACTGGGACTAAGTTGGCGACCCAACTTGATTGTTTGATGGGGAAGATGATACCTGGCCTCATAGGCTTGCGTAATCCTTTCTCATGAGAGGTTCAATATGGGGATTACTGGCCTTTGCTTTTGCCTGACAAGCTTGGATTCCGGATCCATCTCAATATTATGTTGTGCCAACTTTGGGTTGAAACCTCTTAGATCTTTGTAAGTCCAAGAAAAGACATCTGGAAACTCTGACAAAGCTGAGACAAAATCAGATTTCTCTTGTGGAGTACTTACTTTGCCATTTGCAATTTCTTGCCTTCTTCCACTAAAATAGGCTCTGAATCTTCACCCTTTACTTGAAATGTTCACTTTCTCCTTCCAGAACTGATCATTCGGGTTGAAGATTGAAAGCCAAGGTTATGAGGCCTTTTGGTACTTGTTAGTCTCAGCTACACCACTTGGTCACCATACTGCTATGGCAGCTTGTCTTGATTCTTGGCGGAGAACTCAGCTTCTTCTTGTAGGAAATTAACAATTTGCGATCATTCTCGAAGACTTGGTGCCAACTTGGTGTTATTATCCGAACAGCTTGTCTTACACCAATTTGATATGAGGCTGAGATTTTCACTCTTGTACTTTCTACAAATCAAAACGCAGCCCCAAGTTACTGCTAGCCTGTCAGCGGCTTCATTCTTTTTTCTTGGGATGGAATTGATGCTAAAAGCTTCAAAATCTTCAATGAGATCCCATACCCGATTTTTGTAGTTCTTCAACAGATCATTTTTGGCAGCATTTTTCCCTTTGAATTGGTTTACAATTAGCTCACTATCACCAAATACTTGTTAATTTCCTATGCCTTTCTTCATTGCCCAGTGTAGTCCATGAATTAAGGCTTCATACTCAGCTGTGTTGTTGGAGCAAGAAAACTGAAAATGGAAGGCTGAGTAATACTTATAAAAAATATAATAAATAAGTAAATACCAAAAGTAACCTTGTTGTGAAATGAGCATAGCTCCTCCTCCTGGCCCCTTGTCTATCACTTCCTTGACCCATCAAAGAACAAGTTCCATACTTCAGTCTTGGTCTTTATTATGATCCGGCTTGGTGATGCTGGGGAGAGGGGTTGATTCCCTTCAATGTAACATAAACTCCTACGCAGATTCTTCTTAACTTCTTGATGGGATAAAAAGCATGTGGTCTTGTTTCCCATTCTTCAAGATTTTAGAATCGGGATACTTCCAACCTTGGTGTCATCCTCATCAGTGCTAGGGTGATCTTCTTGATCAAATGCTGAGCAATTGACATTAATCTGACTTGGAGTGTAAGGCTCAATGTGGAAGTTTGCAATAGGTTCAGATTTGATTGTGGCCTTAGTTCCATATCTTGTTCAGAATAGCATGTGTGACCAATCAGCAGACAAATACCCCCCAATCTTGGCTGTGAAGTCCCTTGACAAGAAAGGGACAGAGTGGTGGAATGTCTATGATTACATTCAGTGTCAAAACAACCGATTACACAATTCACCCCATAGAGTAAAAGAAAACGTTTACATCTTTGGGAGGTCTGATCCTTGTCTTAACACTTGCTGTAGGTGAAAGAAGAAGTCTGCTATGGCCAAAAAATGTTCCCCCTTTTAGAAATGAGCCAAATCTGGCTTTTACATTGCATGGGTCGAGCCCAGGGGATAGAAAACGTACAAAAACATGAGAGCCCATCCCTCCTCGACTGCAGATGCATTAAAACGGCATGGGGGACCTTACAACCCTACCCTTCACGTGGTGACCGAATTACAGGAGAATGCGACGCCTTCTGCATTAAATCTGGTCGCTAAAATGTCACTTCTTCCATGAACACGCGTCAGAGCCGTTTCGCAATTTTCTCTCTCCAAACTCCCCAAAATTCAAGTTAACCCCAGAATCATGTAGAGAAATTCAATACGATTTCTGTTGATATAAAAACGTGGCAAATCTGAGCTCTGAATCGAAAGATATGTTGGGGGATTCCCCTTTAACGATAGGCACAAAATAGGTGAACACGAGTTTTGAAAATCTTTCCCGCGCTCTACCCTGGAGAAACGTGTCAAAGCCTGATGGATTGCGTACATTCTCCTCTCCTCCTGTTCAATTGGAATGTGGTCTTCTTTTTTATTGCTTGGGGTTAGTGCTTGAAAAACCTCCGCCCTTTAACTTTTGTGGACTTGTCTCCCTTGCGACACGTGTTGTGATTGATTGGTCGCTGGTCCTGCCGCTTTATCGCGCCCTTCGCAGTCGTCATGTCCCAATGTCCGCAAACGTTTTGTGACAAAAAACTCTCGATCTGCCTGAAATGGGCTTCCTTGTCCCTCATTCGGCCATGGACACGGCGTTGCTTTGATTGTCTTTTTCGGCTCCGTCGGCTATCCGTGTCCCACACGTCCCCTTTGTCCCAACGGTCCCAATGCTGAAGTCCCCGTTTCGGCCGAACCCGGCCCCAGTCATGTCCTTCGCGTTCCATTTATTCTACTGTCTCCTCGGACTATTGGGCAAATTCTTCGAACCACCCAAAATGGGCTTCCTTTTTCTCTCCTTCTCTCTCGGGGAAGGTGGGGGGGGGGGCTCGGTGCCTCCGTGGGGTGCCAATATATTCGCGGTCCGCGAGCGCGTACCCGATGGCCCAAATGTTCCTTTGGCCCTGTAGACTTCCTTCCTGCGGCCTTTCGGTCGATTCGCGCCCCGATGTCCCTCATGTCCCGACTGTTTGGTGGGTAGACTAAGGACAGCCAATTTTCACAATTTTTCTGGCCCAAGCTTGTTTTTTTGCAGCCTTTTCACCTTTTCCAAACTTGCTCTTGTTCCCACCTGGACAGGATAATTAAGAAAAATTTGATGGGACCCTAGAACATGATTTTTTTTTCCCTGAATCCATCCATGCCTGGGACTTGAAAGAATTCTGATGTATGTTATCAAATCAACCCTGGGGGCTGAATTTTGTACTACAATTTGCGACTCAGGGGGGAGGGGGCAGTGGGGATACCTGCTGCTATATAGAAGATACCAAGTTGGTTGAAGCCGTCCATTGGGCATGGAGTCTCAATATTCTGTTTTTTTTTTTTTTTTTTTTTTAGAACCCTAACTGACTCATAATGTGGCACGGGAGGAAGATGGATGTCACCCCTGGTGAAATGCAAGGTACCGCTGTACATCTCACATGGATAGCAAGCTGTGCCAAATCACTTAGGAAACAAAACTAACCTACAGCACAACCCATGTGCACAAGCACTTGGAGGAAAGAAATCTAATCTAATATTTACAGAGGTAGTGAACTTTTCCTCTAGAAGCAACGCTTGAGATAGATTCCATTGACTGGAATCTACAGTTCTTCACCCTCCAGCGAGGCTAATTGGAAATCATTGCTATTCTTGCACTTTGTGACTCACGAATGGGCCACTCCATAATGGCATCAAATTTTGAATGCCTTCCCAGTTTTGCTCTGGTCACCATCCCATTTCCAACACTAGATCTCCAACTTGAAAGGATCTATCCTTGGCCTTTCTATCAAAGGTCTTCGTGATCAAAAGCTTGATCCTTTTCCATTACTTGGGATGCTTGATTTTGATCTCTTGCAGCTTCTCAACTCTGCATACCTCACCTCCATGGGCTCAAATTTAAGCAACTCCAGCTACTTCATGCGTTCTAATGTTGGCAACTCAAGTGACATGGGCAAGATTGCCTCTCTTCCATAGACAAGCCTAAATGGAGAGTTACCTGTGGATCTTTTGGGAGTTATCCTATCAACCCATAGGGCTGATTTCAGTTTGGTGTGCCAAGACCCTCTGATTCTCATCAAGAGTCCTCCTAATGATCCTCAACAAGTTCTTGTTTGTAGACTCGGCCTGGCCATTACCCTGAGGGTAATAGTTTGATGAAGTGCTTAGGTAAATACCGTTCTTGACAGCCCACTCAGTTACCCTAGATCCAATGAATGCCAATGCATTATCAGAGATTATTGTGGCAGGTACACCAAATCTGGTTGTTATCCCCTCATAAAAGTCTAAGATGCTAGACTCATTCACCTCTTTGAGTGCTACTACTTCTGTCCATTTGGTGAAGTAGTCTGTGGCTGTCAAAATCCATTTGTGCCCTTGGCTTGAATTGGGATTAATGACTCCAATGAAGTCCAAACCCCATTGCATGAATGGCTGGTCAACTGAGATTGGATGTAATGGAAGGGCAGCAAACTTCTCTTTTCCTGTGAAGAATGCACAATTCTTACACCTCTTGATCCATGCATAACAATCACTGAATATTTTAGGCCAATAATAACCAGCCTTCATGATTTTTAGAGCTGTCACTCTTGGTGCAAAATGGCCACCAGCTGGTCCATCATGGAACTCTTCTAATACCCTTTGAATCTGACCTGTGCTAATGCATCTCAGCAGCACTCCATTTACATCTTTTTTGAACAAAACTCCATCAACAATGGCATACGGGACAGCCTGCAATCTGAAATGTCTCCTTTGGGTCTTGTTCATCTCTGGAGGGCATAGGCCTGTGCCTAGGAAGTGCATAATACATTGGGTCCAGCAGGGAGTTGGGGCAGCATTGTCTTCTTCTTGCCTGCCACTCGGCTCACGGCTGTCTTGGACTGTCAAAATAGTTTCTTCTTTGTTGCATACTTCTTTTTGCTTCCCCAAAACCAGCTGCTCACACAATCCTTTCCCTCTTACCAGCTTGGTGATCTTGATCTCAATGTCATATTCCATGACACGGGTGATCCAACCTACCCTTTTCTCATTCAAATCCTTGTTGAGGAGGAAGTCCTTAACTCCAGCATGTGAGACCAGCAACTGGACCTTGTTGTTTGAGACTAAATGCTTGAATTTCTTCAAGCTTCTGATTACTGCAAGTACATGCTTTTCAATAAAAGAGTACCTTACCTCGCAGTCATCTAGGCTTTGGCTAAAGAAGGCAACCGGCTGCTCATCATTATCTTTGTTCTGCTGTACTAGAATGGCAGAAATAGTGTCATCACCTCCAAATGCATAGAGGATGAAATCCTTGGAGAATTCTGGGTTGATGAGAGTTGGTGCTTGAGAGATAGCTTCTTTGATTGCTTCAAAACTCTCCTTGCCTTCTGCTATCCACTTAAAAGCCATGCTCTTCTTTAACATTTTGGTGATGGGCTTGACAAGGGCTGCAAAATCTGGGACAAACCTGCGGACAAAATTGATCCTTCCCAAGAAGCTTTGAAGAGCCTTCTTGTGACTTGGCAATGGTAGTGCTCTTATGGCTTCAACTCTCTCTGGATCAATTGCCAGTCCCTCTTTCGAGACAATATGGCCTAGAAGTTTCCCCTCATGAGCCAGGAATCTGCATTTTTTGGGATTCAATGATACCCCAAACTTTCTACACCTCTGAAACACTTGCCTGAGGTGAAAGAGATGGTCTGCTGCATTCTTTGAGAAGACAGTGATATCATCTAGGTATACCAGCACTATCTTATTGATCAAGCCTTTGAATGCCATGTCCATTGCCCTTTGAAAGGTAGCACCAGCGTTGGACAACCCAAATGGCATCTTCTTGTAAGCATATGTGCCCCATTTAGTTGTGAAGGCTGTCTTGAATTGGTCTTCTCCCTTCACCATAATCTGATTATAGCCTGAGTAGCCATCAAGTAGTGAAAACCTTTCTGAACCAGCTACAACCTGCAATATTTTCTCCATGGAAGGGAGTGGATAATGATCCTTGAGAGAGGCTCTATTCAAATCTCTGAAGTCGACACACAACCTGATCTCTCCATTCTTCTTTCTGACTGGGACTAAGTTGGCGACCCAACTTGAGTGTTTGATGGGGAAGATGATACTGGCCTCAATAAGCTTGCTTAACTCTTTTCTCATGAGAGGTTCAATATGGGGATTCACTGGCCTTTGCTTTTTCCTGACAGGCTTGGATTCCGGATCCAGCTCAATAGTATGTTGTGCCAACTTTGGGTTGAAACCTCTTAGATCTTTGTAAGTCCAAGCAAAGACATCTGGGAACTCTTGACAAAGCTGAACAAAATCAGATTTCTCTTGTGAGGTACTTACTTTGCCAATCTGCAATGTTTTGCCTTCTTCCACTAAAATAGGCTCTGAATCTTCACCCTTTACTTGAATGTTCACTTTCTCCTTCCGGAACTGATCATTCGGGTTGAAGATTGACTCCAAGGTTATGAGGCCTTTTGGTAATTTGTTAGTTCTCAGCTGCACCACTTGGTCACCATACTGCTGATGCAGCTTGTCTTGATTCCTGGCGGAGAACTCAGCTTCTTCTTGTAGGAAATTAACAATTTGCTGATCATTCTCGAAGACTTGCCAACTTGTATTGTTATCCGGAACAGCTGGTCTCACAACCACTTTGATATGAGGCTGAGATTTTTCACTTTTGATACTTTCTACATAGCATCAAATGCAGCCCCAATTGCTGCTAGCCTGTCAGCGGCTTCATTCTTTTTTCTTGGGATGGAATTGATGCTAAAAGCTTCAAGATCTTCAATAAGATCCCATACCCGATTTTTGTAGTTCTTCAACAGATCATTTTTGGCAGCATTTTTTCCCTTTGACTTGGTTTACAATCAGCTCACTATCACCAAATACTTGTAAATTCCTGATGCCTTTCTTCATTGCCCAGTGCAGTCCATGAATTAAGGCTTCATACTCAGCCGTGTTGTTTGAGCAGGAAAACTGGAAACGGAAGGCTGAGTAATACCTTATACCTTGTGGTGAAATGAGCATAGCTCCTCCTCCTGCACCTTGTCTACTCCTTGACCCATCAAAGAACAATTGCCATACTTCATTCTTGTCTTTATGATCTGGCTTGGTGATGCTGGGGAGAGGTTGATTCCCTTCATGTAAACAATAAACTCCTAGCGCAGATTCTTCTACTTCTTGATAGGGATCAAAAGCATGTATCTTGTTTTCCCATTCATCAAGAGTTAGATCTGGGATGCTTCCAACCTTGGTGTCATCCTCATCAGTGCTAGGGTGATCTTCTTGATCAAATGCTGAGCAATTGGCATTAATCTGACTTGGAGTGTAAGGCTCAATATGGAAGTTTGCAATAGGTTCAGATCTGATTGTGGCCTTAGTTCCATATCTTGTTCTGAATAGCATGTGTGACCAATCAGCAGACAAATACCCCCCAATCTTGGCTGTGAAGTCCCTTGACAAGCAAAGGGCAAAGAGTGGTGGAAGGTCTATGACTGATACATCTTGTAAGACAACAACATTTGGACATGCATGCAAGGTAAGACTCAAGTTTCTAATCACTCCAACTGTTGCTACTGCTGTCCCATCTAGCTGCACTACCCCTTTAGATGTTATTTCATACTAGAGCCCTAGCTGATCAGCTATCTGTTTAGGCATTACTGAGCTACTTGCCCTGGAGTCTATCATGCAATTGTGTACTAGCTGATTTCCAATGATCAATGAAACATAGAAAGGAGGGGGCTTCAACATGTCTTACCTTGCTGTCCTCCATGACTTCCTTCAGGCTGGGCAGCATTTGTAAGCACTTTGTCTTGCATCTGAACCTGCTGATTCAAAGTTGGCCAATCCTTCATGGCAGCTTGCAGCAGATCTCTTTGTCCTGGGATGGATAGGGATTCCCACATTGATATATTGACGTTAGTCTTCTTCATCTGTTCAATGATACTGAATGGGGATGAAGTATCCTTTTGTTGTCCCTTGGTTTGCACATTTACTCCTTGCACGTGGGCAACAACAGCTGTCATTTGAGTTGGCCTAGGGGCTTTTCTTGGCTGCCCTTATGCATTTGAAACTGGACTTTGCTTGCCAATCATTTGTGGAGCCGTGGAAGGTTGTGGATTGGCTGGGGCTAATGGCTGTTCTTCACCCAAATTTCTCCTCTTTGACCTTGTGTTGGCTGCAACACCTTGAGAAACTGCTTGATTCATGCCACAGAAATCTTCTGCTTGCCAGTTCACCAATGTGGTGTCATTTGGGGCTGATTGCTGTTGGAATGTTTCTTGTTGTTGACTGTTTCCTTGACTGCCCTCGCCCTCCACACCAGTAGTTGTCACCATCAATGCTTGATTGAGAGCACCATTGAAGCACATGGATTGGTTATGAGGCTCGTTGCATGGAAAGCACCAATCATATTCCTGAGCAATGTTGTTCTGTGTTGGCACTAATGCCTTAGAGGCAGATATGGCATTTGGATTATAGGGCTGGAATGGTCTATTGGCAGGAGGCCTTGTTTGATTCATATTTGCAGCTGGATTAGGTGGTCTTTGTGGTTGGTATGGCTGCCTATTAGGCTGAGCTTGGGGTTGATAAGAAGGTCTGAAACCTTGGGCTTGTTTCCTCTTGAGAGTAACTAGCTCATTGCCTAGGTTTTGCAACTGTTTCATGACGTCTTGGAGTTCATTTGAAGCACTAGAGGATGAAGTAGAAGTTTCACTTGAACTTTGATTTCTAGGGGTGGGAATAGGAGCCAAAGTGGGTGCTTGACTAGTGCTTGGATTTTCTAAGTTTGGATACAAGGGCATGGGAGGCCTAGGATCCAGTTTACCAGCTTGAATAAGACATTTTTCGGCTCTAATGGCAATGTTATAAGCAGCAGGTAAGGTTGTGCCTCCCATAGATTGAATTAACATAGAAATATTAGAATTTAAAGCTTTGAGATAGTAGAGAAAAGCACCTTCTGTTGTTGGCCTGACTGCCACTAGAATCCTCTCCCAAGACCTTTGAAATCTGAAGTTGAAATCAGTCAGCTGCTCATTGGGAGCTCTCTTGATAGTTTTCAACTGCTCCAAAAGAGACAAGTTGTCTCCCTTCTCTCCAAATTGCTCATGAAGTGCAATACACAGCTGATTCCAGTTTGTGATAGAACCAGCTCCAAGGCTCCTAAACCATTGATAATGCTTTACCCTTGAATGAAGATGCCAGTAACTTGACAGCCACTTGCATTTCATTGATTTCATGGATTGCACAAAGGTTAGCAATATCTTTAACATGATCACCTGGAGTAGTCTGATTTTCTCCAGTGAAGTAGGGAATGTTCTTCAAGGCTGCAATAGGAACTGGATGTTGTGCATTGAGAGCAAGTGGGCTGCTGCCTGTGAAGTTGACGTAGGGGTTGTTCTGAGCCATTCTAATTGGTCTTAAAACCCTTGTTGACTGAATGAAAGGCCTACCAGGTGGAGGAGTTGAGAGAGTTCTGTTTGGTGGAGATGGAGACCTTTGAATCCTTCTTCCTCTTTGCCTCCTTCTTGGAGATAATTGTAGGTATTCAAACAACACTTCTTCTTCTCCAACTCTTGACCTTGTGGTGATTCTTCTCATGAGTTTTCAGGCCTGCAGCTTCGAACCAGTTGATTCTTCCCCTTGGAGTCACCAGATATGCAAATAATAGCTCTTTTTAAGCAAGAAAAATGCAGCAGATGCACATCAACCCTGCTACAAATAAAAATGAGACCTCTTGTCCCACTGGGCATGCCAAAACTGTTGTTGCAGACTCACAGCACCCCTGGATGCAGATCAGGCTTCTAGGTTGATCACTCTAGCATCCAGTGTGATTGCACAACATGGAAACCTCTCTCCAAGCGTGGGGACTTGTGAAATTGAGAGAGGAATCTCCAGATTAGAGGCTGGTTCCTCAAACTCCTCTGATTTAGATCTAATGCTTGCACAACTACAGAGGTTCAGATCCTAATCCTACTCTAACTTGCAAGGAGACAGGGGTAGAAGTGCAAGAAATTGAAACTAACTAAAGATGGTGATGCACCAAAAGGAGTGGTGAAACATATTTGTCATGCAAATAGACACAGACCAAAGTTCACAACATAAAACATACACAGACTGATAAGGTATAATTTAGTATCTGAAATGAAGCAAATAATACAAACAGAGGACTGAAACCCATTCACAGAGCTTGCATTATCATTTCAGTGTCAAAAACACGCATTACACCCTCAGAGAGGTAAAAGAAAACTGTTACAATCTTTGGAGAGGTCTGATCCTTGCATCAATCACCTTGCTGGAGGTGAAAGAAGAAGTCTGCTATGCCCAAAAAATGTTCCCCCTTTTAGAAATGAGCCAAATCTGGCTTTTTCATTGCAAGGGTCGAGCCCAGGGGACAGAAAACGTACAAAAACATGAGAGCCCATCCCTCCTTGACTGCAGATGCATTAAAACGGCATGGGGGACCTTACAAACCCATACCCTATCACTTTGACCGAATTACAGGAGAATGCGACCCATTCTGCATTAAATCTGGTCGTTGAAATGTCACTTCTGGCCATGAACACGCGTCAGAGCTGTTTCTCAATTTTCTCTCTCTAGACTACACCAAAATTCAAGATTAACCCCAGAATCACATAGAGAATTTCATAAGCTTTCCGTTGATATAAAGAACGTGCAAATCCGAGCTCTGGATCGAAAGATATGTCGATCTAAAGATTTAGGGCACAAAACAGGTGAAAACATGTTTTGAAAATCTTTCCCGCGCTCTGCCACCTGGATGACACGTGTCAAGCGCTGATTGGATGCGTAATTCTCTCTCCTTCCCTACTTCATTAGACACATGTCTTCTTTTTATTGGCTCGGGTCAGTGCTTGAAACCTCGCCCTTTGACTTTTGGACTTTCTCCCTTGTGACACGTGTCGTGATTTGATTGGTCCGCGGGTCTGCCGGCTTTTCGCGCCCTTCGCGTCTTCATGTCCCAAATGTCCCAAACTGTTTGGGACAAAAACTCCCGATCCACCTGAAATGGGCTTCCTTGTCCCTCATTCGGCCGATGACACGTGGCGTTGCTTGATTGGCTTTCAGCTCCTTCGGCTATCCGCGTCCCATGCGTCCCTTTGTCCCAACTGTCCCAGTGCTGAAGTTCCCCGTTTCGGCCGAACCGGTCGGTTCGCGTCCTTCGCGTCCATTTGTTCCAACTGTCCCTGTCTGGGACAAATTCTTCTGACCGCCTGAAATGGGCTTCCTTTGCTCTCGGCCGCTTTGCCTTTTCGCGTCCTTCACGTCCTCGCGGCCCAGATGTCCCAACTGCTTAGTGCGAAAGTTCTCCTTTTGGGAACCCGGTTCGCGCCCTTCGCGTCTTTATGTCCCAGATGTCCCAGAGCAGTTAGTTGATTTTCTTCTCCTTCGGCTGAACCGGCTTTCCCATCCCACGCGTCCTGACGGCCCGGATGTTCCTTTGCCCTGCAGACTGCCTGGCGGCCTTTCGGCCGATTCGCGCCCAGACGTCCCTCATGTCCCGACTGCTGCGAGGACTAGGACTTAGCCAATTTTCACAATTTTTTCTGGCCCAAGCTTGTTTTTTGCAGCCTTTTCACCTTTTCTCAGAACTTGCTCTTTTCAACCTGGACAGGAGAGTTAGAAAAAATTCTGAGGGGACCCTAGAAACATGATTTTTGCCCTGAATCCATCCATTTGCCTGGGACTTGAGAATTCTGATGTATGTTATCAAATCAACCCTGGGGGTGAATTTGGATAACAGTTCGGTGGGCCCACAAGGCTAGATATAATTTTAAATGCCAATCTCGTTTGTTTTCTTTTACTGTTTTGAGGAGAATAGCTTTCAATGTTTTGTTTGTCACCTCAGCCTACCTGTTGGCTTGAGTTTAGTAAAGAGAGGCTGTGTGATGGTTTATTTTGAATTTGCTACATAGCTCATGAACCTCATCATTCTTAAAGGACATTCCATTATTGGAGATAATGATTTTATCGGACACCATACCTACAGATGATTTGGTTCAAAATGAACTTGGTGATCACAGAACCTGGTACAGTGGTGAGAGGCATAGCCTCTACCCATTTGGTGAAATATTCGGTGGCTGTGATTATGAAAATTATGGCCATCTAGTAGATGATGGAGAGAATTTCCCTATCAAGTCTAGGACCCCATGTAGGAAAGGGCCATGGAGTTACGATTGGTTGCAGAGATTGTGCCGGCATGTGAATCTCGTGGGAAAATTCTTGGCATTTGTGGCATCTTGGCACGTATAAATTCTACTGTGTCATGTTTAAGAGTGGGCCAAAAATAGCCCATTCAATGTATTTTTTGAGCGGTGGCATGACCACCAAAGTGGCCTCCACATATTCCACTTTGGGATTCATGTAGAATAATCTTGGATTATTCTATGTCGACACATCTTAGAAGCATTCCATTGAAAGCTCTGTCCGATAGAGCACTTAGTTCTATAATAACGTATTTAACATGCAATAATGTGTAACCACCTTCTTTTTTGCGGTGTGGCACTTTTTGGATATGTATGGTCCATGATATAACTAATGATATCAGTATACCAGGGGCATGTAGAGATAGGAGGTTTGGTTTCGACAAATTATATGCATTCATTGGGAAAGTCTAGATCTACTAGATCACCCCCATCTAGGGTTGTCGGCTAACCAATTTGCAATGATTTGTCCTTTAATATACTTTTGGTTTATGAAAGTTAACTTGAATTCACCCATTAAGTGTTATAAACGTGTCCAACCTTTTCTAGACAAGGATCCTTGTGTGAGGAAATGTTCGTAAATGGTCTGTTTTTACAATGACCCTTGTTTCTTGGTTTAACATGTAATGTCTCAAGCATTTGATGGAAAAACTATGGCAAGGCATTCTCATCTCTACCTATGTATAATGCATTTCATAATCGAGTAATGTTCGGCTAATGAAATAGATCACATGTTCTTGCTTGTCATTGTCTTCTTGAGCCAACATGCAGGCTAGTGAGACATGATGTAGCTCGTGAATATAAGATTAAAGGATGATTTGGTCTAGGTGGCATTAGTGTGGGTGGTGACAAGATAATAAGAAGCATTTAACTACTTCGAAGGCCTCATTGCATTCTTTTTCCAAATAACTACAATCCTTTTTGAACAAATTGTTGATTGGATGTACAACAAAACTTAAGTGCTGGAATGAATCTCTGGATTGCACCGAGCTTTCTCAAGAAACGATCCTGATTCCAGAGTTCATTTGATGGTAGGATCATTTTGAGAACAACCCATATTTTGGCTGGATCAACATCAATCCCTTGTGAAGATATAATGTATCCTAGAAGTTTGCCTCCTGTTACACTGAAAACACACTTCTCTGGGTTTAATGTGACACCATACTCAATTAGTTGTGAGAGGATGATACGGAGCACCTTCAGATGATCACATCATTTCTTTGCCTTGGCCAACAAGTCATCCACATCTGATTCCACAATTTTATGGATAAGATCATGGAATATATAAGTCATTGCCCACTGATACATAGCGCCAACGTTCTTAAGACCAAATGGCATGACAACATAACAATAAGTTCCTTAGGGAGTTATAAATGTGGTTTTGGCTTGATCTTGTTCAGATATTTTAATTTGATTGTACCCTAAGAACCCGTCCATGAGGGACAATAATTCAAATCTAGCCATTGCATCAACAATAACGTCAATGGATGGTAATGAGAAATCATCCTTGGGACAAGATTTGTTAATATCCCAAAAATCTATGCAAATGCGTATCTTCCCATTATTTTTGAGAACAGGGATGATATTAGATACCCATTGTGAATAATCGACTGGTTTGATGAATCCTACTTGGAGAAGTTTTATTACTTCCTTTTTTACCATGAGAGCCACTTTTGGCTTCATTGGTCTTGACTTCTGCTTGATTGGCTTTGCATCTGGTTTAGTGATGAGATTATGTACCATAACTTGTGGTGCGATACCTATCATTTCTTTCTAATTAAATGCAAAAGCCTTTTGTTTTTCTTTGAGGATTTGGGTGTGTATTTCCATTTCTTCCAGAGTTAACGAGGATCCCAACTTCAAAATTCTTGGTTCTTCCTCCTTTCCAATGTTTATATCAATGGTTTCTTCTATCAAAGAAGCATTAACTTCTTCAAACTCAGGTGGGGCTGGAGGTAGTTCTAGGCTTTCTCCATTTTCTATCTCATAGATATCGAGATCTTTCTGTGGAGGAGACTCTACCATGGGATTTCAAAAGTAGGAAGAGGAATGTGGTATTAAGGAAAGATTAACTATATGGTGAGCAAGGTGTAGCTCTGCATAGGTGTTTAGATATTTGAGAGTGACTTTATCAATGTCAACATGATGCAAGATAGGAGATTCATTCTCAGCTGTATGTGTTAAAAGAGGGTTTGTTGACATTTTCTTCACCAAGGGTTCAGTATGAAGTGATACCTCGAAACTTGTATCTTTTAACTCATTACTTGGGGTGAAACGCGAAGTTGAGGTTGCTATTGAATTTTCGAGAAGGTTCTATTCTCGTGGGATTTCCTCAATGGATATGAAGTCGAATCTTTTGCTTAGATCTAATACCGCTGTTTTATAGAGCTATAAGTGCTCAACTCTAGTCTCATATACTTCAGAGACCTAGTTTGCAACTAACTGCGAGTCTCCTAACACTCTGATGTCATTAAAACCAATCCTTTTGGCTATGATGAGGCTAAGGAGGAGGGCTTCATACTCAGCACAGTTGTTTTTACATTCAAAGTTAAACTTAAAAGAAAAAGGTAGGATCTTTCCCTCAGGAGAAGTAAAGATTACACCTGCCCCTGCTCCATAGCGACATCTAGCTCCATCAAAATGGAGAGTCCAATATTTACTAGGAAAGATGGATGTTGGGACATTCTTTGCATCTGTTTCTTCTGTTTCATTTACTTCTATCATTCAAAGTTCCTCTACTGGAAGAGAACCAACTCATAGGGTGCATCCCATACCTGCAGAGTCAAATGGTAGGAAAATTGGTAGATCTTGTTCTAGTAATTCAAAAAATTTTGTAGTAGTTCCTACTAACATTGTTTCTACAATGTTAGCTTCATCCTTGAGGGCTGGGATGCTCTTGACTAAGTTTGTAATTTCTAGTTTTGTTGTAGGTATTAATTTTTCTTCTTGTTTTGAGTCGATTGGTTTGTTAAGTTGGTTTTTTGGAAGTTCAAACTCAGAGTGAATGCCTGGTCTTTTCTTTAGGTTTTCTAGGTGTATGTTGAATGGTTTTGGGTCACCTTTTGCTACAAATATCTTTCTTAGGTGTAAGAATCTCATTTCCTAGAATAACATAGAGGGAATTGCTTTCATGTGATGTATCCATGGTCAACCGAGGATCATATTATAGTTGGTTTCCCGATCTATGATATAAAACTCGGTGAGGATTGTCTTGGGTCCTAAGGTGACTGGTAATATTATAGTCCCAATTGAAGTAGCCTTAAGGTTATCATAACCTCTTAGCGTATTTATTGTTGTGGAACCGTTTGTTTCACCATATCCTAGATTTTGAAGGAAAGAAAAGGGGACAGTATTCACTACTGCCCCATTGTCCACCATTGTGCGTTTAACGTAATTATTGTAAACCCACACCTGTAAATGCAAGGCCAAGTCACATCTACGTGTAATTTTAGCATCTGTTGGCATTTTGTTTATGTCGAATATAAACTTGGTATCCCTATCTGTCTACCCTGAAGGGTGGATATCGAAGTCTATATGGTTTACTTGTGTTTTGGGAGGTGGAGTGATGTTAATTAAATGACCTAGACCTAGTGCTTCTAATAGAGCAGCCCTATGGGCAGGAGACTTTTTCAACAAGTCCAAAAAGGAGATGTGAGAGAAGGTCTTTTTTAGGTCATTAATTAAATCATAAGCACCCATGGGTTTTACCAATGTTTGTTGAATGTTATCTAGTTCTAGTGGATAGATTGTATTTGGTTGAGAAGAATATTCTCTTGTTCTTGTTATGGATTCTACGTGTAGCTCAGTGTCTAACTCCACTAAACTAACTATCTTGGTTCATAGCTGATTTCCTAATTGTGGTTCGACAGGTGGATTTAGCGAAGTCGAGGCTTTATGATCGTTATTTCCTGTCATTGCACCTTTTTCATCCCTTTTGGATTTAATTTATTATTGTTATTGTGATTTGGAAGTGGATCATTGAAGATATCTAAGAGGGGAGCATTTTGAGGGGAGATTGCTCCCTGTGAAACTATTTGGTGCATAGGTGATACATAGGATCTGCTAAGAACATATCTATGAAAAGTTGTCTTTGTTCTTCTAGAAAACGTTGCATGAATTTATTGTAATCACAGAAAGTTCTAGTGTCATGACCTCGAACTTTGTGGAAACCACAATACGAGTTGGGATTGTAATTCCTAGGTTGTTGGGTTGGCACGTATTGTGGTCCAAAACTCTGATTAAACCGTTGACTATTAGGATTAAAGTTTTGCATTTGTTGTCTTTGGTCTTGGTTTTGATATCCAGTTGAGTTTTGACTTGGACCCTGTGTTTAGATCTGCCGTTGCTATTGTTGTTGTTGTTGTTGGGGACGATTAAAATCCACCGCGTTGATTATCAGGGTAAAGTTGTTGTTTCGTTGATTGTTAATCTGGTGGTGGAGTATTTACAACATTTGCTTTTTTTGCTTGGTCAGTTACTCCATCTATTATTACACCATGATTTTTGTTAAGGATTTTAGGTCCTTGATTGACATTTGTGGTAGTAGGATAAGTTGTAGTATTTTGGTTGGGGATGATTAACCTCCTATTTATTCCATACGTCTTGCGACCGCTATCTATTGGAGCTTGATCTATTCAGAGAGTGACACTCTCGAGCACCTCATCATAAGTTCTTAGTGGGAACTTCTGGACTTCTTCCTTTACCTCCCTACTAAGAGAATGAAGGAATAAATCACATAGTTCCATCTAGATCCATTTTTGGAGCACTTGCTAAAGAATAGAGGACTGTACGCCTATCTTTCAGGATGAAATGAGCAACAGATTCATTGTGTTCTTGTTTGATATGCAAGAATTCCCTAATTCCTGTTCTCAACAATTTGTTCATGTCGAATGCCTTGATGAACTCTGAAATGAGTTGTTTAAAAGAATGTATTGAGGCTTCAAGGTATTCTGTAATACCAATCGAGGGCGATACCCTCTAAGGTTTTGGGAAATATTTTAGCAACAACTCCATCCCAAGGGAGTAGTTCTCGAATGGCTGTGGAATAAGCCTTGATATGTGCATTCAGGTCTCCCTCCCCTTTGTACTTGGGTAGATTAGGGAGCGGTCTTGGAAGCATGATGCTTCGTATAGTGAAGTCCAAAGGTTCTTTCAAATATTCTGAATAAGTTCCTATCGCATAGGTTTCGACCATCGATGGTGCTTGTTGAGGGGGGGGGAGGTGGAATGGGTTGTTGATGTGGCATAGCATATATATTTGCAGGGGCATAAGGAAATCCTTGTGGTTGAGTGAACATGCCGGGAGAAGAGAACATATCTCCCTGTGGTGATTTGGAATACATGTTTAAGTATGGAGGAACATTGCTCAGGAATGGATTGTTTTGTACTAAATCAGGAGGTATCATATTTTCCACTGGAGCGGCATTAGAAAACATGGTTCTAGTTGGCGTTTGTTATGAATACTAAGGAGGTATGCCCAATGTGCCTGTTCTTGTGAGGAGGTCTACTTAGCTGGGATGATGTGGAGGATTAGAAGTTCTTGCCTACATGAACTGCAAATTTTGACTTGCTTGAGCAAGTTCTAACCCTCTAACCTTCTCAACTAAGGTTGAGATGACCTCGTTTGGTGAAGACATGATATTTTTCCTTAGTGGTGTTTGTTGTATACCTTAAGGTTGTATAGGCATATGGTACCCTACTATGAACTGATCATTGCCCTTCCAAGTATCACTGAGGGCATTTCCTATAGGTAGAGGAATGGGGGTGTTTTCTTGGAATGAGACCTCGGGTTGTTTTTGTAAACCTCATATAGGTGGGTAGATAATTTGAGAGCGTTGTTCACTCCTAGCATAACGTGCTAAGTATTCATCATCTAAAAATAGATATGGATCTGATTGTCTACTGATTTACGGTCTAAGTAACACCTAAGGAGATGAACTAGATTCTCGAGTGAGCGTCATGTTGTTCGAGCCTGAAGGATCTAGTTGTTGCATTTGAGTGAGCTGATCCAACTCCTCTATTTGGAAAGAAGAACTATATCTAGTCCTTTGAGGTGGAGTTTGTGTTGAAAACCGGTTAGTTGAATAGTTTTCACCTCATGCTGAGAGCGAGGGTGATGGTTGTCTATTTAGTTGATCGTAGTATGCTTCAAGACCTAAGAGAGGTCTACCATATGCATCTAATCCCAACATATTCGGGGGGTATATGAATACCCGCAGAATAATGGGAAGAAGAGAAGATGGATAAAACTAAAAGAAGAGTGTGAAAGTGAAGAAATTGTTCCGTCAATAGCCGGTGGGGATGGAATACACGCAAGGTATAGATAAGTTAGTTAGGTAATATTATGTCTTTAACATGCAATAATGAGATTTGTGAATCTAAGGCAAAGAAGGACCTCCTAACCTAAATCGGTGTGATAGATCATTTGGTGAGGATAGCTGCTCGAAGGCTCCAATCAATATTGAGTTCTACCGTGATCTGATCTATGGGTTGTGGGATACGTGGAAGATAACCTATGGGTGCTTCGTATATGTCTCCTAACAAGGTCATGAAAATGGAATGGCTAAATATGTAGTGGATCTTTTGGTGTTTTATGGACGATTCTCTGGTCTAGTCCAGAAATCTTTAGCTTGATTAGCTGCTACGTTTAATAATGATAGTTGTGTGATAACATTTGGTGGGAGTGGAGAGGATCTAAACACTAATGTTCGTAAACTAGCATCAACATTCGATTGATTTGTAGGCCCGTTGGGTTGTGGGACTTGTGGATCACAACCGTAAGTTTGTGGTTGTTGTGGACCTCCTATGGTCATGTGAAGAATCAATCCCTTCTTCTGATCCTGAGTATCCAATAATCATATGCCTTTTTGGCCTCTACGTTTAGAAATAAAAGTTGCATGATTTTCTCAGAGTACCTAATAGGTGTTCTGGCAACTTGGATACGTAAGCTAGTGTCTATATCAACGAGGAGGTCTCATGTGTTAGGCTGTGGGACTAGTGGATCACAATCGAATGTTTGTTCTCTTTCAGGTCCTTCTACAGTCATACAGATGTCTATCAAGGTAATCTATAATTTGGCTGACTTGACCAAAATGTATGTGCTTTGTCGTCTTCTATGTTTAATCCCATTAACTGTGAGCTTATTTCTAGTAGGTTTGTTGTTGTTCGGAAGACATGTATTCTGATATTTTGGTCTATGTTGGTTATTACTGCAAAAATACTGGGTTGAGGCATGATTGGCTCAAAAACATATTCCCTGGGCTCCCTAGGTCCCGTGATTGTCATATAAGGTTAATATAAAACTAACTGAAATGAAATAAATTAACTATGCAAGATATATCTACAACATATATGTATTCCTCTGTTTTTGTATTTTTTTAATAGAATTTTAAATAGAATTGAAAGAACAACTAATCTAATATATTCAGAAACTAATCTAATAATAAAATTAAAACAAACAAGGTATCCTGGTGTAGCTACTTTCCTGTGCAGTTGTGAGTTTATCCTAAATAACTAGATAGCTGATTAACTTAATTGAAAGATTCTCGCTCCTACCTTAGAAGTGAGGAATGAATTGTAGTTTCTCAGAAACTCTCAATCCCCACAGCTTCCTTGGTAATATCAAGAATGAAATTTAACTGAAATGAAATGTTTCACTACTCTATTTGATATATTTTAACTAGAACTTTGATAGATAAAACCTAGAATTTGCAGAACAGTGGCGAATCTAGTAGTGTATGACTTTGTCCCCTCAGAATGATCTCCTCGTTCCTTCGCGTTCACGTGAATCCAAAAGAGCATGTATATGATAACATCAACAATAGAAGGTATTCGAACAATCGAAGTTTGGATATAGACCGAATATAATGCGAGTAGGAGAGGGACAACGCAAGAGATAGAGCTTGGCATATTCAATTCCTTGTGGGAATACAATGCAAGAGTACTGAGACATTCTAGAATCCACCTTATGTGAAGAACACAACCTGTAACTCTAATGGATGCAATCTATAACTGACACTACTCTGCTGTAAACTAATTTGTATGAACAACGACGAACAAGACTGAAGCAAGAAGATTGAATGGATTTTGAAAGTAAAGGAAAAACTAGCATGGATGCAAACATGAAAACAAAATGAACTCTAAGCTAGAATTGAGAGACTAAATAATTGAAAATGAGAAATTGAGAGGTAGTTTTGAGGGGCCATTTGCTTGAAAACAAGCTGGCTATTTATAGATTTCACATTCACCCAAAGGTGATTCCCATTAGAACTCTTTTACCATTAAACAATGGAGAAACACTATTCTAGGGGACATAAAACATCAATACAAGCTAAGACGGTTGAGAAAAGTTGGTGAAAGTAAAAAATTTACGCAAGTTGTGATAAGAAGAACGTGCTAGAAAACATGTGAACGACGACCGCCCTGAGTAGGGCGGTGTTTATAGGACTTCCGCCCTGCCAGGGTGGCGGTTTCGCCACTAAAGGTCAAAAAGCTAAGAAATGAAGGGCAGAGGATTAAAACAAAGCACAAGGAACATGGATAAAGCATTTGGGATGCTAACATATACTTCGCGAGCTTTTCTGAATCTGAACACCTTGCGAGGTGACATGTATCATCATTTGGGCATGTGTAACATCATTCCAGTGGTACAGTACCCTACAATTTTGGGTACGTATAGATACCTTTACCTCTTGGTGAGTATTCTCCATCTGCTACCTAACATCCAACAGACCTACTTTAGCTCTCTTACCCGCAAAAGCTGAAGCCGACCGATTCCCCATCTGTAAGATTCATTTTACGGGAATTCCCATTAGGTCTTCACCAACTCCACCCACAAACATGCCATTCTCACATTTGGCCGATCACTTGGATTATGTGGATAAGGCTTTATTATGGGGGTGCCTCTTACTCCCTGTCTCAACACAAATGCAGAGATCCCTCAATGACACCTCCACTATCTACCCAAGCAAATTTCCACCCATCAAACCACATACAACCACTGCTGTTGTAACCCCTTCTAGTATATCTATTAACACTCACACCACACACTTACCTATAACCCGACCTATTCCTAAACCCAAACCCATACCCACAATATTTACCTCCACTAAACCTATTACAACTTTAGGGGTCACCCCGACCACCAGCCTTACTCATCCACCTATTAAACTGGATTTATCTACATCCTCTAATGTTAAAACCACACCTACTTTGACACCTAAACAAAAGAAACAAACTCATCAACCTCATATCCCTACCACACCAATCACACCTGCACTTGTCCCATCTACCTTAAGACCTCAGCTACCCAACATGGTCAAGCACCCCTCACCCATTCATAACCCAATAACACAATAACCCATTCCTTCCTCAAAAATCTCTAACCTACCCACGCAAACAACATGACTCATACCCGCACCTGCAGTCTCTTTACCACTAATACCTCTGATACCTTCAGCCATTGCTTCACTACGTACTACACTTCAGTCATTGTACCTCACACCCCAAGAACGACCTGTGTCATCTACCTTCATAACACCCTCGTTATCCTTGTGGGTAACTCACCCTCTTCCTCCATCTACTTTTCCTTCTAGACCCTTTATACCTGCATCACCTTTACCCAAGAAGGTGTAACCTAAAAACAAAACCTCACTACCCCACATCCTCCTACCCGTCCATCTACTATACCCCTACCTAAATGAATCCGAATGATACCTCAAACCACACCGATGCCTAAACCAATAGCTCGACCTATTCCTACTCTTCCCAAAATAATTCCTAGACAACCAACCACACGTACACCCAAACCCACATTCAATTCCCATTGTGATCCACTAGCAGGGTCCTATGCCAAAATTTTAACCAACCTCCTCAAGACTTCTGTTATCACATTATCGCCACTGTAACCTTACAAACCCCTCAAACCTAAGCCAAAATGGTTTGATGATACCAAAATTTGTGCATACCATCGTGTGCTAGGGCATGATGTGAAGAACTAAAAGGCCTTGAAAACCATCCTTATCCAATTGTGTCCACCAGAAACCAACTTTGATGATGACGACCTTCTTGACGAGGATCCTGCTTCACCAACACCCATTCCCACACTGTGCACTCAACAACCACAACCTCCACCCTCACAACTCTAAGAACCACACACAAAATTTGAAATTAACATGGTTCACATCAGAGAACTTACCATGCCACCACCTAAATGTTGCTACGCCTAACTGACCTCACAGGGATTTTCTCCTCCAGTAGGTTTTTTCCCTTCATGTCGTTATACCACTTATCCTACACCCTCTCTATTTGACAATTTCCCTCAAATCAACATGGTACACATCGCTACATGTGCGTAGAAGGGTAAGAAAAAGGTAGCTAACCCACCAACCAATCCTATACCCAACATACCATCTCCACCCATACCTAAGATAACTATCCGCGGCCCCACATACCCCATTTCTAATGGCGTCACACATTGCACCATGCTCAAACAATTACACCAATTTCCACTCAAAATGTCCTAATATGACCTCATCCAAACCTCAGAATCCCATCGTCAAGCCCTCACGGAGGTTCTTCAATCTATCGAGGTTTTACCCAATGACCCTACATCCATAGCCTCCATTATCACACCCCATCATGTAGCCTCCCTCACCAAATTATCACCTTCATCCTCACCTCACCTTGTTCACCAAGTGGCCTCCCTCAGATTCTCAGGGGTAGAGATCGTGCCATAAAAAAATGATGACTCAGACCCAACCCTCTTCATCTCTGTACACATTGATGACATACAGGTATGCCGTGTGATGATTAATGGAGGCGCTAACATTAACATCATTTTGTCCCATTTATTTTCTCAAATGCACATACTTGACAATTACATGCACAAACATCCGATCATGTTGCATTCATTCAACGACGCTATCACCTCCACACTAGGCACTGCCATCCTTCACATTCATGTGGGCCCCCACACTGTTCCAGAATTGTTTTATGTTTTGGAGGGGGAATTCCAATATAACTTGTTGCTTGGTAGACCCTGGATCTGTGTCATGAGTTGTGTTCCCTCCAATTTGCATTGCTATGTAAAGTTTGAACACGAAGGACACACTTGTACCATTCCAGTTGACCCATCACCTTTCAAAACATGCAACATGCTTTACCAACCCAACGATGTACTCATATAGGTCAAGCCATCTACTTCCGCAACCAATACCGCTTCACCTACACCTACACCCACACCTACCATTATAGCCACTACTTTCACCACATATACCTCCTCCACACCTAGCACTGCTATAACCTCCATGATCGACCCATTCGCTTCCCAATCTATTAACACCACCTCCACATCGACCTCTGACACATCGTCCATACCAGCTCCCCACATACCAACCACTAATCCCTTAGAAGATGTTTTTCAACACCTCACTTTGGGGGAATACCACCTATATAATGTCAACACCTTCCTTACTCCACATTAGTATGGAAGCCTTCACCAACACCCTCAGTATGATCACCATATAAGAGAAAACCTCCTTTATGGTCCTCATCATCTTCATACTAGTCTCACCTATGGGGGACTTGATACTACCACCTACACACCTGAACCACCATCACAACCCTACCCATTTTCTGCTGACTTCCAATCACTTACCAATCACATTTCACCCACACCTTCCTGCACCACTATGCATGGAAGGGTTTTGGTTTTGGATTTTACGAGCAAGAACATCATACCGTTATTCCATGTACCACCTACCAACATAATGACCAGAGTGGTATTGGCTTCCCCAACCCTTCTACCAAATAGGCTTGCATTGAATTCATTGAGGACCCTAGCCCTTCTCCACCTTCATCACCACCCTCACCGACGGAGTCGATGGATCCTGAATCTATCCCTCATAAATTTTTTTTTTCATAAACACCATTTCCTTGGGGCCTTTGACTTATCAATGCGAAGGCGAGGCCCCTTCCACTCTCCCATTCCTATATCCTGAGATGATCGACAACGATACACCAACCATTAACATCATTTAATGTCAGGATGATGAATCCATACTCACCTACCTTGGTGTAGAAAACTCATATATTCATCGGTCGTTACCCTATGAGACACAAACCATGTTGAATGAATCGACTATTGAGATCAACATTCATACTCAGGATGACCCACACATCCTAAAGATCAGACAATATTTAAATGCTGCTAAACAGGAAGCCATCACTTCCTTTCTCTGAGATCATAACCACATTTTAGCTTGGTCTTACGCAAACATGCCCAATATTGACCCCACCATAGTGGTCCATAATATCGTAACTGTTCCTGATGCCAAACCTATCAAACAAAAGCTGATGAAAATGCACCCTCGCATTTCTCTTCTTGTCAAAGAAGAACTTCAACGTCTTCTTTTCATTTCCTTCATCTTACCCATTGATTATCCTCGTTGGATTTCTAACATTGTCCCTGTTACTAAAGCAACATGGGGACTCCGCATTTGCACAGACTTCCGAGACCTCAACCTGGCCTGCCTAAAAAATAACTTTCCCTTACCTGGTATTGATCAATTGGTAGACCTTACCACGGGTCATGATATGCTCCCAACCTATGAAACTCAATAAAACCATCCAGAAAAGCTTTGCTTAGCCTTAGTTTTTCTCACCACCAAAATTTGCCATTACGTACTCAGCCACAAAACCTATGTTGTGACCAACACCGACCCTTTACACTTCATGTACACCAAACCATATCAAAATCAGTGCACTGTGTGATGGCTTATGCTTTTAGCTGATCTTGACCTTGAATTCATTCATCAAAATTTCATTAAGGGCCAGGATATCGCTGACCAACTGGCTGACACACCTATTTCCGGGGACCAACCCTCTAATTTTGACTTTCCTGATGAATCCATTGCTACCCTTTCCTTGGATGAACCCCCTTACCAAATGACATTGTTCTTCGATGGTTCCAAGTGTCAGTGTGGGGGCGGAGCTAGTGTTATCCTCGTCCCTCTGGATGGAGAACCCATGCCTTTGTCTTTCAAACTAGACTTTGAATGCACCAACAATATTGTTGAGTACGAAGCGCTCATACTAGGTCTCTAGACCGCTTCTGCCCTTGATGTCAAATCAATCCACATCTTTCGTGAATCACAATTGGTCATAAAACAAGTCAGTGGTATGTACTAATGTCGTAATGAGATAATTAAAAAGTATAAACATCATGTAGACATACTTTTGACCACCTTTGATCGTTACACCCTTCAAACCATCCCACGGTCAAGCAACAAATTTACAAACACCATGGCCTGCTTAGCTTCCCAAATACCCACTTCACCTACCGATTCCAAAATATTTGTCACTGTACAATGCCTCTAGTCACCTTCTTATTTACCTCATGATGTTTACTCAATCGAAACTGACACCCCTGACCTGAGTGACCTTTGGTATAAACAATACTCTGACTACCTTTCCCTCTCCATCTTACCTCCTGATCTCACCTGTAATGGACAATGCTCCTTCCTTAAGAAGGTATCCCATTTCATTATCCTGGGGGGACTCCTCTATAAGCACAACTTTGATGGTATTCTCTTACGATGCCTCACAAGTTCTGAAATTCCTTATACCATTAAAGAGGTTCATTATGGCATATGTGGAGGTCACTTTAGTGGCCTTGCTGTTACTAAGCGTATTCTTCACCTAGGATATTACTGGCTGACACTTAACCATGATTGTTATGACTATGTCAAATGCTGTATGAAATGTAAAAAACATTCCAACCTTCATCATACACCCAGTCATTCCTTACAGGTCGCTCATGACCTTTGGCCCTTCTCTCAATGGGGTTTGGATCTTGTCGGAGAAATCAATCCTCATTCTTCCCAAAGCCATCAATGGATCATAACCACTACTGAATACAACAAAAAATGGGTGGAAGCCATACCGCTCATCTCCATGAAAGTTGAGAAAATATGTGAGTTCATTAACCATCACATCATTTGTCACTTTGGTGTCCCTCATCGCCTCATCACTGACAATGGAAAACAATTCAAAAATAAAAAATTGTAAAAAACTTGTGACACCTTTGGCATTCAGCTTAGTTTCTCCTCACCTTATTACCCAAAAACCAACAGCCAAGCCAAATCCACTAACAAAACCCTTAATAAAATTCTCATGAAAGTGGTTGACGATATTGGGAAGGATTGGCATACGCACATTCCTTTTGCTTTATGGGCATACCACACTAGTATTCACACTTCCACTGTGGCTACAACCTTTTCACTGGTCTACGGTACCAAGGTTATTCTACCTCTCGAAGTCCAAATCCCATCACTTCACATTTCTCTCCATGACATGCTTACTGATGATGAATTTCGTCAGGACCGCTTAACACAACTAGAGTTATTAGATGAACGTCATCTTAACGCTCTAGATCACCTTCAAGTTTATCAACAACGTATCAAACGTGCTTATGAAAAATGTGTTCATGAATGAAACTTCCAAGTTGGTGACCTTGTTTTGAAAGAAAATCAACACGTAACCAAAGCAGAAAAAAGTAAATGGGGAAAATTCACTCCTAATTGGCTTGGACCATACATCATAACTCATACCTATGGATCGGGTGCCTATCATTTGTCCTCACTTGAGGGTAAACCTGAACCTAAGCCCCTTAATGCATTACATATTTTACCATTCTATTGTTGAATCGTTGTCCTACCTTACCCTGTGTCTCTTTACAGGCTTATCCCTTGAGCGCTATCCACTCCATTAAACAAGAATCATGTGATTACCCGTCACCCTTTTGCCTTATCTTAAATATGTGCACCATGGCTATGTACATGGCATGATTCTCATGGATACTTTTTGTCTTCTTTTAGATGAGATCCCACGGTTGTTCACCCTTGCCTTCTTAACAAGAACCAAATGCTTCATTATAGTATCATCCATGAATTAAAAAAAAAAAAAGATGAATCCTTCAGAAGGTCATCTTCCAAAATAAGGGATCAAATCCTTAAGTTAAACTTCCAATATAAAAGATGAATCCCTCAAAAGGACATCTTCCACCTTTAATTGTCACTATGAGTAGACTGCTCCCTTGAAGGACAACTATAAAAAGCTCGCAACTCTCTACATAGTCTTTCCAAAAAGAGGACTATTTTCTCAAAAATCAAAATTTAGAAGCTTCCCGCATTGATCAACTTCACGAAGACCTCAAGGATACATATATTCCTCCCGTATATACTTCCTGCATCGATCAATCTATCTAAAAAGTCAAAAAGAAAAAGAAAAAGAAAAATAATCTTTTTCATCATGGACTTGCCTATTCTGATCTTGGCTCTATTGCCCAAGGCATTCTACTTCCCATTTTATGACCCAATTACTTGCACCTCCTTACCCATTGTCTTTTCACGTCATACCTCAAGGGACATGCTGAACCTACAACATTTGGTAATCATGTGACTATTCGTCACTCTTAGAATTATCAATCATGTAATTCCTTTAGGGTCTTATGTTCACTAGCCTATCTATAGATGTGTTTCATACGTTTTGATCCTTTCCAATTGGGCGGCTTTCTTGCCCCCTCATATCTTTTCTCTTCTTCATTACCTTTTGATCTTCCTATATAGAACTAGACCCTCAACACCTGCTTTTTGGGGTTTTCTTCTCACACCTCAATCAACCTAAAATCACCTTTACCTATCTACCCAAACATTGCCTAATCATACCCATGGCCTAGAATCAACATTACCTATCGACCTAAAAATCACCCATACCTATCTACCTATATTCCACCTCACCTAATCAACCTTGACCTCATCATACTTATGACCTCAAATCCAACCTAACTATCAACCAAACTACCTATTCTTCTATTTTCTCATATTCTTTCCTAGCTTATGGGAGAACTACATCGGCCTAAGGTCCCTTTTCACTGAAACTATGTAGGCAGCACTTTCAGGGCACGAGGCCCTGAAAGGTTAGCTCAACCACTCTTTACCCTAACCATCCCCCCTTTTTTACCTAATTTCCTGTTCATATTAGAAACCTCGACATCTATACCATATACCACATGACTTTTACCACTTATATTATTTCACATTTTCATACATAACCAACATTTTCCACATTTTACACTATCTCATGCATTTATATTTCCATTTGTTATCAAAATACTAAAATGAAAATCCATGCCTAAACTAACTTGACTCCACCATTCCTATAACCTGACTCAACCATGCCTAACCAGCCTAACTCAAGCATGCCTAAAAAACTTGACTCGATCCATGCCTAACAACTTGACTCCACCATGCCTAAACCAACTTGACTCCACCATGCCTATAACCTAACTCATCCATGCATATAACCTGACTCAACCATGCCTAACCAACTTGACTCAACCATGCCTAAACAACCTGACTCAATCCATGCCTAACAACCCGACTCAATCCATGCCTAACCAATCTAACTGAACAATGCCTAACCAACCTAACTCGATCCATGCCTAAAATGACCTGACTCCATCATGCCTAACTCACCTAATTTCCATCCATATCAAACCAACAAACCCATATCTCATCTAATACAAAGTAACAAACCCATATCTCATCTAATACAAAGTGACAAATCCATATCTCATCTAACACAAGACATAAACCAATATCTCATAAACACATCAATAAATCACCAAATACCATGTAGCTCCTCATATATACATGTGTGTAACAATACAATATACACCCGTATCACATAAATGTGTATCTCCAAAATAATCATCATCGGCTCACAGGCCACTATCCAATATAAAAATGTCTTCGGCTCATAGGCCGGTACCATGTACAAAAAATAAATATAATATTTCTTTGGCTCGCAAGCCGGTATACATCCAAAATCCAACAATACCAAAATAGGTGATATATTGTCTCACATCTGCTATAACATATCTACCTCATCTGTAGTGTCGACAGTCCCCTCTGATCTAGAGCTGCGGTTTACTACTCTCAATCTACAACTAGACATCCTGACATCTGATGCTGACCCCCATGTATAGATAGATGTCCTCTACTCTCTCCTTTGGGCTTGCTGACCACCTACACTCTCAGTAGTATATGTACGAGACTGTGTCTACTCACTCAAGACTATCTGTGGTGGTCTCATCACACCATCTACTAATATCTACAGCTCAAGCTCCTCCTCCTGTACATGTGCTTGAGGCTCTCACCTCTCTACTTATATCTATGGCTCTGGCCTCTCGGCCTGTACCTGTGACCCCTGCCTCCTAGCTGTCCCTGCCTGAACCTGCCTCTGTACCGCCCACCACTACCTATATCCATCTGTCACCCTCGCATCATCTATGCGATGGTCCACGGGATCCTCCTCCTCCCCTAACGACTCTACCGGATGGGGTGGAGACAAAGGTCTCTCCACCTCATCTCTCCTATACTATGGGAAGGGCGGGGGCACATCCTACACTAAACCAAACTGTTGCCTCACTTAGCCCACAAGTATCATCTCATGCTCCTTGGCATGGCATCCCTCTATCCACCTCTATAACTATAGTCCCTCTAGCTCTACATACATCCCTTTTTAAGAGGGATAGGTGACATAGGGTCTCTAGACTATATCCACACTGGACAAGCTCTCCAGTCTCTGTCTATAATATGTTATGTCGTATATAGTCCGAGCTCTCTGTACACCACCCTTCGACACCCATCACCTACAACTAACTCGAATGACTCCCCACTCAAATGCATCTACCCGGGGTAGGCCCATCGGTCACACACACACAATGTGCTCATAGGCCCAACAGTGCAGAAGAAAAATGAAACACAGACTATATCTCCGTAATCTCCCATAGGCCCACAACTCTCTATATAATTGCACCAAGAAAGCTGGTGCCCATACAAAACTAGTATGATCAATCATCATGTCCCAAAGGACACTCATTAGCGATTGTGGGAACCTCCCACCCTCTAAATCTAGAAATGCATACTACCCGATCACCTCCATCTGTCAACCTTATCTCCTCAGGATGGACAACATAAACCTCTCAATAACTCAGGCTAGCACTGTGGTAGTGCAACTCACTTGCTCTCTCTCCAAACACCTCATCTATACACCTCGCCGTAACCTCAGATGTCACTGAGTAAACTTGGTCTCCCCTAATTGGTAGCCTCAATATCCTATATATATCCTCTAGGGTGATGGTCATCTCCCCTGTCAGCAAGTGGAAGGTGTTGGTTACAGAATCCCATCTCTGGATGAGTGCGACCATCAAACTCTGCTCTCTCACAACCCGCCCATAACAACGGATCCCAATGAGGCCGACATCATCAATGTGACTCCACTCCTCGAAAGTCACCTATCCATGTAGCTCTAGTAATATAAGTGTCTCTCGGTCCCTCATCAAAAGCTCGTCTCTTGCCGGCATCCCACAAAGGAAATGTATTAGTCCACAACTTATGTAATTTTTACCCCACATCCTGACCTAATCGTTAGCCTTGTTGCTCACCCAAATCTACCCAAACCCATCCACCCAAAACTATCTACCCTAACCCTCACCCAAATTTACCCAAAACCCATCCACCTAAAACTATCTACTCTAACCCTCACCCACACCTACCCACACCCATCTACCCGAACCTATCTACCCTAACCTGCACCCACACCTACCCACACCCATCTACCCTACCTATCTACCCTAACCCTCACCCACACCTACCCACACACATCCACGTGAAACTACCTACCCTACCCTCACCTGAAACTGCTCTCAACCTTTACCTATCTACCATATTTTCTCACCCTAAACCCTTCCCCTCTCACCTAACTTCTTTCCCACCCTACCCTTACTCTCTTTCCTTTTTTTTTCCCAATTTATACTTCGGATTAATCGACCCTGATTATCCTCCGACTGACCATGGTTTCCCTTTGACTGGCACTGGTCACTGTTCTTGTGACCGGTACCAGTCACTACCCACCGACGTCGGCCACAAGTCAATCAACGTTGGTCACTGTCATGCCACCCACCCCGAATTCCCAACCCTATTTTTTTCCTTCCTACTCATTCTAACCACCCAAATCCCTCCTTACACCCTTATTTGTTCCTACCTTACCCTTTTACCCTACCCCCCTACCCTTCCCCATGCCCATTACTCTCCATGTTTCTCGTTTTGAAATTATTCCCCCCCAAACCCCCATTTTTTTTTTCATATTTCCTATATTCTAGCTGATTTAACCAATCAATCAAAATCAAAGGTTCAAATCCTACCTGATCCCACTGCCGTTGTCATGGTGTAACCTCTGCCCTCTGCACCACTCCTCTCGAGCCCTCTCGAGTCTCCTCCATCCTCAAATGACCTCTAATTCTCTCCACCAATCACCTCACTTGATCCGATCTCATGGCCCCATCTCTCGCCCACTCAGTCTCGCCTATGTGGCTCTCCAACCAAACTCTCTACCATAATCTTTTGACTTCTTCCTATTTGCTCTCTTTTTTTCGTCTTCTTCTCCTTAACAATGCACAAATGAATTTTAAAACGTGGGTTTTCCAATTTTTATACCCTACCCGACTCGACTGACGTTAGTCAACCCTTGACCAAGGCTAGTCTGATGCCCTAGCTAACCGCCATCGATTCCCCTACACCATCATCAGTTCATACTGACCGGTGTCGGTTACCCTGCATACTCATTTCCCTCACATTCACCTACTTTTCCTTACCTCCCCTTTCTTTTCCCTTCCCTACACCTACCTGGACCACTTTACCTTCACTTATGGCTCTCCACCTTCTTCAACCTCACCGCGTTTACTGTTGAAGCCTCCTTATTTTACCCTTACCTTGGCCTTACCCATGCCATGATCTCAATATTTAGACCTGGACCATTTCTAGTGACCTTTTGACCTCATGTGTTCACTATACCTTGTGGCACTGTTACATGTGTTGATTGACCTAATGATCTTACCTAGCCTATTTCTGTGACCATTTATCCAGACCCTACCTTTGGTGTACCAGAACATACCTACATGTTCCTGCACCTAACCTATGTTGTGTTTCCTGACCATATCCTATACCTTAGGTACCAGATTCACTTCAACCTTGTTTGGATAAACCTATCAACCTTAGATGATGTAGAGTTTTCCTACTCTTCAACTCGGTAGCATGTTGCAGTTTATACGTGTGCGTACATTTTACTGTTACTACCTTTGACCCTGACCCATTACCTAGATCACTTGATTAGACCTTTCACCCTCTTCCCCTACACCCACTTACATTTTCCTCACATTTACCTTTTATCAAACCACTCACCGCTTTAGCCTGCCTCCTTGTCAATTCTTGGTTTGAGGGGGATCACCTTCACCCTCACATGGGCCAACCATATCTTATTTTTTTTAGCATCGCTTACCAATACAAGCTACACAACAAAAAGGGGAAAAATGTAGACACTAAAATTAGGTCACACTCCCCCTTCGTCCCTTGACATATAAGCCCCCCTTTATTACATCTATCTAGCCATGACCCCCTTCACCCTACTAATATTAATTTAATTAAATTAATGCATTATCCTCACTATATTTATTATTTAAATATATTATTTAAATAATATCTACACAAACAATTCACTTAGACACCTCACCAAGCTAACTCAACCTAAGACCTACTCTTAGCAAGTTACCATAACTAACTAAGACTTACCCAAACCCTAAAAATCAATGCCTACAATCCCTCTAACCACATTCCCACATTCTCATAAGAATCTCCTAGTATAATCCATGGGATATCCCTAAGTTTAGTAAACCTAGAAAATCCCACCTTGACTGACGTTGGTTTCCCCTAATCGTCGCCGGTTAAGCTGGAACGCTGTTGGTTACCCCTTTTAACCCCAAAACAACCTTACTCTCAAGGTTGGAAGCAAGTTAGAAAACATTTAGAGAAAAGGTGGATGAGAAAGAATGAAATATCAAAGAGACAATGCATCTTCAGAGAGCCAATTCGAGCAAGAACTGACATCCAAGGAAGGAGATTGAGGATCTCCTCCTGCACAACCTTCCCAGCCACATTCTGATCTATCCAAGCAAAGAGGAGTGTGCATGCAGCCCATGCAGAAGCTTTTCTTCAGTTGGTGATCACTTGCAACCTTCAAACCCATCATCAACACCTCCATCCTTCACACATATACTTTCAGAATTGAAATCCATGTAAGTGCAACATCATACTTTCCTGGTTATTTCATTTTATCATTATTTTATCATCCATTGTTCATCTTGCTCCCTATTGACCATCTCCAACATTTTTTACCTTCATAGACCCATCAAAACCTTGCAACAACCTATTCTAGTCACCCAATACCTCATCCCGACCAACCAAATCATTTGTACAATCACAAAGGAGACCAAAACCCCATTCTATGATATTTCCAGATCTCACAGTAATCCGAGTTGCCAGTTATAACTAACCACAGTCGGTCATCCCTGACCGACGTCGGTCTCTCGTGTTTTCCCACACAATCTTAAATAGAGACCTACCCACCTCATTTTACCTCACCCTCACTCACCTGTGACCTACCTGAGACGTTTATCAGACCTGTTAGAACCCAAAACCAACCATCTGACCCATGGATTTTATTCTAGCTTAGCTTGTTAGATTAGATCTATTTTCTTATTGTGTTTTTAAGTGAGATACCTAAATCATTTCAAAATAACAATAGGATTTACCTTGTTTTCAACATTAATTTGTTTAAAATAGTGGATTGACAGCCATCTAGGAAGTATCACATGCTTCTCGGATCTAGCTCACGCTAGACAATTCACTGCCCATATTGTTTCATTCTTTCTGGTGGTCTTGCTTTCATTACAGGTAGTTCCTCCTAGCCAAAAGGAAGCTCTCACGGTCAGCTGTGGATTCGGAAGTCATACACACGCAACAACCCATCAACCAACATTATCCTGGTTTATTTGATCAAGAAAATGAAAGTCAAAAACATGTATACCTGGTATCTATTTCGATCAATGCTGATCTAAGATACCACATGACTAGGCACTTCAGTTGTGTATCAGAGATGCAAGGTGCATCGGTATACTCTTAAACCTCTAGGACATTTTGAGCTGGTTATCATCAGTTATTAATTGATGGATGGAGACAGTTGGATAGAATAACTGTGTTATTTTTTTGTGATGTGACAAACTTGTGAATTGTTAACATGTGAATACACCTATTGTTATTACCACTTATGCACTTGCAACTTCTTATGAATGTTGAGGCATAATATTCTTGAAGAATACTGGGAGTTATTTCTCTCTCATGTGAATTCAATGGGATGATTCATGCTGTATATACTCTAACATTTTTGAAGTACACCATGAGAATTTGAAGATAGTTTTGTGAAATCTTGATGAAGAGACGATTGTGGTGTTTAATTTCTCTAGTAATATTGTATATGTGGACACGTAAGTACACTATTTGCATGACAAAGTGCTTCATTAGTAAAAATGGAATTTATCATATTGATCCCCACTATGATTGCAGCTATATTCTGAGTGTTTTGTCACCAAAGAATTTTTTTGTAGTTGGAATGCTTCAGGGGTCATGATGGTTAAAACATTATAGTTAGTTTGTTATATATGTATCTCATACAAGTTACTGCACCAATAAATTCATATACATGAAAGTGGGGGACATATGTTTGTGAGTTCATGACCCCCTAATGTGAATCTGTATTTCACACTCTTGAAGTATCAACTAACTGTGGAACACCGATTAAATGGTTGTACCTGACCCTCATGGAATATTTTTATGTTTTACCTCTGTAATGTTTCCATGTGTAAGGACGTTGGACGGTATGTTGTTGCATAAGGATCATCATCATAGCTTACGTAATGTAGAAAAATCAATGTTACATAAGATGAATTATGCACCCTACATTATCTGAGACCTATGGGTAACATTGTTCATGAAGTGTCATGTTTGGAGGGAGAATTTGTAAACTGGGTGGCCATAACCTTTTGAGCCAAGTACTAATCATCTTGAAAGTTGGAGTCTCATTTGTAGCCTCAGCCAAATACCACTTCTATCCATTTGGTATACCTCGATCTTGCTTATTTTATCTCAATATGATTGGGATAATAAGGTACATTATATTGTGAAAGGTTAATCAGTCCATTAACAGATGTTCTAAGTCGTAGGAAGCACATTTCCATTCATCATTCATACAACCATTGAGAACTCAAACATTAAGGACCAGGTACAAAGTGTTATGAACTCTAATTCTTATTTGAAACAACCATACACAAGAACAAGAGCTAAGCAGAGTACACAATGAAAACCAAATTTAAGAGGGAAACACCTTGATAAGGGAAGGAAACTTACCATTTGAAAATATACTTTTACATACACAAAGCTAAAGAGATTTAGTGAAACACCAAGTTCATAAGGATCACCAACCCCTAGTTTAGTAGAGCACCCAACCCATAATTTAGTAGAGCACCAACTTTATAAGGAGGCTCCAATCCCATAAGATGATGAAAGAAAAAATTTAACCACCTTTGAATCAAGATCTATGAAGTAGTTTTTCTATCATAACTGTTGGAGATCACTAATTCAGCTCACACACCTTTAAACCCTCTTCAAACTTCTCTCTCCTTCAACTCGCTCTATCTCACACACTCAAGGGATGATTTTGATTCAAATACTTGCACACATGATCTCTAACCTTCTTTAAAAAAATTCACACATCATCAGGTCTCTCTTTATTCCCTTGAATATATTTCAATCTTATACCTTTGTCACATTTTCCCCTCCATGCACACTCGTTCAAAAATGAACTGTTTTAGCAAGGAGGTTCATACATGAGATTTTTAGATTACATGGAGTACCTGAATTGATCATATCTGATAGAGATCCAAGAATGAATTCAAGATTTTGGTAAACACTTAATGCAGCTCTACGAACTAAGGTGAATTTCAGTTCTGCATATCATGTGGAAATAGATGGATAAACTAAAAGAGTGAATCAATATTTAGAGGATATGTTACGAATGTATTGCATGTATCGAAAGTATGAAATGGGAATGTTACATTTGAATTTGTGAATAATAACACATATCACACCTCTCTAAAGATGACAACTTTCAAAGAATTTTACAGAAGTAAATGCAGAACCCTTGTTAGTTGGGATAACATTGAGGATAGAGAGGTAATTGGACCTGAAATTCTTATGGAAATGGAATAAAAAGTTAAAATGATTCGTGTACGCTTAAAAGAAGCAGTAGATAGGTAAAAGAGTTATGTTGAATTGAAGCGGGTTGATAGGAAATTTGAACTTGGTGAGAAGGTCTTTCTTTGGGTTAAACTGAAAAAGAGTTCTATAAATTTTGGCAAGGCTGCCAAGTTATCACCTCATTATATGGGACCTTTTGAAATTGTTGAAGTAATCTACCATGTAGCTTACCATTTAGCAGTACCTCCTACTTTATGAATGCATGATGTTTTCCATATTTCTTTGCTTAAGAAATACATTTCAAGTTTATCACATGTGTTAAATTGGAATTCCTTACATGTTCAAGACCTAGGAATAATCATGGTTAAACCCATACGAGTGCTAGAAACTTGCCAGTTGCACTTAAGAAATTGTGAAATAATTCAATGTAAGGTCCAGTGGGATCAGTTTAACAAGGAAAGTGTAACTTGGGAAAATTTGGAAGATATGAAAATTGCTTTTACATATTTGTTTGAACAAAATTGATTCTATTGATTGATAAAGCTTTGAGATTTTATTCATAAATCTGCTAGTTTTGAGTAGACATTACATTATTTAAAATGGACAGATACATTAATGATGATTATGGAATTTTAAAATTCAGTTTTACTTTGAACATATGGAAGGATAGATAATAATTTGATTGTCCTTGATGCAAATTGCTTAGCTAAGTTAATCATCAGGATGATGACTCTTTTTAGGAGGGAAGTATGTAAAATCTTTGAAAAACTGTCAACTTTATCCTCTTTACTTTGCAAATGTTGACATGTGATTTGTCCTAAGAAGGTGTATTCTTTTAACTGTTGAAAATCATGTTTGCAATATATAAATTATTTATGTTCTTGGATTCATTTTGTTGTGATGTCGTTGCTTGCAAGGAATCCATTCTTCCACTCAGGGGGGCACACGACTCCTATCACTCCATTTTGCATTCCATTCCATCCTTCCACAATATGCTACATATTATGGTTGCTTATACTCTTTCTTAATTTTGTTATTCATGATCACTTTATTACACATGCTAGTTAGATTACTTGTATGTCATTTATCTATATCATCCACACAAGCACGTTGACACCTTTTTCTTGTTGTGATCACATATATAGGTATCTTAAATGTGACATGGATGCTTGCCTTCTACCCTTCCTACATTGGTTGCTAGGGGCATCCACAAATTCATCTCTTCTAGGTGATATTGTTTCATTTTGATACTTATCCCTTTACATTACTTGTTTGTACATGCTTTTGACATATCAGTTATCTTTCTAATATGCTAATGGGTGCTTCATGTGTAACATTTGTTATGCAAAGATATTTGTTTCCATACTTGTTTGATTATATTGTCTGTCATTGTCTGCTATTATTTGCGGGCCTTGCCCTATGTTTGGTGTACACACTTGTTTGTTGTTTGTGGCCAAGACAGCCTTGTGAAAACATGAGTGATATCCTATGTTTCCAACATGCTTTGTGTAACTTACTTTGTCTTCTTATATGTTTACTAAATTGTTTGGTAGATTTTACACTGTTTGCATAACTTATACACTGTCTTCTACATGCGTGTGTGTTTACACTTGTTTTTGGCTAGCCTTCTTGTTTGTATGTGCCTCGGTTTCTACCAAACACTTTTTAGCATTACAACGTTCATGCGGCTGGTCCTCTTTTGGGGCCGTATGTCTCCTATCAGTGACATTGCATGCACCCCCAAAGAGGGGGGCATCATTTTGGGTCTACATACTAACACAATGTAGTTACACCGGTTCATTTCAGTTCACTTTCCACCATTGGCATTAAGGGTTACATTCAACAAGTGGGTTTAGACTAGTCTACGAACCCCATACAAATTTTTTTTATAGGACATGGTGTCCTTAACATTTATGGGAAGCAGTTATAGGGTTGGAGGTTACAGTGGGTGTGCCTCTCTACACTACTTCGGCTAGTGGCATCGAATTTCCCAAAAAATTAGGATGTACAAAGATCTCTACACACATTTAAGGAAGCAATTAGAGCTTGGAGGACACAAATCAGTTTCTCCCTACAGTTCTTCAGCCTATGGTGCAAGATCGCCCCAAAAAATTTCCATACAGGATATCCTTTTACACTCTTTCTCAACATGGATCAGGTGCACATGTTCTATTTACATTTTCCATTTACATTCGCGTATTTTACATTTACATACACATGCATCTTTTACATAGCATTTTTACACTTACATACAAACATATTTGACTACTTGATCATTTTCTCCTTGCAGGTTTGACCGTAGAAGAAACAAGCAGTCAAATGGCGGAAACAACACCAACAACATTTTGTGGCAGCACACATAATTTACTAACCATGCAGGTACACTACACACTATGACAGCTATACACACACACGTTCTACCCTATGTTCACTCTAATCACTTTTTTATTCGCACAATTTTCATCTATTGTTTTAACGTCCTCCATCTTGTTTTCACTCCATGCTTTTCTCTATTCCTTTGACATATTTTTACTATACTCTTCATAGACATCAGGTATTCATCTCTATCTACTTTATATTACCAAGCTTTCCACTCACCAACATAAAGTGGGGGAAAATATAGTCACAAAATCATGCACTTTAGCATTTAGTTATCCCAGTCTCATACTACTATTTAGAAGGTTCTTGAGTGAAGAAAGTACTAAATAACCCTCGTCCTTTAGGCCATCTTGTTTATTTTATTTCATAATTTGTGACCTATTACACCCATATGCACATCCATTTCTAGACCTCCCAAATTATTTTAGCCTTGGCTGGGGCACCTGGATTTAGTACTGGGGTGCCCATGGGTGCCCTAGTCGGTACCCCGATCCTTTTAGCACTTTCACGCCACTTTTTGGGACTTTTCTATCCATTTTTCATCTTTATCTTTCTGGTGGTTATCCTTTTTGGGGTTAATTATGAAATTAGAGAAAGATAACCCTATAAATATAAAGTTATGAGACCATGATAAGTGACCTAGCACCATCTTCTATCTATCACCCATCTAGAGTTGCGTCCATCTATTACATTGACATCCACATAGCTCCATCATCAAGGCACAAGCTAGGACATTTGCATCACACTTCATAGGGGGAGGGATTATATTCTATTCCATGCACACATTCTATTACATTTCCTACATTTAACTATTGCTCTCTATTTCACAAAGTGCGAGTGGCACAAGAGCACCTAGGGTACGACATGCACTCACTAATTATAATTACATTCAGGTCCGAAATGTAGTGCAACACTCGGTTAGTAAGCCCATTGTTGTGCTAGATGAGGTTAGTCTAACCCATTCATTTACATCTTCCCTTTTTTAGGGTTTTAATACTTCCTTTTGGTCTTTTGTTGGTTATTTCTTCCTCTTGGAATATTTTGAGCATTCAGCGTGTTGGTACCCAAATTGATTCTTCCTTTGAAATAGAGCAACATCACAAGTTGATTAGGATGCTTAGATACAAAAAAATTATAATATGAGTCATTTTGTTGCCAGGCATGGATTTAAATGACTCTGTATTACGCAGGCTTAGAAAGGAGTGGATAGCACTATGCTAAGGGTTCGACCTACCATCACTACTTTAGGTTGTGCCTTCAACCAGGGTGAGAGGACCCATTTTGTAACTTGTGTTGGTGAAGAATATCAACGTATCTACAATATTTTACTCTCCCTTTGCAATGTTTGAAGGATGCCTTGAGAAAATATGGTCAATGAAACATAATCTAACTCTCACAAGTTGTCACCCTAGAGAATGAAGATGTCTTCTAGAAAAGGTCCCGGTTACTAAAGGGAACAATAAAAAATGATTGCACGTACATATTTTTGTAAAGGATAGGAAAAATCAACAAATTTCCTCAACATTTATGGATACAAAGTGTAAACAAGGGTGGTTCTTGTAGAATCCATCACTTAATGTATAATTTTTTGTTGGGAAGTTAAACAAGATAAAGTTGATTATACCAAATTCTTGAGAACTTTTAACAAATGTTGGAACATCTACAAGGAAAAATGAAAAAATTATTCAATTATTCAAAATGAACCTTCAAATAGAAGATGTGCATCCATGAAAGCCCAAAGATACGTGGTTTCACACATTCTTCAAGGATTTAACATAAAAGATCATGTTAAAGACTTAATTAAACATTATAAATCCGTGATTCATGCCTAAGATACACTCATAGAATATAAACAATATGTATCATCTTAATGAAAGTATAGTGAATTTAAATTGTTTATTACATCATGAAATGAAAGATCTCTTCATGATGTAATTGAAAATGCCACAATATATCACAAGGACAAGATCTTGTGTGATTCAAAGGAACTCCTAACATAAGATTGCAACATGAACATAGATAAGTACTTGAATATATCTCAAAATGAAATCAGGCACAAATATGGTCATGAATAACACAATTTACTCAAGGTTCTTGAAATTGATCAGCAAAAGAAAGTTTATTTACAATCTCAAATCTTGTCAATGGCTGGACACTTGCAACCATCTTGACATGATCAAATTTAAAGACACACAGGAAACAACTGGTTTCTCAGATAAGTTCTTTGGGAAAATAGATTCTCTCGGCTTTCTCTCCTTTTCTTTTCTTTGAATAATTCTCCAAAAAATTAATCCCCCTTCTAGCGTGATTATCTCTTTGATTTTATATCACCCATTTATTTGCTGACCTTCAAAGTTTCCCCCTAAAAAAATGAATATTTCAGGGAATATTTCCTTTTACAATATTTGTTCTAGAACATGAAATTAAAAAACTTTACTCTAAACTATCAGGTGTAAAAAATGCAAGTCTTTTCAATTGGTTCCACTTGTGCATAATTGGGATATTAGGTCATCATTTCTGGCAAATTACTTTAATCGTTATTTCCTTATATTGATTAGATAATCATTTCAAATGATCTCTGAACACTTCCAAATGAATCTGATATGACATATAACCACATTCACCTTTCAAGAATCCACCTTGGGTGTTATGCACTCTATTTTTTGTCTTATTAGCTTAATTTCCATACATGGTTCATATCAAATCATATTGATTTACCAACTCTTCTCATTACTACTCTCCTCCAACTCTTAAATCCTTTTTTGTGCGAACTAAGAAAAATCTGCCTCATCTTATGGGAAAGATTTCTCTAAATCAAAACCATATGTACCCTTTTCACTATAAAACCTAGTTCAAATTCATTATCATTATGTATTTCCCTTCTTATTTTAAATATAAGGAATTTCATTAGAAAAATGGCGAAAGTAATTATAGCACACAGTCTTAAGGAAATTTCCTCAAAAGATTTAAATCAAATCTTCGATTTGAGTGGTCCTAATGAAGTATTTGTTAGGGACTTGTTTGACATAGAGTGTGTAGGTATACTAGAGGGCCTTTGACATATCGGTAGGTCCAATTAGCACTTTTGACAAGGATGATTAGGATAAATCCTATATTTATAGCCTCTCAAGTCATGTATTTTCATCTTTTCAAATGGGATCACTTGAAATCTCCCAAAGATTTAAAGAGATACTAGGTCAAGAGAAGACCTCAGGTATCTGGAAAAACCAAATTTCAATGTCCCTTTTTATGTGATGAGGGATTTCTATCGAAGGAGATTGCTAAGGAATCATATGTGCTCTATGAAAAATCCTCTATTGACATTGTGTCTGTCATTTCCCACAAAATAGATGAGTTAGAGTAGAGGATCAACTCCCCAGAGAAAAAACAAGTAGAGACTGTGTCTTCACAACTAGGCTCAACACATGTGTCATCTTTAGATTAGATAAAGGGTAAACCATAACCTAAAATTCCAATCATTATCTCAGATGGAGAAGAAGATCAATCATTTTTCCTCCAAAGGATTTGATTTGTTACTTTGGCATTAAATTTTTTTAGCCATAAATATCTATTTCATTCGGTCTAGTGAACTAATAAGAAATTGAGTATGTATAGGCATTTTGTATGCCACGATTTGAAAATCTCTTCTAGCTATAATATCTGATACTCTGCTTATTTCATAAAGTATTCGACTCGGTCTGACCACAGATACCTAATATTTTGGAGTTCCCTTCACTTTTCTTGAACCCATATGTATTTTTGCAGGTTTTCTTCTAATAGGTTTGTCTTGAAATATACGTATCTAGATGAATCTACTCCATTGTTCAAGGGAAACAATCTCCTTTGCTCAAGAAAACATGGGAAGATTTGCAATTCAGTCATCCACCCATTTAATACAGTGTGCTTCTCAGTATGAGCACAAGTTTTTGGGACCTCAACCCATTCCTTCTCCTAGAGACAATCCACCCCTCACAAGGAAGTGGGAGATTGGGTCAGGCTCAAGACCTCGCAATCTACCTAGTCAACAACATGCAGTGCTTGCCCTTCCAATCAGCCCGGACATCCATTCTCAAACCGCTCCTATTAAGTCGACCCTTCATAAGAGGAAAGGGAAAACAACATTTTTCATAAGTGTTTTGGATATTTTGGATTGGGTATCATCACAATAGAATAAAATTGAGCTAAAAAAAATCATGAGTCATCCTAGAATGACACTAGAATCATTGATGGACATGGCAAGGTCTTGAGACATGGCAGGGTCAGTTATTTTTGTTCAAAAAACACAAAGTTCAAGCGAGTTTGTGCTGAGAAAGAATAAGCTTATGAATAACCTTCCCCTACTGGGAGGAAACTATGAAACATGAATGAAAAATGTCTAAATGTTTCTTTCCTTTCATTATCTCTACTTTTGGAATGTGTATATTTTTCTTTATCATGGGCAGGGGCCTTATAGAAGCCCATTTTGTTCCTTATTCAAAATGCAAGAAGTAAACAAATATCAATAGTTTACATGCTTATCCAAATGTATGTTAATTTTTATCTAAGTCAATGTGAAACAACTACATTCTTCCACTTTACAATTGAAATAAGGAAATAGTAAAGTTTAGAATAACAATGACATCCCATGTAACAAAAATATTATTTTAAAGCATTAGTTTAAACGAGTATGAAAAGAGAATATAACTTAAGGAATAACACTTAAGCATGTTCATCATCTTTTTTATTTACGTTCTTTTCCTCATCATCTTCCATTTCTACATCTTATTCTTTATGAAATCTCACCACATATGTGTCATACCTTTGGAACAACTCATTTACCTCATCCTCATCTGGTCCAGTATGGTACTAGAATATTAGCGTTTGCCTAGATATTGCGTCAATGCAATGGCTCATCTTCTGTTTGTACTCCAATAGCCTGGCCTTTAATTCTACAATTCTGTTCTCAAAATTTCTCATTGTTTTAATGATTTCATAGGAGAAATCATCCTTTTGAATATTCATTTCAAAAGAGTTAAAAAAAGTCAATCTTCAGGTCCCCGTAACTCTTTTGAATTTATCAGCTACCATATCTTCTAACTTCAAGTCAATGGCATTAAGAGTGTCATCAACCCAATTTCTCTTGATTTCGATCTTTTAATTGATCCCATTCAAGATTTCCATTTTGATTTTTGATAATTCTTCTATGGAATGCTGGATTCCTTTGAATTCCACTGGAACAATGTTTTCATACTCAACCAATTCATCACTGAGCTAGGTTACGTGGTCCATTTTGGGAAGAATTCCTTCAAAGTAGAAGATCTCTTTGTCACACTATTCAATTATATCATAGATTTCATTGAGCATGTTCTTGAGCTCTTCATACTTTGATCTAGCTTCATTAATTGATTCTTTTCCCTTTTTGATTAATTTTTCAATCAATGTATCCACCTTGTTGACCTTCTTGACATATTTACAAATATTTTATATTCCATCAAGGGTATTTAGATAGGCACTTACCTGAGTTGGAATTTACTACCCAATCAACTGTTAAAAACTAGAGCTCAGGGCTTTAACATGTTCCTTTAACTCCCTTTTTTTCATCCTATCTTTGTCCACATTTTTCAAAAGGTCATTCACTACCTCAGATACTCCTTGTTTTAGTTGGTCTCTTGAGGGATTTCCTAAGGGAATGATCTAAACATTATAATCATTGGCTGTTATATCTTCTCCAGTTTTTTCCTCAAAAGGGATTGCTATTTCTAAAGTCTTGGCTCCTAATGAATTAGTTTGGGTTTTAGTGATAGTCCTAGCCCTTTTTGAAGCTCTTACTACATTTAGAAAAGAAAAAATAGTAAGTTCAATAGCTTGAATAGGGAGGACCTCCTTTACCTCATTCGAAATTAATTCACTAATCCACCGTTTAGCTAGACTTATTCTAGCCTTCGCTTCTTGTGATTTCTACTGGGGTTTCTCACGGAAAACCATAAATTGTTTGAACACCCCTTATTCATCTTGAGCCAGTGATTTTTCCTGTTCTTCATCATTTATTTTGATAACCACTTTTCTACTCTCACCCTATGCTAATACTTAGTTCAAATGTCCTTCTCCTTGGTTTAGAACCAGGGATTGATCATTCTTTTCTTGATCTGTGTTAGTGGTCAAGGGAGATTTCTTCCTTATTTCTCCAATTAATGCCATACTAGACCCAATTTCTCCTCCAACATTTTCTTGTACCAGTGACTGGCTCGTAGGCTCTTCCTTCCCCAAAATCTACTGAGCTGGCATCCTACTATCCTTATGTATGATGATGTATCTAGTAATGTCATGGTAGGTTGTTCTTTTGAATCTAACTTCACACTTCCATCTAGAGGCTATATATCCCTATCAACAATGATTTTCTCGCTAGTAGTTGCATCTTGTGCCACTTCTATTTTCTCCTCAAATATAAATTTTCCTACATGAGAAAGTTCATCAGCTGTAGTAATTTTAGTAGAAAGGGAAGTAATTTCTTTAACTAATACCCCTGCATTAGTGTCTTCTTTTCCAAGCAATCCTAGTTTGTCTGATTTTGAAACTACTTGTCATGTAGAAATAATTTCTATTGCTTGGACTCGCTCTTCACTGGTTAGCACATGAACATTTCTTTCCAATTCCTTATTTGTTTGAAGGCCATCTACTAGTGTCATTATTAGTTCACTCATAGATAAATTAAGGGAATCTAACATAAAAAATCCCTCACTAGTATCAACATCAATCACATGAGTCTGTATCTTTGTAAAATTGTGCAATTTTAAAAATGAAGGCGTGTTTTCATACTTAGCAGGCAAGGTCTCAGATATTTTCATACCCAAAGTTAAAAATTGGTTACCTACTAGATCAACTGCAACATTTTCTTGGGATACTTGATCCTGAGTGCCTTTCATGGTTATTTTCTCCAAAGAAAAAGGTGGGAATAGAGGCTCTGATTGTTCCACTTGTGGCAGTGATGCATCATGTTGTGCCTGAAAAAACTAGATTCCTTTCAAAATCAGGATGATCAATTACAATATCTCTATGTTTTTATTTTTTTGGGCGTGTGGGCACCCACCCTCACCAAAACTAGCACATATACCACATTGTGTTTCTTGTGTGCTCTTTCAAACTTCTTTAAATCAGGTGTTGCTCTTCGCTCCTCCTTATATGACTTAGACTGAGTATGACCACTTTCTATAGCTCCACTCATTAGTTTCTCAACACTACGTGGCTTTGGAAAAGCACCCGAGTAGACCACATGAGATGTGAAACCTTTGCCCTTTGCTTGAATTGGCACTGTAAAAGTAACGGGAGAATTTTCCATGGATTTGAGGAGTATTTCTTTAGTATTTTACTTTAAAGCAAATATAGATGTGTCATTCCAACTAGTAGCTGAGGTCCACTCATCTACTAGTTCAGAAGTGGGTCTCTTTGATGACAGCTGAGGATCCTTTCCTCCCAATGGATCAATTATGTCTGCACCTTCTCTTAAGGCCATAAGATCATCAGCTAAGGAACCTAAGTCTCTGAAATCATTTAGAACTCATGTACTCTAGATTGACAGATCAATATTATTTTGGGATAATCAATTTATAGTCCTTCTCATTACATCAATTATCCGTATGTAAGAATCATTAGATTCTATTTCATTCCAATTCAGAGGGGCTATAGGCTGTCCTTCCACCTTCTGATCAAGGCAATTGTTTCACCTGATTCTTAGAACATTTCTTGGAATGTGATGAAATAGATAAGGGTAAAATGGCTAGGAGGAATACCGATTGAAGTTGGTTGAAGGTTGTTGTGTGTGTATGACTTCTTGATCCACAACTAACCATGAGAGCTTCCTTTTGGTTAGGAGGAACTACCTGAAATAGACAACAATACCACCAAATGGAAGTTAAATAGTATATGTAGTGGACTGCCTAGCGTATGCTAGATCTGGGAAGTGCGATACTCCCTAGAAGGCTCTCAATCCACTATTGTAAACAAATTAATGTGAGACATAAGGTAAATATTGTCCTACTATAGTCAATATGATTTAGGCATATCATATAAACACAATAAGTAAAATATAATCTAACAGGATAGGTTAGGATCAGATCCAAAGGTCAGGTAAATGGTTCTGGGTTACTGTAGGTCTAACAGAGTTTTGATGAAGGTCACAGGTGATTATAGGTAACTTGGAGTAAGTAGGTAGGTTTCTAGTTTGTACTATGTTGACAGAAATAAAGACTGATGCCAGTCGAGTCCTAACTGATGCCATTTAATTGTGACCGATGGCGGTCTCTGAAGAAATGATAGGGGGTCAAGAACATGAGTATGGGTCTATTTTCCAAGTTAATGGGGAACTTAGTGAGGTGTCTAGGAGGTGTGAGTATGACTGCAAGTCAGTGGGTAGGTCTGGTGGGGTTTTGGTTTAATTGGGAAGAGTTATGGGTTAAGTTGGTGAAGGGTAGTAAAGGAGAAGTATTGGGTAAGTAAACTAATGCTGGTATAGGCTCGAATCATGGCTGTTTAGGGAGACTGACACCGGTGACTATGAGAAAATGGAAGATGTTACGAAATAGATTTTGGATCTTCTTTGTGATTACACAAAGGGTTGGGTAGGTTAGAATGGAGTGTTGGATTGCTAGGTTAGGGTTTTGAGGGATTTTGGAAGAGGTATAGGGGGATAGTTATCAGGGGGAAGTAGTGAGTGGATAGAAAAGCAATAACAAATAGAAGAATCTAAATACTGAAAGTATTCAAACAAAACTAGACTGAATAGAGAAGTATAATTACTTGGAATTTGCTACTAGTCAACTGTGGATGCATATAGGAGATGGTGGTGAGATATTTCTCCTGTGAAGGGCCATCGGTTGATAGGAGACTCTTGCTTGAGCTGCCTGGGCTTTTCTCCTTGCTTGGATGAATCAGATCTTGATTTAGATGGCTGTGGATGTCTGGGTGTGAATGGATGCTTGTTTTGATTACATGCAGATGTGATTATTCTCTCTTTCTCTCATAAATGTGCCAACCTCGAAATAAGGTTACCTAAGGGGATAAAAGGTAACTGATGATGGTTCCTTGTTGACCGACATCAGTTTAGGGGTGACCAACGTTGGTTAATGTGGGATTTCCTAGGTTTACTAAAATGTGTAGATCTGCTTGATTTCTTGGATCCAGTTAGTTTCTTTTTGTAGATTAGAATGGAAGCTTCTTTTCTAATGGGTAGGAATGTGGTTAGAGGGAATGTAGGCTTTGATTTTTAGGGTTGAGTTCGGTCTTAGTTAGTTATGGCAACATACTAAGAATAGATTTGGGGTGAGGTGGTTAGGCGAGGTGGTGGTGTGGGAATTATCTTAATTAGGATAGTTAAATAATAAATATTGTGAGGACATGAATTAATTTAATTAAATTAATTAAATTAATATTAGTGTGGGGTGTTAGGGACCATAGTCAGGTGAGTGTGTTCGAGTTGGTTATTTAACGAGGGACCGAGAGGAGTGTGACCTAATTTTGGTGTCTACATTTTGCCCCTTTTTGTTACATAGCTTGTATTGGTAAACGACACTGAAAAAAATAAGATGTGGTTGCCCCATGTGTGGGTAAACGTGATCCCCCTAAAACTAGGAACTGATGAGGTAGAAGATAGAATCGGTGAGTAGTTTGATAAAAGGTGAATGTGATGAAGACAAAGGTGGACAACAAGGTTAAAGGGGTAAAGGTCCAATTGGTTAATCTAGGTAATGGGTCAGGGTCAAAGGTAGTAACAGTCAAACACATGCACACATATAAACTACAGCACAATACCAGGTTGAAGAGTAGGAAAACTCTACATTGTCTAAGGTCAATAGGTTTATCCAAACAAGATTGAGGTGATTCCAGTATCCAAGGTATAGGATATGGTCAGGAAACACAATGCAGGTCAGGTGCAAGAACGTTTAGGTATGTTCCGATACACCAAAGGTTGGGTCAGGATAAACAGTCACAACAAGAGGCAAGGTAAAGTCATTAGGTCAAGCAACATAGGTAACAATGTTGCAAGGTATAGCAAGCACATGAGGTCTCAGGTCACTAGCAATGTTCTAGGTTCAAGTAGCTAGGTCACGACATGGGTAGGGCCGAGGTATGGGTAAAATAACAAGTCCCTAAATGATGAAGAGGTTAGGTGGTAAATGATGAGGTCAGGAGGGTAAAGTGAAGTGTCCAAGTCAGGTGTGGATGAGGTAGAAAGGATTCAGGCCAGTAAATTAGGGGTAATGGGTGGTAATAAGACTAAGCATGATAACCAAAATGGTCATAATCAACCGATGCCAGTCACCATGAACTGATCATAGTAGGCTAGGGCATAGGACCAATTTTGGTCAAGGTGAAACAGTCACCGGTGAAGTTAGGAAGGTTATAAAAAGAAAAAGTTCCGTGTTTTTGAAAATCATTTGTCATTTACTACATAAGAGAAAATGAAAAGAGAGAGAGAGGAAGAGGTGTAAAGTGACCAAGTGACACAGAGAGATGAGTTGGCAAGCTGCAGAGTGAGTGATCGTTGGTTGATAGGTGGGTCTATGAGTGCAGTGTGATCGATTTGATTGGGTGGAGAGCCAATGGGCAATCGGTGATGGTAGAGGCAGGAGAGGGATCGGGTGGACCTGTGCAGCAGCCTGAGTTGCCTCGACGTAGACAGTAGCATGATGAGGTAAGAGTCAATTCCTATTTTTCTTTGTTTTGAGTAGGTGGAGGATAGAAATCAGGTAAGAGGAAAGTGAGTTTTGGGGGGAAAATATTAAAATTTGAATGCGGAGAATGTAATGAGAAAAGGGGAAAAAAGGAGGGTAGATTTAGGTAAATGAGGGGTGGGAATAGGTATTGGGTAGGCATTGGTGGGGGAAATGGGTAGAAAGGAGAAGTGTAGGTAGAAAGGGTAGGGCGTCGTGGGTTTTTCACCATGATAGTGACCGACGTTGGTCCATTCTTAGCCGACATCAATGGGTGAGGGCCAGTATTGGTCATAGAGGCGGTGATCGATGCCGGTTATTATTGGACCATGTTCAGTCGATGATGACTGATGTCAGTCGGCAAGTTAGAGAGGCATGCCCAAAAGGAGCTAAAATAGATGGGTTATGGACAGATAGGTAGGGGTAGGGAGAGGTATATAGGGGGAAGAGTTATGGGTATGGGTAGGTGGGTGAATAAGGAAGATCGGTGAGAGGGGAGAAATGAAAATAGGTGAGGGTCTGAGGTATGGGTAGATAGGTAGTGTTGATTTAGGGCATAGATATAGGTGAAATGTTGATTTATTTAGGGTAAGTGGTATAGTGGGTGTGACAAGGTTACATGCAGGTATGGTAAAGTTTTATTAATATGATTATGTGTATGTAGGCCAGGGACCAACTATAGATGAGGGATAATGTATCTCCCTTACTCATGGAGGTATAGGGGAGTATGACACATGAGGAGTGAAGCCATGTTGCAGAGGTGGGCCTGATTAGGGTTAGAAGCTACCAACATGTAGTTTGGGAGGTGAGTTTGATGGTTTCCCTCATCGATAGATGGGATTCAGTGACCAATACATTCCATTTGCCAATAGGTGAGATCACAATCACCCTAGAGGATGTTTATAGGATCATGCGACTGCCTATAATAGGTATATAGGTTTACTCAATCTCCCAAGAGGCATCCGAGGAGTTACTGTTACCAGTCTTTGAAGAGGGGAAGGCATTGTTAGGATTCCATAGTGCTAGTATGAGCTACGAAGTGATGTATCGAGCTTACCCCGAGGAGATGAGGCTGGTAGTGCTTCTGATGGAGGTAGTCTGTTGTTTTTCACTACTAGATGCAGAGGGTGGGAGATTCCCATGGTCATTGATGGGGGTTATACATGATATGGTGGAGAGCAGGACTCGGTTTGCATGGGAACTTTTGTTCTTGTTACAACTATACAAGGAGCTGTGGGCTTATGGGTGATTATGATGATTTAGCTTGTGCTGCACATTCCTATTACACTGTTAGGCCTATGAGCACATTGTGTGTGTGCACCCATTTGGTATTCCCTAGGCTAATGTAATTGAGCTAGGTTTTTTTCAAGTGAGCTACAAATGATGGGTGCCAGTTATTGGAGGGCACCGAGCAGTGAGAGCTACACATGATGTAGCCTATTATAGACAATTACTAGAAGGGTTTTAGAGCATGGACATCATTTGGAGGCCATATGTGGGCTTCCCTTCATAGAGGAAGATGGCGGTGGAGTTGGATGTGTTACAAATCTATAGGTGGATAGAGGGGTGGTGGGCAGGGGAGAATGAGATGATACCCATAGATTGGGTCAGACAACAATTTGGGTTGCCACAGGATATACCCCCACCCTTCCAACAATATAGGAGAGATGATGTGGAGAGGCCTATGTCTCCGCCATGACCTACAGTGCTGACTGGGAAGGAGGAGGAGATGGTTGATCGATAGTTAGATGATGTCTGGGTGACATAAAGGTATAGACAGTGGTGGGTTGCATAGCTACGAGAAGTACCATCGACTCCAGGGCAACCAGATTTAACTAGGATAATGGTTCAGAGAGATGCCCTATAGGAGCAAGTGGCTACCCTGGTGACCCAGTTAGGCATAGTAAAGGGACATCTGACAGGGGATGAGGCACATGTTGTAACTTTGCAAGCACAGGTGGCTGTTTTATAGGCATAGGGAGTACAGGGACCAGTACCTACACCGAGGGGAGAGGGAGAGGGTGGAGATAGAGATGGGGCGTAGGTAGTTGCCCTACAGGCACATGTGATAGATTTGTGGGGCTAGTTAGCCATGATGTAGGGATAGGTTACAAGTTTGTAAGGCCAGCTAGCAGCTGGAAATGTAGAGATAGTGGCCCTTTAGGCCTAGGTACAGGTACAAGTTATGAGGCCGATGGCACCACCACAGGGGCAGGGACAAGGTCCTGTTATTTAGGCAGGAGCAGGGTAGGGTCAGAAGCCGATGGGACCACCACAGACAGTGCCTACAGTTAGGTTAAGAGATGCCATGGATGAGGTGAGATACTACCAGGATCACTTGATGGAAGTGAGGATATGTCTTATCATATGCCGAGCACAGAGCATAATAGGCCTTGAGTGAGAGGAGCAGATCCTACACACATAGTGTGGAGAGTTGTTGGTTGGATATTTTATCAAGCCAAAATATGATGTTCAACCATAGTACATGGGATTAAATCCCTCCTCAAAGACAGGTGAGGCTGCTTGTTTATTACTAATCTAAAACACAACATAAATAATATATACAGTATTCACACTAATCTAACCATTAGGGTTGGGATAAAATCTTGAATTCCATATCCATAATAGGTGAAGATATTGCTCTTTTGAAATGAAATGGATCAGAAAGGAAATTATTATTATGGAAGAAACACAATGGAAAGGAAATGAGGGGAACGCATTTTCTTTTGAATAAACACAAAGCACGAAATAATCATACGAGCTTTAGATAACAAATGTAATGTTTGAAATGATTAGAAACATTAAGATGCTAAACAAAGAATATCTTAATATTATGAACATAAGAACAATATCTTAAGAAAGATACATCTCACAACACAAAGTTTACAAAATAGCATCAACTCCTATTCCTCAAACGATTAAAAGAAAACACAAAGTCTTTCTTCTTCACAATAGATCTCAATATTCTAAAAATCTCAACCTTTTGGAATGCATAAGTGTCCCTTATTTATAATAAAAGGAGTTGAGAGAAAATAGGATAAATCCTAGAAAATAGTCTTTTTAATGAGAGTCATACTTTGCTTGACTCTCACGCAGGAGACCAAGTCAAAATTTGCTTCCTATGTGATGAAACAAAAATGAAAAAGACATGTCAATTTCAGGATTGAAATGACATGCAACATTGTGCCTATTTTGTTTCATCATCTTTTTCTTCCTCCAACAAAGCTTTCTTGTCCCAAAATTCATGGAACTTTTAGATTATACCCTGCATCTCATTTTCATCATGTGCAGTGGAATGATCACTTAGAACTTCACATGTTTCCTGAGTATCGCTAGCATTGCCAGGAAGCTTTTTTAGTCTCTTGTTGATTTTCCTCATGGTTTCTAAAGAATGTTCAATTTTCACAAACATGTCAATGATTTCCAGGATAAATCCATAAGTTGGTTCATGTTGAATTGATTCTTGGATCTGCTTGTAAAGATCATCAAAATGCAGAATACCCGAGCTTTCACTCAACACCTTAGTGCAGATCATGATTAGCTCTTCTTCTATGTCATTCGTGCCATCGACCAATTGATCTCTTGTCCCTCAATTTGCTGTAAGCTTCATTAAGAATATTTATTCTGAATCTAATGGCTTTGGTTAGTTGAAAATGTTTGTCCCCATGTGGAATGATGCCTTCTTCGACCAAGATATGGGATGGAACCTGTTTCAGCATTTAGAGAGCTTTGAAATTTAACTCTAGGTTCCTGACTTCTACTGAAAATTCATCATCCATTTTCTCTCCATCCTTCTTTATATCCTCTAAGGATTTGTAGACTTCCACGGTGTCATCAATGACTTATTTTCCATGCAGGAGAAACTGTTAGATCCATTTATTAACCATTCTCCCCTTATCATTAATCTTCTCGATCATGGGTATCGATGAGAAATAAAACCTGATAAGAGTATAAGATGATGGTGTTGACTTATGAGGCTTTGAGAGCTTGAGTAGTACTTTTACCAGCTGCTATACTTTCTCTTTTAACTCATATCTATTTGCCTTAGTTTCCTTTAGCTTCTGGAACAACACATTCATGGCATCTTGTGCATCCTACTGCGATCCCTCCATTTTTACTTTCCCTAGATCAAACCTTCTGATTTGACAATCTATGACCATTATATAACGAGTAGCAATTTCTATAAATTTATGCCCTGAGGCATCCACTGAAATCCTTGAAACTATTTTGGGTTTCTTGGCCGACTTAGTAGGAGTGACCTTGAGGGAATTGAAATCAAAGGTTGGTAATGAAACTACTTCATTTCTCTTCCTTGGAGTCTGATCTATTAACCATTGAGGCATATTAGAAGAAGTTTCTCCCATTGTAGGTGTTACAGTCACATCCTCAGGTGGAGGAAGGTTAGCTTGTGGAATGGTGACCACTGTAAGTGTAGTGTTCGTGATAATGGACTTAGGGAATGAAGGCATAGAAGGAAGAGGCATATCCGTGGTTAAATGAGGTCCAGTGGGGAGAGGTAAGAGGCCACAGAAGATAATAGCCTTGGCCGAGGAACTTGGTGAAGAAATCTAAGGCAAGGAAGGCTGAATGAGAGGAGGTAATGATTTTGAAATTAGAGATTGAGAGATAAGAGGAAGAATTACCTTTGATGAACTGTCAACCAAAAGAGGAATGGAATATTGAACAATCTCTTCTCCTGAAGGAGGATTTCCTTGTTTTGGTTGTGGAGGTGAATCAAGAACCTCAACTGTTTGTGGGAGAGTGGCCACTGATGTGGTTACTTGATCTTCTCCCTTTCTGACAAACTTAACCTTTATTGGCCTCTTGGAAGGGTCCTTATTCTTTTCCTTTTTTCCCTTGGAGGTCCCACTTCCAAAGTATCTAGCTTTGCAAAACTCCCTTCTTTATAACTCATTCCCTAAGAAATGAACCACGCCTTAGTATGGGAAATAATTTGAGCAGCTCTCCTCGCAATAGAAGCTTTCTCAGCGATGGACATATCATTGGCTACGAATACATATCGGTCTTCATTTAACCCATCATATGAGGCATCAAGGACACTCTCGTTATCCATGGTGCCCTCTGGGATGTCAGATAAATCTAGCATATGGATTTCTTTAATTTTCAACCAGCTATTGTCCTTTCTTTGGATGACAACTTCATCCCAAAGATCAACCCAAATATCTTCTATGTTGGGAACATGTCGATATAAAGTCCTGTATGATTTAAGGACTCCTCGAAAATTAAATCCATCTCTGTGCTTCATGTGCTTCTTCAACCTGTTCTGAAGCTCATGCAACACTTTCTTAGCTTTAACCACTGTCGAGTATGTGTACCTTCCGATGGAAATAGGGAAGGATATAGAAGCATTGTGTTTACTTTGTTGGAATTTGTGGAAATCCAACAATTGTCTTACCAACTCCATTAGGATCTCCTTATCACCTAGGAATCTGGGCAATCAAAAAGGATTGCCTGGGTACATGACCACTTGAAGGTATGTGAACTTCTTGAACTATAAGAAGATACAACCCCATTTTGATACTTCAACCCATGCCTCATCAGAGACTCTTCTCTTTCTTAAGTCAGGGTTTAGCATGCAGATGTTCTCATAAAAGAAGGCATCATTCACTCTTCTGAATTGATCCTTGGACCCCTTCATTGTCAACTGAGGGAAATACTGATATATATGTTCAGTTGATTTACTTCCCTTCACATCCAACCTTGGATAATTCCTCATACCGGCTACTGCATAGGTGACATATGATGACATATAAAACTTTCTAGTAGTCAAGACTGTCTTCATCTGGGAATCAATCTCATTAATTATAAGACTGCTCCAATCAATCCCTTATTTTTCATTCTTTATAAGGACTATGAATTGATACATTCACCTGTGAAAGTTTGTTGACTCGGGGAGTCCAAATACTCAACTCAACAGGGTGATGATGTCACTGATTTCAAGGATAAAATCACTCTTGGGGATAAACTTGGGAAACCTATAGACATCTGGCTTGGCCTTGATCAAGAACTTTTTATTCACATGCCTAATTCAATCTTCTTGATCTTTATCCTAGGATTTTTGTGCTGACTTAAGATGTACATCGACATATTCCTCAAATTTTGGTAATCTTAAGAGATCATCAAAGTAACCCCCATCCAACTTCACTATGGTTTTTCCTGCCTGATTTTTCATTGAGTGGGAATCTGAGTCATAATTAGAAGCACAGGCCAAAATGAACTCAGGGCATTGAACAGACATTGGAAATCCTGCTGCAAGAGGGATGCCACTGTTGGTTATTGACTTCATTTGCGGACTTTGAGAAGAATCCTTGGTTCTGTTCCAAAAGTCTTCCATGTCAATGTTACCAAGATCCATATCTCAGATGTCGTAATTGAAATCTATGTAGGAAGGGGATTCCATTTTCTGGTACTTGTATTTCATCTTTCCTGACCTGTCTGACTTATCCTTAGACGATCCTAGATCCGCCATGAGAATTCATGAAGAAAGAATGCCTAGATAACTCCTGTTTGAACAATCAGACTTGGAAGCTTGTTGAGTAACCCCACAAACCTGCCACACCAACCAGAATTTGAGACATGTTAGACAATTCGTGAAACCTGACACACTATAGAGTATAAGAAAAAACTAGGCTGTGTTGGACACTTTGAAAAAACCCGACACAAAGGTAGAAATCAGGGGGTGTTAAGCACTTTAAAAAACCTGATGGTCTGCAGAATTTGGAGGATGATGAACACTTCATGAAAGCTGACACAAGCGGAAGTTGGAAGATGTCAGGCACCCTGTGAAACCCGACACAAACAAAAATTGAAGGATGTTAAGAAGCTTTTGAAACCTGATATAATGCGGAACCAGAATGGTGTTGAGAAATTCACAAAAACTGATACTATGCAGAACAAGGATGGTGTCGGACACCCTGTAAAACCTTATACACAGGTGTTAGGTTTCTGGGATGTCAGAACAGGTAAAATTTCAACCATTCTTATAAGTTAAGTTTTATAGATTATTCCCAAAAACCACAAGAGTATATCCATGAAAGGAAATAAGAAAACACCCAAGATGGATTTTTAAAATAAGGTTTTCATGGAATTTCAACAAAAATGAAGAATACAACCCTAAACCTTAAACCCAGAGGCAAGAAAAAGTAAAGATGAAAAACACCGAAAGAATGCTTAAAAAAAAAACCCGAAGATCACAAAATGATAAGAAGAGAAAAATACCTTCAAGAAATTCAAAAAATGATCAAAGATGGATCACGAAATTGATTGAGAAGTTCAGTTAGGTTTGGAGGTTGAAGGAGCATGTACGAAAAATCCACACAACAAAAATATGTCAAGTAGAAATGACGTGTAAAATCAGAGTATTTATAAATCCCTAGCATTAATTACACCTCCTCTGACACATGTGCCAAATAACTGACAACTCAACATTAATGCCATGTCATCATGCTCAGCACTTCCGAAAACCCGAAACAAAGGTTTTCTTAACAAATTAGGTTTTAGAAACCAACTGACATGAAGCATGTAAAATACATGTTTGGATGCTATCGGGTTCTGAAAAACCTGACGCAAAGGATCATTTCGGGTTTCGGGTTTCGGGAATCAAGTAACATGTAACTTGTTTTTCTAAGGTATGTTCTGATGCTCTCAGGTTCCAAAAACCTGATACACTGGCATGTAATCAGGTTTCGGGTTTCAAAAGACACTCAACATGAAGCATGTAAAAGACATGTTTGCATGTGATGGAAACCCGAAAACCTTAAAATCTCCTTCAAAGGGAATATTTAGGAGGGTTTGTCAAAAATTTTCTATGGTTATCTCAATTTTAGCTAGAATCACTAAAAATGAGATAACAAGAGTACATGGGGCCAACAAACCCAGGGGCCGGGTCAAGGTGAGGTCACTAGTGCATGGAGACCAGCTCCAAAAGTAGGACCATTAGGAGCCAGACCAGGGTGAGATAGAGAGAGGTCAGCTAGACGCTGAGCTAGAGGAGTGGAGGAAGAGACAAATGAGACATGATTGGATATTATATGGGGAGATGATTGAGCTCCATGTATGATTAGTTTATTTTTTACATATATACCAGCCTACATGCTGAAGATAGTGAGGATGTGCATGAGAGTTTTTGAGATTTTGTTAGATACACATGTTTGGATGATTTATTTATAGAGATGATGGTGGTTTATGGCATGATGTATATATGGTTGTGTGTAACTTGCTATTATGATTTGTATACGTGATGGAAACCAAATAATGTAGGCATGATAGAGCTAGGTCACAGGCATGGATCGAGTCAGGTTTTTGGTTTAGGCATGGATGGAGTTAGGTCATAGATATGGATTGAGTCAGGTTGTTGGTTTTGGCATTGATGGAGTTAGGTCATAGGAATGGATCGAGTCAAGTTGTTGGTTTATATTACAAGTAGTTGGTGATACAGATAACAAATGGTAATGTAGATATACGTGATGATGTAGATTTCCAAATTTTTGTTATGTGTGGAAATATGAAATGATGAATTGCTGAATGTTATGATGATGTTTGAAATATAGATGGTAGATATGTGTATTTTTTATTGTGTGTTGAGATCGTACTTCTAGTTGTCGATATACAAAAAAAAATCAAGTATAATATGCATAGGAAAATAGTGGAAAATTGGTAAGGGTAGAGAGTGGCCGAGATAACCTCCAAGGGCCCCATGCCCTTGGAGTGCTACCTACATAGTCCTAGTGAAAGGGGACCTTAGGACGATGTAGTTCTCCCATAATCTAGGGAAAAATGTGAGGAGGTATGAGAATGGGTTGGTAGGTTATAGACATGATGAGTTGAGGTCTTTTAGGTAGAATTGAATTGTGGGAAAATAGGTATGGGTGATTTCAAGTTGATTGTGGTGAAAGAGGAAAATTTCCTAGAGATACGTGTCGAGGGTCTAGTCCTATATAGGATGATTAATACGTAATGAAGAAGTTAAAAGATAAAATGAGGTAAGAGAGCCACCTGATTGGTGAGGATCATAACGGGTGGACCATACCTTAGATAGGCTGGTGAACGTAAGACCCTAAAGACATTGCATGATTGATTATTCTAAAGGTGAAGAATAGTCACATGATCACCAAATGTCACAGTTTCAACAGGTCCCTTGATGTAGTAGGAAATGAAGGTGCAAATGGTGAGAAGGTGGAAAATGGTTAAGTTATATGGTATGAGGTAGCATGCCTTCTGACAAGAGATCCAAGATCACAATGAGTAAGTCCATGATGAAAAAGTGTTTTGGTTGACTTGTATTTGAGATAGTCTAATCGATGTAGGAAGTCTATATGGGATGAAAAAATTATCTCCTTGAGGTCTTCGCGAAGCTGATTGATGCGGGTAGCTTTAATTTTTTTTTTTGAAGAAGGCCTTACATAGCAGTCCTTCGAGGGAGCAGTCTTTTTATAGCAGCAATGTAGAGAGAAAGAAGTCCTTTTTGAGAGAGTCATCTTTTTATTGGAAGTTTGAATCAAGGAATTAGATCCCATGTGGAAGTTATGTGAGGAATTAAGTCATGGAAAAGACTAAGGTGAAGAATTGAATTCTTGTTCAGAAAGCAAGGTGAAACAACCATGGGATCTCATCTGAAAGCAGACAAAAAGTATCCATGAGAATCATACCATGTGCAGAGCTATGGTACACATATTTAAGAGAGGGTAAAAGAGTGACATGTACACACATGATTCTTGTTTAGTCATTTGGGATGGCATAGTGAAAGGAGGGAAGTGGATGGCACTCAAGGGACGAGGATGAAAAGAGGTAGAAGGTGAGGTAGGATTGAAAGTCAACAGTAGAATGGTCAAAGATATAAGGCATTAAGGGGCTCAGGTTTGGGTTTACCATCGAGTGAAGATAAATGATAAGCACTTGATCCATAGGCATGAGTCACGATGTATGGTCCAAGATAATTACGAGCAAATTTTCCCCATTTAATTTTTTCTGCTTTAGTTACATGTTGATTTTCCTTCAAGATGAGATCACCAACTTGGAAGGTTCATTCATGAACATGTTTGTCATAGGCACGTTTTATATGTTTTTGGTAAACTTGCAGATGGTCAAGAGCACTAAGATGACATTCGTCTAATAACTCAAGTTGTGCTAAACGGTCTTGGTGAAAGTCATCATCATTAACCATGTCATGGAGAGAAATACAAAGAGATGGAATTTGGACTTCGAGAGGTAGAACAACCTCTGTATTGTAGACCAGAGAAAAAGGAGTGGCAGTAGTGGAAGAGTGAATATTAGTACGGTATGCCCACAGGGTGAAAGGAATGTGTGTATGCCAGTCCTTCCCAGTATCGTTAACCAATTTCATGAGAATTTTATTTAGGGTTTTATTAGTGGATTCGGTTAGCCATTGGTTTGTGGGTAATAAGGTGATGAGAAACTTATTTGAATACCGAAGATGTTGCAAATTTTTTGCAAGGTTTTATTTTTGAATTGTTTTCCATTATCAGTGATGAGGCGATGTGGAATGCCAAAGCGATAGATAATGTGATGATTGATGAACTCACATATTTTCTTGGCTTTCGTGGAGATGAGAGGTATGGCTTCAACCCATTTGGTGTAATATTTGATAGTGGTTATTATCCATTGATGTCTCTGGGAAGAATGGGGATTGATATCTCTGACAAGATCCAAACCCCATTGAGAGAAGGGCCAAAGGTCACGGGCGACCTGTAAGGCATGACTGGGTGTATGATGAAGGTTGGCATATTGTTGGAATTTTACACAACGCTTAACATAGTCGTAACAATTATGGTTAAGAGTCAGTCAGTAATAGCCTAGGAAAAGAATATGCTTAATAACCACAAGAACACTGAAGTGACCTCCACATATGCCATCATGAACTTCCTTAATGGCATAGGGAATTTCAGAACTCATAAGGCACCATAAGAGAATACTGTCAAAGCCATGCTTATAGAGGAGGCCACCCATGATGATGTAATAAGATACCCTTTTAAGAAAGGATCGCTATCCATTATGAGTGATGTCAGGAGGTAAGATGGAGAGGGAAAGATAGTCTGAGTATTCTTTATACCAAAGGTCACTTGCATCAGGAGAAGCAGTTCTGATAGAGTAAAATTCACGAGGTAAATAATAAGGTGATTGGAGTCTTTGTATGGTGAAAAGTTTTTTAGAGTTAGTGGGCGAAGTGGGTATCTGAGAAGCCAAGCAGGCCATGGTATCTGTAAATATGTTGGTAGATCTTGAGATGGTTTGAAGGGCATAATGGTCGAAGGTGGTCAAAAGTATGTCCATACGATGCTTATACTTTTGAAGTATCTCATTATGAAACTGGTATATACCATTGACTTGGATTATGACCAATTGAGAATCACCAAAGATGTTGATTGACTTAGCATCTAAGGCATAAATAGCTTGGAGACCCAATACAAGTGCTTCGTATTCAAAAATATTGTTTGTATAATCAAAATCAAGTTTAAAAGAAAAAGGCATGGGTTCACCATCAAGTAGAATGAGGATAACACCAGCCTCACCCCCACGTTGACACTTGGAACCATCGAAGAAGAGTGTCATTTGATAAGTGGGTTTGTCTAGGGAAAGGGTAACAATAGACTCATCTGGAAAGTCAAAGTTAGATGGTTGATCCCTGGAAATAGGTGAGTCGGCCAATCAGTCGGCAATAGCTTGGCCCTTGATGGAATTTTTATGGATGAATTCAAGGTAGAGGTTGGCCAGAAGCATAAGCCAGCATGTGGCATGCTGATTTTGGTATGGTTTGGCATACATGAAGTGTAAGGGGTTAGTGTTGGTCACAACATAGGTTTTGTGGTTGAGTAGGTAATGGCGGAGTTTGGTGGCAACAAAAACTAAGGCTAAGCAAAGTTTTTCAGCATGGGTGTATTGGGTTTGGTAGTCTAGAAGAGTACGACTTATGTAATAAACTGCCTGCTCCCTATGTTGTTCATCGTGATAAGCAAGCATGGCCCCTAATGAGTGATCAGTATTAAAGATGTATAAGTAGAAGGGTTGATTGTATTTAGGTGGAATGAGTATGGGTGGTTGGAGAAGGTATTTTTTAAGGCCTAAAAAGCTTTATGACAGTCATCATACCATTTAAAGGAGACATCTTTTTTGAGAAGATGATGAAATGGCTGACATCGATTGAAAAGTTATGAAATGAAATGGTGAATAGACTATAACTTACCTTGTAAGCTACAGAGTTGCCACAAATTAGTGGGTTGATGCATTTGGAGAATGGACTTGAATTTAGTAGGGTTAACCTCTATACCATGTAAGGAAATGATAAATCCTAGGAGATTTCCTGAGAGAACCATGAAGACACACTTCTTGGTTTGAAGGCAAACACAATACTTGATGAGGTAGTCAAAGATGGTCTTTAGGTTGGTGAGGTGATCGGAGAGGCATTTAGATTTTACAAGGAGATCATCTACATAATCTTCCAATATACGATGCATGATGTCATAGAAGATGTAAGTCATAGCCCACTGATATGTGGCACCAACATTTTTAAGGACAAAAGGCATGACTCGATAGTAGAAGGTCCCCCAAGGGGTGATGAATGTGGTTTTGTGTTGATCATCTAGGGCAAGCAAGATTTGGTTATAAGCTAAGAACCTATCCATGAGTGATAACATCTTGTGACCAGCAGTAAGGTCAACCAGATGGTCAATACCGGGTAGAGGAAAGTCATCTTTTGGGAAAGTTAAGTTGAGGTCACGAAAATCTGTGCAAATGCAAAGTCCCCCTATCACCTTAGTGACAAGGAAAATGTTAGAAATCTATCGAGGATAATCAATGGGTAAGATGAAGGAAATTGAAAGGAGGCGCTGAAGTTCTTCTTTGACCAGAAAGCAATGCGAGGGTGCATTTTCCTCATCTTTTGTTTTACGTGTTTGGCATCAGGAATGGTTACAATATTGTGGACCACTATGGTGGGGTCAATACCGGGCATGTCACCATAAGACCAAGTGAAAGAATGGTTATGATTTTTGAGAAAATAAGTGACGACTTCCTGTTCAAAAATATCTAAAGATTGGCTGATATTTAGAATGTGCAAGTCATCCTGAGTATAGATGTTGACTTTGATAATCAATTCATTCAACATGGTTTATGTCTCAGATGGTAACGACTAGTGAATATAAGAGTCTTCTGAACTAAGGTAGGTGAGTATAGATTCATCATCTTAACATTGAACAACATTAATAGAAGGTGTATCATCATCGATCATTTTAGGATATAGGAAGGGAAGAGAAGAGGGAGCCTCGCCCTCGCATTGATAAGTCAGAGGCCCTAAAGAAATGGTGTTTATAAATTTTTTTTAGGAGGAATGGATTCTGGATCCATCGACTCTGTCGGTGAAGGTGGTGAAGAAGGTAGAGCAGGTGAAGAAGGTGGAGAAGGGCCAATATCCTCAATGAGTTCAATGTGGGCCTTCTTGGTAGGTAGTTCAGCAAAGCTGATACCACTATGGTCGTTATGTTTACGGGTAGTACATGGAATAACAGTGTGACAGACTTGCTCATAAAAGAAAAAACCAAAACCTTTCCATGCACATCGGTACAGAAAGGTGTGGGTGAAGTGGTGATTGTTGAGTGACTGGAGGTCAGCAGAAAAGGGGTGGGTTTGTGATGGTGGTTCAGGTGTATATGTGGACGTATCAAGTCCCCCATAGGTGAGATTGATGTGAAGGTGGGGAGGACTCTAAAGGAGACACTCTCCTATATAGTGATCATAGTGAGGGTGTTGGCAAACGCTTCCATACTCTTGTGGAGTAAGGAATGTGTTGACATTATATAGGCGATACTCCCCCTAAGTGAGGCATTGAAAAAATCCCAAGGGATCAGTGGTCGATATGTGGGTAGCTGGGATAGATGATGTGTTAGAGGTTGGGATCAGAGGTGGAGCCAACTTATGGGGAGGTTGACGGGTTGGCCATGGAGGTTATGGAAGCAGTAGAAATGAAGGATTTAGGTGTGGTTGAGGTAGCGGTGGCACTGGTGAGTGGAGGTGTAGGTGAAGAGGAAGTGGTCATGGAGGTATATGCCTTAATGGGTATAAGCACGTCACTAGGTCGGTAAAGCATGTTACAGGTTTTGAAAGGTGATGGGTCAGTCAGAATGGTATAGGTGTGTCCTTCATGCTCAAACTTCACACAACGATGTAAAGTGGAAGGAATGCAACTCATAACATGAATCTAGGGTCTACCAAGAAACAAGTTATATTGAAATTATCCCTCTAAGACATAAAATAACTCTGGAATATTATGGGGGCCTACGTGAATATAGAGGATGATGGTGCCAAGTGTAGAAGTGATAGCGTCATTAAATGAACATAACATGACAGGATGTTTATGCATGAAATTGTTGGGTATGTGCATTTGGTCGAATCCATGTGAGGAGATGATGTTAATGCTAGCACTCTCATTGATCATAACACATTGTATGCGTATATTATCAATATGGACAGAGATGAAAAGGGCTAGATCAGGGTCATCCATTTGGTGTGGTGTGATTTCCTCATCTGAGAAGCTAAGGGTGGCTACTTGGTGAGTAGGTGGAGGTGTAGAAGAAGGTGGTAATTTTGTGAGAGAGGCTACATGATGAGGTGTAATAATGGAGGCTATGGGTGTAGGGTCATTGGGTAAAACCTCAATAGACTGAAGAACCTCCATGACATCTTGGTGATGGGACTCAAAGGTTTGGATGAGGTCATATAGGGACATTTTGAGGGAGGATTGGTGTAATTTTTTGAGCATCACACGATGTGTAGTCCCATTAGAAATAGGACATGTGGGGCCACAAATAGTGAATTTAGGTGTGGGTGCAGATGGTATGTTGGGTATAGGGTTGGTTGGTGGGTTGGTTTCCCTTTCCTTACCTTTTTCCTTCTGAGAATGGGTAACAACTTGGATCATGTTGATTTGAGGTGGGAAGGTAGATGAAGTAGGTGAGTCGTGAAAGGTGTAACGATAGGAAGGGAAAAATCTGAGAGGTGGGAAGGAACCTTTTGAAATGAGTTGGGCACACTGACATTTGGGTGGAGGTTTAACAAGTTATCTGACATGAACTATGTTAATTTTGAATCTCGGGGATGGATCTAAGAGTTGTGGGGGTGGAGATGTTGGTCAATGAGTGGGTAGTGAGGGAAGAACTATGGAAATTAGTGCTGGCAAAATGGGGTCCTCATCAAGAAGATCATTATCATCAAAGTTTTTTTCAGGAGGACACAATTAGACAAGAGTGGATTTCAAAGCATTAAAGTTCTCTACATCATGTCCTGACACATGAAGGTATGCTGGTTTTGTCAAACCCTTTTGGTTTGGGTTTGAGTGGGTCATAAGGTCTAAGAGGTGGTAATGTGATGACATAATTTTTGAGGAGATTGGTTAAGATTTTGGCATAGGATCCCGCTAGTGGATCACAATGGGAGGTGAATGTGGGTTTGGGTGCAGGTGTGGATGACTGTATAGGAAGAGTCTTTGCAAGAGGGGGAGTGGGTTGGGCTATGGTCTTAGGTGTTGGTCATGTCTACTTGGGTAGGGGCATGGTAGATGAACTAGAAATAGAGTGTGTGGTTGGTTTAACTACCTTATTGGAGGGTAGCATATTTTTTCCTTTAGGTTGCACCTTCTTGGGTAAAGGTGATATGGGTGCACGAGATGTAGAGGGAAAAGCGGATGGTGGAAGAGGGTGGGTTACCCATGGGGGTAATCGAGGTGTTATGGAGGTAGATGATGTAGGTTGGGTAGGAGGTGTGAGGGAAAGGGAAGGAAGTGTCATGGGTAGTGAAGAAGTTATTGATGGTATTGGAGGTATGGGTGGTAAAAAGGTTACAGGTGTGGGTGGAGGTTGTGTGGGGTACTTGGGTATATTAGAGGTCTGTGATGTGGAAATGGGTTGTTGCATCCTTGGTTTACCAGTGGATGGAGGTTTCTTAGCCAGGGTCGAGGGGTGAGGTCCTAGGATGGACGAGAGGGGTGAAGGTGATAAGGGTGTGATTGGTGAGGTTGGGGTATGAGATCTAGGAGATTGGTTTCTTTTTTTAGGGGAAAGATTAAATTTGGTGTTAGTTGTGGAAGACATGGCTAAATCTAATTTTATGGGTGGATGAGTAAGGCTAGCTGTTGGTATGACCCCTAAAGTAGTAATAGGTTTAGGCAAGGAAGATGATGTAGGTGGGGGTTTGGATGTAGATGCATGTTGGGTTATGGGTAGAGATGTGAGTTGAGCCATGAGTGGTGTCATGGGAGAATTTTTGATAGTTGTGGTTGTGTTTGGTTTTGTTGGCCGAAACACTTTTGGATAGATAGTGGAGGTGTCAGTGAGTGACATCTGCATTTGTGTTGAGATAGGAAGTAGAAGACACCCCCAAAGTAAGGCTCTATCAACATAATCCAGGTGATCAGCTAAGTGTGAGAATGGCACTACTGTAGGTGAGGTTGATGTGGATCCAATGGAAATTCTCATAAAATGTGTTTTAGAAATAGGGAAATTGCTAGCTTCAGCCTCTGTGGGTAAGAGAGCCAAAAGTAAGTTAGCAGGATCTTGGGTGGTTGATGGAGAATGGTCACCTAGAGGTAACAACATTTCTACTAGATCTTTGATAGGTGGAGGAGATGATGGGTGCTCCTCTGTGGGTGGAGGAGATGAACAAGTGTCTCCCATGGGTTGGAGAGGTACTGCTGGTGATAGCTCTCTAGGTGGAGAAGCCAAAGGTGAAGTGGTCTCGATGTTAACAGAAGGCTCCTTCACAGGTGAGGGAGGAGATGAAGGGTGTTCCTCTATGGGTGGAGGAATAGGTGAAGTGGGTTCATGTGTAGGTGGAGGACTTCAGGCTAGGATTTCCTCTATGGAAGGAATATGAGGAAATTGGGAAGCAACTGGTGCATCACTGAAAATAGCATGGACCTTGCGGGTATTGCTATCATTAGTTGAGGTCTCCCCAGTTTGGTCAGAAGAAGGGGCATGATTAGGAAATGGTTTCTTGAAAATGTGTAGGTTTTGGTTGGCAGGTGCGTTTGGATTATCCAAGACTAACTTGCCATTCTCGAGCATTTCCTGGACAATGTTCTTGAAAGTGATGCAATTTCCGTCATTATGACCTTTTACCCGATGATAGTTGTAGAAGTCATGCTCTTTGTACCACACAGGTGTGGGGCGAGCAGGATCAAAACCAGTGTGTGGTTTTATAGGAGGAAGGGTGATGGCCCCAACTTTAATGAGATTTTCTAAAATAGAAGAATAAGGCTCTCCAATTGGGGTGTATTTCTATTATTCTCGTCTGAATTGAAAAGTCTGGACAGGGGAAAGATTAGATGAGGGCTTAGCCTAATTTGATGGATGAGCTGGGCCAGCCTTGAGTACCACCAAGTTAGCAGTTCCCTTGGATTTTGAATAATTATTTTGTGGTTTTGAAGAAGAAGAGGTATCATTTGACTTAAATGCCATGTTCTTATTTCGTAGTTGGATTTAATTTTCTTCGATGGCCTGAATCTCTAGTTTTCATGCCATGGTGAATGCCTCATCGAAGGTTCAGAAAGTCTACACCTGTAGGGTTGGTGAAATATGTCTAGCACAAGCCTGCATGAAGAGCTCTATGAGTTTGGTTTGTGGTAATTGGAATGTGATTTGATTGTAGGCTACGCCAACGAGTGACAAAATCTGTGATAGACTCATTGTCATATTGACGCGTAGAGTAGAGGTCAGTCATGGTAACCTTCTTAACAACGTTGATGGAGAAGTGATCCAAGAAGGCTTGGGCTACCTGATTAAATGAGTAGATAGAATGTCTAGGTAATCCACTATACCAGTCTAATGTGGGCCCGGTCAGAGACATGGGAAAGGTCCTCAGAAGTAAAGCGTCATCATGGGTGATCAGATAACACCCATGTTTGAAAGACCACAAATGTTGTTGCGGGTCCTCTTTGTTGTTGAAGTGGTTAAATTTAGGCATCTCCCAATGTACGGGATATGGAAGAATAGGAATGGATGGGTGTATGGGCTCATTACAAATTTCATCATAGGTGAGAGAGTTACGTGAGCCAAAAACTGATGCCTCCAGTGTCTGCATCTTGTCCATCATTAACTTGATGAGGTCATTGGTAGGTGGTGATGGATGGGTACCTCCTGTAGCATAAGAGGGTTGGTGTTGGACATATGATGGAGGTGGCATTCCAGTATATGGTGATGCCAAATAGGTAGGTTGAGAATGAGGGAGTGAGATAGGGGGAACATACCTAGAATGAATGATAGATGACAGGGAAGGTTGTTGATAGTACTTATATGAAGGTGGAAGGGTTGAGGTAACCATAGTAGCGATGGGGGCTAAGGACTGTGGAATAGAAAGGAAAATGTTTTGAAATGGGGTAGGGGTCATCGACACCAGGGGTGGTTATGTTGCTATGGGTATATGTGAGACAATAGGCACGGATGAGGTTATGTTCTGGGTGGTTGATGAAGGTATAGTGGATGTTGTGGGTGTAATAGATGTGGCAGATGCGGTGGTCATAGCAGGTATAGGGCCTAGCTATGAAATGACTGGGGGAAAGGCAGGTGCGGGTAGCACGGAGCTAGAAGGGGCTGATGCAGAAGTAGGAATGAGTGTTGGGGGATAGATACGGGCATTCCGTATATCAACTGACCTGAGGCATCTCGAGTGGATGAGTGGGAAAGATAGAACTGTAAGGCAGGAGTGTTCTGGTTGAGGAGTCATGTGATCTCCTTGTCACTTGTGATGATGGTGATAGGCTGGGTAGGATCCATGGGTGATAGAATGGAAGGTGGTGAAGTACTAGGTGGGAGTCATTGAAAATTAATGTGGAATATGAGGGCGTTTTCTTGGCTACAAGTAAGCACCATGTGAACAAGTACTGATTTAGTAGGACTGCTTTCTGTAAATGACATAGAAATATAACATAAATAGGAAAAATAGGTAGTGGTAGGTGGATTGGGTTAAAATGTCAGCTGGAAAACTGTACAGGATAACCGATGCCGGTTAGGGTAAAATGATGTTGGTCAGAGGTAACCATGGTCGATAACTGTGAAAAAAAGAATATTTTACCGAACAAGGCAAAAGACTAATAATATACCAGGTAGATAAGTTGTAGGATGGATTTTATCAGAACAAAGAAGATACTGAGAGTTACAGAGACTTCGAACAACAAAGAAGATGAAACAAGTGTCCTTTTGGGTAGGTTAACTAAAAGAACAATAAACTGACACTAGTTGGATAAAACCGGTGACAGTCAGAGGGTAATCAATGATGGTCACTAGAACAACACCAGTTACTGTGAAATTGAAATAGAGATGAAGAAAAAGGTGGTTGTGATTTAAAATCAAGTGTGGAATCAAACCTAGAACTCTAAGAATGATAAAAATGGGGTCCAGGCACACTCAGACAAAGTTGGAATACACCAACTATGATGAGGAGCGTGTAAGGAAAATTAAAAATATGAAGAACGAAGGTGTCCTCTCACCTCAAAACAGAAGCCAAGAAGAAACACAAAGAAAAATACGATCTTAAAAGTGCTTTTTCTATTATGTTTGTTCATCTTACGCTATTAAGGACTGACTGTGTGTATTTAGAACAAATTTTTTTGGTTGGGAAGGTGTCCTACGAAGAAGGATATCTAAAAGGAGAGGTTTCAGGTATGTTATGGTGGGGGTGGCTATCTCCTGAGATAATGACTCGACAGAAGCAATGAGCTGGGGAGTACCTGCCAATCAGACCATGTGATCACTGACAGATGTTCCTAGGTAAGATGTTGTTTAAGAAAGATGTGTTAATTTGAATTTGTGTAGTTTGGTAAGACTCAAGAGAGAGAGAGAGAATGTTGCTTTCTACGATTCTTTTGTCAACCATTAGCTGGGCATGACTTCCAGCATATAGGTTGCCCTCATTTAATGTGCACTAATGCAGCATACAAGAATGAAATGTCATTAATTTTAAGCCCAAATCGAAATATTAAATTCGATGTCACAAAATATGAACAAGAGAGAATATGATCTTTCACTAATGTAGTACAAATGAAAGAGAAGAAGAGTTCTTTTTATAGCACCAAAACATGATTGCTTTGAGACAATAGAAAGAAGAGAAGATTCCAGGGGAGAAATTTAATGTGAGAACCTTTTGGAAAGGAAACAAACATGCAACTTTCACCTAGGAATGAAGAAATGCAAGGAACCCCGAATGGGTCCCACTGGGCATGCCAAAATGTTTCACCTGATTCTTAGAACGTTTCTTGGAATGTGATGAAACATATAAGGGTAAAAGGCTAGGAGGAATACCTGTTGAAGCTGGTTGAAGGTTGTTGCATGCGTATGACTTCTTGATCCACAACTGATTGTGAGAGCTTCCTTTTGGCTAGGAGGAACTACCTGAAATAAACAACAAGACCACCAAATGGAAGTTGAACATACATATGCAGTGGACTGCCTAGTGTATGCTAGATCCAGGAGAAGTGTGATACTCCCTAGAAGGCTATCAATCCACTGTTGTAAACAAATTAATGTGAGAAATAAGGTAAATATTGTCCTACTGTAGTCAATATGATTTAGGCATCTCATATAAACACAATAAGTAAAATCTAATCTAATAGGCTAGGTTAGGATCAGATCTAAAGGTCAGGTAAATGGTTTTGGGTTGTTGCAGGTCTGACAGAGTTCTGATGAAGGTCACAGGTGATTATAGGTAACTTAGAGTAAGTAGGTAGGTTTCTGGTCTGTACTATGTTGACAGACACAGACCGATGAGTCTGATGCCAATGTTGGAGTCTTGACCGATGTCAGTTAATTGTGACCGATGTCAGTCGCTGAAGAAATGACAGGGGGTCAAGAACAGGGGTCTGGGTCTATTTTCCAGGTTGATGGGGAGTTGAGTGAGGTGTCTATGAGGTGTGGGTAGGGATGCAGGTCGGTGGGTAGGTCTGGTGGGGTTTTGGTGAAGGGGGAGGAGTTATGGGTTAAGTTAGTGAATGGTAGTAAAGGAGTAGTATCAGGTAGGTAAACCGATGCCGGTATAGGCTCGACCGACGATGGTTTAGGGAGACCAATGCCGGTGACTGTGGGAAAATGGAAGATGTTGCAGAATGGATTTTAGATCTTCTTTGTGATTGCACAAAGGGTTGGGTAGGTCAGAATGGAGTGTTGGATTGCTAGGACAGGGTTTTGAGGGTTTTAGAATAGGTATATGGGGATAGTTATCAAGGGAAAGTAGTGAGTGGCTAGGAAAGCAATATCACATAGAAGAATCTAAATACTGAGAGTATTCAAGCAAAACTAGACTGGATAGAGTAGTATAATTACTTGAAATTTGCTACCAGTCGACTGTGGATACAAATAGGAGATGGTGGTGAGATATTTCTCCTGTGAACGGCCACCAATTGATATGAGACTCTTGCTTGAGCTGCCTGGGCTTTTCTCCTTGCTTGGCTGAATCAGATCTTAACTTAGAAGGTTGTGGATGTCTAGGTGTTAATGGATGCTCACTCTGATTGCATGCAGATGTGATTATTCTTTCTTTCTCTCAGAAATGTGCCAACCTCGAAATAAGGTTACCAAAGGGAATAAAAGGTAACCGATGATGGTTCCGGGTTGACCGGCGTCGGTTTAGGGGTGACCAGTGTCGGTTAGGGTGGGATTTCCTAGGTTTACTAAAATGGGCAGATCTGCTTGATTTCTTGGATCCAGTTAGTTTCTTTTCATGGATTAGAACATGGAAGATTCTTTTCTAATGGGTGGGAATGTGGTTAGAGGGAATGTAGGATTTGATTTTTAGGGCCCATTTAGGATTAGGTCTTAGTTAGTTATGGAAACATGTCTAAGAATAGGTTTAGGGTGAGGTGGCTGGTGAGGTGTCTAGGTGAGGTGGTGGTGTGGGAATTATCTTAATTAGGATAATTAAATAATAAATATTGTGAGGATATGGATTAATTTAATTAAATTAATTAAATTAATATTAGTGTGGGGTGTGAGGGGCCATGGTTAGGTGAGTGTTCTACAGTAATATTTACTCACTGTATGTGGATCATCCACAATTCCCTCTGGGATAACTACAATTTTGAAGTCTATTATTTGTGAAAGGGTCATTATGGAGAAATCCCTTAATCTGACCTCTTCTTCATCCCTACAATTCATCAGATAATATTCAAAATGAGGCTCATGCTCAAAAGTATTTGCAATGTTAGTGAATACCCATCTAATGTCATAATTGGCCCTTGTCTCAATTTTTTCCATGTCAAACTTCTTCATTTCATCCTCAATCAATCTAGATTTTATGATAGAAGGTCATGAATACCTTCCAATTCTAATGGGGAACTTTATATTTGTCTTGTTCCTTCCAGAAATCGATTTATGCACATGTGTTAATTGCCTTGCCAATTCACATAAAGCTAATTTATCATCTAAATATCTAGGAAATTTATAAGGTTTACCTCAAAACCACTAGCCCTTATATATGTGAATTTCTTGTATTGAATGAAGTAACACCCATACTCCAAAATTACTTGTTTGGCGTGCTCATAAATTCTATACTATCCCCACTCTAGTTTGAAAAGACAAATGGTTGGGGCAAAGAAATCATCATAAACCAACCTCACATTCCCACTCCAATTGACCAGTTGTAGCTGAGGAAATATCTCGTGCATTTGACACTTTTACAATCAACACATAGTAACAAACCTGGGAAATGTCTATGCCCTACAACATTGTAAATTAGGTAGGTCATCATGTAGAATATCATTTCTAAAGTGTCAACCATCTCAATTTTTTTTGCTAAAGTGAGCATGTGACTATTGAGTGCTTCTGCAATAAAATTAGCCCATGAGATATTCCCTTTTCTTTCCAAAACAATCCACATGTAGGTACACATCCATTCCTTGAATTCATTTGTAGTTTCCAACCTATAATTTGACTTAATAACACAATAATATCTTCAGCCTCTTCAACAAATTGTGCCCTAACTAGCCTTTTAAGAATTATAGTTGTTGCCTTTTTCTCCGTGAGGAGCCATTTTGTATTTATGATCTTGGCATAGTCTTTTTTCTTCCTTTCATAACCCATAAAGCTAATTTGATTCCAATGGTGATTGGATTTTTGATTACAAAAAAATTAAGCATTATTATGATGGTTACAGGTGTCAATGTCAATACTACATCGCCACTTCTGTTTAATACTTCCCTTTTCTCTGGGTCATAATTCATAACATAATGCCATAACAATTCTGGGCACTGAACTGATGGTGGGATAACAAAAACTAAGGTGATGTGGCTATCATTAATTTACTTCAAAGATTCACTTTGATTTGGATCATTTATTCGCTGAAGAAATTCCTCTAAGTCAACGTTCATCAGGTTTGTGTCTATAATTATGTCTAAATCACTTGTAATCCTCGATGAAATTGAGAATGAAGATGGCATTGTATTCATACTTGAAAACCCTAACTTTACCTCAAACTTTCTTGCTAATAATATGAAAAGAACATGATTTTTCAGCTCTTACCGATTTTGTGTGAATCCTTGAACCATTCAAATGTAATCCGGTTGTCTTTAGATCTCCAATTCTTAGAACAAGCTCCACGATCAAATTTCACACTATTGCACAATGAAAATATCAACAATGACACTCAAAACTCAACAAATTTGATAACAAAGGATCAAAAAACTTGAAAAAATTAAAAAAATTGTCCTTGATTTGTGTAAAACACATCAATGGTGGTAGAAATTATAACATTCCCATTTTAAAGCTTTAGAAACAAGGGATTTTTTTTTTTGAATAATGTTCTTTGTTCTAAATTATCATAATTTAGAACACACGTTTCAAGTTTTTAAATAATGTTCTCTGTTCTAAATGATCATGATTTAGAACACACATTCCATTCCAATCAATCTCATAACAGATAACCATATGCAGCTGCAATGACTCGATGAACTGCTGATCTCTCATTTCATGACTCAGAGTTTTATCGGTCTCTCATTTCATGACTCAGTTTCTTACCGATCCTTCATGTTGAATCAATGTATTTTATACTAAGTATACTTGGTTCTCTTACCCTTTTTAGGGTATTGAAGTGTTCTGTTTAAGAGGCCTATCTGAATATTTGTTACCAATATTCATTTGAAATCCTGCTTCTTAAACTAGGTGATATAGGACAACACAACCAACAACTTGCGATACTTTGGCAAAATTTTTTCACATGCTTTGCATGATCATATTCCTCGATGGAATACTCGTCGATGGAATACATCCTTCACCCCCACTTCATCTATTATCTAGAATGGTCTTCACTGACTCCTATCAGTCCTCTTGTCCAAGGCTTACCATAACCCAGATTAGCAACATAGAAAGGTATAGAACATCACTTGCGGTGACTAAGGGTACATAGACATACTCAGTTGAACTAAGTTGATTGCATGTGTCTAGTTACTTTTAGTCATCATAAGTTTCCCCCTATATGAACGCATGTCCCTAACTTGACCTAAGGTAAAACTAAGGTCAAGTCCAAGTTTATGTAGATCTAGATGATCCAATTCGGAAGGGTGTTGAGACGTGTCAGCTGCAACACTATGCCATTATGAAGACCATGGTCTTCATGATGTCATAATACTGTAGTTGGCATGTACCAACATCTTACGGAATCACCTCATCTAGAAGTACATATCCAGTTAAGAAGTTAAACACTTACTTATCTTCTTAATTAAGATTTAATTTCAGCAACCCTACTTAATCCTTAATTTCTTTATTCATTAAGGTTGCTAACCATTAATGATTGATAGTTACCATGCAGATAAATCTACAATAAACCCCTCTTCCCAAAGGTTTACATTTCATTCCATGGTATATTATCATAAGATTCAAGCTCATAAACATAATCAATATACCACGGTAAGATTATCTTACTTTTCTTACCAAGTTTAAGCATGATTAATTTTAGATTTTGGTTCCTTGTTAATAGACTTCATTAAGATGAAGTCTATTCATTACGTATGTATTTATTTCATTTTGGTTGCCATATTCTAATTTGAACTAACCAAAGGGAGTCTGTTTTCTAAAAAAGGTATTAACAAATGCTTATCCCCTTAGAATAATTAACTTTCTTTTATCTTTATATTCTTTTAGGGTTCATTGCTGCGATTTACTTTATATAAGAGTTATAAATAAACTTCTCTTTTATTTACGTCTAGTAAACCATAATGATCTAGTTATGTTTCCATCTATTTGTTCCAACTTAGAAGTTGTATTCAATAAAAAAATAAAGTATCAATTCCCTTCCTATCCGTTTCATTTGAGTTCAACTGAAATGATTCAAAACAGATAGGTTCACAAGAGAATAATGACAAGTTTACAAAATTTCCTTTACAGTAAACCAAAAGTGAATAATACATAAATTACAAATAAAAATCAATCCTTTTTTCCATTCCTCAAGTAAATTATGCATTTTACAAGTCTAAACATTTAGAATTCATTCATGCCAATCAACATTAATAAACTCAAACAAAAATACAACTTTTCCCTTTTTCAATTATGATACAATAAGAATAATAATTCCTCATAAAAGATGCAGCCTTTAGGTAAACAGAAGAGGCATCATAAAAGAACTTGTATTCTTTTGTCACTTTTAGAATCCATCTGCAAATATTTCTATCATGGGACAGTTCATCGAACTGAGCATGATAAACACTAAATGTTAAAACGATGTGCTTTCAACGAATTATCTCATAAAAGAACTATGCTTTTATGAAAGATTAATAAATTTAGATAGATATCTCATAAAGGTATAAGGATCCTAACAAGAAGGTCAAAATAAGCTATCCATAATACATTATGTAAGTATCATGATCAAAGAAGCACTCTTCAACCAGTGATTTCACAAGAAGGATTACAACAAATAAGTGATAATAAATCTCAATTACTTATCAAACTTGTACTATAGATGAATGTAATTCTTTCTTGACTCAAATAAGTGTTCAAGAAGGGTACCACCCTACAGTTCTTAGAACTGAACTATTTTAAAGAAGTAATTAATCATAATCCACAACACTAACATAACTCTTTATGTAATATCAAAAGCTAAATTCATTCTATAAAAAAGGTTAGAATTAGGATGAAACAATTAATATCCTACAAAAGAATTCCCTTCTTTCCAACATTGAATCAATATCAATCCAATTCTAATTTATTGATTCAAGGGAATAAGAAGTGCAGGATCTCGCCTAGTTACCCATTCAGCCTCAACATGGTTAATACAGAGGAAAGGAAATAAACAATACAAAAGTAAACAACTTAAGTCATCCTTCAGTGTTCAATTAACAACATGGTATTTAACAATTCAAAGAAGAGAAAGAACCGAATGCAAGTCCTTTTTTACATTTTGAAAACAACGATGTATACCAAGCTCAGAAATAGAGAGAAGATTCCAATAATCCATCCTATTAAAAGGTTAAACACAGTCTACATCCCAAGAAGACTGGGCTGATCCTTACCTAACAACATCCAATTTCAACAACCACTGCCACACAAACAACATAGTCAAAATTGAATCGATATAAGATAAAAAACAAAATCAAGCAAGGTAGGGTTGAAGAGGGGGCTTATCAGCAAGTAAAAAGAACAATCACAGAAGCACAAAATTGATACAAGTTTCCAAGGAAACAAGCTTAAAAACTAATTCCTTAGCTTCATTTCAATGAGGATAGCCTCGGTCCAGATGTTTCCTCATTTCCCAAATAGAGAGAAACCTACAACGTATTCCTATGTGCTCAAGAAAAATGAATACAAGCTATAGCCAAGCCAACCATGTACCCACTTAACAAGAATAAAAGAGATAGTCCATATGTAAGAAAGAAAGGGCTCCATCCTAGATTCAAACAAGATGAAGGAAATTCAAAGGGAGGTTCAACCCCAAGTTGGTTCTCAAAATTGAACCCAAAAGAAGAAGAAGAGTAAAATTGAACCCTTCTAACTCATATAATTCAATGAACTAAAACAAAAATAATCCATTCTTTCAAAAACTTCTATAGATGTAAATTAAAACATTATTCACAAACTAATCCATACATGGAGGAGAGAGAGAAACATCAATATCCTTGCACAGTCCTAAAACAAGAAGTTAAATCGTAATTTACCAGATTTCAAGCAAGGAAGAATAAAACCAAATGAAATCCTCTCTTAAAAGTTCCATAAAGTTCATAAATTCAAAATGTATTAAGCTCAAAAGGTATCAACATATCACTGTTGCTTTAATTTTTTTTTGAATCCAAGAGAAAACAATGAATCTAAAGACCCATTTCAACCTAACTTAATAACAGTGATAAAATTTGAAGCCACTTCAGATTTTAACTGAAACATCAATTTTTCTTACCTTCTCCTAACAAAGGAAGATATTCCCGATCAAATTTTTAAACCAATCATTATTTTACCCTTAAACCATTTTAGCATAGGAGTTTAGAAGTCCACACGACTTAAGTGACCTTCTAGTTTCAAATAAATAAATATGATTTACTCAACATGCATCAAGAAAATACCCATTTTGAATATTTTCCAAATAATAAACTCAAGCAGAAGATCCAACAAAAATACACTAAGGCATTTCTTTAACGATCAATAAAAATAACGCACTTGAGACCTAAGAATAACCTAGGATTAGTTAGGAAAATTATGGATTTTTTTTTTTGAATAAAAAAAGTCTACAACCTTGTTACAAGACAACAGTTGTCACTAACAGGCTCCAGAACAATTCTAATCCATTAGAAAATACTTTTCTTTTGTTAACAATTATTATAGGTCATAATGGTCCAAAATTTAGGGTTAGAAGGTTTAATTAGGTTCAGAGGGTAAAACTTCACCATACCCACACTCTAACAAGATTAAAGTTCTAACTTGCTTTTTCTCACACTTAATGCATTCATAAATTCCCTAAATCATTCCTATTGGATAGGAAATTTCCTCACCTTTCCATTGATATAAAGAAGTCCTCCTAACTAATATTTCTCAAGTTATGGGCCGACGAGCCTTGGGGTGAAAATTTGCCCAAAAGGCAGGTAGGCGGGCCACAGGGAGACTTTTGGAAAATTTCCCACACGTGGGAAAAGAAACACATTTGTACTTGCACTCCCATGGGTCCACAAGTCCACTAGGGACATGTGGCACTCCCTAAGTCAGCATGGGGAAAAATGGGGTGGCAGGAGACATTTTGAAAATTCTCTCGCTCGGGGCGAGGAGCCAATTTCGCACCCACGCTCCCATGAGTATGTAGGGGACACGTGGCATCACATAAGACATTGCGGGGAAAGCGGGGTGGCAGGGAGAAAATTTTCTTAATGCCCCAAAGGACTAAGAGGATAACAAGGACTCGTGCCTCTGTTGACACCTCGTGATGCCATGTGGCAGCTCCGAATTGGTTGCAGCCTAGCAGGATGACACGGAAAACTTGGAAAATCTTCCCAAAATTTTCTGGAATGCAAAAAGGAAAAAGGGACTCACTCCACCATCGACACCTCGTGATGCCACATGGCATCAATTGATTAGTTATGGGGTGATAGGGAAAATTTGGAAAATTTTCCCAAAAAATTTCCTAAGCTCTAAGGGAAAAATTCGGGCCCGCGGGCCCGCCATGGAAAATTTTCCCAATTTTTTTTTATGCCAAGTGAAGGAAAAAATTCAGAGGGCAATAAATTTTGATAGAGAGCTCAATTTTTTACAAACAAGGAATTTCTGGAAAGATCTCGACGTCTTCTTCACTCACAGATCATTAATTTTTAATTTTAACAAAGTTTAAGAGGACAATTTTAAGAAAATGACCTGCAGGATTTTACAGTATGAACTGGTAAATTTTAACTTATGAGATTTATTCAATTTGTGCCCTTCCTCTCTCAACATGTCAAATAAACATGGAGAGTTGTTGTTAGGAGGAATTATGATAAGTGTGTGAGGTAGATCTGTTTTATTGAATTCTAATTCAAAATTTACCATTTTGACAACAAAACAACTGTGAAAACTTTGAACTCAGTTTTGCCAGGTTTTGAAGTATTTCCTTTAAGTGTATTTGTCTAATTAGATTCATTTAGGGATTACTGCTACAATTTAATCATCAAAATTTTTATTTTATTGTTGTAGGTTTGAACTGTGCATTTTTTTGTTTTGATAATTGCCAGTTTGAAATTACAAAAAAATAGGGATCAAATTTTAATGGTTCTATTTTCCACTTTCTTCTTCCAAGTATTTAGAATACATTATAATTCCAATATAACACATTAGTTTATTTAATCAAACCATTTGAAATCCAAACTACAATTCTGATTTCTAGTCTTAACATTTTTCAAGGAGAATAGAGCATTATATTTTTCCTCACACACATTTCTTCTTTTCAATAGAGATTTCAAACACAATAGATGATCAATTTCAATACAACAATAAAGATTGAAAAAGGTAATGCAATCCTTTATTGATTCCAAAGCACAACATTACAACCTTTCTTCTTTTATTCCTTCCAAAAACTATATTATATACAAGACATAATAATACATTTTCTTCTCACGTGTTTCACTTTACCACTTTCCAAACAGGGATTTCATAGTGTATGATAAACATAGATTTCCAATGGAATAACAACATATGGACAAGACAAAACCACCTCTATTAATTTAAATGATTCTTACAACTTCCTTTCCATTTGGTTTCAAAATGCAACATATAACAACACGTATCATTCTTTCACCTTCTTTCCAAAACAAAATACATAGCATAACTCCTTTACATTTTAATATACAACTTTCTATTAGTACAACATATTTCCATTACAAACATTTACAAGTTCATCCACTTCAAGTGGGAAATATTACAATGAGATTTCATTTCACAAGGGATTGTCAAATCTTATCCTTTCTTAGCTCTAGAACATCAACATGCATTCTTCACATTCTTCCAATTTGATCACAATAGGAGTAGGGGAAAGGAAACGCTCTCCACCCAACCAAGACATCCAATGAAGAGGAGAATCCATCCTTCTTAATTGGCCCCCGAGCCCCAACCAAAATGCAATAAAAGATGTGATCCAACTCATGGCAACAACATGCTTCCACAAACATACAAGCAACATTTTCACAAAGAAACATAGTCCAAAACAGAATGTAGTTTACAACTACATTAAAACATGACAAACAATACAAAGGCTTCATCAAGCAAGCCAAAGGAGCAAGAAGCTATGGGGGGATGTTGCTTATGCCTCCCAAAGGGGAAAATGGGTATCACCACCTGAGAACAACCCACCAAGTATACATATATATATATATATATATATATATATATATATGTGTGTGTATATATATATATATATATATATATATATATATATACATATATGAATATCATTTCAAAACCCTGTCATGCCCTTATGCCTCCCCCAAGTACCCCTTATTCCTCACATTTTCTTATGTCTCCCCAACCTCTTATGGCACCCCATAACGAGTAAAGAAATGAAAGTTATTTCTTTGTAAGGTGGAACCCAAATCCCAACTCCCTCCACCCTTATACCTCACTAAAACACACTTGTGCCTCCCACAAAATAACCCCATAGTCTTCTCCTACACCATTCCTAGGCCATCTACCAAACAGCCCACAAATATACCAAAACATTCACACAAGAACATTTACATATATAAAAGAGAGCATTTCAAGAGCCAAGCTCCTACCTCTCCATGATGGAGTTGTTCTAAGTTCAAAAACAACAAGCTTTATCCCAATGCAAGCAATCCAAAATAGCCAAGCACAAGCATGCAACAATCTTCCAAAAACTTCTCCAAGCAAGAGCTCCCAAAACAACAAGAAATTTTTTCCCAAAATAGAAGTCTCCAAAGTGAAGCAACCCAAAACAAGGCAAGTAATTAGAATTTTATAGAAGAGGGGAGAGAAGAGGATGAGGTGGATCCATGTAGGATTCCACATCACACATCCTCAACCCCAACCCCAAAATTCAACTTCATTCTCCAATGCATAATAAATAAGTGGGTGAATAATATGACAGATTTACTTACACACTCAAACAAGCCCATACCCCATAAGGACTGAAATTAAATTATGTAAGAAAAGTGTAATTACAACATTCAACTTGACTTGTAAAAATGCATAAAAAGGTCTAAGTTTAACCCTCCAACCATAGGCAAGGTTGGTATGTAAATTTAAGAGGTATGGGACAAGTTTAACTTGTCCCACAAGCCTCCAAAATCAGCCTCCAAGGACAAATTCGAATTTCCAAGAAGGTGGAGTATTTCACACTCAAAAGTTAACTTACACATCACTTACAAGGTCACTGTACACATTACTTACACATTCTTACAACACTTTAAAACATGGCCAACAACTCTATTAATTACATTCTTATGACATCTTTTCATTAATGAACCAAACAATAAGATTACTCACAATATTTACACACCATTAAATAAATAATGAAAGGGTAAGTGCACCACAAAATAAACACATGCAAACATAACAAAAGGGACCAAAATAAAAGAAAAACATAAAATCCCTTGGTCACATTTAAAGGTGATCCCCCCATGGGAATCCCTAACACTGTAAACAACACACACAATCAAATACTAGTTGCCATGGTGACCTTGTTGAATTCATCTAGAATTCCAATGTGGTTGGTCTCCAATCCCCCGATGTTTTGTTGTGATACTTTTAACCTGTAAAAACACAAATACCTCCTTCGGCCTCATGGCCATATCAGAACGTCCAAAATAATATAAATATAATTAAAATTATCCAAAATCATCTAGATATATGAATCAAAACAACATCAAAGCAATCTAACAATATCATTTATAGTTTTATCAACAACTATATCATCATCCAATAATTTTTCATTTCTAGGTCTAATCACAATATCCAAATATCACAATTCCAAACAACATCCATCATATAACCATGTTCAACAGTATATCATCATCAATATATAAAAGTGTCTCTAATAATCATCATGCATCATATAAGAATCAAAGTCAACAATTAATCCATGATCCAAATATCTAACATCATACTATAATATAAAAGTCCATAATCATGTTCATAATATAATCAACAGTATCATGATTAGTATCAAAAAGGTGTCAAAGGGAAGTGGGCACTACATCCCCCTCCCCTTAGACTCGACATTCCTCCTGGAAGTCACTAGAAAAAATGTGGAAACTGAACTTGTAACAAAGTAGCATCATCCCATGTAGTTGCAGTCTCATCATATCTGTCCCACTGCACCCGAACTTGATCAACCTCTCTGACCTTGAAGGCCCAGGGTCCTATGATCTAGGATGTGAATGGGCTCCACCATTACCTGCCCCTGATCCTTGCACCTGCAATGATGTCCAATATAACACATGAGAAGGATCTGTAACATATCTCCTAAGAACCAAAACATGAAACACATTATGTACACGAGACAAGTTAAGTGGCAATGTTAGACGGTAGGCCAAAGGGCCGATACACTCCAAGATCTCAAAAGGACCCACGAATCTAGGAGCTAACTTAGAGCCTTTTCCATAATGGATAGGGATCTTATGTGGCCTGACACAAAGGAACACCTTCATGCCCACATCAAAACTACGGTCGGTCCTATGTTGATCTGCATACTTCTTCTTCCTATCCTGTGCCTCCTGCAGTCTCTGTCTAATCAAAACCACCTGTTACTCCATGTCCTGCAACAAAGCTGGTCCAAGAGAAACCCTGTCCTCTAGCTTGTCCCAGCTAAGAGGTGTCCTGCACTCTCTACCATACAAATCCTAAAAAGGAGCCATGCCTATAGAACTCTGAAAACTATTATTGTAGGAAAACTCCACTAAGTACAGGTACTCCTCCCATCTAGACTGCTAATCCATCACATACATCCTGAGCATGTCCTCTAAAATCTGATTCACCTGCTCAGTTCTGTCCATCTGTCTCAGGGTGATATGCTGTGCTGAAATTAATCTTCATCCTGAGGGCATGCTGCATGGTAGTCCAAAAATGGGAAGTGTACAAAGGATCATGGTCACTAATGATCTTCCACAGAATCCCTTGCAACTTGACAATCTCATCCAAGTATACATGTGCCACTAAACTGGCTGTATAAGTGGTCTTTACCAGAGAAAAGTGAGCCACTTTTGTCAATTTATCAACCGTGACCATGATGGCATCGTGGTGATATCTCGACATCGGTAGCCAACAATGAAGTCCATGGAAATGGTGTCCCATTTCCACTCCGGTATAGCATGAGGAAAGAGAAGGTCAAGCTGGATGCTGATGCTCGGCCTTCACTTTCTAGAACTCTAAACATCATGACACAAACTGGGCCATGTCTCTACGAAGTCCTCTCCAATGATACAATTGTCTCAAGGTGGCGTGCATCTTCTTCACCTTGGGATGGGCTGAATAGGGTGCACGATGTGCCTCTGCCAAGATGTCCTACCTCAAGCCTCCATCTCTGGGAACATAAATCTGGCCTCTGTGCCTGAGAAGACCATCTTCCTCTAAATAAAAACCATCAAACTTCCCCTCGAGGGGTCTCTGAGACCTGATCTCTGCTCAGAAATTGCAATGTAGAAGCTGTATCAAGAGGAAGCTAGCTGAAGAATCCTGCTCTGTAAATTTGTGCTCATTAAGGTGGCCATAGCCACATGTCTCCATCTGCTGAGAGAATCTGCCACCACATTCTCCTTCCCCTTCACATGCTCGATCTCCATATCATACTCACAAATAAACTCCATCCAATGCCGCTGAAGAGTGTTGAGAATGGGCTGCGTGATGAGGTGATGAAGACTCAAGTGATCTGTCCTGAGTGTGAATCTCTGACCAAGAAGAAAGTGTCTCCATCAAACCAAAGCATGCACAACTACCGAAAGCTCAAGATCATGAGTCAGATAATTAAGCTCGTAATCTTTGAGTTTGCGAGACTCAAAAGCCACTACTCTTCCCTCCTGCATCAACACACCTCCAAGCCCTGCTAAAGAAGAATCCATGTAAATGAAAAAAATCACCCTGTGGATCTGGCACTACAAGAATAGGTGCTGTAGCGAAGCACTCCTTTAGTGTACTAAAGGCCTTCTTGTACCTTTCTGACCAAACAGATTTCTTCCCTTTCCTCTATAGGGAAGTGATGAGGTGTGTAATTCAAGAGAAGTCCTGAACAAATATCTGGTAGTAACCTGCTAATCCCATGAAGCTGTGCACCTCAGTCATAGTAGTGGGTGCTGGTCAATCCATAATAGCTCTAATATTGGAAGGATCGATGGTGATACCTTCCTTAGAAATGATATGACCCAAACACTACACCTCCATCTGAAAGAATGCACACTTCTCCAAGTTCCCAAAAATTTGTTGTACCCGAAGACGTTGAAGAACCAAGTAAAGGTGCCCCTCATGATCCTCACGTGTACGTGAGTAAATCAAAATTTCATCAAGTAAAATGAGCACAAAGTGATCTAAGAAGTTTCTAAATACATCATTCATCAAAATCATAAATATTATGGGGGCATTAGTTAAACCAAAAGGCACCACTGTGAACTCATAGTGACCATATATCATATGGAAGGTGGTCTTATGAATGTCAACATCTGAAATCCTAAGCTGATGGTAACCTGACTTAAGATCAATCTTAGAGAAAATCATGGCTCCCGTAATCTTATCAAACAAATCATCAATGTGTGGAATGAAATAATGATTCTTAATCATTACCTTATTCATCTGGTGGTAATCAATACACAACCACAAGGATCTATCCTTTTTCTTCACAAAAATCATTGGTGCACCCCGATGGGATACACTAGGATGGATAAGGAATTTCTCCAAAAGGCCCTCAAGCTGTAACTTAAACTCAAAGAGCTATGGTGTGGTCATTTGATAAGGTGCTCATGAGATTTGCTTTGCTCCCAGAACCGGATCTATATGAAAATCAATCTCATGTGGGGGTGGTAACCTTGATAGCTTCCTCAGAAAGACATTTGCAAACTCTCTCAAAATGGGGTGATCATCTAGCAATGTTCCACTAGACCCATCCTCTGATCTGTCACTAACTGTAACAACATACATCTGACAACCCTGTCACACACACCACTTAAGCTTCATAGTAGAGATTGTGTGAATAGGAATGGGTCTCCTGACCCTTGAAATCACCGACTCAACTCCCAAATCATCTACACAAGATATAACTTGTGGTAACAATCCACTCTAGCCTTGTGTGAAGACAACCAATCCATACCCAAGATGACTCCATAAGAGCCCAAAGGAAGGATACAAAGATTTGAGGTAGTAGTGAAATGTCCCAAATCCACCACACACTTCTTAACTAAGGAGTCTATAGAGATTTTGGCTCCAAGAAGCCATCTCAACATCCCAACTATGACCCTACCTAACTGCCACCAACCTGCATCACTCTACTAAAAATGGTGCAATGAAAGAATCAAAAGAATAAGAATCAAACAAGATGGAGGAAGGAATACCACCAATGGTACCTGTGGTCTTAATAACTATACTCTGATGTTATTCCCAGTGGTTCTCGACCATTGTATACATCTTATGATTGCACCCCATATCACCAACAATAGGCTCTGAAATCTATGTCTTACCCTTGTTATTAGGGTTATGTGGGTGCTCTCTCTAAAAATGTCTAGTAACACCATAACCAAAACAACCACCTAATCCTCTCCCCTATGTAGCAGGTCTAGTTAGTACTTTGGAGGTCGGTGGTGTGGATCCTAATGATCTAGTTGTAGTCTGCTAAGGTATCTGCTAGCGAGCTCCTACTGAGTGCGGTCTTTGGCCACTTAGTGTCCTGATGGGACCCCTAGGAGGAGGCCCCATTCTCCATCCTCTTTGTGCATCAAACCTCTATGAAGGTCTATAAGGTGGGTGGGACTGCTACTATTGTTGTTATTATTGGGGTCTAAAGGATGACTATGTTGGACCCTGTCCACCATGAGGAAAAGGTACCGACCCACTTGATCTATTTTCTTTGATCTACTGTATGCAACTCCAAACTCGTTCTTTAGCTTGTTGGGTCTTTCCCCAAGTTTCCTCTGCTATATAGGCCTTCTCGATGGCCTTAGCTAATGTCTTTAGACAATGGATCTACACTACACCTCCAATGTCTAGATTCAGGCCCCGGATGAACCTGTCGATCTGCACCTACTCATCCTACATATAACCAACATACTAGAGTAGATCTATATATCTACTCTCGTACTCATCCTTTGTAAGAGATGCCTGTCAGAGGTCATAGAACTCAGCTATCTACTACTGTATGAACCTCCATGACAAATATCTAAACCAGAAATGCTCCTTAAAGTGCTCTTAGGAAACTGTCTCAGAATCAACATGGAGCTTTTACTCCTTTGTCTTCCACCAGACACCAGCTCCATCCCTTAGTAGATGGATCACAACATGAGCTTTTGTGTTGCTAGAACAAGGACATAGCTTGAAGAATCTGCTCAAGCTCACCAACCAGGCCTCTTCCTAAAATCCACCTATGTCACTAAAATAATGTGATGGGCAAAGCTTCAGGATCTCCTTGATGTGATTTGTAGCTATGGTCTGATGGCCTCTAGGTCTCTCTACATGCTCATCCCTAAGCCTAGGGATCTAAGAGCTCTCTCTATGTCCTAAAACTCAGTCACCATGTCCCCTCTATGGTGACTCTACCCTGGTTGACTCTTTATGGGAGTTCTCTCCTCCATGATCCTTACTGGTTCGAGGAGATAAATGAACCTCAATGGAATGGACTCTTATCATGTCTGGCTACATATCCTCCTCCTGATCATCTTCTTAGAGCTGTATTAACATCCTGAAGAGTCCAAAAAATATGGGGTAGGATAGCTGCTACAACATGATCTAGTGGTGGTAAGTCTGGGTCTATATGAAAAGACTCCTCATCCCATTTGCACCTTCTACATAGACCAAGGTGAGAGTTAGTTCATCTTTCTAAGTCTTATTCAATTTGTGTCCATGGTAGGCTAGTAATAACCTACTCGTAGTAACATATTTTCCAGGACCATCCCATTCATGTGGGCTCCTCATACTCCTTCACATACATATTTGATCACTTTGACTTACTCTGTTACATCTAAACAACACAAAAAATTCCCATCATATCCATGATGATAAAGGGTGCCTGTAACACCTGCTAAAAAACAACCCACTTGAGACCCAAGAAACAACCTAGGATTAGTTAGGAAAATTATGGAATAATTTTTTTTGAATCAAAAGAGTCTACAACTAGGTTACAAGAAGATAGCTGTCACTAACAGACTCCAGAACAATTCTAATCCATTAGAAAATAATTTTTTTTGTTAACAATTATTAGAGGTCATAAGGTTCTAAAATTTAGGGTTAGAAGGTTCAAATAGGTTCAGAGGGTAAAACTTCACCATACCCACTCTCTAACAGGATTAAATTTTTAACTTGATTTTTCTCACACTTCATGCATTCAAAAATTACCTAAATCATTCCCATTGGATAGGAAATTTCCTCAGCTTTCCATTGAGATAAAGAAGTCCTCCTAACTCCTCATATTTATCAAGTTATGGGTCGGCGAGCCTTGGGGTGAAAATTTTCCCGGGTTGGTAGGCCAAGAGTGGGCCTACGAGAGTAGGGATGAAAATTTGGGGGAAAATTTTCACAAAAATTTTCCTAAGCTCTAAGGGAATAATTCGGTCCCACCAAGGAAATTTTTTCCCCGAATTGTTTTTTGACACCAAGTGAAGGAAAAACTTCAAAGGGCCAGTTGTGGGCCAGCGGGGAAAATTTAGAAATTTTTATTTTCAGGAGCTGCGGGATATCCATCCCACCACTGACACCTTGGTGACGTAAATTTTTGATAAAGAGCTCGGTTTTGGGAAAATGAGGACATTCTAGAAATATCTCAATGTCCTCTTTACATAGAGATTATTAATTTTTTATTTTGATAAAGTTTAAGGTGTCAATTTTAACAAAACAGCTTGCAGGATTTTATAGTGTGAACTGGTAAATTTTAACTTGTGAGATTTATTCAATTTGATCTCCTTCCTCTCTCAAAATGTCAAATAGACATGGAGATTTGTTCTTAGGAGGAATTAAGATAAGTTTGTGAGGTATATCTATTTGATTGAATTCCAATTCAAAATTTACCATTTTGACAGCAAAAGGACTATGAAAAAATTGAACTTAGTTTTGCCAGGTTTTGAAGTATTTCCTTTAAGTGTCTTTGGCTAATTGGATTTGTTTAGGACATAATACTTCAATTTAATCATTTAATTTGTTATTTTATTGTTGGAGGTTCGAACTGTGCATTTTTTTGTTTTGATAATTGCCAGTTTGAAGTTACAAAAAATAGGGATCAAATTTTAATGGTTCTATTTCCCACTTTCTTCTTCCAAGTATTTAGAATACATTTTGATTCCAATCTAACACATTAGTTTATTTAATCAAACCATTCGAAAGCTAAAACACAATTTTGATTTCTAGTCTTAACATTTTTCAAGAAGAACGAAGCATTATATTTTTCCTCACACACATTTCTTCTTTTCAACATATATTTCAAACACAATAGATGATCAATTTCAATACAACAATATAGATTGAGAAAGGTAATGCAATCCTTTATTGATTCCAAAATGTAACATTACAAACTTTTTTCTTTTATTCCTTCCAAAACATATATTATATACAGAACATAATAATACATTTTCTTCTCACATGTTTCACTTTACCACTTTTCAAACAGGGATTTCATAGTGTATGCTAAACATATATTTCCAATGGAATAACAACATATGGACAAGACAAAACCACTTCCATTTATTTAAATGAACTCTTACAACTTCCTTTTCATTTGGTTTCAAAATGGAACATACAAAAAAATGTATCATTTTTTCACATTCTTTCCAAATCAGAATACAGAGTAAAACTCTTTTGTATTTCAAATTTCCACTTGCAATTAGTACAACATCTATCCATTAAAAAAATTTACAAGTTCATCCACTTAAAGTGGGAAAGGTTACAATGAGATTTAATTTCACAAGCGACTGTCAAAATGTCCTTTCTCAGCTCCAAAACAACAACATGCATTCTTAACATTCTTCCAATTTGATCACACCAGGAGTAGGGGAAAGGAAACACTCTCTACCCAACCAAGACATTCAATGAAGAGGAGAATCCATCCTTCTTCATTGGACCCCGAGCCCTAACCACAATGCAATAAACAATGTGATCCAACTCATGGCAACAACATGCTTCCACAAACATACAAGCAACATTTTCACAAAGAAACATAGTCCCAAATAGAATGTAGTTTACAACTACATTAAAACATGACACATAATACAAAGGCTTCATCAAGCAAGCTAAAGGAGAAAGAAGGTATAAGGGATGCTGATTATGTCTCCCAAAGGAGAAAATTGGGTATCACCACCTGAGAACAACCTACCAATATATATATATATATATATATATATATATATATGTATACATATATATATATAACATTTCAAAACCCTGTCATGCCCTTATGCCTCCCCCAAGTACCCCTTATTCCTCACATTCTCTTATTTCCCCCAACCTCTTATGGCACCCCATAATGAGTAAATAAATGTAAGTAATTTCTTTGTAAGGTGGAACCCAAATCCCAAATCTCTCCACCCTTATACCTACCTAAAGCAAACTTGTGCCTCCCACAAAATAACCCCATAGTCTTCTCCTGCACCATTCCTAGGCCATCTACCCAACAACCCACAATAAATACCAAAACATTCACACAAGAACATTTACATATATACTAGAAGAGCATTTAAAGAGCCAAGATCCTACCTCTCCATGATGGAGTTATTCCAAGTTCCAAAACAACAAGCTTTATCCCAATGCCAGTAGTCCAAAAAAGCCAAGCACAAGTATGCACCAATCTTCCAAAAACTTCTCCAAGTAAGAGCTCCCAAAAAAACAAGAAAAATTCACCCAAAATGAAGTCTCCAAAAGTCGAGTAATGCAAAACAAGGCAAGAAATTTGAATTTTATAGAAGAGGGAAGAGAAGAGGATGAGGAAGATCCATGTAGGATGCCACATCACACATCCTCAACCCCAACCCCAAAAACTCAACTTCGTTCTCCAATGCATAAAAAATAAGTGAGTGAAAAATATGACAAATTTACTTACACACTCAAACAAGCCCATACCCCATAAGGACTGAAATTAAATTATGTAAGAAAAGTGCTATTACAACATTCAACTTGACTTGTATAAATGCATAAAAAGGTCTAAGTTTAACCCTCCAACATTAGGAAATGTTGGTATGTAAATTTAAGAGGTATGGAACAAGTTTAACTTGTCCCACAAGCCTCCAAAATCAGACTCCAAGGGAAAATTCGAATTTCCAAGAAGGTGGAGTGTTTAACACTCAAAATTTAACTTACACATCACTTACAAAGTCACTTACACATTATTACAACACTTTAAAACAAGGCCAACAACTCTATTATTTACATTCTTATGACATCTTTTAATTAATTAACTAAACAATATCATTACTCACAATATTTACACACCATTAAATAAATAATGAAAGGGGTAAGTGCACCACAAAATAAACACATGCAAACATAACAAAAGGGACCAAAATAAAATAAATACATAAAACCCCTTGGTCACAGTTAAAGGTGATTCCCCCCATGGGAACCCCAAACACAAACAAACACACACAAACAAATACAGTTGTCATCGTGACCTTGTTGAATTCATCTAGAATTCCAATGTGGTTGGTCTCCAATCGCCCGATATTTGTTGTGATATTTTAATCTACAAAAAAAAACCTCCTTCGGCCTCGTGGCCATATCAGAACGTCCAAAATAATATAAATATAATTTAAAATTTCAAAATCATCTAGATATATGAATCACAAGTCCAAACAACATCCATCATATAACCATGTCCAATAGTATAACATCATCAAAATATAAAATGCCTCTAATAATAATCATGCATCATAACTGAATCAAGCCAACACTAATCCATGATCCAAAATTTAACATCATACTATATTAAAGTCCATAATCATGTTCATAATATAATTAGTAGTATCATGATTAGTATCAACACAAAACCATTCATTTCTAAGAGAAGAGTTCTTTTAATGAAGATGTTTAATAAAAAGTATAACTATTTAACAAGAAGAGCCTATCATGCCTGATAAAATTTCTTATTGATATGCATAAGATCTCAGGTTGAGCTTCTCAAGAATCTCTTCTTTTCAACCAACATCAAAAGTTAAATCTCCCAACTTCCTATAAATTTCCACAAGTTCATAAACAATCCGAAGATACCCACGATTACAATGGGTCGAAAGACAAGCCCTCTGGTTCGAAAAACCTAAACTCTCATATAGAGAAAAAAACTAGAAAGATCCAAATGACCAACAACCTTCTCCAATTGCTCCTGCCTAACTCCTAGGTAGTTTCCTCCATTGATCCTGAGGATATTGAATGCATTGAATACTATTTCCCCATCTTTCCTTACGACACCACCACTTCAAATTTGGTGAAACAAAATTCAAGAACTCCATTCATTTTAAATTTAGCAATGATGCTAGCTAGGAATCCCACCATCTTCTTATGCCTATGCCAATCTTGGTGAATTTAAAAGGTAAGGAATGAAATCAATTCACATTAATAACTTTGAAACTATCACCACCAACCTTCCATTTTCCAAGTGACCCATAGGCCCCCTTTTCATCTTAGTAATAGTTTAGGTTACATTAACATTGGTTAGGTTTTTCCACCTTAGTTATTAGGTCACTAGGATTTATCTTAGGTTAGTTCAAGACTCCTATCCATATAACATACCTCCTTAGGTTAGGTCATCACCTCTTAGATTAGAATTTATATAAGGTAGGAACCACAACCTAGTTTTAGGCATCAACCAAAATAGTTTAGTAATAGGTCCTAGGTAGGTATTATTACCATAGGTCAAAAATCCAATAGGGAAACATTATAGTTTGGGTCAGATCCAAATAAAAACACACATTCTGACCAAGGTTAAGGAATTTTCCTTATTAGCCCACAACAGATCCTTAATCTCCTCATGCTGATCATCATTACAAAACATTAATAAAGGAGGTCCAAATTTACAGTTTGCAGCATGATGCCGAGTAAGGAAACTTGAAGCTAGGTCCTTCACAATTTATAACAAAATATTGCTTGGTTCCATAATATGTTTCATTCAACATTTCAATTAAATTAGGTAGGTCATCATGTTTCATAATATGTAGAATTTCTATGCCCTAAAAAATTGTAAATTAGGTAGGTCATCATGTAGAATTTCAGCTCTGAAGTGTCACCCATCTCAAATTTTGCTACTAAAGTGACCATGTGACTATGTAGTGCTTTTGAAATAAAATTAGCCAAACAAATATTCCCTTTTCTTTTCAAAATAATCCACATGTAGGTACACATCCATTCCTTGAATTCATTTATAGTTTCCAACCCTGCCATTCGAATTAATAACACAATAATATCTTCAACCTCTTTAACAAATTGTGTCCTAAATATCATTTTAGGAATTATGGTTGTTGCATTTTTCTCTGTGAGGAGACATTTTGTATTTATAATCTTGGCATAGTATTTTTTCTTCCTTTCATAATCCCGTAAAGCTAATTTGATACCAATGGTGATTGGATTTGTGATTATAGGAAATTTAAGCATTATTATAATGGCCACATGTGTCAATGTCAATACTATATCACCACTTCCATCTAATACTTCCATTTTCTCTATGTCATAATTCATAACATAATGTCATACCAATTTTGGGCAATGAACCAATGGTGGGATAACACCAGCTAAGGCAATGTGGCTATCTTTAATTGATTTCAAAGATTCACTTTGATTGGGATCATTTATTCACTGAAGAAATTTCTCTGAGTCAACATTCATTAAGTCTATGTATGTAATTATGTCTAAATCACTTGTAATCCCAGAAGAAATTGAGAACAAATATGGCATGGTCTTCATCCTTGAAAACCCTAACTTTACCTCAAACTTTCTTACCAATAATATGAAAAGTACAAGAGTTTTCAGCTCTTACCAATTTTACGTGAATCTTTGAACCAGTCAACTTTAATCCGACTGTCTTTAGATCTCCGATTCTTAGAACAAGCTCAATGATCAAATTTCACGCTATTGCACAATGAAAATTTCAAAAATGGCACTCAAAACTTGATTTTTTTATAATAAAGGATCGAAACACTTGAAAAATTTAAAAAATCTATCCTTGATTTTTGAAAAATGCATTAATGACGGCATAAATAAATGTAACGCATCATTGCCATTCATTCCAATTTTTTAATTTTAAAATTAAGCCATCCACATGGAAAAGTATTTTGTTAATGCAAGCTCAGGGAGACATTTTTGCATTTTTTCCATGCCATAAAACTCATACGCTTTTGGCCATTTGACCCACCCATCCACCTTGACACATGGTCATATTTAAGTGATAGAGTAACCGTGAACCATTTCTTTAATCTTAATCCCTTTCCATTTTGAAACCAAAAGTGTCAAACCAAAAGTGTCAAAGTGCTTTGGTGACCCACTTCCCTGATTCATGCATAAGAAAGAGCCACGAGTCCTTTGCGGGTCTTGAGAACCTTTTTACACTTTTACAATTTTCTTCTTAGTGTGAGAAAATATAATTATGTACCATTTCCCAAAATCCACTTAGTTTGTGATAAATGTACATAATTGGGGGAAAATAAAGAATTTGTTTGTGCTAGTTTATGATTGTGAATATTTGAAGAATATTTATCAGGTCACGGGGCCGATTTTGCATTTTGTGAATGTGATAGAAAGTTACAAATTTGCAAGATAGACCTGCCATACCACATTCAATTCAGAACTACCACGTACCAAGGGGTGATGGGAAAAAACTATAAGTAAAAACATGACCAAGGAACATTTTACAATGGGTGATCCTTCAAATTTCAAACCTAAAACATAGCTAGTTCCCCACAAGAATTTTAAAAATAATGCATATCCAAACATGATCCTCAACCAAAAAGAGGAAAAAAAATCCACATATAGGAGAACCAAAAGATCCACTCACACCCCCATAAGAAAATAGAAAATATAACAGAAGATAAAGTCAAATCTTAACCAAATAGGGGCAAGATTAATTCGAGCACCAACATAGTGAAATACAAGAAAATTAACGTGAAAAACAATGAATCATAACAATCATCTCCAGGACCTATGAAAACCAAGTCTGGGCCTTTTTCCTAAACTATGAAGCTTTTTTTCTCACTAGAGAACTTTTGGGCACCCTATTCCTATCCCAGGTGCTCTAGTCTAGTCTCATCACCCATATCTGTCCTGTGCAAGACCCTAACACAATTGCTTGTGCTTTATAATTTTCCATTCATGACCGCGCCATTTTCTGATAAGAATATTTTATCAGCTAAGTTATTTCCTCTTATTTCTTGAAGATTAGGGTTTAGTATTTCATTTTTACATATTTGATTGGAGCATTAACATATTTCTTTACTACATTTATTTACTTTAGTACAATTGTTCATAGATTAAATTAACTATCTTTGTACTACCTATTTTAGTTAATTTTAGTTAATCATTTGGTGAACTTGAATTGACCTACATACTCATAGGATACTTATTATTCTTAGGGTTTTTTTAATCATGGATATCTCCATTCATGAATTTTTGCTTCTCCATCCTGAATTGTGAGCTAAAATCATCAATCTTTTACTCACTACTCAAATTCCGGACAACACCCATCCCGATATAGTCTATAACACCTTTGTGGATGCATTATATCACTATATTGCTTTACCATATATTCCTCAGGCTGAGCTTGCTACTTTTGACAATGACCCACCATTGCATATTGTTGTCATACAAATGTGGAACAAGGAAATTATCAATTTCCAAGCATGAAAACTATACCCCTGTGTCAAAAATTACAAGTTTTACCCTTCTGAGACACCTCGGGTCTACCCAATTAGTCGAGTGACCTCTCAAAATATGTTAAATCATTCCCCTAGGTGATTTAGGAGAGTCAATTCAAAACCCCTAGGTTATTTTAGGAGTTCATTAAAAAAATCAAACTTTAGGCAGTTGTGGGAAGGGCTATCACTGGCCTTCCTAACACTAGAGCAACCCCATGGAGCGGAATAGAGAAGCCGAAATAGAAACATAAGTGAATCAAATGCCTTATAGAATCATACAAGTGATTTAGGTAGATTTGGGAAGGATTAAGAGAAGTTGGGGAGGTTTCACCAAAATTAGGGTTCACAGGCCTGGGTAGTGCATAAGCCAAAAAGGGTAGATGAGCTTCGGAGGGTGATTCCAGGAGCTTCAGATTGAGTTAGGAGAAAAAAAGACATCATTGGAAAGGAAATTCCAATCCTTATAAGATAGTGAAATAATATTTTTCACAACACTTTGGAAAAATGTGTCTACAAGCTATTTTTCTCATGCACAAGTGGAGTACCAGATCAAAAATCTGATTTTCAGGGATCAAGTGAAGGAATCAAGACATGAGACCCCCACCATTAGATTTATAAGGAGTTTTCAATCAATATCATATAACATTTCATCAAAAAATTTCCATCTGGACCTTGCGATATCGTCATTTCAAGTTTCCCTCTAAGAGCGAGTTCGGGAATTAGCTAATTTTTGAACATGACACATGTGAGCTCTAGGATCTTGGCACAATTTCATGTCCCTTACCCCCCTCAAAAAAGGGACATCAAGGTTAAAAAAATGTTCCCAGCCCCTATAAGCCCTATGGATCCTCATATGACCTCTCGGATCACCAGTTCAACTCCATGGAGCTAGTGGAGTCTTCATCCCCTGCCGTTAGATCAAGTGCCACGTGTCATCACTAGATGCGCTATGAAATTTGATTTCCCTCTCATCCATTTGTGTAGAGGGACATAAAGGTCTAAAAAATGCACCTAGACCCTAAGAAGACTCATGATAACCCATATAACCCTTTTAAGAGCAATTTTCTAGCCCCCAGGTGTTTGCTAGGCCTTAATTCTCAATCGTCAGATCAGATGCCACATGTCATCTTCTGGCATGCCCTGAAAATTTATGTCCCTCATGTCCCTTTGTAGTTAGGGACATAAAGGTATGAAAAATGCACCTATCCCCTCCAAGAAGCCTCATGGTTCCACATGTGATTAGCTTCCAGCCCCTCAGTGCTTTAAAGTTATTTTTTGCTCAAATCCCTTGCCATCAGATCTCCACCACATGTCGCAACCAAGCACTGCATGCAAATTTATTTCCCTCAAATCCCTTAATTCTTAAGGGACATCAAGGACATGAAATTGTACCTCACTTCCATCTGTGCTTTATTTCAAATTTTCAAAAACCCCTCTTACATCCCGCTTCTAACATCTAACCTTTCTATGCACAGCTTGATCTGTAACTTCCCATCACCTCCCACCATTACTAAAACTCCAAAAGAGCTTCTATATAGTAATGAAATCATCTACACCATGGTAATATGAATTATTTAGAAGAAATATTGATCAAATGAAGAAAAAAGAACGAAGAAGAAGAAATAGAGAAATCCTTCATGACAACAAAATATAAATTTGAAGAGATATTAAAAGTAGATGCATGGATTGATAAAACAATTTTTTTTTTATTCCTCTATAAAAAACCATAGGAATAACACCTTTAAACCCTCCTTCCATGACATAGAATTTTATAGTAAAAAAATCTATTTCTTTGCACAACGAGGGAAAAAGCTTAGTTTCTCGTCAAATTGGCAACCAGATCGAGGAGAAATTTCACTAGTGAGATAAGAAGAGAAAACCCATATCAAAAACATAATTTTAATAAAAAATGGGGGACAAAAAAAATACCTGTAATTTTCGAGTTCCATCAATGGCCGCAGTGTCCAGAAGCACTATCAGGTCAAAAATTTAAAAGTTTAAAATCTCCTAAGCTATTGATTAGGTAAGCACAAAATTTCAACGGAGTGATATTGGGAAAAAAACCATATCAAAAAACTTTTTTTTGTGTCAATCCAACCTCCAGAAGCACACTTTCTAAAAATAGCAAGTTTTCTATAAAGAGGATTGCTATTTTGGGAAAGTCATCAACAAAAGAACCTGTGAAGAAGATGCTGAACACAAAGGAAGCAATACAGTTGAAAATTCATCAGAACATGCATCTCGTTCCAAATTTTTCACTTATTAGACATAGTATGTGGTCCCACAAGCACCTAAAAAATAGAAATTTGATCTAGAAGGTGAGAGGAATGTAGGGAGAAAATGAATTCAAAGTCAAAACATCCAGTTGAGGTTCGAGAGAGTTTCTTTTTCATACTTACTAAAAATAGTAATTTGCTTTTTCTAAGGAAATCATGAAACATAAGTGGACGGTTCAAAATATAACACAACCCTTTGCTTGTAAGTATGAGATAGAAGACAATGATGTCTCATACATGGACCTAAATGACCTAAGGTCTCACATGACATCCAAGGAATGAGGGAAGATCAAGGATCAAGTATTCACCAGTGTATTGTTCGCAGCTGCAGGACACCCCGTGTCTGTGCAAAGCCTTAAATTGGTCCTGGATTTCTCTCACCACTATGAGCCAAGAATAAGAATGATCCAATTTGACAATGATATAATGATGGTGGTAATTAGTCCTAGAACCATCTCACTCTCTCTACAAATACTGACATCACCTAATATGGTCATCATCTCAAATGACAGGACCTTGTATGACTGGGAAACAATGGATGCATATGTGCAAGGGGTTGCACTTGGTTCATGATTTAAGATAGGGAGAAATCCTTACAGGATTCCCAATAACCTTCCAAGGTTTGAGTTTTTGGAAGGATATTTAGATGCCATCACTCTCCTTTGAAGAGTTATGGGTGAGGAAAAAACAAGAGACTTCCAAGATTGGATGGGCCTTTTCATCTTCATGGTGATAGAATGAAAGTAGAGAATTGACTTGGGGCAGATCATCAGTGAAAATATCCATCTGTAACTACTCGAAGTACCCATGATGAAGAAGTTTCACATGAATTCTTACTTGTTCTATGTACTCGCTAGCTTAAGATCATTTAAAGGACTAACTATCATGCAGAACATTGTTACCAAGGTACCTGCATTTGAGAAGCTTTCACAATTGGTAATGGAGTAAATCCATAGGAATTTCACATGTATGAACGATGCATTCACAATGTATATGGTTTGAAGCTTTGAAGGTGATATGGAGGCAAGGATGTCACCAAAAGTGGCATCCCTGATCAAAAAGTATGGATCTTATTTCATACAATTCTTTCTCTTCTCTTACTTGCAAGTTACTGGTTTCAACCAAGCTCTAATAAGGTTTCCCAAGTACCTTAGAGACCAAATTGTACTATTCGATCTCTATAGGTAGATCATCCAGGTGAATAGCAGGATTAGGAGTAGGAAGAAGAAGTTTATTTCATTTATTATCTCTCTTAGGGTATTCATGTGCAAGATCTCAAATTATGCATCTCATCTGCAGGGCACTTTGACTCATTTTACTTTGCATTCCTACATTACCAGGGATAATTTTGCAATCCGAGATGATCTTGACTCTTTCTACATACCATAATTACAACAAGAGCCACAAGTAAAGGAATACTAGGCCAATTATGCCGATGAATTTGGAGTACATGAAAATGACCATATGAGGATGACAATCAATGAGATGAAGAAATTCAAGTTCTCTTGGTACAAAGATATTTTGGATAATGATGGGACAAAGATGTATGACCCTGAATACATGGCAGTCAAAATCTTTCCATTGCCTCGAGTCAACTAGTATGCTTGTGAATCAAGGGATATAAAGGAGTAGAATGAGAAGGTGGTAAGGAGAATGAGAAATTAGTTTCAGAAGAAGAGAACCATTATCATCCAGTCATGAGGAATTCCTACAAGTCAAAAGCAAGCCTCCCCATTAGTCATCTTCAAAATTTGTAGAGGTGAGTTCTAGTTCTAAACACTCTAGAGAAAGTTCAAAAAGAAAGGCCACAGAAATGGAAACCTCCCCTTAGAAAAAGTCACCAAAGAAGGCTAGGACAAAAGAAGAATAATTTGTGTCACTATAAGAGGAACATTTGATCACAGAAAGGTAGGAAGAAAATCTAGTGGTAGAAGCACAAATGGAAGGAGAACACATGGTTGAAGACCTAGTCTTCGAACCGCCACAAGAGTTCTCACCTCTTGTTGATAATCATACCTCCTCCATCTAGGATTTATCTCCTCTTTCAAAATAGGGAAATAATGATGTACCTATTATAGAAACTAAGTCTGATGAGATGTTCTCTTGGATGCGGGAAAAAATTTCTCCTAACACTTGCACTATTGACAAGTGGTATCCCCTAACCTATTATCAATTGTTCCACTAGATAAAGAAAACAAATGGAAGTTCACCCACATGGCCTCATGGTTCTATAATGGGGAAATAGGTAATCAATACATTGAAGTAGCTCAGCTGAAGGTAATCAAGCCAGTGGATGAGATGACACTGACATCATATGAGATGAGAACAATATAACTAGGGCCAAAAAATCATGAATGTGATTTATGCATGTATCAACAATCTTCTTCTCACATGGTGGCAAGGAATAAGGAATACAAGAAGAAGATTGATGAGATAAAAGAGTAGGTGAAAAATTTGTCATCCTATATACAACATCTAGTTGACCTGAATGCCATGACCATTCTAATTGAGGAAGTCATGCCCGTAAGAAAATTCAATCCAAATTATATTAGGAGGATGCACGAGTTCAAAATGTAGGGGCGAGCTAATAACAAATTTATCGATTCAATTTATGAAAAGGGGAAGTCAGTACTCCTAGAGGCAGTCAAGCTCTTTGAATAAATGTGTGTGAGGAATAACAGGATGTGAGTACTCAGAGAGGACTTGGATAAATAAAGAGACTATTGGGATCCTATGGGTCCAAAAATTGATGAAATGATTAAAAATCACTGCCCGGAGTTGATCAAAAGGAATATTTTTAAAATTCCTTCAAAATACTTGTTACATGTATGGGTGAGGGCCTTGGAAATTAGGTTTGAAGCAATCAAATGGGCCATCACAGTACTTGAGGACAAAAAATAACTAGTGTACAAGTTGCAGGATAATATAAATTGGAAAACTCAGAAACTTGGAGTACCTGTAATGGGTGAGGACACAACTACTGATGATTTTCTTGGTCCATTTGAAGAATATGTCAAGAAAGAGGCAAGAAATTGATTTTCCTTCACTAAGGGTACAATATAATTCCTCTCAGAGATTCAGGTCTCCATTTCTCTTATCGTAGAAAAACATTCATCATGGCTCGAGAAGTGCAAAGATATCAATAATGTGTTTGATGGGTGGAAAGAGACCTTAAGCTGCATTCGCATTCCTCATACTTACAAAGTGGAACCTGTAGAAACTTGTTTCATTAAATAATTTGGAGGGACATAGATCTTCTCAGTCGTGCAAGGTGGAGACCACTATGAGAGCAAGATCAAATCCACTATAATGGCTAATTCTTCTGCATAATCCTTCTTTCTTCCTTATTCTTTTTCCTTCTCTTCTTTCTCTCTCTTCTTTTTCCCCGATGCTCTCTCTCTTCAATGTTATAATTTTGCATTGGGGTTTGCACTTTTTTGATATATCTTAAGTGACTTTAGAAACATAATGTAACATTTAAGTCACCTTGTTTTTATAAAAGGGACTTAAATATATGATACAAATACGAATAGTCTAAAGTCAAAAAAGGGTATTTGAAAAGTCATTGAGAAGATGAAGAGTTTGCTTCTCTTCTATAAATTGTAACAAGCACCTCATTTGAGGGTCTTCTTAGACTTCTTATATTTTGGATATATTTTTTGTGAATTCATGAGAGAGATATCCTTGTGAATGGAACAAAAGGATAACAAGTTTCTTCCATTTTTCCTACTCTAAAATTTCTTTCATTCTTATGCTATGTATAATTTCTACTTGAGCATTAATGCAAGAAGAAGGAATTTTATCATTATTTGACTGAGGATTTTAGTGATACTTTGTGCTTACTAAATCCTATTTGGTCTTGTTGTTGTAATGCAGATTTGTTTTCTTCTAGTTTTAGTGCATGTGATGTGATTTCTAACTGTTGTATGAAATCCTCTAATTTTCTACTTGTAGCACCAATTTCCTTCATCTAATATTATCACTCCCTTTCCCATTCTCCTAGAAATTTTTTCTCTTATAGATAGCCATAAGATTTTCTGCAGGGTCAGTGGAGTGCCACTTTTGGATCTCCACCTGAAAGGCCATAGGATAAAAATCACTTTTTACTCACGCATGCATATATGACAGTTGCATTGGTTAAGTAGAGGGACTTAGAATCCCATATTTTTGGCAAGAATTCCATCAATTTGTCCCCAAAATTTTTTCTCGCCAACAATTTTTGGTGCCCACCATGGGGCAGATTTTGCAGCATCTGCACCCAAAAAATGACCTTGAAAATACAAAAAAATTAAAAAATTAAAAAAAGAAAATTTCTAAAATTCAAATAGCTATCCAAGCCTCATGTTTGCAAACCATGGCTATTCTAGGCAATCCTCTTGTTAAAAGACTTGAGGTACTCTTCCACATTCAAGAGGATATTGCTTCAGATTTATGAGAGGTGATTTGTTGTAACAGGAAAAGTGTTAAACATTACTTCATTGCTACGAGAATACTTGACCTTGAAGAAGAACACACTATTGAATTTGAAAGACAGAAAAATTCAAGCACCACAGAGAAGAGCATAAATTTCCAAGATGGGGGATAGAAGATACACCTGACAAAAAAGATGAGGACAAACTGATCCTACTTTTGAAGTGCTTCAAAGAAGACAAGAGCTACTTCGAATTTAGAGGTATCCTTTTCATCACACAACTATTCAAATTGGGAGTCCAAGAATTATCAATCCATTAGATTTTGAGTTCCCATACATAATGAGAATCTTGAAGATTTATTTAACGTAGAGACTGAAGAAGAAGCTAGAGAAAGAGAAGAAAGAGATGAAGCAAAAATAAGATCTAAAATTGAAGAAATTGAAAGAGCTCAAGCTGAAGCAGATGTAAGAGCAACAATAGAAGCCACAACCTTAGAGAGGTTGGAAGCTAGAATCTAAAACGGAATGGAAGATTGTGATAGTGGGGACCATAGGCCTGATGTACCATGGGGTGGAAACACCAAACCACTTCACGAGCTACTAAAATTCTTAAAAAAAACTTTCCAAAATTTAGAGGGGATGGTTCTCAACTTCCTAAAGAACATGCAGTAGTGTTTATCACTGCTTGTAGTGTATTGGGTATTGAGCACGAATATGTGTCAGTATGGCTCTTTGTGGAGTCACTTTAAGAAAAATCTTCTGAATGGTTCTACATGTAGCCCCTGAGGTCTGTCACCTATTGGGAAGATATAAGAAGTGCATTTGAACACAAGTTCAAGACCACATAAGACTGTCAGTATCTCTTTGTCTAATTGGTGCAAATGAAGAAGGAATCTTTGAATTAATGAGAGACTTTGTAACAAGATACGACATAGTGATAAGAAGAATTCTTGAAGATGTGATGCCTTCTAAAAATAATTTAAAGAGATTATTCATCAATGCCATAACTTCAGAAGTAGGTTTCTTTCTCAGAAGAGCTCAACCAAGAACATTGAGGGAAGTTCAAGACTTCGTGATAGATATCGTTGATGATTTAATTCTATCCAGTAAAGTGAAAGGCCCAAATGGAAAGTAAAAAGGATGGAATTTAGGCCCAATCACCATGAACCCAATGTTCCAAAAAAAGGAGAATGACTTGGTTTCCTTGAAGAAACATCTGTCCCATATCACAATATAGAACACTCCAAGGAAGCCAAATCCTTCCAATAGACCAAGGATTTCTACACCTTCTTACTGTCTTACTCTCGAAGCACCACTAGTCAATGCCACCTATGACACCAAAGAACCAAAGGAGGAAGTGGAAATTGAAGAACCTGATGAAAAAAATGTGGGTGATGACAAAAACTATCTTGAGGTTGAGGAAGTTGATGGTGATACGCATAATGGCCTAATTGAGTATGTTGATGATGAAGAAGCTATAAGTTTCTTATGCATAATTTTCACTTACACACTATCCAAGAAAGGTTCTTCATCCTCAATGGTTGTAGTGAAGTAAAAGAAGAAGAAGGAGGATTCTTCTAAAATCATTAGCAGAGGATCACCACTACCACCTTTGATTGAGTCAGCTAAAGAAAAACCAAACCCACTGGTTAGCAAGGATATCTAGCGAATTGTACCCATTTGCCTACAAGCTATAATTTGATAATTCAAATAACATGGTGGAATATGAAGCTATCCTCTTGGGCATGTGTGTGGTAGAAGATATGGGAATCAAGAAATTGAAATGCCAAGGTGATGAGAAAGTGATAGTAAAGAAAATCTGACAACAATACCAGGTGAAAAATCCAAGACTTCATCATTACAGTAATAGAGTGTGGGACTACATTGAATCCTTTGATGCATTTTCCATCAAGTCTATCCCATGAGAAAAGAATTAAAATGCTGATTCCCTTGCATTATCATCTTCTCTAGTGACACCTCATCCTTATTTTAGCAAAGAAAAAGTGACCATTGAGATGGTGTTCATGCCTAGTGTACCAGATAATGGAAATAATTGGAAAGTCTTTAATGATGATAATTATCTTCTAGAATTCTTGGAGTAAAGAGAAAATTTCAATAACCTCTTCTTTGAAGGAAGTGAGAATCCATATCAAGAAGCAGTAGCTAAAGAGGAGAAATAAGGAATTGAAGGAGTTAACGAAGAAGTAGTGATCAAATTGAAAGGAAATGATTCCGAAAGGCCTAGTTTCTCTAGAGGACCTCTTTTAAAAACATGAAAAATTCATTTAAGAGAAAATAAGAGAATATTCTCTATGCCTAGCTGATTTTGAGAAGGAGAATATTGGCACTCCAGAGCAGACGAGGATGGTCAATATCAGAAAATATTGTTCACTCGAGGAGAAGAGAAGGTTTATCTCACTACTCAAGAGATATTCATATGTCTTGATCTATTCCTATGATGAGTTAAAATCCTTCCAACCAAAGGAAATGCATCACTCGATCCCCTTGAAGCCAAATGTCAACCCATTCAGGAAAAATCAAAGGCCATATAATCCTAAAATTGTTGATACCATCAATGAGGAAGTAATGAAGATTCTCAATGAAAATATCATCTATCCCATCCACCACCAGACATGGGTGGCCAATATTATGCTGATCCAGATGAAGAATGGTGAAATAAGGATATGTGTAGAATTCCGTAACTTGAACCAGGCATCATTGAAAGACATCTAGCCCCTTCCAGTTATGGATCACATTTTACAAATGGTCACCAGATCGGAAATGCTCTCACTACTCGATGGATTCTCTAGGTACAACCAAATCAAGGTGGTGGAGGAAAATCATACCAAGACAACCTTCACAACAACTTGGGGCACTTTTGCATACAACAGAATGCCTTTTGGTTTGATTAATGTAGGAGCTACGTTCCAAAGGACGATGGACTTGGAATTCAAATATTTGAAGCATTATATTTTCATATACCTAGATAATCTCACAGTATTCTCTAAAAATAAGGGAGATCATATTCACCATTTGGAACAAGTACTTGCAAAATGTAGAAAGCATGGTATAAATTTGAACCCAAAAAAGTGCATTTTTGGAGTTAGGGAATACAAGTTACTGGGGAATATCATTAACAAGCATGGACAAAACATTGAACCAGAAAGAGTGAAGGATATTTAGGCACCGTCTTTTCCCACAATCAAGAAGGGATTTCACTCCTTCTTTGGAAAAGTAAACTTCCTTTGTCACTTTGTCTCAGAGTTCGCTAAATTGACAACGCACATCACCACAATGATGAAACCTCAATTAAGATTCAAATGGAATAATGAAGGAAGATTTTTTTTTGAAGAAATCAAGGAATCCATTTTGAAATCTCCAACTCTCGTGTATTCAAATTTCAAAAAATAATTTATCATGTATTTCTATGCATCATAACACACTCTCTCTACTGTTCTAGTACAAATGAATGATGAAGGGGTGGAGGCACTCATTACTTTCATGAGCTTCCCATTGAATAAGCATGAACTAAACTATAGCCAATTGGAAAAACATGCCTATACAGTGGTCAAAGAGGTGAAAATTTTCAGATTCTACATGCTCAACTCTCATACGGTTGTGATGGTCCCTGACACTACAATCAAGTCCATCTTGACACAACAAGATCCTGGAGCTAAAATAAGAAACTGAGTTGCAAAGACTCAAAAGTATGATTTGGAATTATGGCCCTCCAATTTAGTGTAGGGAAATTGTATGTGTAGATTAATTACTAAAGATGAAGCCCTCAAAGTAAAACATGGTGAAGATAACCATGGTTTCTTAACTTGCTTTGAAGATAGTGCACAAGTTCTTTTTGTAACCACTAATGATGAATGATACGCAGAAATTTCCTATTACCTAACCTAAGGAGAATTCCCTCCTCACCTCAATTACAAGCAAAGAAGAACTCTCAAGCGGAAGGAAACAAATTTTGTAATTTGGAACCACATGCTTTACAAAAGAGGTCTTGATGGATGCTTTCTTAGGTGCGTAGAAAAATAAAAAAAAGAGAAGTTACTTAACACATTCCAGGATCAAGTGTGTAGTGGGCATTTGTTTAGCGATGGTCATTACACATAAGATCCTCTGAGGTAGGTACTATTGGCATAGTCTCTTTATAGATGCTCAAGAATGGGTTTCCAAGTGTGAAGCATGTCAAAAATTTGTTGGAATGCCATAGCTTGCAACACTACCACTTAGGCTAGTTGTCATTGAAGAACCATTTAAGTAGTGGGGGCTAGATTTTATTGGTGTTCTAAATCCTCATTCAATTGTGGGGCATACCTATGTCCTCAAAAAAATAGATTACTTCATAAATTTGGTAGAAGCCATCCCATGCAAGCAATATAATATCGAAATGGTATGTAATTTCATCAAAGAGAGCATCATAGTACATTTCAGAGTGCCACACAATATTATAGGGATAATGTTACCTATTTTTCACTGAGGGAGTTGACTGAGTTTTTATATGGTTACCTAATCTCTTTGTCTCATTCATCATACTACTATCCATAAGGAAATTGACAAGACAAATCAAACACCAATAACATCATGACCATTTTCTGCAAGCTCATGGATGAAAATCAAGGAATTGGCACAAGAAGTTATATGATGAATATTGGGCAGACATGATCACTCCCAAAATGGAAATAGGTATGTCACCATTCCAACTACTGTATGGAGTTGAAGAAGAAATTCCCATCACAGTTGAGATGACAACTCTCAAGTTAATTTAGGGAATAGAAGATAGACAATACAAGGATTTCATTGACAAGAGGATCCTCTTTCTTGAGAATCTAGAAGAAAATAGACTCTGAGTGGTGGACCGTATCAAAGAACACTAATTTAAAATGAAGAAGATCTTTGAGAAGAAGGAAAAAGCAAGATAATTCAAAGTTAGAGACCTTGTCCTACTATGGGAAAAAAGGAGGGAACCAAAATATAGTCATGGAAAATTTGATTCATTATGGCTTGACCCATTCTAGGTTCATGAAGCTTGTGGTGAGAACATTTTCCTACTCTCATATCTGGATGGAATGCCACCAAAATTGCCTCATAGTGGGAAATACCTAAAATTATATACTCAGTGAAAGTGATTTTTCCCCTGCCTTGTACCATAGGTGATTTTTAGGTGTGTTTCCCTTCCTGTTCTATTTTTTGTGTTTCTTTTCAACATTTTCAGTGTGTGTGTTTCTTTCTTCATTTCTCTCTCTCTCTTGTAAATTATACATGACTCTGTAGGGCCCAATGGATAAGGCTCTAGTCAATGGATCATATGGTATAAAGTTGAGATTCTAGATTCTCCATGTCATTTCTTCACTATTCTCAATCCATTTCATGTCCCCAAGCTAGAGCTAGTTTTTGTCATGCAAATGTGTAATAAGGAAATTGTCAATTTCTAGGAATGAAAACAATACCCTTATGTCAAATATTACAATTTTTACCCTTCTGAGACACCCTAAGTCTACCCAGTCAGTTCGACGACCTCTCAATTGATGTTAAATCAAAACGCACAAGAGATTTAAGGATTTCATTGAAAAAAGAAAAATTCAGGTAGTTGTGGGAGGGGCTATCACTGACCTTCCTAGTACTAGAGAAACCCCATGGAGCAAGAAAAATAAGTAGAACATGACACATAAGTGAGTCAAATACATTGGAGCATCATGGAAGTGATTTAGTAAGATTCAAGATGGATTCATAGAAGTGTGGGTGGTTTCACCAAAATTAGGTTCCATAGGACTAGGTAGTGCACAAGTTAAAAAGGGTTCTTGAGCTTCAGAAGGTGATTCCGGGAGCTCTGAATTGAGTTAGGAGAAAAAAAGACATCATTGGAAAGAAAATTCCAATCCCTATAATATAGTGCAATTAGGTTTTTCAAAACAATTTGGTGTAATAGGTCTGAAATCTATTTTTATCATGTACACGTGGAGTACCAGATCAAATATCCATGTTTTTAGGAATAAAATGAAGTAATAAAGACATGAGACCCCAATAATTGGACTCTAAAGGTAATTTTAAGTCAAGATCATATAATTTTTCATCAAAATATTCCATTAGGAGCTCGAGATATTGTCATTTCAAGTTTCCCTTTAGGAGCGAGTTTAAGAGTTGACCAATTTTTGAACAAGACACATGTCAGCTCAGGAGCCTGGCATAATTTCATGTCCTTTATACCCCTTAAGAAAAGGGACATCAAGGTAAAAAATTTTTCTCAGCCCCTATAAGCACTCTAGATCCTCATATGACCTCTCAGACCACCAATTCAACTCCTGGGAGCTAGTGGAGGCTTCGTTCCCTGCCGTTAGATCAAGTGCCACATGTCATCACTAGGCGTGCTCTATAATTTGATGTCCCTATCATCCATTTTTGTTGAGGGAAATCAAGGTATAAAAAATGTGCCCAACCCCTAAGGATATTCCTTGTCACCCATGTGACCCCTTCAAGAAAAGTTTTCCATCCTAGAGATGTTTGCCAAGCCTTCATTCTCAACCGTTGGATCAGGTGCCACATGTCATCTTCTAGCGGGCCATGAAATTTTATGTCCCTCATGTACCTTTGGGTTGAGGGAAATAAAGGTCTGAAAAATGTGCCTAGACCCTCTAAGAATCCTCATGGTTCTTCATGTGACCAGCTTCCAGCCCCTTAGTGCTTTACAGCTGATTTTTTCTCAAATCCCCTACCGTCGGATCTCTGCCACATGTTGTAACTAGGTTCCATGTATAATTTGATGTCCATCACATCCATTAATGCTTAAGGGACATCAAGGAAATTAAATTTAACCTCACTCCCATCTATTTTTTATTTCAAAATTTCAAAAACCCCTCCTGCTTCTTGCTTCGAACATCAAACCTTTCCGTGCATAGCATACTCTACAACTTCCTCTAAAACTTCCCATCACCTCCCACCATTATTAAGACTCCAAACCAGATTTGATACAGAAATGAAGTCCTCTACCTCATGGTAATACATAGGTTTTAGAAGGAAGATTGATCAAATGAAAAATGAAGAACGAAGAACGCAAAATGAGTAAATAGAGAATTCCTTAATCGTAGCGAAATAGAAATTCGAAGAGATCTTGTAAACGAATGCATGGAGTGACAAACCAAATTTTTCTATTCATTCCTTTATTAAAAACCATCCCAAACACACCTTAGTGCCCTCCTTCCATGACACATAATGTTTGCAGTACAGAAATCCAATTCTTTCCACAATGGGGGAAAAGCTCAGTTTCTTGTCAAACTAGCAACCGGATCGAGGAGAAATTTCACTAGTGAGATAAGAATAGAAAACCCACATAAAAAACATAATTTTCATCATGAACAAAGAATAAAACCAGACCTACAATTTTCGAGGTCCATCAATGGCAGTCGTGTCTAGAAGCACTACTAGGTAAAAAATTTAAAAGTTTAAAATCTCCTAAACTATTGATTGGGTAAGAAAAAAATTTAAGAGGGGAAATATTGGAAAAAACCCATATGGAAAAATTGTTCCACGTCAATACAACCTCTAGAATTCCACTTTCTAAAAATAGCAGGTCTTTTGCATAGAGGACTACTATTTTAGGATAGTCATCAACAAAACAACCTGTGAAGGAGACACTAAACACAAAGGATGCACTGCACTTGAAATTCATCAGAATGGGCATCTCAGTCCAAATTCGAAACTTATAAAAAATATTAAGTGGTCCCACAAGCACCTACTAAAAAATAGAAAGTTGATCCAGAAGGTGAGAGGAATGCAGGGAGAAAAGGTATTCAGAGTCGCAACATCTAGTCGACGTTCAAGGGAGTTACTTTTTCATACTTAATAAAAATAGTTACTTTTTTCTGAGGAAATAATGAAGCATAAGTGGATGGGATAGAAGCTGGAACAACCCTTCTCCTACAAGTATGAGATAGAAGAAAATGAAGTCTCATACATGGACCTAAATGACCTAAGGGCTCGCATGACAATAAAGGAATGAGGGAAGAATGAGGGTTAGGTATTCACCAGTGGATTGTTTATAGTTGTAAGACACCCCGTGTTTGTGTAAATCCTTAAATTGGTCCTACCTTTCTCTCACCACTATGAGCCAAAAACAATAATGATCCTTTCTAATAATGGTATAATGATGGCCGTCATTAGTCCTAAAACCATATCAATATCTCTACAAATCCTGACATCACCTAATATTTTTGTCATCTCAAAGGACATGGCCTTTCATGATTAGGAAACAATGGATATGTATGTGTAATGGGTTGCACTTGGTTTGTGGTTAAAGACAAGCAACAATCCCTCAATGATTCCCAAGAACCTTCCAAGGTGTGAGTTTCATGAAGGATATTCAGATGCCATCACTCTCCTTAATAGAGTTATTGGTGAGGCAAACACAAGAGACTTCCATGATTGGATAGGCCTTTTCATCTTCATGGTGACAGAAGGAAAACAAAGAATTGACTGGGGGAAGATCATTAGTGACAATCTCCATTTGTAACTGCTCCAAGTACCCATGATGAAGAAGTTTCACATGAATTATTACTTGGTCTATCTACTTGCTAGCTTAAGATCCTTCAAAGGATTGGATCTCACGTAAAACATTGCTGCCAAGGTATTTTTTTTTGAGAAACTTCAAAATTGGTAATGGAGAAAAGCAATAGGCATTTTTCCTGCGTGAATGATGCATTTAAAATGTATGTGGTTTGAAGCTTGAAAGGTGATTTGGAGGCTAGGATGTTTCCACAAACAACATCCTTGATTAAAAATTACTACTGTTACTTCGTATAATTCTTGAACTTCTCCTACCTGTGATTTTCTGGTTTTGACCAAGCTCCGCTAAGGTTTCCCAAGTACCTTAATGACCAAATTGTACTATTCAAGCTCTAAAAGAAGACCATCTAAGTGAATAATAGACTTATGAGTAGGAATAATAAGTTGATTTCATTTCCTATCTCTCTCGGGGTATTCATGTGTAAGAGTTAAAATGATGCATTTCATTTGGAGGTATCTTTCACTTATTTAACTTTGCATTCCTAAATTTATAGGACTAATTTCGACATCTGAGATGATCTCGACTCTCTCTACATCCCATAATCACAACATGAACCATGAGTCAAGGACTACTGGGCCAATTGCACTGATGAATTTGAAGTACATGAAAAGGACCATATGAGGACGACAGTCAATAAGATGAAGAAATTCAAGTGGTCTTGGTATGAAGATATTTTGCATGATGATGGGACAAAGATGTACAAACCTAAATACATGACAGTCAAAATGTCCTCATTGCCTCAAGTCAATTGGTACATTCATGAATCAAGGGATATAAAGGAGAAGACTGGGAAGATGGTAAGGAGAATGAGAAATTGGTTTTAAAAGAAGAGAACCATGATCATCTAGTCATGAGGAATTACTCCAAGTTAGAAGAAAGCCTCCCATTAGTCATCTTCAAAATTTATAGACGTGACTTCCAGTTCTAAACACTCTAGAGAAATTTTGAAAAGAAAGGCCATAAAAATAGAAACCCCCCCTTAGAAAAAGTCACCAAAGAAAGCCAGGATATAAGAAGAATCATTTGCATCACTATAAGAGGAAGACTTGATCACATAAATGTAGGAATAAAATCTAGTGGCAGAAGCACAAATGGAAGGAGAACACATGGTTTAAGACACAGTCTTCGAACCACCATAAGAGGTCTCACCTCTTGTTGACAATCATACATCCTCCATCCAGGATTTGCCTACTCCTCTAGAATAGGGAACTAATGATGAACCTATTATAGAACGTGAGTCTGATGAGATGTTCCCTTGGATGCAGGAAATAATTACTCCTGACACTCGCACTATTGAACAAGTGGCAATCCCTGACCTATCATCAATTGTTTCACTGGCTAAAGAAAAGAAATGGAAGTTTGCCCACATGGCCATACGGTTCTACAGTGGGGATATAGGTAGTAAATACATTGAAGTAGCTTGGACGAAGGTAATCAAGCAAGTGGATGAGATCACACTGACCAACTATGATATGAGCATAATACAACTAGGGCCAAAAACTCATGAAGGGGATTTATACATGTATCAACAATCTTCTGCTCACATGGTGGAAAGGAATAAGGAATATAAGAAGAAGATTGATGAGCTAAAAGAGTAGGAACAAACTTTGTCATCCTATGTACAAAATCTAGTTGAACTGAATGCCATGACCATTCCCATTGAGGAAGTCACACCCATCAAAAAATTCAACCCAAAGTCTATTATGAGGATGCACAAGTTCACTGTGTAGGGGTGAGCTAATAATGAATTGATCGATTCAATTTATGAAAAGGGGAAGTCAATGATTCAAGAGGCAATCAAGCTCTTTACATACATGTGTGTGAGGAATAATAGGATGTGAGCACTCAGAGAGGACTTGGAGAGATAAAGAGACTACTGGGATCCTCTGGGTCCAAAAATGGATGAAATGATCAAAAATCACTGCCAGGAGTTGATCAAAAGGAATATTTTTAAAATTCCTTTAGAATAATTGTTGCATGTATGGTCAAGGGCCTTGGCAATCAGGTTTGAAGCAATCAACTAGGCCATCATAGAACTTGAGGAAAAAAAAGAACAAGTGGACAAGTTATAGGATAGTATAAATTGGAAAACTCAGAAACTTGAAGTACCTATAATGGGTGAGGACATAACTACTGATGAGTTGATTGTTCCATTTAAACAATATGTCAAGAAAGAGGTAGGAAATAAATTGTCCTTTACTAAGGGTACAATAGAATTCCTCTCAGAGATTTGGGCCTCCATTGCTCTTATCGTAGAAAAACATTCATCATGGTTTGAGAAGTGCAAAGATATAAACAATGTGTCTAATTTGTGGATAGAGACCTTAAGCTGCATTTGCATTCCTCATGCTAACATATTGGAACCTACATCAGCTCGTTTTAGTAAAGAACTTGGAGGCATAAAGATCTTCTTAGTCACGCGAGGTGGAGACCAGTGAGGGAGAAAGTTCAAATCCACTACAACGGCTCATTCTTCTGCATAATACTTCTTTCTTCCTTATTCTTTTTCCTTCTCTTCTTTCTCTCCGTTCTTTTTCCCCAACGATCACTCTCTTTAATGTTATAATTTTGCATTAGGGTTTTCACTTTTTGATATATCTTAAGTGACTTTAGAAACATAATGTAACATTTAAGTCACCTTGTTTTTATAAAAGGGAATTAAATATTTGATAGGATTATGAATAGTCTAAAGTCAAAAAAGGGTATTTTAAAAGTCACCAAGAAGATGAAGAGTTGCTTTCTCTTCTATAAATTGTAGAAAGCACCTCATTTGAGGGAATTCTTAGACTTCTTAGATTTTTCAGCTATTTTATGTGAATTCATGAGAGAGACATCCTTGTGAAGAGAAAAAAAGATAGCAAATTTCTTCCATTTTCCCTACTCTAAAATGTCTTTCATTCTTATGCTATGTACAATTTCTTCTTGAGCATTAATGCAAGAAGAATAAATTTTAGCCTTGTTTGAATGAGGAGTTTAGTGATACTTTGTGCTCTCTAAATTCTATTTGGTCTTGTTCTTATAATTTAAATTTGTTTTCTTCTGATTTTTAGTGCATTTGATGTGATTTCTAATTTTTGTATGTAAGCATATGATTTTCTACTTGTAGCACTAGTTTCCCTCGTCTAATATTCTCACTCCCTTTCCTACTCTCCTAAAAAATTCTTCTCTTACAAATATCTATAAGATTTTCTACAGGGTTATTGGAGTTCCCTTGTTAGATCCTTAGCCGAAAGGCCACTAGGATAAAACTCACTTTTTACTTACGTATGCATATATGACAGTTGTACCAGTTATGTAGAGGGACTTAGACTCCTAGAGCATTGACAAGAAGTCCATCAATTTGTCCTTGAAAAATTTTCTCTCCAACACATATAATTTGTCATATTTAAAATGTAGGTGTAAAGAAGACCTTAATTGATAAAGAGTTTGAGTTCAACTTGTGTCCCATGTCATTCCTTCAGCACCTTGGCCTCTTCGCTTGTGACATTAGCCCATCTAGTATTTCAGTGCATGCTTATGATGGTTCTATCCATCCATGTCTAGGTCACATTACATTGCCCATTACTATTGGCCCAAAAACTATCCAAACTATCTTCTTTTTCATTGATTTCTGGTCTCTTATAACTTTCTTCTCGGTAGGCCATGGCTTCATGCCATGCAAGCCATTGCATCTACTATACATCATTGTGTTAAGTTCCATATTGACGACATTAAAAACACTATTCCTCATGACCACAACCCATTCCAATATGGTGATTACGCTCCTAATATTAGTCTTCATATTCCATGTACTAATACTACCAATGACCCCCAACCTATGGCCAAACTACCTCACTTACTACCACTTGACGGTACTATTTGTATGATAGATGCACTATCTTCAATGCCACTTGCTGCTACTACTTCTATGATTCCTTATTAGGGGCATGTCCAGTCTATGGACGCCACTCTATCACATTCACCTTCACTTGAACCACCTAATTTAGCATGTATACTATTCACTTGTACACTTTTCATAAATAAATCATATTGGGAACACATTCTATTTGATACTACATGTGATGTCACTAGATTTTCCCATGATGGTTGAGATCTTTTTGATTTTTATTTTAAGGATCCTCATCCTTCCACTCATCACCCACATCTCTACTATGGCTTTGTCATTGTTATTACTGCTTATGGTGTGTGAGTATTTCATCTTATAGTATACTTATCATGAACCCCTGATTCTTCTTCACTCACATTATGGGAATCTTGGCTTACTTATATTAGAGACACATTAGATCCTATTCATTCAGAAATTTCATTTCCTATGCCGTTCGGTCGTGTTTTTATTTGCAAAATTTATTTTCTTGACTATTTGTAAAATCTCACTTGTTGGTATGCATATGGGTTCCCTCTTCCTCCATTCACCGATGAGGAGTATGCTATGGGCAAGTATAACTTAAAACTTAATGGCTCATTTCATGATCAACCAGACACTATTGCTTATCAGGTCACCAATGCTTATCCATATGAATTTGACCTAGAGGATGACAATCTTCTTGATGACTTTACATGATATTTTTGGGCACACACACTTGGGGGCATAAAACTTCCTTTCCCCCCCACTTTGTCTTAGCATAACTACATTTTTCCTTGTTCTATTTTCACACAACTGTTAGGAAAACTCATCATACATTCTAGCGTAACCAACTGATGACACACTCTTGTGCTTCAGTTCACACTTGACTATTGAGGGGTTACTACTACACTAAACTCCACACATTGTACCATAGGAATTATAGATTACACTTCATTATACATTACACATCATTCACCTTATATTATACTACAACATTTTGACATGTACATATTTACACATCTTACACACCTTGCATTGGAATTTTTAAACATAGCATATTTATACATTCCACTCATCACATAGTTAGATCATGGAGGACAAAAAGAATTTTCTCCCTATAATTCTTTGGCCTATGGTGTGAGATCACCCCAAAAAATCGTAGTATAACATATCATTCTACACTCTTTCTTGACATCGATTATGTGTCCATGTTCCATTTACATTTGTGTATTTTACATTTACATACAAATGCAACTTTTACATAGCATTTTTACTCTTACATACATACATATTTGACTACTTGATCATTTTCTCCTTGCAGGTCCAATAGTATGAGAAAGAATAAGTCAAATGGGTTCAAAAACAACAAAAAAATTCCATGACAACACACATTATTTAGTAACTATACAGGTACACTACACACAGTGGCAGCGATACATACGCTTTCCACCCTAGGTTCACTATCATCACTTTTTTTGTGCATTTCTCATCTATAGTTTCCACATTCATCCATCTTGTTGTCACTTCACACTTTTATCTAATCCTTCAGTGCTTTTTTACTATACTCTTCATGGACATAAGGTACGCATCTCTATCTACTTTATGTTACCGAGATTTCCACTCACCAACATAAAGTGGTGGAAAAATATAGTCACAAAATAATGCACTTTATACATTTATTTATCCCAGTCTCATACTACTATTTAGAAGGTTCTTGAGTGAAGAGAGTACTAATTAACCCCCGTCCTTTTGGCCATCTTATTTATTTTATTTCCTAATTTGTGACCTATTTCACCCATAAGCTCTGCCATTTCCAAACATCTCGCATTATTTGAGCCTTGGTTAGGGCATCTAGATTTAGTACTGGGGCACCCTAGTCCCATGTGGGGGTTCCTCGATCCTTTTAGCACTTTCCTACCACTTTTTTGGCCTTTTCTAGCCATTTTCATATTTATCTTTCTGGTGGTCAGCATTTTAGGGGTTAATTACAAAATTAGAGCAAGATAACGCTATAAATATAAAGTTATGAGACCATAATGTGGTAGCTAACATCATCTACTATTTTTCACTCATCTAGAGTTTCATCCATATATTATATTAGCATCCACATAGCTCCATCATCAAGGCACAAGCTAGGACATCTACATCACACTTCATAGGGAGAGGGATTATATTTTGTTCCATACACACATTCTATTACATTTCTTACATTTAGCTATTGATCACTATTTCACAACGTGTGAGTGGCACAAGAGAACCTAAGGCATGACATACACACACTCACCAGAACTACATCTAGGTCTGAAATGTAGTGCAATGCTAACTTAGTAATCCCATTGTTGTGGCAACTAAGGTTAGTCCGACGCATTCATTTACATATTCCTTTTTTTAGGGTTTTGATACTTCCTTTTGGCCTTTTACAGGTTATTTATTCCTCTTGGAATATTTTGAGCATCAAACGCAATACATGAAAATTAATGTGACAAGTAGTGAAGGATAAAAGACATCCACAAGACCCGTGAAGAACAAGTCCAGACTTTTTTCCCAAACTAGGGAACCTGTTTTTCTTACCAAAGTGCTCATGGGTGCCCTAGTCCTCTCCCAGGTGCTCCAGTCTAGCCTCATCACCCAAATCTATCATTTGCGGGACCCCAACATAGTCACTCTTGCTTTCTGATTTTTGGTTCATCATTGCGACATTATCCGAAAAACATCTGTTATCAACTTTATTTCCTCTTATCTCTTACACATTAGGGTTAGTATTTCATTTTTACATATTTTCTTAGAGTATTATCATATTTATTTACTTTATTACAACTATTCATAGCTTATATTAACTATCTTTATACTACCTAGTTTAGCTAATTTTAGTTAATCACACACACTCTTTTTAACCCTAGTTACTCTATTCCGATTTCTCATATACCTCTTCATGTAACTTGCACATATATTCAACACATTATTCTACTTTTGTGCTATGATTTTCCACCACTTCACACATTTGTGTGACTCCGCTTAGATTTGTTCCATAAATAATTTGAAATGGAGTCTTTCTTCTGCTTCTGTTCACTAAGTCATTGTAGTCAAAATATGCTTATGTCAATACCACTTTCCACTATTTTGGCTTGTCTCTTACTAAGCTACACAAAAAATTTCCTAAGCTTCTATTCACCACCTTTATTTTTCCATTAGTCTATGCGTGGTATGTTAAGATAAAATTTAACCTCATGCCCATTTTCTTCCACAAGGCCCTCCATAAATGACCTAGGAAATTTGTATCCATGCCAGACATTATGCTCAACATTAACCAATGTAATTGCACTATCTCCTTGAAAAATAGATGTGTAATATGTGATGCTTGATGCATCATTGGTCTTCATGCATACAAAAATGTGTGTCATATTTACAAATCTATTCACTATTATACAGATGAAATCATTTCCTCTTTGCATTCTTAGAAACCCTAGCATGAAATGCATGCTGATATCTTCCCATGGTCTTTTCGGTATAGGTAAAGGTTGATATAAACATATGTTTTGTTTTTTCCCGTTAGCTAATTGGAAAATTTTACACCTTTGCACATACTTGTGCACACTATTGCTCATCTTTGACAAATAGTATCTCTCTTCCAATTGTGTTAATTTTTTATCACCTCCAAAGTGACCTCCCAAACCTCCACTATGCTTCTCCCTGATTAAATTTTCATGTATTGACACTTATAGTATACACAATTATGCTCATTTGACCAACATTCCTTCTTGGATAAAATAATCTAGCCATGGTTTCATATATGCATGTGCAAGTTCCATGCATACCTCACATGCTTTATTGAAGTCTTTATTGTGTGTAGATAGCTCCTTCATGGTTTCAAAAACCATGAATTCATTACACATTTCATTCAACAAAAAATCCCTTCTACTCACTTCATATACTACTATGTTAGACTTCCCACTTTGATGTTTTAGCACAAATGAATAGATTTGTAGGAACTCTACCCACTTCATGTTCCTTTGGTTCAACTTTACTTGACTATTGATAAATCATCATACCTAATGATCAATTTATAAAAAAATTCATTCAGCAATAGATTATACATCCACTTGTTGAATGCTTGCACGATTGCATAAATATCCTAATATTAGACTAAATATATTTTTCTTGCATCATTCAATTTTTTTTTGAAATAAGCAATTTTTCTTCCTTTCTGGATTAATATTGTGCCAATTATGGCTCCACTCACATCACAATCCAACTAGAATACCTTCTCAAAACTTGGCAATGTTAGCAATGGTTACGTTTGATTCCTCAACTTCAATTTCTGGAAGTTACACTCTACCTCTTCTATCCACATGAATTCCTTATGATCTCCCTTCATTGTGTCTATGATGACCACACATATTCCACTGAAATTTCTTATTAAATTTCTATAAAATCCCGCTAATACATTAAATATTTGTGCCTCATTTACATTTTTGGGTCCATTCGTAATCCTTCACAAGCTATTACAAAGCCCAAATAAACTAACTCTTTGCGCATGAAACTACACTTCTTTATGTTTACAAACAACTTCTCCTCCAAGTGATTCATCATGATGCACAAATGATCCTTCTTATTTTTTCAAAACACCAGTATATCATCCAAATATACAATCAAAAATTTCCAAAGGAATGGATTCAAAACTTCATTCATCATCCTCATGAATGTGCTCGGGGCATTGGTTAACCCAAATGGCATAAGTAACCACTAATACAATCCTTCCCTTTTACAAATATGGTCATAGTCACTCTTCAAATAAATATTTGAAAAATACCACGTGCCACTAAGGAAATCCTTCAAATAATCCATCTTATACAATGGAAACCTATACTTGATCGTGATGTTGTTGATGGCTCTAGAGTCAACACACATGTACCATTCTCCTCCCTTCTTTAGTGCTAGTACTACAAGTATTGCACATAGAATCAAAATTACATGAAATATTCCTATATCTAACAATGTTTTCACTTGTTTATCCACCTCTACATTCTCTTTTAGAGTCATCCTATATGGTGCTTTATTTGGAAAAATAGATTTGGGTATCAAGTCAATTTGGTGACTGATACTAGACACTCATGGTAATCCTAGTGGAAAATCTTATGTGACTATGTCTTCAAACTCACCCAAAATTTTACACACTTATGTTGGGTCTTCTTCTTTCTCCACATAATATTTACACATTTCCTTTTTTATTAATGCATAAGATGATTTTTCTTCCTCTAATATTTCTTATAGGAATTCCCTTCTCAACAAAATTAAATCTCTCATGCAAACTCAACTATGCACTTATTTTTCATCTTTATCCTTTAAGAGTGACAAGTTCAATTTATGAGCATCCTTCTCAATGCAGATAAATTTTGTGCCCCTATCATGAAAAACCTTCTTATCGTACTGTCAAGGACTTCCTAACAACAAATGACAAACATATATTGACATTACACAACACACAACACTTCATTATGGAAGTTCCTTATGTGAAACTTAACAAATCTTCAAGCTTATTTACTAAAAAGTGGTGTCCCATCTACAACCATGTCACTTTATAAGGGTTTAGATATACAATTTTATTCATCCGTAACTTTTCACCTTCTCACAGGAAATAAGGTTGTTCATGCTTCTACCATCGACAATCAATATGTAACATTTTCCTCCTAATTTTCATATTGTTTAAACAATCTCTTTCATTGTGAAGGATCATGTTCTCTTTGTGAAGTCACTAGTAATATATTTATTATCATCAAAGCTTCTCTTTGTTCTGGGAATTTTGAATTTTCCGTGGGTCCCACAGATTTCACATTGTCATGTGCTACATGCACGTCTTCTTCTATACACCTACTTGTAACTTCACTTTGTGCATTTGAAAACTTGAATGCATGATGTTCAATGGTTCCACACTTGAAACACGTTATGGAGAATCCTCTTACCCTACCTTGAACAGATATTTTGCAACCCTCTTGAAGAATATGATTCTCATTCATCTTGGTGCACTACCCAAGGTGTGCATGTCTGGACAAATCTTGTTATCATCTTCTTACACCCTTCTTATATCCATGATAACACTTCCACCTCTACCATGCACATTGCGGCTTCCTCTTTTTGGTACGATGCTGACTCTTTCATGCACTAACTTTTATTCCACCTTCAAGGCAATTTGATAGGATTCCTCCAATGTTTGGATGTAGCATAAGGCCTATGATTTCTTATTGAACATTTCAAACCTCAGGTCATTTTATATAATGCACAACCTTTTCCTAGTTGACTTCAACACCGTCTAGAATGTAATCATAATTTTGTGGAATTCCTATGTTTAATCCTTAATATACATCTCCTTTTTCCTCAATTTTTGCAATTTTTTGAATAAACATATTTGGTAGTCAGACCATAAGAACTTACTCTTCATTTTTGTGACCATGTGATCCCAACATACTATTTTTTCGTTTTCCTCTCCTTTGATTCTCATTTTGTACCTCTTTTCCACCGTAATGCCGCATGTTCTTTCAACTTTCATTTGTGCACCACTTTGATGTTGCACAGGTAAAAATTTACTATCTCCTTCAGACTCTAAGTACTCTTCCATAATTTGTGATCCAATCTATAGAATTCTTCTGGATCTAACCTTCTAGAGAATAATGGGACATCCATCTTTGGTCCACGAGTCCCATTCTTGAAATATATTGTAATAATCAACGCTTCTCCTGCACCAATATCTTCCTCTTCTCCTTGTTTCTTCATCTTCTGGTTGCCCCTTTATTTTCATGAACCTCCTATTATTGTACCTTCATCATCACTTTACAGCATTTAGTGTCATGAATCATCTTTGTTGAGTCTACTTCAATGACCACGATCCTAGTCCTTACACCCATTAAATCTATCATAAATTGTTCTAGAACTTCCATAATGGATAAATTAATTGTGTTTATTGCATTTACTTCTCCTCCATTAATGGATCTTCTCAACGAAATATTTATTCCTTTTCGACAAAATGCCTCATAGTTGATGTTCATACTAATCCTTATAATCTCAAATCTCTTCTCCAAGTGTGTAGCCACACTTTGATACCACTTTATGATGGAAAAGTGGCTCGACATGACCTGGTGTCATTTGCAAAGATAAATCTAACATAACATAAATTTCATTAACATAAAGGCCTTAATGGTATCTACAATTGATTCCCTCTAGTGGGGTTATTATAAAGCTTACAAAAAACATAGAAAACTATAAGGGGTGGTGTTTCATGGAATCTAAAGGCTCTCTTACTTTGTAGATTTAATAAAGGCTCCACTCTTACTAAAATATTCATGAAAAATTCCACCAAAAGAGTCCCAAAATCTACCCAAATGAGGCATTGGGTAGGATTTTATAGACCTTCATTCTCACCCATTTGGATTTTGAATTTCCTTTTAGAAACCTCTCCTAAGTCCACTCGAAATTTAATTTGAATTATTTTGCATTAATGGCATCCAAAAACCTTGATATGGTTATTGAGAGAAATCCAGTTTGAAGTTCTATGTCCTTTGTTGAGTTGGTGGCTTTGATCTTCACCTATCACTCTATCATTTCCTACCTCCATCTTCATTTCCTTGTGCAACTTGTCTCCTTTAAAGTTTTCTGCAATAATATTTGGAAAAATATCCATACACCCTTGGTTTTATCTATCGCACCATCTTTTGTGTCATTTCTTTGTGCCTTTTCAAAACTTACAAGACCCTACTTCATAAAAATACTTTATTCAATTATGCATGTCTCTTTATCAAAATTCTATTGTGCACCATTTTACCATGCCCCTCGTAATTACACCCATTGTGCAAAACTTTTGTGTACTTCCATACCTTCATTATCTTATTGACCTTTAAAATTTTTGTGTGTATTGCAATACTTAGTAAAATATTCAAAACACATGAATTTTTTCTTCTTATTTTTTTCGTGATGCTCCTGCATCACTATAAAAATTATTTTCCAAGTTCTGAGTGAACCAACATAGTTTTTTTGAGAAATTTCTCAACTTTTTTTTAATAATATTAGGAAGGGGTCAACAAGAAGAATAATATACATGTGCGGAAAAAATAATTTTTGAGAAAATATGGAACTTTCCCGCTAATAAAAGGGGTTTTGTGATCAAGTACTATAACTTCTTCTCAACTCTATCCACCACATATTTCCAAAGGTGGGAGGGGTTGTTTGGAAATAAAATGGGATGCTCAGAAATTACAATATTTATCCAAGTTGAGTCCACTTCCATGGAAAATAATCTAACCATAGAGGTAGAGGAAAAATGTATACTCTATAACATTGAGTCTTTCACCATTGGATGCTTAAGCCAGAGGTGAGGAAATACACTTCTAGGAAATGCATAACCTAGTGAACATTATTCTCATCTTCCAATAAGGTTCTCAATGTTTTTCTAAAGTTTTAGAGATAGTTCAATCTTTTTTCCATTCACAATAGGTATTTAAAAAACAAGTGCTTTCTCATGAGTGATAAGTGGCTCTTGAACAATGTATTTTGGTTTTCCCTTACAATATTTCTCAAGCTCAAAGGGTGTATTGTAATAGAATATTATCTATCAAGGTTTTTTATGAATTCACTTCTCAAATGGATAATGATAATCATTCGGTCAAGATGGTCTGCCATGCAAATTTTTTTAAAACCCTTTGGGATGTGTTTGGGAAAGACATCTTCCAAAAGTATATGGAATATTTCCACTCTAATTCACTCGGAAATTTTAGTAATTGGGGGACCTGAAGCTTATTTGTAATGTAGACTAATTACCTTTCTCAATATCTATTACAAAATAATTTCTAAAGCCTCAACTATGCACATCCACCACTCGATTCCTACTATTGTTAGTCCAGAATAAATATTGTTTATTCAAATTAGATATATCATAGATATTATTATTACTATTTAGGAAGGTATGAATGGAATCATGATTTAACCTAAATGGGTTAATATCTAAGGGGGTAGTAAACGATGGTATATTATCCCAATCAATCAGTTTCCAAAGCTAACTACAACAATATCAAGAATAAACACTAAGAAATGATAAATAATGATAAACACCAATCGATAAAGGCACTTCCAATGTGAGAGAGAAGATGAATAAGCTGATATCATAATATGTATGATGATATAGGCTAGTCTGATGACTGAAACATGCTAGAAATGATCTAATAGAGCCTTATAATAGAAAATGTCCTGAACTGCTACACGAACCAAAGCAGATAGAATGAGCCAAAGGATACCCCTAATACAAACCTTTTATATGCTCATGTATCTTTAGATCCTCTACTCTTGATAGTTTTTGGGTTCGTGTATTGTATTATGATATTCTCTTATGCATAACTTAGATCTCCAACACTATGCAATACTCGTTGTGTAACCGATTGAACTTAAAAACCCTAAATAGCTAAGAAGTCCTACAAAACAAATATTAGGTGGGTTATTGGTACCACTGTGTGCTTTCGATGTCATCACTACTCTGAAGAGGGATCAAACCATGTGTCATTATTGCCTAACATGTGATATCTGACTCTATAATGTATGAAACCAAATACATAATCGTGACCTTGCAATAATGAGATTATACTTATAACATTTGCCTTAAATTGACTTGGAGTGATGATATGTTCCTTGTATTTATAAACATGAGTGGTTGATTACACTAGAATCAATATATGTAGAGTATATGAATCTCAAGGGAATCTTGGAATGAATTTTCTTATGATTTCTCTTAGTGTATGGTCATTAGGATATTTGAGTGTCAAGGGTGTATGATATCCTCTTGATAATGGATGAATAAATAGCTTATATATGTGTTATGGATTAGGAAATATTAGATAAGGCCAATTAGAAGTGTCCCAAAGGAATTTGAATTCATAAGAGTGTCATTAGAGGGAAAGGAACCAAAGTGGACGGGAAGGGTCAGCATACAAATTCTATGGCACATTCTAGGTGCTTTGGTGTGGGAGACATGTGTGATTACTTTAAAAATTGGGATTGTAATGTGCAAGGGTTTTGTTGATGTCGAATCACAGCACCCATGAATGTTTGCAACATGATGGGTTGAGACTCTCAGTACAATTGCATAACATGGAGCTTTTCCCAAGTGTGGGACCTTGCAAAATCGGAAAAGCTCTCCGGATGAAGGCCGGTTCCTATTCCTATGTTCAGATGCACACGTAGAAGATGCAGAGGGTTTACTAAAAACCTAATCTAACTTGCCAAGGAGACAGGGGTGATAAAATACATAAAATAAAACCTAAACTACAAAGGTGATGCACCGAGGATTGAAGAACACCTGTCTTGCCAATAAACACAGACCATTAAAATGCAATGCAAGATCATAAACAGATAGCCAGATTCATAGTGAAAGATCAGGGGGATGCAAATGAATACAGAGAGGGTTGAGAATCATCCACAAACATGCATTAATTTTCTCCAAAGATTGATACAACACACTGCAAAATGCCAAGAGGCAAGGTTGCATTACAATTTCAAATGGGAGGTTCTAACTCCACAAGTTCACCTGCCAAAGAGAAGAAGGGAGGGGCAAAACAAAAATGTCCAACCCATAGAAAGAAGCCCCTCCTTACAATTTATAGGAAGAATGAGAGAGAAAAGAGACAGAAAATCAAAATCTACCCCAACCACCTCCAGAATGCACTTAACTCATCTCATAATGATGGTAGGTGAGGACCCAGCGAACCCAAAAGTGGTGAACTGTATTTTTTATTTTTAAGAATTTGTAAGCTTTCCAAAAAGTCCAACCTTGCATGAATCTGAGCTCCCAGTCAAAAGTTATGGCCATTTGAATATCTGCGCCAGGGTCTGCTTCCTGTCAGCGCTCAAAATGTTATGCCTCCTGAAGGTGCGCCATAGGCACATCCATGTGTGTGTCGACATCCTCTTCCATGCACTAAGGGTGCATCCTTTGCCCTGTTGACATCCATTATCGTGTGCCACTTCTGTGCGCCTTGGGCGCACCGTTTTCCTTGTCGACATCCATTGTCGTGCACCACTTCTGTGCGCCTTAGGCGCACCATTTGCCTTGTCGACATCCATTGTCGTGCGCCACTTCTGTGTGCCTTGGGTGCACCATTTTCCTTGTTGACATCCATTGTCCTGCCCCACTTCTGTGTGCCTTGGGCGCACCGTTTTCCTTGTCAACATCCATTGTCGTGCGCCACTTCTGTGCACCTTGGGCGCACCGTTTGCCTTGTTGACGTCCATTGTCATGCGCCACTTCTGTTCACCTTGGGCATGTCAGGGATTTGAGCTTCTTTGATTTCTCCATTCTTCTTCTTGTCTATATCTACCTGGGGGAAAGATATATACAACAATTTGGTGACTCAATGGGATCACCTGCCTGCTAGGTAGAAGATCAGTGGCCTTTTAGCAATCCATTGGGAATGGAGTCATAAGCAATAACCTGAAACCAACTTAATATCTGATCCCGATCCTGATATCACGACCTCTTCTTCGAGAGCACACTGAACTGTAGAAAATCAACCTGAGAGCAACAAAACCTGTGCCGAAGCACTTAGGGAAAAATAAACCTAACTACAACAAGATAATGTGCATACGCACTTAGAGGAATTGAAATCTAGGCTAGTATTTACAAGGGTAAACCCTTTTCTTTTAGTAGCAATGTTTAAGATGGATTTTGTTAACCGGAATTGGGAATTCTCCTCCATCCAAAGTAGACAATTGGAAGGCATTACTACTTTTACATCCCGTGACCATGTAGGGGCCACTCCAAATGGCATCAAACTTGGAATGCCTTCCTGGTTTTGCCTGATCTGCATCCCATTTCAGAACTAGGTCTCCTTCCTGGAAGGTCCTTGCTCTTGCTTTCTTATCAAACCATCTTTTTACTAAGGCCTGATCTTTCTCAATTGTTTGAACTGCATGTTCTCTAATTTCTTCCAATTCCATCAACTCTGCATACTGGTTGTTCTAATCCTCCATTGGTTCAAACTCAGCCAACTCCAACTACTTCATGAACTCCAATGTAGGAAGTTCTAATGATATAGGCAATACTGCCTCTTTTCCATAGACCAACTTGTAATGGGAATTACCTGTAGACCTCTTTGGTGTTATTCTGTCAACCCATAATGCTGATTTTAGCTTGGTATTCCATGTTCTTTGATTTTCTTCCAGATTCCTCCTGATGATTCTTAGCAAAAAAAATTTTGTAGACTCTGCCTGTCCATTACCCTGCGGGTAATAATTTGAAGAGGTTCTCAAATAGATTCCATTCTTGACAGGCCATTCTGTAATCTTGGAACCTATAAATGCCAATGCATTGTCTGATATGATAGTGGCTCCAGCATTTGATAGCCCAAATGGCATTTTCTTGTAGGCATAAGTCCCCCATTTGGTGGTGAAAGCCGTCTTGAATTGGTCATCTTCTTTCACCATTACCTGATTGTACCCTGAGTAGCCATCTAGGAGAGAGAATCTCTCTGAACCGGATACTACTTGCAATATTTGTTCCATTGAAGGAAGTGGGTAATGATCTTTGAGAGATTCTCTGTTTAGGTCTCGGAAATCCACACACAACCTGATTTCTCCACTCTTCTTCCTGACTGGAACCAAGTTTACAACCCAACTTGAGTGCTTGATCGGGAATATAATGCTTGCCTCTATTAGCTTATTTAGTTCTTTCTTCATTAGAGGCTCAATGTGAGGGTTGACCGGATCTCTAGTTTCTGCCTGACGGGCTTAGCATCTGGATCCAATTCTATGGTATGTTGTGCCAAATTTGGATCGAATCCTCTTAAGTCTTCATAGCTCTAAGCGAACACATCTGGAAATTCTTGGCAAAGTTGTATGAAATCTGATTTCTCCTGCTCAGTGGCCACTTTACCAATTTGAAGTGTTTTGCCTTCTCCAATTGGAATTGGCCCTGAATCTTCTCTCTTGACCTGTATGTTAGCCTTTTCCTTACGAGAACTGGTCGTTAGGGTTGAAGATAGACTCCAATGTTACCAAACCCTTAGGAAGCTTGTTTGTCCGTAACTGTACTACTTGATCCACATACTGCTGCTCTAATCTGTCCTCGATTCCTAGCTGAAAATTCAGCCTCTTCTTGTAAGAAATTGATGATCTATTGATCGTTCTCAAACACCTGCCAGCTTGTGTTATTATCTGGAACTGCTGGCCTCACAATCACATGGATATGTGGCCATGTTTTTTTCCCCTTCTGATATTGTCAACCACATCAAACGTTGCTCCAACTGCTGCGATCCTATCTGCGACTTCATTTTTCTTCCTGGGTATGGACACAATGTTGAAAGCTTTGAAATCCTCAATGAGGTCCCATACCCTATTCTTGTAGCTCCTCAGCAAATCGTTCTTTGTAGCATGTTGTCCCCTAACTTGGTTGACAATCAACTCACTATCTCCAAACACCTGCAAGTTCTTTATGCCCCTTTTCCTGGCCCAATGAATTCCATGAATCAATGCTTCGTATTCAGCCGTGTTGTTCGAACAAGAAAAATGGAAATGAAAAGCTAAAAAATATTTGATGTCTTGTGGTGAAATCAACATTGCACCACCTCCAGCACCTTGTCTTCTTCTTGAACCATCGAAAAATAATTTCCAAACTTTGTTTTCATCCTTTTGTTCAGGCTGAATGATGTCGGGAATGGGTGAATTTTCTTCGTGTATACAATACACGCCCAATTCAGATTCTTCAATTTCCTTGTATGGGTCAAATTCATGACTCTTGTTTGCCCATTCATCCAAAGTTAAATCAGGAATTCCCTTGACCTTAGTACCTGTTTCTAGATCACTTGAACACTCCTCCTGATCAAAAGCCGAGCAATTTACATTGATAGGATTTGGTACATGAGGCTCAATATGGAAATTGGTAACTGGTTCTGACCTGATTGTTGCTTTGGCTCCATACCTTGTCCTAAAAATCATGTGTGACCAATCTGCAGATAAATATCCACCGATTTTAGTAGTGAAGTCTCTTGATAGACACAACGCAAAGAGTGGCGGAAGGTCAATCACAGACACATCTTACAAAAATGTAACATTAGGATAGGAATGTAGTGTTAGGCTTAACCCCTTGATGACTCCAACAGTTCCTACTGCCGTTCCATCTAGCTGTACTACTCCTTTCAGCACTAGCTCATATTTCAAACCTAGCTGATCCGCTATTTGCTTCGGCATCACTAAACTACTTGCCCCAGAATCAATCATGCAATTGTGTACTAATTTATCCCCGATTATTAATGAAATATAGAATGGAGGGGGTTTCAAAACTTTACCTTATTGTCCTCCATGATTCCCTTCAGGCTGAGCAACATTCGTGAGGACCTTCTCTTGCATATGGGCCTGCTAGTTCAAAGTTGACCAATTCTTCATGGCAGCTTGTAGAAGATCTCTTTGTCCTGGGATGGATAAAGATTCCCAGATTGATATATTCACATTTTTTTCTTCATTTGATCAATGATGTTGAAAGGGGATGAATTGTCCTTTTGTTGTCCCTTACTTGGTGCAAAATTATCTGGAGCTTGAGCATGTGCGTGTGTTGCTACAACAGGGACCTTGGGTTTATTTTGTGCATTTGGAGCTGCGTTTGGTCTACTGACCCCTTGTTGTGTAAGAGTGGGTTGAGAAACAACTGGATTACACGGTTGTCCCTCTCCTATGCTTCTCTTCTTTGACCGTGTGTTGGCAGCCACGCCTTGAAAAGGTTGTTGGTTAACTCCACAGAAGTCTTCCGTTTTCCAATTTGCCAATGTGGTTTCTGTTGGAGGTCCTTCTTGTTGCGTTTGTTGCTGTTGATTCTCCTCCTGGCTTGGTTCTTGAGCAACACCAATGGTTTGCACCATCAAGGCCTGATTTAGTGCACCATTGAAACATGCTGACTGATTGTGAGGTAGATTGCAAGGGTAACACCATTCGTACTCATGTGCCATGTTATTTTGTGTCAGGACCAAAGCTCTTGAGGACGTCGTTGCATTTGGATCATACGATCGAAATGGCCTGGCAGCTTGAGGCTGTCCTTGGTTCTAGTTTTGATTTGCAGCCTGAGGTGGTGGTCTATTTTGTTGGTATGGGGGCCTAGCTTGGTACTGTGCTTGAGGCTGATATGGTCTAGCACTTTGAGCTTGCCGTCTTTTGATAGTTACAAGCTCATTTCCAAGGTTCTGTAGCTATTTCATAACCTCCTGCAATTCCTTTGAAGTATCTGAAGAAGTCGATGCACCTCATTATTGCTTTGATTTCTAGGAGTTGGAATATGATTCAACTCTGGTGCTTGACTGGTTGTAGGATTTCCCATCTCTGGATAGAGAGGCATTGGCGGCCTTGGTGCAAGCTTGCCAGCTTGGATCAAACAGTTCTCTGCTCTGATCGGTGTGTCATAGGACCCTGGTAGCGTTGTCCCTCCCATTGATTGGATCATCATGGCTATGTCTAAATTTATAACCTTTAAGAAATAAAGGAATGCTCCTTCGGTGGTTGGTCTAACAGCTATTGGAATCCTATCCCATGTCTGTTGGAATCTGAAGTTGAAATCTGCCATTTGTTCATTAGGAGCCCTTTCCATTGTTGTCAACTGTTCCAATAAAGATAAATTGTCCACCCTCTCCCCGAATTGGTTGCAAAGAGCTGAACAAAGTTGGTCCCAATTCATAATAGACCCTGCTACTAGGCTCCTAAACCATTGTAAGGCCTTACCTTTGAAAGATGAAGCCAACAGATTGAACGCAACATCCATTTCATTTATTTCGTGAATTGCACATGCATTAGCAATATCCTGGATGTGATCAATAGGAGTAGTATGATTTTCTCCTGTGAAATAGGGTATGTTCTTTAGTGCTGCAACTGGAATTTGATTCTGAGCATTTAGGGCAAGTGGACTACTACCCGTGAAATTTACAAAGGGATTCGGTGGTAGATGTGCCATTATGATTGGCCTAAGAACCCTGGTCGATGCGAGAAAAGGCCTACCAGGTGGAGGTGTAGACAAAGTCCTGTTAGGTGGAGATGGTGATCTTTGTGGTCTTCTTCCTCTCCTTCCTCTGCCTGGTGAAAGTTGCAAGTGGACAAATAGCCCCTCTTCTTGAGTATTGGACCTGGTTTGAATTCTTCTCATATGCCTGGGCAACCTTTGCTGCTACACCGCTGAATTCTATCCCCTTCGGAGTCATCAGATGTGTTAGAAAAAATGAGCCTCAAACGGCAGACTTCTGCCAAGTTACACACCAAACCTGACAATATTAAAAAATAGAAATTTGAAAGACCTGTATTTTTTTATTTTTTAGAGTTTGGAATTTGATTTGGAATGACAGTCCCGAAAATCCAAAAATGCCAGACTTCCGAAAACCTGAAATCCGAAAATCAAAAAACCATGAAATTTTGAAAGTCAAAATCTCAAAAATCTAAGAATACCCTTTTGAAGATTATTCCCTGATCTATCAACTGGTGAAATTTTGAATTTTTTCGAGCAAGTTAAGTCCTTGAAAATTGATTTTAAAGTTCAGCCTGGAAGGTAAAAAACTGAAACTGTAAAACCTGCAATTTCTTAAGTTCGAATTTCTTGAAAGTTCCTTCAAATCTTGTGGAATGACGTCTTGGTCCCACCGGGCGTGCCAAAACTGTTGATGTCGAATCGCAGTACCCTTGAATGTCTGCAACACGAATGGTTGAGACTCTTAGTATGATTGCATAACATGGAGCTTTTCCCAAGTGTGGGACCTTGCGAAATCGGAAAAGCTCTCCGGATGAAGGCCGGTTCCTATTCCTCTGTTCAGATGCACACGTAGAAGATGCAGAGGGTTTACTAAAAACCTAATCTAACTTGCCAAGGAAACAGGGGTAAGAAAATACATAAAATAAAACCTAAACTACAAAGGTGATGCACCGAGGAATGAAGAACACCTGTCTTGCCAATAAACATAGACCATTAAAATGTAATGCAAGATCATACACAGATAGCCAAATTCACAGTGAAAGATCAGGGGGATGCAATTGAATACAGAGAGGGTTGAGAATCATCCATAGACATGCATTAATTTTCTCCAAAGATTGATACAACACATTGCAAAATGCCAAGAGGCAAGGTTGCATTACAGTTTCAAATGGGAGGTTCTAACTCCACAAGTTCACCTGCCAAAGAGAAGAAGGGAGGGGCAAAATAGAAATGTCCAACCCTTAGAAAGAAGCCCCTCCTTACAATTTATAGGAAGAATGAGAGAGAAAAGAGAGAGAAAATCGAAATCTACCCCAACCACCTCTAGAATGCACTTAACTCATCTCATAATGATGGTAGGTGAGAACCAAGCAAACCCAAAAGTGGCGAACTGTATTTTTTATTTTTAAGAATTTTTTCTCACCCAATTAAATATATCCAGTCGTAGTTGGATAGAGGACCTCGTAAGCTTTCCAAAAAGTCCAACCTTGCATGAATCTAAGCTCCCAGTCAAAAGTTATGGCCATTTGAATATCTGCGCCAGGGTCTGCTTCCTGTCAGTGCTCAAAATGCTGTGCCTCCTGAAGGTGCGCCAAGGGTGCATCTGTGTGTGTGTTGACACCCTCTTTTGTGTGCCAAGGGCACATCCTTTTCCCTGTCGACATTTTATGCTGTGCGCCACTTCTGTGCGCCTTGGGCGCACCGTTTTCCCTGTCGACATCCATTGTCGTGCGCCACTTCTATGCGCCTTGGGCGCACCATTTGCCCTGTTGACATCCATTGTTATGCACCAGTTCTGTGTGCCTTGGGCGCACCATTTCCTTTGTCGACACTCCGTGTCGTGCGCCCATTCTGTGCGCCTTGGGTGCACTGTTTCTTCTGTCGACACTCCGTGTCGTGCGCCCATTCTGTGTGCCTTGGGCATGTCAGGGATTTGAGCTTCTTTGATTTCTCCATTCTCCTGCTTGTCTATATCTACCCGGGGAAAAGATATATACAACAGGTTTAGACTAATTCTATAGAATTATATGATCATTGTGTGAATAAATGAGCTATGTGTGCAAGTAATAATGAATGAGATATACCTAGGGGTAACACAATTGACTAGGTTGGAAAAGTTTGGACTAGTGCAAAAGCATTATATAATTTGTATTGTTGCAAGACATGAATTACGAAAATCAGTGTCTACATTTTCCCCCCTTTAATAATAAAATTAAAAATTGCATGTAAAAAGGAAAGGTTACCTGAGTATATAGACATATTTTTCCTTCACTCAGAGCACCTTGTGCTTATGCTAGGACTTTGTCTCTATTCCCATTATGTTTGTTTTTCCAAGATGCATACCTGTAAAGAAAAGAGTGTAGTCAAAGTCCATAGTATGGGAAATTGAACTTTAACTTGAAAAACTTGAAATTAATGTGGAAATCTAAATATGTAAAAAAAAAATGTAAAAAAAGGAAAGAGTACACTTGACTATTTTGTGAGATAGGAAGAGAGGGTACTCTTGCTATTGTTACCATGGAGATTTATTGAACTTTGTGTTGGAGTTGGTTGGAAATACTTGGGGTGATCAATCCTGAAGTGGAACGTGATGAAGAGATAAAAAGAAGTGTAAATTCACCCCACATAGTGAATAGAACATTATGGGGAGCATTATATTTTCTTTTCATCCCTTCACAAAAATGTGAGGAATGGGATGTCAAGCCTACAAGGATAACAATCACCTCAGCACTTCCTAAGACCCACAAATATGTGCCAATGTAGATAAACATGAACCCAATTTATTTGTAAATAATGGTACCATGTACCAAGGTAATGCTAGCTTTTACCTACCCCATCTCAAAACCACTGGCCTACACATTGAAACCAAGGATCTTTTCCCTTACCAATATTAAATATAGAATTATCTTTAGATTGACTAATACAACTCATCCTGAAGTTAAACACAGACCTTATAAAGGAAGTAGTGTATTCATGCATGCTAGTCTAACTTCCCAAAAGATTGAACCAGAAGTTATTTCTTGGAAAAAAATAAGAGTTCCTAGAGAATGGACCATCTCGACCCAATGTATTTCTGATTCTCCTTCTTCTGTTCAATTTGCCTCCAATGTAAATGAGTCTAAAGGGAAGGCTACCATTTCATTTAGAAAATACTACTTCCACAGACCTCATATGTCCACATCTTCATCTAGAAAGTTGTTTATCTCTAAAAAACTAGGAAGCCATGATGAAGGACCTTCTCTTTGTAGTCATCCATCTTTGGTCCATGACCCAAAGACTGACTGTCTATGGTGTGATAGATGCCAGGTTCTTGTCTAGCAGAAATATATTCCAAAGAATGACCCCCATATCAATATGAACAACTATTATATTTCTAGTCCATATTAGACTTTGGCACATGCTAGAGCATTGCTGCAAAAAGCAAATATCTCCATAGACAAAAAGGAAGCATCCACTTCCATACAAGTAAAATATGAAGATTTTCCCCCAACAAAGGATTTTGAAGTCTATACGGAGGATAAAAAACAACATCGCTAGTATTGGTACCAACGAAAACTAGATTCTAATATGGCACAATCTAAAGCCACCAAGATGCTAAACTGGAACAATAAAGTTACTAAGGCCATATATAATAGAATAAAATCTAGCCATGAGAAACTTAAAGTTATGTTGGACACTTTAAAGGCCATTGAACTTCACTAGAAGGGTGATATACAAGCTGCTATTCAAGTTTTGAATAAGAAGGTATATACTCTATCTAATACTATCCAGACCATTGACAAAGCTTTAAAATAAATCCTAAATCTGGTTAATAATGGTATTCTAGAAAATCTCCAATAATATCTTGAAGATTGTTGCAGAAGGATCTAAGAAAAAGGTCATTGATAGTATTCAAGTTGTCAATAATAAATTAAGCAATTTATGTTTTTCCATTTCTTAATTAGAACAGAACTTACGTGCTCTGTCTACTATTATGAATAATCTCATCTACAATCATTATTTCATCAGGTTCTCAGAGTTTTGACTCAACAGATTGGCCCAAAGCTCTCACATGTGCTCAGGTTGCTGCCATGAATTATCCCTCAAGCAAGGAGAAAAATATAGGAGTCACAAGGATCATTGCTGGAGAATCTGAAAGTATTCTCATGGAAGAATACTTTCATAGCAACAATGAACCCCTGCATAATATAGTAAGAACCCAAAACTTCTAGCCTAACTATTATAAGGTAGAATGTAAAATCCCTGATGAAATAAAAGAAATGATACATGGAATGATAGGGTGGGCTAATACACAAGATCTACAATTCCATAAACATGACAAAGATGTTGTTGGTATTATGACAACTGGATTTGGTAAAGGAATGGTGGGTACAATCACCATTATAAATGGTGTCTTACAAGGGAATAAAGAGAGTCGGAGGAGGAACAACTAGTCTGACTACTGCCATTATTACAGAAATTCTTGACATTGTTTCAGATGATAAAATCATAATCAAAACCAAGTTTCTCTAAGCCCATCTATGTGATATGACTAAAGTCAATGAATATCAATGTTATATGCAGAAGTTTTTTACAATGCTAGAATGCCTTTTGATGATACTATGAAATTCAAGTATGTAGAGTCCTATCCTCCATACTTTTCAAATGAATACAAGAAAGTTATGCATGGATCTCTAAGAAAGATACGACTCTTGGAAGAATAAATAAGATTATTAATGAAACAAATAGGAACCTTTTTCTTGAAAGGAAAAATAAGAAAAAATCTATGGATGCTCAGAAGGATTCTAGGAGCAAAATTCTGTAAACAACAGATAGACACTAATTTTGGTTGCTCCCTACCAAAGGATAAAAAATATAAGAAAAAATTCAAATTCAAAAATAAAGGTAAATGCATGGATTGTACTTCCAAGCCTTATTCAAAGCCGAGAAGAAAATTTTTTAGGTGAAAGAAGCATTTTCCTAAAAATGGGAAAATTGAATGATTTATTTGCAAAGGTAACCATTTCAGTAGAAATTATCCACAAAAAGGAAAGAAGAAAGAAAATCAAAGGTTAATTTTTCCAAGAAAAAAAAATAACTGGATGAGAGTATGTACTCATATATGACAGTGAAAGTTATATTTCAGATATCAAGTATGAAGAACTGACTATTGCAACTAATTAACAAACAAAATCATCTTCAAAAGAAGATTTTTCTGAAATGCATCTAGATATGCTTCATTGCCTCTTTCAGCTACAACATGAATATAAGTTACTATGAACATCCATTCATACCACCAAGTTCAATTATTCTCAAGAAAAATTTGGATAATGTTAGATAAGCATTTGAAGAATGTCCCCCATTTCTAGTCTAGAAAAGATATCTTCTAGTGTCTCAGATACGTGATTTATAAGTCAAATTGCAAGCCATAATTCAAAGTGAGAATGAGGAAGATAAAATAAAATAATAAATAAATACCACCACCATCATCTAATCATTATTCTTATAATCCAGATTATGCTTACAACCCTCCAAGAAGAGGCCAAGTGATGTGGAAAATCCCTAGAGCATGGAGGACCAGGAATTTTCCATTCCTATTTCCTAAAGAAGAAGAAGATGTAGTATTTCCTCAATATCTACCTCCTGTTCTAAGCTCTAATCATCCACCATCACTCCAACACGTTCCTTGACCAGGAACACTAGAAAGAATATTGTGGAGACAACATAGGATTTCTTTTCTAGAGAAATCCATAATGAAAACTATTGAATAATTTCAAACACTCCTTCAAGAAGAAGAATCCGTTCATGTCTGAGAAACAAAAGAAAAAGAGATTAATTGTCTAATCATGGAAAAACATATGAGTAATATGATGAGGAGAAGAATGCAGAGGTAAGTACAGTAAAAACATCATGTAATCCTTTATGCAAAATTCAATTCTGCATTCCAAATATCAAGCCCTACTTTCTTGATGCCATGATAGACACTGGAGCAGAAATTAGCCTACTCAAAACTAATGCTATCCCTAGATACTATTGGGAAACATACCCCATAAAAATTAGTTTTGACTCTAAGAAAGTATTTTCTTCTTGTTCTGCTATAATACCAGTTAAACTAGGGAACATGCAAACAACCTTCAAAGTTCATCAATTTGATTTATTGCATTATGACATGCTCTTAGGTTCTGATAATCTCAACAATTTCATGCCATATACCATAAGCCAAGATGAAATTATCTTTCCCCAAGGATCCATTCCCAGGCTTAAACACCTTCCAAACTAGTATTCCATTTGCACCCAAGCCTACTAAAATTTCCAATCTTGATTAGATCCATAAATCTATATCCCTCAATGTTTCTCCTATTGAGGAACTCCTCAATGAAATTAGAACAAAGTGTATTTTTGATAATCCCCATGCCTTCATCCATTAGAAGAAACATTTTTGTCAGCTAGAATTCCAAACCACAACTCCTCCAAATTTCAAAGAACATCATATAGGAATGCTCCCAGAAGAAAAAAAATTGAGTGTCAAAAAGAGATTAATAACTTATTAAAAGGTGGATTCATACAACCATCTAAGTCCCCATGGACTTGCCCAACTTTCTATGTCAATAAGATAAGTGAGATCATAAGAGGAAAGAAAAGGTTAGTGGTCAATTACAAACCACTAAACAAATATATACTTCTAGTTCAACATCCTATACCCAGTAAGGATGATTTTCTCACCAGAATCAGTGGCAATAAAATTTACAGTAAATTTGATCTCAAGTCAGGTTTTTGGTAGATATTTCTTGAAAAGAAAGATACCTACAAAACAACCTTCAGTATACTAGGAGCACAATATTAATGGAAGGTACTTCCATTTGGTTTAAAAACTACACCATCCATCTTTCAAAATAAAATGGATCAATTTTTTGGTCATCTTGATAAATTTCTCATAGTCTATATTGATGACATTTTAATATTCTCCAAGAATGTAAAAGAGCATATGGAACATTTGAATCAGTTTCATAAAGTTGTTTTTGAAAATGGTCTTTGTCTCAGTCCTACAAAAATGGAAACATTCAAGGACTCTATCCAATTTCTAGGTGTCACTCTGAAAGATGGTACTGTAACTATACAAGATCATATTGTGCCAAAAATTTTACTATTTCCAGATGAAATACTTGACAAGACTCAAATTCAAAGGTTTTTAGGTTGTGTCAACTATATTGTTGGTTTTTATAAAAATGTAGCTCTTGACAGACTTCTCCTGAATAAAAGGTTAAGACATAATGCCACAGAATGGAGTTCAGAAATGACCAAGGCAGTTCAGAGGATTAAAAAGGTATGTCAAAATATTCCTCCTATGTCTCTCCCTTGAAAAGGTTTAAAGATTATTGAATAATATTGGGGTGCTGTTCTAAAAGAAAAAATGCCAAATGGAAAAAAAAAATATAGATATGCCTCAGGTTCTTTTAGAGGACCATAATTAAAATATCATTCAAGCCATAAGGAAATAATTGCTTCTAAGAAATCCATCCAAGCTTTCCTGTTTTTTATTCAGCATGAAACATTTTTATTACAAAATTATTTGCAAAATTTCAAAGGATGAATCTACAAAGGTGATTCAACCAACAAAATTACCTGTAGTCATCTACAATAATAGGCACAATGGTTTGATGAATATGAATTTGATATAGATCATATCTCTGGTAAGAAAAATGCTCTTGCTGATTTTGCAAACAGAGAACTGCCTGGTGCTAAAGTAAATTTTGGTGAGATATTATAATTCCTCTTTGGAATATGAGAAATTTGGATCCTTTTTCCAAAATACATGATTAGAACAATGAAAGAATGATCCAGAAATTTGTTGAATGGTTATCTGATCATGAAACCGTAAATGATGTCAGAAATTATCCCATAACAATTATCCATGATACTTTCTCTGATCCAAATAGTCCACTTCCATATCATAGGAGGAGTGATCCACTCAGTTCATGAACACTCAATTGTCCATACTGGTGGTCGCGTGATAGAAAACCAAATGGATATCTAATGAAATACACAAAGTTTGATCAAATGGTTAGAAAACCTAAAAATTTGTGAAAAATATATTTTTATCTTAAATGACTTGAACACCATCCATTATAATTCAATCTTTAGGATTCTCCAGGATTTCCAAAGTATCTCAAAATGTTTCTTAAAAAATATATGCCTTCAAAAATATCTAATGATCCAAAATTGTAGATGTCTATAACTATTGCAAGGAATATCTTAATTCAAACTAATAATATTTGGAGTGTACAAATCAAGTATTTCACCATCATGTCACCTTCAATCGAACCAACACACCCTCAAGGAAAGTTATGGGAAAAAATCTACAAGGAACATCATCTCTCTTTATTACCACCGATGCCCTCACAATAAATACAAATTAATGGTGCAAATATTTTTCTTGTTCATCAAATATAACAAGCACTCACCCGAAGCCACATTGATCATGTGAGTAGATGGGTTGTCTATTCATATTTTGATGAAGAATATCATTGTAGACATTTTTCTATGTGTCGAAAAAGTTACCCAGGAAGGACTTAGGAAGTGTGTAAAGTTTTAGCCTTTACCATAGGGTGATTGCTACAAGTTCACCTCTCCAATCAGGCCGTAGGAGATAAAAGGTAGTGGGTATGTCTCTTTTTTATCTTTTGGGATTATCACTAAGGATGTTGGGACAAAAATAAGATTCCTTACTAAAATAAAAGTACCCTAGACTACTATAATGCATTCCATTATGAGGTCTTAGCAGGACCACTTCTTTTCATCACTATTGTAATGGATGACACTACTATGACAGATTGTAATATTTTCCTTGTCACCAGTACTCTTCCATTTTTACCAGTTCTTTAGGATTTTTCTAGGTTTTGATCCGGTAGCCCATGAAAAAGCTTATCTCAACTCTATAAATAGAGGCGAGGTTTTCACTCACTACCGTTGGGTTTCCAAGGATCGGGTTTTTGTATCAAGTCAGTCTAGTGTTCTAGTCTAAAGTATATGTCACGTATACCTTTAGTATAAATACTATCGATTTAGGTGTGGCTCTGGGCTCAGTAATCACTGCCCCTGGTTACTACATTTCATACTTCTTGTTCTATATTTCTATTGTATTGTATGAAAGAATAATATAGTAATGGAGTTCTCTCTTACTATATGTATCAAACTCTTTCAGTAAATTTTAATATAATATATTTCTTCCTTGGGTTCTCGGCACAGAGTGGAGTGTGCACTGTATATACCATGGTGCATACATAGCAATAAAATAAAAAAAAATATAAAAGTGTTAGTAACAAACTATAGGAAAACAACGTAGTAGATGTAAGAAAAATCATGCAAGGTCACACAAGTAGGAAAATCATGGAAAACAATATGTTGTATACATAGGACACCACTTAGGATGTTGTGAGATAATAAAGGAACTCAAGGCCAACAAGAAATAAGAAATAAGCAACAAGAAAATAACATAGGGAATCACCCACAAATAAGTGAAATCATAGATCAAACATATAAAACAAGAAACAATCCAGAGATGAATATGATATTGGTTTGGAAGTGACCTATAAAAGAGATACTATAAGTGAGGCACCCATTAACATGCTAGAGTAATAACTAATAAGACATGATTTATGTATTGAGTAAATGAGGTAAGAGGAAGTGAATTAGTAACCCTTGGAATGATAACACCTTTGTGTAAGAAAGTGTAAAGTGGATTTCCCCAGTTGGTGCAAAATAAGTGGTAAAGAGTAGTGTCAATTATCATGTATTGTGTAACAATCTATGTATACCATGCATTCAACTCAATGTACCATGTGAACACACATGTGTATAGAACAATGATATAGCATATTGTACGTCAAGATAACATAATGATTAAAGTGCAACATGAGTAATATAAGCGTGTAATAGAAACTACCAATCAAGAGCAATGCAAATGTTTTTGGTTTTTTAACATATTTGAATGTTTTTATATTTTTAGGCTATTTGAATGTTATTAAAATTTTTAGTCATCTCAAGGGAATAAATGAAAACCTATTATCCAAAGAGAAGGAAGGGTGATCCAAGAATGCCCCTAGGGAAGGAAATCTATAGATTTTTAGTGTTGTTGATGAATTATAGAGTGTGTAAGCATAGCTAGGTGTAGACACCCTAAAAATACATTCATGTTTATAGATTGCTTCTATCCAATTAGAATTAACCAAATTAATTCTATTATGTTATAATACACCCTTTTATAATGAATTAAATTAATTCTACTACTTAAATCATATTCCTACCCCTTTAGAATTAATTAGTTTAATTTTATCATGCTCCTAGAATTAATTAAATTAATTCCTACACCATCTTAGCTAATATAATTAAACATTTATTTATTTAAATGTTTAATTATCTCCTCACAATTAATAACTAATAAAAATAGTTATTTAATTCCATCTATCCTAGTTAACTCCACTTCCGTATTCTACTTGGACTCCACTTCTAGATTACTATAAAGGTGGGGGGTTTTGAGTTATACATGCAACCACCTTTCCATGTGTAACTTCTGCCATCCAACTGTCTATTACCTCTTCAAATATGTAATTCTGTAGACCAAAGCTACTTTATATTCTAGGTAATTACAATTATTAACTTGAATCTTACTCAAAATTTCATCCACCTTTCATGGCCCCACCCTCAACTATAAAAGTAGACCATTTCCTTTGCAAACTCATCCCTGGAAGCTTATGAAAATTATAGCCAACTTATACAAAAATTCCCTCTTGCATCATTGTGTATCCAAGCTCGCAGCATTTGAAAATTCACTTTGGAGAGTCATATCAAGAGCTCCCATAATTCAAACCTCTTAAGATTTTACAAGCCTAAGTGCTTCGCAAATATTCTTTATGTTTGCAAGAAATTTACAAGTGAGGTAATGTTTTGTTTTTCATTTATCTTTCATTGTCTGATAATTTTTGCTTTCTCACATTTTGGCATGTCTGATGGGACTCCAACATTTATTTTCACACTTTTAGTTTATCTTTTCATTATAACGTTGTTTATGTGTTATTTGTATTCTTATAACCTTGATTTTTAAGTTTTAGGCCCTCATGTGAAGTACATAAGCATAAAAACCAAAAAAATCAGCTTTAAGGCCATTTTTTCACATTTATACATTTCCAGAAGTGTCTGCGCTTGCATTCCCAATATCTGTGTTTTTGTACATGTGTATGCACTAGCATTCACGTGTACACATTTTTGTTACATTTTCTAAGCTACCATTCAAGTGTACACATTTGTATCCATCTGTATGTGTTTCCATTCTAGTGCATATGTCTACGTTTATTTGAACGCGTTTCCATTCCACTACCCATGTTTCTTTTCACTTCCATGCATTTTTGTTTATATGTACGCACTATCATCAACATCTCTACACTAGCATCTACTTACACATGTCATCGTTCAAGATGTTTTTTATTTTATTTAACATACGTGTTTGTGGGTTTCTATGTAACACTAACACATTCAATTACACATGCTAGAGTTCTTTGTAATGCTAGTGCACTCAAAGTGTATGCGCTAGCATACCTTATCTATTTTTTCTTCAGTTTTCTACTTTTTCCACTTTACTATTTGTTTCTAGCCTCTGTTTTAGAGTACTTATTATTATGTTTCTATAGATATATTGTTAGTTATTTCAAGTATTGTTAATGGAATAACCTTTTTTCTTAATCAAAGTAAGTTCATGTGTATGCTATTTACTCACACTTTTTAAGTGATCTTGGAAATAAAAAATGCGGGTTTGTTTCTTTCATCTTGTCCTCTTCACCTACCTTGGGAAAACATACTAATCCTTATTCATAAGACTGACACTAAAGGAGGTTATTATTAAAACAATCAAAATACTAAATTTAGGTTACTAACTGCAAGTTTCCTTGGTAAATAATGGTGGTTAAGATAATATCATTTTAAATCAAGCTAAAAAAGAACAATTCACAATGTATTTACATGTTCAGATAATGGATAAAACCCATCCGATTTAACTATGGGAAGTTGATGCAGAGAGATGAAGGGATTTTTGGACACCCAATAAGTCATTCTCAATATGTTACAAATTTCAACTATAAACTCCAAGCACAAAACTTAGTTCCTTTGCAAACTAAATCTTCTAGCTAGGCTTTCAACTGTGTTCTAACCCTCAGTCCCACACTGTCATAAAAACCATAGGATTCCACTATTTTTCTATTAAAATTATTTCTTAATAACCTTCTATAGTTTCTCCACATGATATCTTGAAGTTTTCATAGTGACTTGAGATGGTTTGGTGCCTCAAAATCCATGCCCTAGCTCTAAATGTTATAAACCCTTCTAATGAGCTCGAGAAGGTAAAAATTTGCATAACTCCTCCAAAACGTGGATTCAATACTTGAAAATAGTTGTGTAGGTATGATTTGAGGATATTGAACTAAAAATATTACCAATAGCTCGTGCTATGAGGATTGGGGCTCGTTCTATGTACCAGTTGCCTTACAAACACGTGCTCCAAACATGAGATTCCCTCTTAATTGCTAACTGAGAAGTCATATATTAATTTGAAGTAAGAAGTGAGCTATCATTGATGGTATATATCTTACAAAACCTCCAAGGAGTATTCCATAAGTGAATGTATAGAAAAAATTAATGCAGTCTAGTTCACAGTTAGTTTTATAAGGAGATGTATGCAACATTTGTAAAAAGACCACTTCTTAGTTCTAACTGAGATATTCAATACTTCAAGGCATTAGTTCAAACACATTCCCACATCTCTCCATGTTCTCACAGTCCCAAGTTTAACTCTTGCAATGAATAGAGTTGTCGAGAAGCATCTACCATAGCACATAGTCATCAAGGAAAAAAATGATATAAAAGAGCTACTTGAACATTCATGCAAACAATTGCTACAATCAACTCACACCCTAAATGTAATGACCATAAATCCTTTTTCATTACAAAATAAACTCTTGCTTATATTAATGCATATAAAAATGAGCTACAAGTCTAACACATACATTTTCATACCAAAATATAGTCTCCTTCCAGACAAGTGCATCAAACCAAAAACTTGCATGATATTCTATTCCTCTCCACGAGGAATACTTTCAAAATCCTCTAACTCTTTCTATATTTGAGCTTCTCCAACCACATGTGACTTACTTCTCATATGTAACTACCCCTAAAATCATAATGAATGACTTACTAGGATAAAATCCTCACCAAATTCTGACATTCCACAAGTGACTCTTCAAATTCCCTACTACATGAGACTTGTAACTCCCTTCACACATTATGACAAGCATCTAAATGATGCATAACACACAAAAATGACTCACACTTACTAACATAACACCTAGAACAACTCTTAACACACCTAATATTTCTTAAATCATATTTTCGACCTCATTACACACCCCACAAGCATTACATTCATTTGAACATTCAAATATCCCTTTTTGGAGGGAAAACACCAATTTGAATTTATCAACTCCCTTGATGACTTGCAATGACTCATATGAAACTTCAACACTTCTAGAGATCCTACATAGCACATACTGACATAAAGAAGATTGAATTGAATATTGATGGCCTCTCAAGGATGCTCCTGCATCAGAAGTGTTTTGGCTTAAACCATATAAATCATTGTGAGGATTACCATAGGAACCCTAAAACAATTAGCACCTAGAGGGAAATGATTGATGAAATAGGTGTCCCCAATCCATCTAACTAGTACACCTATTGTTAGATTAGAGTCATGGATATCCATAATGACGACCCTAGTGCAATTCATTTGAGCATGGTCTTTTCTCATTGTTTCAAAGGGGGTAAAGTAAAGCTGAAAACTAGCAATAATACCATGCTTGCTCAGATATATTTTTGACATCTAGAGAGAGAACCATACTAGGAATCCATGTCTTGTCCAAGCCAATCTAAGGTAGAGCCCCAAACATCCATAAAGAAAACTTTATCCTCAATTTTTCTTTTTCTTTTCGTATTAGCGAGTCATGTTCCACACTCATATCGTACGTTCTCATTTTCATCTCTTTTCCCATTTTATAAATATTACTTATTTGGATTCATCTTCATATCTCTTCTACTTTCCCAAATACTTTTTATTTGGGATTACTTTTTTTTTTTCTAAAATTTCCAAAATTTCCTTATTTGGACTTTCTTTCATCTCCTTCCTTTGAAATCATTTGTTATCTTTCTTTTCCACTTTTTTTAAATATTCTTTTGAATCGTTCATCCTTTCCACACTTTTATTCATTTGAAATAATTTTATCACTCTTGTCACATTTTATAAATATCATTTTTTTGGATTTATCATCGTAATTCTTCACGATCTCCAGATAATTATTTATTTTGGTCCTTTATTTCATCTCTTCTCAAAATCCTTATATACTTTATTTGGAATTTTCGTCATTTTATTTCATCCCTTTCTAATTACTCCTTATTTTGATCTCAAATCCTTCCTTTAGAATTTTCATTCTCTCTTTTGAATATTCCATTCACCTCTTATTTCTTTTCGAAATAATCAAATTCCTCTTTTCATTTTTTTTCTCATCTCAAGTTTAGTCCTCTCTCATTCTAGTATTAAAAATTTGGATCGTATTTTCCAAAGTTTAAGCTTTTCCTTTCCCTTTTCCATTAAGTCTTGAGTTATGGATATCCACGTCTTCACTCGAGTGTTTTTCATCTTGTGACTTGCGTCTTGAGATTGTATTATTCATGTTGTCTCGATCAAGTCCCTCTCATATTATCTTAAATTAAGATTTTATCTTTTCATATCCTCTTTCATTCTAGCATTCACTTTACTAGAGGTTGAGTACTTTTCATCTCATTTTCCATTATAGAATTCAATTTTCTAGAGATTGAGTATGTTTGAATATTTTCATTCCCTCTTCCATTTTAGCATTCAATTTGTTAGAGGTTGAGTATGTTCAAATTTTTTCATCCCCTATGTAGACACCAAAATTAGGTTGTACCACCCTTATAGCCTAGTTAATTAAATTATCCATACCTTACGTATTCATATCCCATACTACACATGATTAATTGAATTAATTATTTTAATTAATATCCTCACTTGACCACCTCACCTAGCCACATCACCTAGACACCTCATCATGGACCTATTCTTATCATGTTTCTTTTAACTAAGACTCAATCTCTACTTACCATAACTAACTAAGAATTAGTCTAACCCTAACATTAACTGCCTATTCTTTCTCTAACAACATGCCCACTTACTTAAGAGGAAAATATCATTTTAGACTAGAACCAACAGGTAGAACTACCTAAAATATAGCCAAGATATGCTATTTTGGAAAACTTATGATTTCCCACCGTAACCAATGCCAGTTAACCTAAACCATATTTGGTAGCCATATATTCATTGTGAAAACCTTATTCTAGAGGCTAGAAAAAATATTCCAGGCTGGAGGGAGAGAAATCTACATGCAAGCACAAACCAAAGACCTCTCACACATCCAGACACACCCTATCCAACACCAAGAGTGATCTAAAGGCATATGCATTCACGGTAGCATTTCGAAAAGCATTGCTTGACACTGACCACTAGTTTCATAGATCAACCATCACCTTCATTTAACCACCATGCTTACAAATACAAGTAAGTGTGTTTTTATTTGCATCATTCCATACTTAGATCATCATTCATTTAGCTTTCTTTGTTAAAATCCTATTCTCTTTTACATCCCACCTACCTTCCCTTCTTGTCAATCCACCCATCTTACCACCCATAACCTTTTAGCTCCCCATATTCAACCCCCATACATCTATGAGCAATATCAACATCTTTACCAACCTAGTTATCCTTCTTCTATTCTCTGTGTAATCATAGAGAACCTCTAAAACAAAGTTTTATTGAGTTTCTACCATTCCACCTCTACTAATGTCAGTCACCTTGACCATCATAGGTTTCCCTCTAGAACATCATTAGTCATACCAGACCGATGTTGTACTCTATAACTGGTCATCCTACCTATAACAATGACCTAATAAACTTAACCTAAATAACCCAAAATCAGCTAAAACCTGATCCCGACCCACTCTAATCACCTTGGATACCTACCCAACCTAAAACATAACCCAACCTCAGCTAGATCTAATTTTTATTGCAATATTTGACTTAATGTAATATATTGTTAATAACTTGAAATATCAAAATCAAATTGTTAGCAATAGGACCTCTATTTCTTGAATTTATGTTCATTTAATTGATAAGCAGTGGATTGATACCCATCTAGGAAGTATCACATTTCTCGGATCTAGCATATGCTAGGCAGTCCACTGACATATATTGTTTAATATTATTCTTGTGGTCTTGTTTTACATTCACAGGTAGTTCCTCCTAGAAAAAGGAAGTTCTCGCAATCAACATTGGATCATGAAATTAGAACATGTGGATTCTACCTTCCACCTTCATTTCATAGGTATTCCTACTCACCTTTACCTTATCTGTTTTGATCATACATACAAAACTTATTGGTGAAACAACCTCTCAAACCCAAACCAAAACGGTTTGATGAAACTAAAATTTGTGCCTACCATCATGTGCCAGGACATGATATAGAGGGTTGTAAGGATCTCAAAACCATTCTCCTCGAATTATGTCCTCCTAAAGCAAGTTTTAATGACAATGATATTCTATATGAGGACTCTATTCCACCTTCACTAATCACCACATGTTCTCATCCATTACCAATTCAACCACCTACATCTCCACCTCCACAATGTTTTTATCCACCTCTAACATTCAAGATCAACATGGTTCATATTAGAGAGTTGGCCAAACCACCGCCTAAATGCCAGTGTGCCATACTAATTTTGCAAGGTTATTACCCCGCATTAGGTTTTTGTCCATCATGCTGCTATACTACTCATGACATACCTTCTTTTTCTACCTCCTTCCCTTAGATTAACATGTTCCAAGTTGCCACTCGCGCCCAAAAGGACAAAGGAAAATAAAAAGAAAATAGCTCATCAACCAATCCCGTGCCCAATATACCTTCTACACCGGCACCCAAAATCACCATTTGAGGACCCACATACCTTATTTCTAATAGGATCACCCATTGTAAAATGAAAAATTAAATACACCAATCCCATTTAAAAATGTCTTTGTATGATCTCATCCAAACCTCAGAATCTCATCGACTAGCCCTTATGGAGGTTTTGTAATCCATTGAGGTTTTACCTAATAAACCCACACCAATAGCCTCCATTATCACCCCTCACCACGTTGCCTATCTTACCAAATCATCTCCTTATTCTACCCCCACACAAAATCATCAGGTAGACACCCTCAATTTTTCTGATGAGGAGATCATACCTCTCTAATTATATGATCTTGATCCCGCCCTTTTCATCTCTATCTATATAAATAATATACACATACATCGTGTTATGATCTTAGGTGGTGCTAGCATCAACATCATCTCCTCTCATGTGTAAAATCAAATGCGCAACCCTTCAAATTGCATGCATAATAACCCAGTTATGTTGTTCTCCTTCAATGATGCCATCACTTCCACCCTTGGCACCATTATTCTTCATGTTCATGTGGGCCCTCACATTTTTCTGAAATTATTCTACTTCTTAGAGGGGGAGTTCTAGTATAACCTGTTACTTGGCCGACCTTGGATTCATGTCATGGGTTGTGTTCCTTAAACTTTAAACCACTATGTAAAATTTGAACATGAAGGAAATAACTATAAAATCCCAAATGACCCATCACCATTTAAAACTTGTAACATGTTGTACCAACCTAACGATGTCCTTGTGCTAGTTAAGGCATCTAACAGTACTTCCACTTCTCCTTCACCCATAGCCCCATCCACCAATGCTGCCACATCCTCTCCCACACCTAAATCTTCTATTCTTACTTCTGTCATAGCCTCTGCAACTGGCCCATCTACTTCCCAACCAACTGATACCCATCCTTCCCAATCACCTTGTAAATCATCTATCCCTGTTACCCACATATCTACTATTGATCCCTTATAGGGTGTTTTTCAACGCCTCACTCTGGGGGAGTACCACCTCTATAATACCAATACATTCCTTATTCTACAAGAGTATGTTAACCTACACCAACATCCTCATTATGACTATCACATAGGAGAGGTATTCCCTTATGGTCCTCCCCACCTTCACAATAACTTAACATATGGAGGAGTTGATACTTCCACCTATTCACTCGAATTACCATCCCAAACATGAAAATTTTCATCTGATCTCCAATCTCTCACTAACATCTTCTTCATCCACACTTTCCTTCACCACTGTGCATGGGAAGGATTTGGATTTGGTTTTTACAAAAAAGGTTGTTATACATTCATTCCGTGTACCACCCATAAACACAAAGACCACAGTGGTATCGGCTTTGCCAAACCATATTCCAAGAAGGCCCACATCAACCTCATTGAGGATGACAAATCTTCTTCACCCTGTTCACCAAGATCACCATCTTCACTCACGAAGTCTATGGATCCAGAATCCATCCCTCCTAACTTTTTTTTTCATAAACACCATTTCCTTGGGACCTTTGACTTATCAATGTGATAGTGAGGTTCCCTCTTCCCTTCCCTTCCTATATCATGACATGATCGATGATGATACACCTTCTATTAATTTCGTTCAATGTTAGGGTGAAGATTCTATCCTCACCTACCCCTATGTAGAAGATTCTTATATTCACCGGTAATTACCTTCTGAGACATAAACCATTTTAAATGAGTCAACCATCAAAATCAATATTAGCACTTAGGTCGACCCACACATTCTAAAGATAGGCCAATATTTAAATTCTTATAAACATAAAGCTTTTACTCATTTCCTCCAGGATCATAACAACACCTTTTCTTACTTCTATGTTGATATGCCCGATATTGACCCAATCATTATGGTCCACAATAGCGTAACCATTCTTGAAGCCAAACCCATAAAATAGAAGTTGCGAAAAATGCATCCTTGCATTGCCCTTATTGTCAAAGATGAACTTCAACACCTTCTCTCATTTTCCTTCATCTTACCCATTGACTATCCCCAATGGATTTCTAACATCATTCCTGTCACAAAAGTGACAGGGGGACTTTGAATTTGCATAGATTTCCATGACCTCAACTTAGCTTATTCCAAAGATGAATTTCCTCTACCAGGTATTGAAAAAATAGTCGATCTCACCACTGGTCTTGAGATGTTATCACTCATGGATGGTTTCTTGAGTTATAACCAAATATTAATCACCCCAGACAATCAACACAAAATCACCTTCATCACTCCTTGGGGGACCTTCTACTACTGAGTCATTCCTTTTGGCCTTAAAAATGCCGGTGCTACATATAAGTGGGCTATGAGTTATATATTCCAAGACATAATGCATTGCATATTGGAATATTACGTAGAGGACCTTATTTCCAAATCCAAACATCAGGCTGCACCTTACAGTTCTTAAGGTCATCTTTGACCACCTCATCAAGTATTGTGTTTTCCTTTAACCTAAGAAGTGTGTCTTCCCTGTGCTTTTAGGAAATCTCCTTAGTTTCATCATTTCTCTACATGGCATAAAATTCAATCCTACTAAAGTAAAGTCTATTCTTGAAATGCCTCCACCTACTAATCTCTGTCAGTTTCAAATTTTACAAGGTAAGTTGCAATCTATTTGTCAGTTTATTTCACAACTTTCTGACCATTTCCAACCATTTCACCACCTCCTCAATAAGGACGTCTCCTTCAAATGGGATGATGAATGCCATAATGCCTTTGATACCTTAAAACAATACCTTCTCCAACCACTGGTGCTCATTCCTCGTAAGGATGACCAACCTATTTACCTGTACATTTCCACTACTGATCATTCCTTGGGTGCCATGCTTGCTCATCGTGATGAGAAACAAAGATAACAAGTGGTTTATTAGATAAGATGTACCCTTTTAGACTATGAAACTAGATACACCCATGCTGAAAAACTCTGATTAGCCTTAGTTTTTATCACCACTAAAATTTTTCATTACGTACTCAACCATAAAAACCTTTTTCATCACTAATACTGGTCCCTTACATTACATGTACGCCGAACCCTACCAACATCAGTGTGCTACATGTTGGCTCATGCTTCTCGCCAACCTGGACCTCAAATTCATCCATTAAAAATACACTAAGGGAAAAACCATAAATGACCAAATTGTATATGCTCCCCTCTTTGGAAATCAATCCTCTAACTTTGATTTCCCAGATGAATCCATTGCTACCCTCTCTTTGGATGATATCGTTTACCAAATGACCTTATTTTTTGATGGTTCCAAATGTTAGCGTGGGGGTAGCACCAGATTTATCCTCATTCCTCTTGATGTTGAACCTATGCCATTATCATTCAAACTAGATTTTTATTGAACTAACAACATCTCCAAATATGAAGCAATTGTATTACGCCTTCAAACTACCATTGCCTTAGATGTAAAATCAATTAATATCTCTGGCGACTCTCAACTGGTTATAAACCAAGTCAATGGTATATACCAGTGTTGTAACTAAATACTTCAAAAGTATAAACACCATGTCAATATATGTTTGACTACCTTTGACCATTACAAACTTCAAACCACCCCACATTCTACTAATAAATTTGTAGATACCATGGCCTGTCTATCTTCTCATATACCCTCTTCGCGTGACGACTCCAAAATTTTTATCACAATATAAAGGTTGCAATCACCTTATTATTTATCTTGAGATGTCAACTCCATCAGAACTATTGCACCTGACCCACATGACCTTTGGGATAAGTAGTTTACAGAATACCTTTCCCTTTCCATTTTACCTCCTGAACTTACTCACAATGGAAAACACACCTTTCTTAAAAGTGTTTCTCGCTATGTCATCATGGGTGGTTCCCCTAAAATATTGACTAAGTAAAAAAAGGTACATGTGCACACAAGGCCTAGGTTGAAGGATGGGCACGCAAGAAGAACAAACACAATACAAGGTTTTAGGATGGTTTTAGAAGGACCGTGTTACGCAATGGCAGAACAAGGTCTCAGGACTTAGCCGTATTTGGAATTTGGAAAGAACATGAGAAAAGCGTGACCCAATTACACATGCGGAGTGGATAAGGTGCCAACCTAGTGATAGGCTAGCCTAGGAAGGAATATGCCTTGCGATTGAAGCTTGTAGAAGACCATCATGGCAAGGAGTGGAGAGGTCAGGCCTGAAGGAGTATTCTTCCATGGAGGACCACATATGGACACTTGGTGATGAATATGAAGCTTTAGAAAGGTGGTTTGGCAGTTCAAGGTGCCTATAAATATAAACACCCGTAAAATAATAAAGGAGGATATCAATAGAGAGTGGAGCTCTGCAAAAACATCGTAAGGAGTTGTATTGGGTTGGGTAGATAACATATAGGAGAAGGATGCATCAAGGGGCTTGGTATTGTTAATTTTATTTCTGAGAGATAAGGAATGTAGACCCAGTTATGATGTATGACTTTGGTCTGCGATACTATGATGTTCTTTAATGAATCTAATGGATGTAATGAGGTTACCAACTTATTTGAATATGATCATTAATAATTTTGGTCCATCCTCATATATTCATAGTTATTTTTCATGTATGTTTATGAAATGAGTATGAATCCTTATGCATTTTCCTTTCTATTTTTGATTTCAGTCCTATTCTGTTAAAGTATCCTTTTGTTTGGAATGACTGCATTGGTCTAGAAGCCATTCTGGGGTCTATGATGATTACATGTCTCATTTCCACTCACTCTTTTTAAATTCCCATCATAGATGATGTTTCCCACTAATATCACATAAAGGAAAACTTGGTGCCCATGCATGCCTCAGGTGAACTCCTAGCACCCGCTAAGTGATAGGTTGGTGTGCATGCGGTTCCTGTGTTCTTTGGTGGGTGTAAAAATGACTACATCTTGGTTCCATTGCCGAGACCTCTTTTCGAAGTTGTAGTGGGAAATAGCATACATCTTGATCTGTGCAATGAGTGATGATAGCATTTGACATTGGAAAGTGTTGAATCATGGTTTAAGAGCATGGAGGGGAAATTTTCTCAGAGATTCAACATTAGACTTGAGTTTGATACTCATAGATGGGTATAAGAGAACCTTTACCATAATTTATATGAATTTTTTTTCTGTTGCTTCCCAGTAGAGCTATATGAATGGCTCTTGAGATATGTGTCTAGATCAAGTAGGTATTATAGATCATGCACATGGACCCACAAAAGAGTACGAGAGGTTGAAAGATGCATATTTGACGTGGACTCATGCTGTGGATCATAAGTGGAAAGGAGTGCTAACTAGATACACCCTAGAATACACTATTTCCATGTATTCTTATCTGGATGTTGCTGATTTTGAGTTTTTGTAGGAGCCCAGAGGATCATTTCTACGTGTTATTCCTCTGATAATGAAGATCTTGGTTGTTACCTTGAGTTTAGAGGCATTTTTGATGGCTAGATACACCATTCTGAGAACTGGGTGATAGAGCTAGGGTAGAGGAAGATGGAAGATATTACGACTGAGAAAGAAAGGGAGGATAGATGACTCAAGCATAGTGAAGCGCGTGAAAGGGAGATTGATAGATAACCTGAGGTTGCAAGTGTGATGGATATATGGAGGTAGACATTGTGGGAAGGATTTGAGGTTCACGTAGAGGATGTGGAACTTGAGCAGTCTATGCTACCCCATATTGGCAAGCACGTAAGAGAGAACCCTTTGGCTTCTGATTAGAGTTTGTCATGTGGAGAGATAAGAGTCATTGGCGCGTATCTAAACCCACCTAGTGACAAAACCCTAGTGCTTGGTTTTCTAGATAAAGGAAGGAGTATCATTAACCCAGTTGGTATTAGTGGAAGTGATAGATCCATGCTCAAGAGATATAATTTTTCATTTCCCACTTCTATGGCTACGCATACTATTCCAGTATTTGGAGGAATTTTTGGACAAGGAGAAAATATAAAAGGCTTGGGTAACACATCGGGGAGTGGCATGGGACACACATTTGGCAATGGTATAATCTCGTAGACAGTTGGCGTGTAATTTAGTGGGACATTAGGGACTCTAGGTGTGACCACTTCAGGCCCATTACTAGCTATAGGAGTATATGGAGGTGGAACTAGTGGGATTGGGGGAATAGGACTTGGTGGATCTAGTGGATTTGGTGGGTCAGGAGGCACAAGACCTAGCAGATTTAGTGTATCTGGCGAAAGAGGAAACATTGGGGGAAACCAAGGCTCTGGCTTAGGAGTACAAGGACCCAAACCACCCCAAGTGTTTTTTGAGATGTCTTTGCACTAACCAGACTACAGGGGTATTGAAGATGCTGCGGAGCATGTTCATAAGTGTGAGTTGCTATGTAACGCAAAGGGGAACACAACCCTGGAATGGAAAGCCAGTCAATTTGTAACGAAGTTACAAGGGCATGCACATAGCTGGTACAAGAAGTATGACCCACATCAAATAATGGTAGATTACACTGTATTGAAAAATGCCTTCTTGGCAGAATTCTACATCCTTAAATTTGAATAGGAGAGCATCAACACCCTTAAGGAGATTCAACAGGGAATGGCAAAGAGTGTGTGGGAGTATGATGCATAGTTTAAGAATCTCCTGTCAAAGTTTTCATATGAAATTCACCCTTCAAAACATGCTCAGTGGTTTTTTGGGGGGTTGATAACCCCATTTAGAAGAGCTTTATCTCATAATACTTTCACAGACCCATGTGAGGCGTTGGAAGCTACCCTGCACACTAAAGTTGTTGGGAGTGTTGACACTAGTGTTATCCCAATTCTAGAAGTTCAAATCATTGCTATGGCTAAGCAGCTAGAAAAGTTATCTGGGAACTCAACTCATGAGACTCGCAGTGGAATGTGGCATACAAATTGTGAGCTAAAGGGGCATACGAAGGATAGTTTTCCCTGGAAGACAGTGTACGTTGTAGTAGTAGACTGTGAGATTAATCATGGGGACCATGATGTGAGTATATGTCCCTTGTTACAACACGTAATTCAAAAGAATGTATCTTACTACTATAAGATCAACACCTCTACGACCCATGATACCAAGGATTGTTAGCTTATTGACTAGATCCTCGAGGTCATTGATCATGGTGTGTGCCAGACCAGTATTGCCAGTAGTTCTAAGAGTGATGACTATCGTTATGAGGAGCACATAGATGCAGGAACACACAGAAGGGGATTTTACAGAGGATTCCATGGTCATGGTAACTGTGGAGGAGGAAGAAGTGAGTTCCCACATAAAACTTGTTTTAACTATGGGTCTACATACCACTACAAGTATGAGTGCCCAGATTTGTTGCAGTGGTCATGGTGTAGGAAGAAGCACAAGTATGAGGAGTTCCCTGAGTTGTTTGAGCATATGAATCAATAACACTGAAAAGAAAAGGGTGATGTAATGGTAAGCATTAAGAAGGCTAACACACAATGGATGCCATGGGTGACCCATGATGTAGGATTATAACCTATTATGGTAACAACAAGAGCAGAGGCCACATGCATAAAGGAAAGGCCAAGAAATAAGAACTTGGTTTTAAGGGAAGAAGTGGTACATGGGAAGTACCCATACCCTACACATTAGAAGGAGGTATATCAAGAAACCATGGACATTATTCAAAGTTTACAAGGAGAAATACAGTATCTAAAGGAGCAGTCCAGGAGGGAGGAGCAAGGGAGGAAGGTCGAGGCGCTAAAGGATGATCTGGATGAGGTCAAGGAAGTATGTAAAATTCTAAGGCAAGAGAATATTATTCCCTTGCTAGGGGCATGGTTAAGAGAGAAGGTACCACGTGCCAGAGAAGAGTGTGAGAGGTAGGTCTTGGATGAAAACCTTCCCCCTCACAGCCTTGAATATGATACAAAGATCATGTTAAATGTGGTCATGGATGGATGGCTCCTTATAATATCCTCATTAACACAGGTGTAGAGGTCAATGTTCTCACCTTGGATGCATTTCATCAAATGGGAAGACCTACACTACAACCATATTCAAATGTGTTGTATATGGTGAACAAAATGAAGGAAATTCCCATTAGTGTCTTAAAGGATGAAACTATAACCATTCAAGGGGATAAGTTTACTAGGGACTTCAAAGTCTTAGTGCTCGTCAAGTTAGACAATTTCCCAACATTACTTGGGTGCCCATGGTGCTATAAGAACAATGCGGATCTTCGGTTCAACAAGGGATACATAAGATTTGAAAATTAGGAGCAATAGGTCATCATACCTATGGCTAATGGAAAATCAAAACCCTATATTGAACCTTTGGGATAAGAGGTCCTAGATAGAATATATGTGTGCTCAATTAGGGATCCAAAGGTAATCCACCCCACATAAGGAGTTATCTAGTTTGAGGATGCTCAGTCCCTAAGTGACACCACCAGTATAACATGTGATAATTGGGCATATGGAACCTATGAGTTAATTGGATGAAATTTGAGGGGATCGGTGAAAAAGGTGAAAAAGGTGCATATGGTTTGGAACCTAGGAGGAAAGAAGATACCTAAGTATTCAGGAGGAGCCTTCCCTGAGATCTTTTTGCAGGAGATGGAAGCTCAGTGGAAGAAGGATAATGAATGAAGAGGGATGTTAAGCTATGTCCTACTCAGAATTGCTGCATGATGGTGAGTGACACATCAGGAGAACCTCTTGGAATGGTGCAAGGTGAGAATTTCCTTCTCTGTAAGGTTTTGTAGGAGCACCGCACCCACCACCATCAAAAATTATTGTGGTAAGGAACCCACCTCTTTCCATATCTAGGATTTTGAGAGGCTATGGAGAGAAGACACTGAGGCTTTACCACTATCCCTATGGGTACCCAAGCTATATTCTATGTTGTAAGGTTATTTATGTGCATGGTACATTCATTCTAAGACACACCAGCATACAGGGAATTGGAAAGAGTTAGCGGCTGATCTCATTAAAGAATTTGAGTATCGAAGTACAAAACCCTTGGTGGATAAGGCGTAGGCTGTGAAATGCCTTACCATTGGGGATAGTGCCATGATAGAAGATAGGCTAATGGATTTTCTAGGTGAACCTATCTTAGAGGTGGACTTTGAGGAAGAAGAAATAGAAGAGACACAACTCAAGTACGCATGTTTGGAAAAAGAAAAATGGAAGATGGTGTATTTTATTAATGGGGAAGAAGTAGAAAACTTGGATTTTGACCATTCTGTAGGGACACGCAAGGTGTTATATAGTTATAATGAACGGGAACGCACCTCTCATGAACCTTTAAGGACAACAAAGGTTAACATCAGCTCAAGAGAGGAGCCTAAAGAGGCTATCATTAGAGACTATTGGTTGAAGAAATAAGTCTCTAAAATCATTGATCTCTTATGAGAGTTTAAGGATTTATTCCCACGTGGGTATCATGAACTCAAAGGTGTTCACCATTCCTTGGGGGAAATGAGAATTAAGTTGAAGGAGGGTGCGTGCTCGGTCTAGAAGAGACTATACTGAATGAATCCTAACCTACACGTGAAGGTCAAGGAAGAAATAGATAAAATGATATCATTAGGTATCATTGAAGCTGTTGAAGAGTTAGAATGGATAAGTCTAATGGTAATTAGCATAAAAAAGGATGGAAGGATAAGGATCTTTCTTGATTACAGGGACCTAAATGTAATCTATATCATTGATCCTTTCCCAACCCCATTCACTGAAGAAATTTTAGAAGGAGTGGCAGGATGCGAGGTCTACTCTTTCACAGATGGATTCTTGGGCTATCACCAGGTAAGAATCATGAAGGAGGACCAAAGGAAGACGACTTTAACCACTGACTAGGGAAGATTTTCCTATACATTCATACCTTTTTAGCTAAAGAATGCACCTTCTATGTTCTTGAACATTGTGGTACAAGGTTTTCAGGAATTCATCCATAAATTTCTTTAAGTATACCTGGATGATTGGACAATATATGGGCCAGTGAAGGACCATTGTGACAACTTAAGGCTAATGTTTGAAAGTTGAGGATATCCCTCAATACTAAGAAATGTGTTTTAATATGCCAAGATCACCATGCCTTCAGAAGAGTTTCTTAAGCATAAAAGTGCCTTTCATTGGGGAGAGGCACAATAGAAGGCATTTGAAACTTTAAAGGATAAGCTTGTCACCACGCCCATACTACGATTCCATTCTTGGGATAAGCCCTTCCATGTTCATGTTGATGCCTCAGGGACTGCCATTGGAGTAGTACTTGCACAACTTGGTGAAGGAATTGTTGATCATCCTTTTTGCTTTGCAAGCATGAAGTTAACACCAACGGAGCAAAATTATACTACAACTGAGCGAGAGGAATTATCAATGATCTACATGCTTCACAAGTTCAGATAGTATTTGTTAGAAAAACCATTCATATTTTACACTGATCATATGGCATTGAAATACTTGGTAAACAAGCCCATTCTACAAGGGCACATATGTCGGTGGGTACTATTGTTCCAAGAATTTAAGTTCACAATGGTTATCAACTAGGAAAAAGTAATTCCAGACTTGATCATTTATCTAGAATAGATTCAGGGGAGGATGTACAAAGCATTGAGGATACCATGCCATATGCACAACTATTTAGGTTATGACACAAGCCCTCATACTTAGAATATATTGTATTATTTCTCAAGACAGGTGTAGTGCCGGAAAGGATGAAGGCATTGGATAAAAAGAGATTAACTATACGCTCGATGCCCTACATGTTGATTAGTGGGGACTTATACAAACTAGGATGTGATGCGCTGGTGTGTGTTAGAACATGAGCACCTAGCCATAATAGAAGAAGCACATGGAGGTAGTGCAGGTGGACACTATGTAGGTGATGCCACTGTGCATAAGGTATTATTGGTTAGATTATGGTGGGAAAACCTATATCAAGACTATAAGGAATATTATAAGGCATGTGACCATTATCAATGCATTAGAAAAATAGGGTGATGAGATGAAATTCCTTTGTGCCCTATTCCCAGTGCTGAGCCATTCAAAAAGTGGTCTATAGACTTTGTAGGCCCTATTGCACCAGCCACACATCAGAATGGGTCATGGTTTATAATAACTTACATATATTACTTGACAAAGTAGGAAGAAGCAACACCCACTAAGGATTATACAATGACTACTACAATAATGTTCTTATGGGAAAACATTATTATAAGGTATGGATGCCCTTTGAGTCTGACTAGTGATAGGGGTACACATTTTTTGAATGAGACAATAAGGATTATATTAGCAGAGTTCATGGTGGCTCATCACAAGAATACACCTTACCATCCATAAGTAAATGGAACCACGGAGGTGTTTAAAATATAATTAGTCACACGTTGACTAAGATCTGTGGTGTTGGTAAGTAGGATTGGGATGACAAAGTATCATCTGTTCTTTGGGCATATAGGAAAACCACACCATTCTAATTGGTGTTTGACCTAGAGGCTGTCCTACTAATTGAATTCATGTTACCTTCTCTACGTATAGTGCGCGTAAGAGGATTAGATGATGAAAAATTGCTAGAAGAAATAATTGACAAGTTAATGCAATTGGATGAAAGATGATCACTCACCAGGTGGAGATAGAAGATGGAAAAAGCACAATAAAAGGCATGGCATGATCATCACATCAAGAACAAGAAGTTTGAGGTTGGGAAGATGGTGCTACTATATGATTCCAAGTTTCTGTGCCATCCTGGGAAGTTGAAAGTCCATTGGTTGAGTCCCTACATCATCTCGTACATCCTTGATTCACGTGCCAGTTACAAGCGCTTGATGGGATGAGATTCCCAGGACATTTTATTAGGAGTAAGATGAAGCCCTACTATAAATAAGTCTTCTTGGTGTTTGTAAATAAGGAAATATTGCTAGTTAGTTTAGGATTTCTTGTAGTGCATTTTCTTTTCTTGTGTTTCCCTTTCTCATTGCCATTTTGTGTTACGCCTTGGGCACTAGTAATATCATTAATTTTTAAAGGTTGTAAATGTGCAGAGGACTACACATCATTTTAGTGTGGAATATAATAAGGTGGAATAAATTATAGTGTGAAGCGCCAAGAAGGAATGCATTGGAAATCCTAGTTTGATGGCCCTGGGAAAGGAAGTGCATCAGAGGAAAGGTGAAAAAGGATGGTTGGTGTCAGGGTAAGGCTACATTGTGGATCCATGTACAAAAGAGGAAGAAGCATAAAAGTAACACGAGGTAGGAGAGATCAAAAATCATGATGGAAGTACCTTCGGTGCAGGTGATGTGTGCATAAGAGTCTCCCATCATGATGGATTGGTTGCACAAAAGAAGGTTTGAGAATTGTCCACGTAGGATAGGGTGCATGAGTGAAAGTGTTAAAGTTGGAATTTGTTGAAAAATATGCATTAAGTGTTGAAGCAATGTGGTAGTAAAGTAGCATTTATTGTTAAAAAGTGAGAAAAAATATAAATAGAAGGTTATAAACTTCATTATTTACCTTCTGAATATGAAGAAGGAAGAGCTTTTGTGAACTAGGGTTTCCAGAGTTGATCCGTGTGAAGAAAAATTGGAGAAATTTAACCACGAGTGACTAGTTTAAACCTATAAATCAGGGGGGGAATAGTTCACGAGCATGGAGAGAGTTTTGAAGAAGCACCATCTTGTGAAGGGGATATTCCAGTGAGCTTTTGATAGCTAGGGCATGGGTTGAAAAGGAGTTTCTTCACAAGTTCGAGATATAAAATTGGAAAAGGTAGAGAGGTAGAGAAATAGAAGTTGAAGTGAAAAGATAACCAACACGATGGCACCCAAGAAACCAAATGTAACACCTAAAAAGGGAAAGGGAAAGGAAAAACAACAAGAAACCACCGCAAGTACAAATGAAGAACAATTTTTAGAAATGTAGTACCTAGATGGGGTTTTACTGGTAAAGGAGTGGGAATCCCATTTAAGAAACATGACAATACATGATTATAACCATCACACAAACACGATTGAAAAGGAAATGGAGCTCGAGTTAGTGCACCTGAAAAACAATATGACACCATAAGGGTTACCTATTTATAGCAATGAAGTAAAAGTGAAGTTGGAGAAGGTGGAATTATTGAAACTCTATGAGCTCCCCTAATTTAGGAAGCCTTAGCACCTCTATCAGTGGCTGATGTCACACATACATGAAGATCAATTTCAATTTGCGGGGTGCAAGATGCGTATAAAATCTCAGTTGCTTTCAAAATTCACATGTCTTATATGTGAAGGAGAAAGTATAGAGGATAACCTATATGACAAAGAAGTCACTAAAGAAACCGTCACTGTATATGCATACAAGAAGGGGTTAAGGTAATATGATATTACAAATATCTAAGACCTAGTGATGAGAATGGCCATGCGCCTGGTAACCAGACTTAATGACCAAAAGAGGTGGATGCAAGTGAACAAATCATGTCTCAATGTTTGTAGAAGGATATTGAAGGGTGCCATCTACAATTTTTTCATGTACATCGAAGATGAGATCATCCATAGTGCGTAGGAGGGTGAAAAGATACTTTTTAGCAATGTTCTCTTACTTATTGTGTTTTTAGATATCAGAGTGCCAGATGGGGAAGATAAGTTAATATGGGAGTACCCAGAGGAAGAACCCTTGCCCACAAAGATATTTGAAAAATATACTTGCGATAGCATGACAGACGTTCATAAGGAGCATCGTGAGAAATGGTATATGTGCTTGAGGAATACGTTTGGGTTAGAGTGGAGGATCCCAGAACAACTACCAAAGCTCATAGAAGGAGAAGCTGAATTCACAATATACAAACACTTCTGCATTGAAAAATTTGAGTTGGTGGATGAAAGCATGAGCCCATGGTGTAAAATTCCATTTTCCTTCACCTCTCAGTATTTCTAGGTGGGGGTAAATAGATTCAAGGAAGCCAAGAAGCTGAAGTTTGACCTTGGAAGTATGGATCGGGACCACAGGGATATGCATAGGACGTTGGTCTACCCCAACAAGCATGCGTACATGGAAAAGTACATATCACATGAAGTTCAGATGATGAAACCTTTGACTCTACCTATTGCAGGGAGGTCCGTGGCACATGTATACCTTCACATAAGGCCCAAGTTTGAGAAGGGAACTTATCTTGAGAATGAGATAGCTATACCTGAAGACCTAACAAGTAGAAAGAAGACCATGCCCAAGAAAAAGGAGACAAAATAGATAGAGAAAAAGGCACCAAGTGTCTAAGATACTCAAGCGATGGGTGCCCCGGGAAAAAGTACTAGAACAACTACTTACACACGTAGGAAGAGGTATCCAGTCAAAGAGGAGGCACCAGAGAAAGGAAAGCTTATCGTAGAGGATAAATCACCTGAGGAGTAAGAAGGGAAAGCAAAATCTCCTATATTGTAATCCCTAGTTAGGAAGAAATAGAAGGTGATGAAGAAAGCTGATTTAGAGGTAACAAAGAGCTTGGAGAAATACAGGGGTGAGAGGGATGACAATGAAGAAGATGAACCTAAAGGAGAACAAGAACCACTAGTTTTCATTGTGCATGATTCAAAATAAGAAGATGAAAAGGAGAAGAATGACTATCACTTTGTGTGAAGGAAGGGAAACTAAGAGGAGGAGGGTGCCTAGGACATGAAAGGAGGCCAAGAGGTTAGTACAAAGAGTCAGAGGACTCCAAACCTCATGCATGAGTAGATAAACAAGGTGATATAAAGAGAAGAAACAAAAATTATTGAAGCCTTGGTAGAACAAGATTTTGAGTGCAACGCTGAAATAGTGATGAATGAAGATAAGGAAGGAAGCGTAGGAAAAGACCATGGCAACGTAGGAGGCCCCAATCTAATAGTAACTCTTCCTAAGGGCACGCGCATAGGTGGAAAGCACACAGAGATCAAAATACCAAGAACGGACTACATTGATGATCACAACAAGGTATTGCGCACATGCTTCCAAAGCACATTCCTAATAGATCAACTCTTGGCAATGAAGTCATTTGATGAAGAAGATGCATACCCTTGGACAAGGAAAATGCTTTCATGGGAAATCAATGAGCCAAAGTTCAAGGTAAGCCAAGGGGCACTAATGAAGATGCCTGAGTCAAAAGGAGACAACCCCTTGGTGAGCACTCAATAGCTTTCGGATGAAAAAGACTGCAATGATTTAAATAAGGTCTTGGTTGAGCTGGAAGCTAAGTTATTTGGAAGGAATGAAATGATAAAATTTCTAAAGGTAGAGCTAGAAAAGAGGGAAGAAGAGATAGGCGAGAGCACCAAGAACTTGAATTAGGAGAAACTAATTAGTGCACAACTAAAGTGTGAGCTTAGGGAAGAAAAGGAAATGGTGTACGAGGTATATAAGAAGGTAGAATCCATCACATATGACATTTTTTTTAAGCGCCTGGACCTAGCACCACCCGCGTAAAAGTATGGATCTTCCCATGAGTTCCTTGAAGACTTAACATGCATCCTCACCATGGAAAGGCAACCTCTGGCCTTAGAATCTGTGGAAGAAATATAAATATGCTTAGAGAAGGAGGAAAAATTAAAAGTTGTAGCAATATTTTCCGAGTAAAAAAAGGTGCTTGTTGATGTGAAAATTGCTACCCATACTGCTGAGGCTACATATGACAGTTTTGCAAATAGAGATAAAGTGGCGAGCATTCTGGTTGCTACTCACGAGGTAGAGCTCAAGGAATTCCAAGAAAATAACAAAGGGAACATAGCAGAGTGGGAAAGGATCCTAGCCAAGGTTGAAAAAAAGTCAGAAGCTATTGAAACATTATGAGGTTCAATTAAAAACCGGCTGAAGAAGTTATACCCATAGATTACAAGAGGGATGGATGCATTTGAGGACATGGACAAGGAATTGGAAGGAATGGTTGAAGCATTGAAAAATCAAGGAAATGGAATGGGTTTTGAGGAGGTAAACACCCTAGTTGGAGACCTCTTCTAAAGAGCTCAAAATTAATTTGATGCTTGGAACAAGTTGGAGGCTGACTTACAAAGAGATTTCCTATCTTGTTGCAATAATTACAACACTTCCCCATTCTTTCATTTTTTTCCCCAATTCTTCATTCCCTTATTATTTTTCTAAGGCATTAAGCCTATTGTAATTCTTTCTTTTAAGAAGTGTTCCCACGGGTGGGGAACAGGTAAAGTGTGGGGTGATGTTGGGCCCATGTAATATTGAATAAGTATAAAAAGGTGCATGGGCACACAAGGCATAGGTTGAAGGATGGGAACGTAAGAAGAATGCATGAAATACATGGTTCTAGGAGGTTTTTAGAAGGACCATGTTATGTGCTGGCAGAACAAGGTATTGGGACTTAGCCATATTTGAAATTTTAGGTAGAAAATGAGAAAAGTGTAACCCGAATATGCATGTGGAGTGGATAAGGTGACAGATTGGCAACATGCTGACTTAGGAAGGAATATGCCCTACGATGGAAGCTTCTAGGAGACCATCATGGAAAGGAGTGGAGAGCTTAGGCTTAGAGGAGGATGCTCCCATGGAGGACCGCATCTGGACACTTAGAAACAGATTTGAAGCTTTAGAAAGGTGGTTTGGTAGTTCAAGGGTCTTATAAATATAAGTGCCCATAGAAGAATAAAGGAGGAGATCAATAGAGAACAGAGCTCTGTAGAAATTCTACAAAGAGTTGTATTGGGTTGGGTAGATAAAAAATAGGATAAGGATGCCTCAAGGGGCTTGAGATTGTGAATTTTATTTTTAAGAGATAAGGAATTTAGATCCAGTTATGATGTATGACTTTAGTATACCATAATGTGAAGTTTTGTAATGAATCTAATGGATGTAATGAGGTTACCAACTTATTTTAATATGATCATTAATGATTCTGGTCCATTCTCATATCTTCATAGTTTTGTTTCATGTATGTTTATGAAATGAGTATGAATCCTTATGTATTTTCCTTTCTATTTTGATTTAAGTACTATTTTGTTAAAGTATCCTTCTGCTTGGAATGACTGCATTGGTCTAGAAGCTATTCTGAGCTCTATGATTATTTCATGTCTTAATTCCACTCACTCTCTTTAAATTCCTATCATAGATGATGTTTCCCACTAAACTCACATAAAGGAGAAACTTGGTGCCCACGTGTGCCTCAGGTGAGCACCCAACACCCGATGGGTGATAGGATGGTGCGCATGGGGTTCCCTTATTCTTAGGTGGGTGTAAAAATGACAACACTTATTTATAAATGTGGCTTCTATGGTATTCTCTTACGATGCCTTACAAGTTTTGAAATTACCTACACCATCAAGGAGGTTCATGATGGAATTTGTAGAGGTCACTTGAGTTTCCTAATTATGGCTAAATGCTTTATTCACCTAGGATATTATTGGCCAACCCTAAACCATGACTATTGTGACTATTTCAAATGTTGTGTGAAATGCCAACAACATGCTAATCTTTATCACACACCTAGTCATGCCTTACAGGTTGCACGAGACCTTTGAAATTTTTCACAATGGGGTTTATATCTTGAGGGAGAGGTCAATCCTCATTCTTCACAATGCCATCAATGGATTATAACCACTACTGAATACTATGATAAATGGGTAGAAGCCATTCCCCTCATTTTTATAAAATCCAAGAAAATTTGTGAATGCATCAACCATCACATTATTTTTTGCTTTGGTGTTCCTCACCTTCTCATCCCTAATAACGAAAAACAGTTCAAAAACAAAACCTTATGAAATCTTTGTGATGCATTTGGCATTCAACTTAGTTTCTCTTCACCCTGCTACCCACAAAAAATGTCCAAGAAGAATCAACCAATAAAACCTTGAATAAAATTCTTATGAAATTAGTTGATGATACTGGAAAGGATTAACATACGCACATTCTTTTCACCTTGTGGGATTACTGTACTAGTATTCACACTTCAATGAATTCCACACCTTTCTCTCTAGTATATGGTGCCGAGGATTTCTTGACTCATGAAGTTCAGAATCCATCTCTCCGCATCTCACTCCAAGACATGCTCAATGATGATGAATTTCACCAGGACCGTTTGACATAACATAAGTTATCAGATGAACCTTGTCTTATCACTCTTGATCATCTCCAAATATACCAAAAAAATATCAAACATTCCTATGAAAAATGTGTCCATGAGCCAACCTTGTAGGTCAGTGACCTTGTCCTGAAGAAAAATCAACATGTAACCAAAGAAGAGAAAAGTAAACGAGGCAAATTTTCTCGTAATTGGCTTGGATCCTATATCGTTACTCATACCTATGGATCAAATGCTTGTCATTTATCTTCGTTCAAAGGTAAACCCAAACCTAAACCCCTGAATGCCTTACATCTTTGACCATTCTATTATTTAATCAAGTCCTATATCACCTTCTGTATATTTCAAGCTCATCCCTTGAACATCCTTCACCTTTCATATTACCTATTCTTGGGGTCAACAACTAAACAAGAATCATGTGATTACCTGTCACCTTTCCACCTTATCTTCAATATGAGTATCATGGATCTACTCATGGCATGATTTTCAAGGATACTTTTCATCTTTTTCAATATGGAATCATATGGTCATTCATCACTTGAAACCATCTCTTTTATAGTTAATATATGTGTGCTAGGGTTTTGTCTTCTAAACAAGAGCATAATCTTCCACTATAGTCTTGTCCATGAATTAAAAGTCCAAGGAAAAATAATTTCAAAAGCACAATGGGATTCAACTCCTTGAGTCAAACATCTAGAAAAAATATGACTCCTTAAAAAAGTACATCTCTTTTCTCTATCTCATCGCTATAAATAGACTACTCCCTTGAAGGACAACTATAAAAATCTAGCCAAACCACACATAGTGTATCATAAAAGGGGACTATCCTTGTAAAAACAAAATCAAATATTCAGAAGCTTCCTGCATCAATCAACTTCATGAATACCTCAAGGAGATAATATACTCATCCCTCATAGACTTCCCACATTGATCAGTCTATCAAAAATAAGAGAAAATGATAACTTTTTGTCATAGCCTTACCTATTTTGATCTTGGGTCTCTTGCCAAGTAGGAATTCTATCTTACACCAAGTTACGCTAAAACCAACCATTTTCACCTCATTTCCTTTTCACCCTAATTTCCTACATTCTCAAGGGACTTGCCACAAAAATGACATTTTGTGATCATGTACCTTTCTTCACCTTTAGCATAGTCAATCATGTAATGCCTTTAGGGTCTTATGTTCATAAGCCCAAATTTGTTATGATAGAATTGTTATGGTTCTTCCAATTAGGTGGCTCTTTTGGTTACCTCTTACCATTTAACTTCTTCATAACTTGCTGATTTTCCTATACAAGATTAGACCATTGAAACTTACACTTTAAAAATTCCTCTTTCACCAACATCACCATACCTAATTGACCTAAACCAATCCATACCTAAAATGACCTAGAATTAACCATGCTTAACCGAACTAGACCCAATCATCCATAAAACGTACCCACCCATTCCTCTACCATACCATATTATTACTTAGCTTACAGGAGATCTACATTAGATTGAGGCCCCTTTTCACTGGGGCTATGTAGGAAACACTCCGAGGAATGGGGCCCTTAGAGGTTAGCTTAGCCACTCTTTACCCTAACTAAGTTTTCTATTCACATCATACCTTAGTTAGTTTTCATTTTACACAACACTTGGAAATTGAACAATCATAAAAACATATATCCCAACCATTTTATAACATCACCATATCATACGTCATCATTTATTTTCCATTAAAGAAACAACTTGGAAATTAAATCAAATGTAACACCTAGAATCAATCATGCCTAACTCATCTAGACTCCACCATGCCTATACTTGAATCAACCATGCCTAACTGACTTAAACTCAATCATGCCTACATGACCTTGACTCAACCATGCCTAACTGACCTAAACTCAATCTTTCCTACATGACCTTGAATCAACCACACCTAACTCATCTAGAATCCACCATGCCTATACCTGCCTAAACCATGCCTAACTGACCTAGACTCAATCATTCCTACATGACCTTGAATCCATCATACGTATGTTTTTAATTTCCATTGTTATTGTATATTAATGGAAATTAGGTGACACAAATATACCTCAAATCTCCTCATAAATCCAATCACTTGAGATGATCTTGTGGACCAGCCAATCGAATGCCAATCACCCACTACGAGGCTCGCCAACTCAACTCTCTACCTTGTTTTGTTTCTTTCTATGAAGGCACTACCACTCTATTGTTTTCACAAATGACAACACACTAAAATGAATGTATAAAATAAGTAATTTTCATTTTATTAGGCCTAACTCGACAGGAATGACATCGGTCATACCAAATCGACATTGGTTACTTAATAACTAGCATCTGTCACCTGTCATTACCATTTTCACCCCATTTTCCCCATTTTTGATCTCAACTCATTATTTCCAGATACCATTTGACCTTACCCACACTTATTGTAACCTACCTACAAGCCCAAACTACCCCCAAATTTCCTTAACTATGTCTAGGGATTTGTTATTTTACCTATACCTTTCCCTTGTCCATGCCATGACCTATTTACCTAGCCTTGACCTATTTTGTGTGACCATTGACCTTTTGTACTTGATATGCCCTCTGATTCCATTACCCATGTTGTTCGGCCTAATGACCTTACCTTGCCTCTTTTTAGGATGTTTATCCCGACCCAACCTTTGGTGTAATAAAACATACCTAAACATTCTTGCACCTAACCTATGTTGTGTTTCTAGACCATATCCTATACCTTGGATGCCTGAATCACTTCAACCTTGTTGGGATAAACCTATTAACCTATGGTACATGGTACTGTGTGTGTTCGGTCGCCATTACCTGTTACCTAATTTGTCCCTGACCTATTACCTATTACCTGAGTTGACCATTACCCTTTCCCAAAGCACCCATACTCTTCCCCACCAACCTTAACTCACACAAACAAAACATTTATCAAACCACTAACTGAATTTATATAACACCTCATCAGTTCATGGTTTGAGGGGGATCACCTCCACCCACATTTGGGGAAACCATGCTCTCACCCACACATGGGGAAATCACTTCCTATTTTTGTCAGCACCACTTACCAATACAAGATACATGACAAAAGGGGCAAAATGTAGACACCAAAATTAGGTCATACCACCCTTATAACCCTATTAATTAAATTAACCATACCTTACATATTCATATCCCATACTGCACATGATTAATTGAATTAATTATTTTAATTAATTTAATTAATATCCTCACTTGACCACCTCACCTAACCACATCACCTAGACACCTCATTATGGACCTATTCTTAACATGTTTATTTTAACGAAGAATCAATCTCAACTTACCATAGCTAATTGAGACTTATTCTAACCATAACATTAGATGCCTATTATTTCTCTAATAGCATGGCCGCTTAATTAAGTGAAAAATACCATTTTAGACCAGAACCAATTGACAGAACTAGCCAAAAGATAGCCAAGATCTGCTATTTGGGAAAACCTATGATTTCCTACCGTAACCAACTTCGATTATCCTAAACCATCGTCGGTTACCATATATTCATTTTGGTAACCTTGTTCCAGAATTTGAATTTTTTTTTTTGAGTTTCGAGAGAGAGAGAGAGATCTGCATGCAAGCATGAACCAAAGCCCTCTCACGCATCCAGACACACCCTAGCTGACACCAATATTAATATGAAGGCATTGATATTCGCTTTAGTATTCTAGGAAGCACTTTCGTGATACTGACCACCAGTTTCACATATTAACCATCGCCTTCATCTAACCACTAGGCCTATAAATACAAGTAAGTGTGTTTTGATTTGCATCATTCCATACCTACTTAGATCATCATTTCTTTAGCTTTCTTTGTTAAAATCCTATTCTCGTTTGCATCCCACCTACCTTCCCTTCTTTTCAATCCACCCATCTAACCACCCATAACATTTTAGCTCCCCATATTCAACCCCCATACATCTCTGAGCATTATCAACATCTTTACCAACCTATCCATCCTTATTCTATTCTCTATGAAATCACAGAGAACCTCCAAAACCAAGTTTTATTGAGTTTCTACCATTCTACCTCTACCGAAACTGGTCACCTTGACCATCATTGGTTTCCCTCTAAACCGTCATTAGTCATACCAAACCGACATCAATCTTTGTAACTGGTAATCCTTCCTATAACAGTGACCTAATAGCCTTCACCCAAAAAACTTAGAATCACCCAAAACCTTATCTTGACCTGTTGTAATCACCTTGGATACCTACCCAACCTAAAACATAACCCAACCTTAGATAGATCTAATTTTGTATTGCAATATTTGACTTAATCTAATATAATGTTAATAACTTGAGATACCAAAATCAAATTGTTAGCAATAGGACCTCTATTTCTTGCATTTCTGTTCATTTATTTGATAAGCAGTTGATTGACAACCTTCTGGGAAGTATCACACTTCCCAGATTTACCATACAATAGATGGTCCACTAACATATATTGTTTAATATTCTTCTTGTGGCCTTGTTTTACATTCATAAGTAGTTCCTTCTAGAAAAAAGGAAGTTCTTGCAATTAGCATTGGATCAGGAAATTAGAATGCGTGCATTCTACCTTCCACCTTCATTTCACATGTATTAATCCTCACCTATACCTTATCTATTTTACTGATACGTACTCAAATTATTAATGAAACACCCTCTTCCATTCCAACATTGAAATTTCTAGAGGTGGAGTACATCTCATTGTTTCATCCCCTCTTCCATCTTTATATTCACTTTTTAAAGGGTTGAGTTATCTTCAAACATAATCATAAAAACCTCCTCCATTCTAGCATTCAATTTCCTAGAGGATGAGAAAATTCAAACAAATAAAACCCCTCTTCTTTCTTAGCATTCACTTTGCTAAGGGTTGAGTTATTTTGAAACTTAATCAATACACTCTCTTCTAACTTAATATTCACTTTTCTAAGGGTTGAGTTATCTGTCACATATCTCTTTGATCCCTCCCTCTTTTTAAATGATGGGAAGAAGACACATATATTATAGTCCCTTTGGAAGGGGTGATAGAAATCCTTTTGTAAACTCCAACAATGAAAATGAGGATCATCTTTAAGGTCATGAAAATGAAGATTCTCTTAAAGAACAAGCAAAACTCTAAATTTTTTTATGATAGAATAAAGAATGATTTTTGCTTCGTCTCCTTGAGATGGGAGAAAATTTACCTTTTTAATTTGATGAGGATGTTTTAAAAACATTAATTAGTAAACCTAAGCCCAAAAATGATATCCTTTCCCAATCTAATAAAAATGATGAAAATAGACCACACAAAATGACTAATATACCTTCCACCTCTAATAACAACAATAAATATAGAACAAGCAAAAAAATTTCTGAGGATAAAGGAAAATCTAGTGCTTCAGCTTGTGACCCCTATAAAACCTTAATTGATAAAATAAAGGTGATGGAACAAAAACTATATATTCTATATTCTAAAGTCAATACTAAACTAAATGATAAATATTCATCAAAGAAAAGTGATGAGTCACCTAAAACCCATAATTCACCCAATAAAGAAAAGAACAATATTACAAATGATAATTCATCATTTATCCCACAAAATAACTCACCATTTTCTAGTGAATTTCAAATGATGAAAGAAACAATTTTGGGTATGCATCACCAACGAAAAATAATTCAAATCTGATGAATTGTGTCCTTATCCCTTTGATAAGGACATCTTAAGAGTACCCTTTCCAAAATATTTTGAGATGTCCAAATTTGATAATTATAAGGGCAAGAATGACCCATGAGAGTACATTAAGAATTCTTTCATGACATGAAGAGAAGTGGCATATAATAACATGTTCTTACTGCATCTCTTCCCATGAAGTATAGGAGAACAATCCTTGGATTGGTTCCTACACCTTCCCAGGAGTTCAATAACCACTTTTGTAGACCTCTCAGAGAATTTTTTCAAATAATTTTCCTTTAACCTATAATATGAAATCACAATGATGGATTTGTACAACACCAAAAAACACTCAAATGAAAGCTTCACATAATTCCTACAATGATGGTGGGGAATTTCCAGTTGATTCCCATGCTCTATCCCAAAAAACAACTAGTGAGAATATTTGTTCCAAACCTTACTAATGAATTATCATTTCATATGCAAATGTACTACCTCAATAGTTTTGAGGCATTCATCAAAAAAGAATCCCAAATAAAGGACCTTATCACCAAAGGTTTAATCAAATCTAATTTAAAATATAATAGGAATCATAGTCATAATAATAATAGTCTTTATCACAAAAAATCTAAAGGCATCAACAGAAACCAAAATTTTGTTAATGATGGTGTCATAGACAACCATAATGTGCATAATGTCTTGAATAATCAGAATAGGAAAATTAAAGAAAAACAACATATCATTTTTCCCAGAAGAGAATATCCCCCTTCTTGTGACATAAAATAATGTCGATTCACAATTTTGGGAGATCCCCTCTCTAGTTTCTTGCACCAACTAGTCAATGTCAATATGGTGATGTACCTTATTATAAAACCTTTCATTAAAGGGGATCCTAAAAGCACTTGGTATAAAGTTGAAACATATTGTGATTTTCATTGCATCAATGGTCACCTAATGAACAAATGTATCTAACTCTGTAACTACATTCAAGACCTTATTGATAGTGGAGATATCATGGTTGAAGGGAATACATCAAATAAAACACCACATGATAATCTAAAAGTTTTTTCTAATCCATTCCCTAAGCATGGTACCAATTAAAAACTATTGACAAAGGCTAGTATTCAAATAATGTCAATTTTGAATCAATTATTTCATTTATCAAAGAAGTGCCTCCTAGTATTGCTGCCATCTAGTGTAAACCTCAAAACTATGTGATGGACACACACCAAAATAAAATATGGGTTCCCATGGTAAAACAAGTTTCCATGTCATCCTCTAAGCCTCAATTTTCCAACCGTATGGCTCCATCAAACCAAATGTCAAATTCAAATGCCAAATATTCTACTATTGTTCCATATGACCTATTAAAATAGTTAGTGATAATGCCTATATATATATATATATATATATATATATATATTGGATTTATTGAAAAGGTTTCTTAACCTCCAAGGCATCCTTACTCATGATATTCATGAAGCACGTGTTCCTATGAACCTCAATGTCCAAAAATTCCAAGTCATGAATCCTAACCTTTCATTTGAAATACCCATCTTATCATCCGGTCCCCAAGAATTGTTGAACCTAAACCTTCACAATAATAACTCCTTATACATTAAAGAGTAAATAACCATCCACAAAGTCAAAATAGTTCTCATTGATAATGAAGCAACCTTAAACATCTATTATATGAAAATTTTATGTTGTCTTGGTCACATAGAGGAAAAATTGGAATCCAAAGTTATCACCATTCATGGTTATGACAATAATAAGAGATAATAATTTGGCACAATTACCCTTCCCATACAAGTGGGACCTCAACTTCTTAAAACCCTCTATCATGTAGTTGACATAGAAACATCATACAATATCCTTCTGGGTAGACCTTGGATACACATTATGCAAGTTGTTCCCTCCACCTTACATCAATGCATTGAATTCCCGTACAATGGAAAAGAGTTCACCTTTCTTGCCGATGCCAAACCTTTCGAGTAGTAAAAATTCTTATAAGAAAGGTATAATAGTGCTAACTATTGTTCATCTATTGATAAATCTTCTCAACCTCATGTTATCTCCATTACTGCTACTCACATTGACCTTGAAACTATTTTGCACTTGTATGCCTCTGCTTCTACTTAAAAACCATCTATGTCTAAGGCATCACTTAAATTAAAATTTTGTCATCAAGGTCTTGGTGAGTATAACCTTGGGTATGTTTTTCATATTGAAAACCTCCCCTTATCCCCTCGTAGTTATGGATGACCTAATGCACCCCATTAACTGGAATTTTGGATTATTATCTTGGAAATGATCTTTGGAGGTGATACAAATGTTTGGAGGATGAACATATTCAAGTCAATGATAACTCCTAGTTATAGGAAAATAATATGGTTGAATCCTTTAAATCCACAGACAATATCAAGGCACAAAAAATAATGAAGAATATGAATTAGAAAGGTAGATGTATTTTCCCACAAGGATAAGGTAATCTCAAACTTGTCGTATCAAAATAAGATATCTACCAACATGGTATAAGATATGAGACATTTAAAAATAGCCTATAATATTCGATGTCTTGACTAGTGAAAGGACTTGGAATCCAAAGTTGATACCTGTTCCACATATAGCCTCTTTGAGAACCTTAATTAAACTACCCTCTTTCTTGAATATTTATCTATCCGTACCCTTGATATTTTCTACCCTTCCCTCATTGATCATAATCAACAATGTAATATTTCCATGGATATTTTTTGAAACTATGAGGCCATCCGAGAGTTCCTCGAGGCTTGAGATCATTTTCCCTTGTTAGATCCCAAGAAGGGTTTCGATATAAAACTTGACACTACTACATACTTTGTTGAGGAACTTGAGTTCTCCAGTCCACAAATCAAAAAAATAAAAAATAGAGAAAAGAAAAATCAAAATTCGGATAGTGAAAAACTTAGTATGGTCCACACCTACTGTTTCCCATCCTCTAGATGACATATCGTCCAACTTTCTAACTCTCATCACCCCCAGTGGTCGTCTAATGGCTATGTAGTCGCATGACCATATATGTAACTATGTGGCTGGACTCATACACCTCATCCCCTTGTACACAATCAAATGCAAATCTTTGTATAGTTGTGCTAGGATGTAATGTCCCCATGAAAATATTTCTCCCTCCATCAGTCATGCCACGAATCCTATCATCCCAATTTAAAAAGGTGTCCCTATCTTATCAGGCATCAAGTATCCATTTATAAGATCCATAAAATAAATTGACATACGTGATATTTTCATATCATTAAAATAGTGGTACAAGTGTACTGTCAACCCCTCTCTGGGTATATCCTCCAAATAGAATACATCCTAGATGTGTCTCTCTATACGGGCCACATTCCCATCGTACTCTACCAAACTACCCTATATCAATATCAAAATAATCCAATACACATCCTCTAATGTCATAATCATCTCCCATATGGGTAGTCTGAACATCTAGCTCTTGTTATACCACCACTCAGCCAGTGCAGTAAATAAATAATGATCTAACATAGTGCTGAAAATATACAATGTAGTTCAATATTGTAGCCTCCAAAATCTCAACTAACCCTCTCTCCTCTCACTGGGAAAATGTCCTCTTAAATTCCCATAATCATCCATGGTACTTCCACACGTCTATTTCTAGTGGTCTCTCCTACAAATCATCCAATAGCATTAAAAAGATAACTATTTTTCTCTTCTAAACCTTAAAATTATTCCTTAAATTCATATAAACATGCTGGCGCACCCTTTGGTATGCTAGCATGTGCACATTAATGCTAGCACATTTAACGCTAGCTCACCTAGTTGAATGCTAGCATACTCACACTAGCGTGTTCACGTTAATGCCTATGATCATATTAATAAACTAGCATGTTCAACATGCTAGCACATTTTTTATTTATTCTTATTCCATTTCTAACACACTAATACATTTGTTAGGCTATGTTAGCACATCAAAGTGCATGTGCTAGCATTTAAATCAAATTTTATTCTATAAAAAAAGTAATAAATACCCTCCAAATTAAAAAGTTTTGACGTACTTACTGTCACAACCTCGTATGCTCTTCATCCATACTATTGAATGTTATAGATATGGTGTTTCTTATGTTGTTGTTGCACCATATCTCCATTAACTCAGAGCTCAAACCTCTCTCAACTAATAATAAATGGTTTGATAACATAAATAGGTCCCGATTTATTTCACCCCTCCCACCCTTCTAATTATACCATTTGCAACCCTAATTATTCTCTTTTCTTGGATATCATGAGAAAGAACACTAATTTCTCTTTTCCTACAAATTTTCCTCTTTTTTTAGTCATGTACTTACCTTACGTTTCGTCATGATGAACCACATTTTGAGTGGGCATTTTTTCCTCCACTCTTTCATCTTGCAGGGGCATACCAATGCTTCATTGGGGAATTTTTTTTTTATGAAACACACCAATTTCCTCTTTTGACTTGAAATTTAAAAAAAAACCAACAAAACCACAAAAAAAAACATACATTCACAAATTTAAAAAAAATCAGCAAAATCGTCTTAATTTTTAAACAAACATTCAATTATCACAAAAATCCTACAAATGGAAAACCCATGAAATTAATATTTCAACATTTTAACACAATCTTGATAAATTTATACTTTTATCGACTACACTAGTGATCATTCCAATCTTTTTACTACCAATTTCTTCCCTTTGCATGAATCTTAATTTTTCTTGGGGAAAGTCACAAAATTATTTTTTCTTCATGATACAACTTTTCCTAGAGAAATTTCTCTCTAATAATTTGTAAAATGGATCAAAAAAAAGTGTCATGAGGAGTTTCTATGTTTACTCTGCTCTTCATTTTGATCCTATTCCCACTCTTTTCATCAATTTAGTGCTTGGGGGCATTTGCATATGCTTCATCATCATTATGGCACACATTAGGGGCATAACTAATTGTCTTCTTTTTTGATGTTGTGTTACATTGTTTTTTTTATTATTGTCTTCTTTTTTGATTTTTATGTTGTGTTACATTGTTTTTTTATTTTTCTTTATGTATTTAATTCATGAGATAACATAATGTAAATGGATAATTAAACAAAAATAAAAATCGAGTGGATAGGTTATTCATTTCATAACAAATTATACCTTACTCTAGGGTTAACATTGAAAAACACTGCTACTGCGATATCACCAAACACTAGACAAAGCAATTCGAAAGACGGCCCTCCTTTCCGTTTTGTGAAATGTCGAATGAGATGAATTTAAATATCCTTAACCTTGAATCATCTTCATTCCCGAGGCATTACGGGACTATTTTAGTTTGAACCTGTATGCAAACGCACCCATCTCAAAAAATTTTTTTGTCGCATTTTCGGGTTGTATGGTTGTGGCACGTCGTCAGCTTTGTGAGCGTGGCGTCGTCTTTTAGCGGCGTTACATTTTGGTATCAGAGCATGGCGTCATATTTTAGCGATGTCACATGTTGTGTTACATTGTTGATGTTTAATTTTTGGATCAATTTCAGTAATGTGATAATATCTTGGTTCCTTTATAACCTTGATACATGCAACTACTGTGTATATTGGGTTTTTTTTCCTTTTCTATATTTTCTTTTCTTTATGTGTGTTTTTTTATGTGCATCTAGGTTAACCATCTTGATTCTTTCATAATCATGGTGACAAATCTATTGTGTAACAAAAAAAAAGGCTTCTCTTATAATCACACTCTCCAAATGACGCTCATGCTATGATCATAATTCCTCCCATCATTGTTTAAATTCCTTGGTTTCTTCCTATCAAGCAACCATCCACCTATTTACTGCGTCACCCACCTACTTGAGGGGGGATTCTTGTACCATTCTACTCAATGGGGAATACAAATGCTTTCTACTCACTAATATGCATGTATCTACTATCTTTAAAATTCTTTTACTCTATTATAACACTTTAAAGAGGGGTAAATGTAGACACCCTAAAAATGCATTCATATTTCTAGAGTACTTTTATCCAATTAGAATTAATCAAATTAATTCTATCATACCATAATATAACCTTTTAGAATTAATTAAATTAATTATACTACTTAAATTGCATCCTACCCCTTTAGAATTAATTAATTAAATTCTATCATGCTATTGGAATTAATTTAATTAATTCCTATACCCTTGTAGCTAATATAATTAAACATTTATATATTTATATGATTAATTATCTTCTCACAATTAATAAATAATCAAATTAGTTATTTAATTCCATCTATCCTAGTTAAATCCACTTGAACTCCACTTCCCTATTCTACTTGGAATCCACTTATAGATTCCTAGAAAGGTGGAGGTAATTGAGTTGTACGTGTAACCACCTTCCCAGGTGTAACTTTTTCCATCTAAATGTCTATTACCCCTTAAAATTTGCAATTACATAGACCAAGTCTACAATTATTAACTTTAATCTTAATAAAAATTTCATTCACCTTTCATGGCCTCACCCTTTACTATAAAAGTAGACCATTTCCTTTACAAACTTGTTTTTGGAAGCTTATTAAAATTCTAACCAACTTCTGTCACATTTTCCTCCCGCATCCTTGTGTATCAAAGCTCATACAATTTGTAAATCAATTTTGGAGAGTCATATCAAGAGCACCCACAATTCAAACATCTTAAAATTTTACAAGCCCAAGTTCTTCACAAATATTCTTGAGGTTTGCAAAAAAGTTACAAGAGAGGTATTGTTGTGTTTTTCATTTATCTTTCATTATCATGTAGTTTTTACTTTCTCAAAGTGGGAAATAAAGGTTTCCCCTAATGTGTGTGTGTGAAAAGTGAGGTTTAGGTGTGTAGCCACTCCCTCAATAGTCAGGTTAAACCTATAAATCGAGCATCTCATCAGGAAATGAGGGGGAAAGTTGATGCCCCTAGTGTGAGCATCATAAAAACTAATCAAGAGTATCATGGAAGTCTAGATCAAATCCTACAGGGCCTAAACCTTATGCATAATAGGTGATAGGTTTTTGGTGTCCACAAAAGAATCATTTCATATGCAAGTATTACATGTCTATGATATATTTCTCATGATTTTTAAGGTGGTCCATGCTTGGCCATATGTCGAGTCTAGTGTGTCATGTTACACATGTAATATGGGAATGAATCATTACGAATGGTGACTGTATTCCTATGTAGATGGTAGGTAATATTAGTATTATGTTCATAAATTCTACCTCTGAGATGTTGTAACTAAGAGTGAAAAATGTAAGTGGAGTAGGTTAGGTGTTATGGGAAAACCACACCTTTATGGAATGGATTCTTGGACCAAAAGTAATTAATAACATGATGTAGCCTTGTTAATAATTAGATGGTTGTGGAAGAGGATTAATGTATATGGGATTAAGTCCTAATTAATTTAAGGCTTCATATGTGTACACACTATTTTCATTATTAGAATTAAAAGGCACATGTTTCTAATATTGGATGTGAATATAGAGAATATAAGTGAATGTATTGAGCACATGTTGTGAGGGTGTTGGTTGTACATCTAGAGAAGTATATGGTGTATGTAGGGACTTATAATATTAAAATATAGTGATGATTCCATTGTCCTTGAGGGTGAGTATTTATTGTAATAGGGTGATAACAATCATTATTCATATGACCAGATAAGTAATGGTAATCACAAAAGGGAGTGTCTGGTTGTTGAGAAAATTTCTTAGCGTAGTGGTGCCATTTGGTGTGAAAATTAAGAAAACCATGATATAAAATAATGGGTAGAATATCCTAAGGGGTATCTTGGTGTTATGTAATGGTGAAAAAGTGAAAATTAAGAATATGATCAATATCATGAAAAATATTGTGAAAAGGAACCGTGACATTGGTAGTAATAGGCGAAGTAGTGGGACAAAGCTAATATTAACTAGGGATGGTTATGGTATAAATATAATGAAACATGGATTCATCTAGATCAATGGGGTTGAAATAGAACTTACAAAAGTTATCATGGGTAATCTCAATGGAACCATCATCATCCAACTTGTTATTTTGAACGTGAAAGTGTTGAATGTAATTCTACAGAAGATTTGGAATAAGAGTAAAAGATGGAATAAATAAAGATAGAGGTAGAGAGATAAGATTAGTAATGGGATATGGGATGGGAGAAATAGGTATTGATACACTGAGGGGTAATTGGTTATGGTTGTGAGATAGCCATAGAATTAACAATGTCGATATTACAATATTTGAACAATTTTAGGTTAGATGGAATAGTATGCTCATGCCCATCGTTACTAAATTTAAGACATCGATGTACCATGGATGGGAAAACAAATATTACATGGATCCAAGAGTAGAAAATAAGAATAATGAATTTAAGTGGAGAATCCATAATGTGAAAAATATTGGGGAGTGTATGAGGGCCCACCTACAAGTCCAAAGTGAGTGTACCTATAAATGTTCAAGTGATAGTGTCATAGCCTCACATAATATGGGTAGATTTTTCTATCACTAAATTAGGGATGTTTAATTGTGTAAATAATTATAAGGGACATATGTTCATAGTAGATATATTTTCAATGAGTACATGCTTGATGATAATTTTTTGGATATGAGCCATAATCAGAAGAGGAGAAGGATCATTATTAGTGATTATTGGAATGTCCTCATTAGTGAATGCAATGGATTTATCCATGAAATTAAAATATTCCATGATAGATGCAAAATATTTAGGAGGATTGTAATTTTGTAATTTAATGGAGCATAATAATTGTTCTAATGTGTAAAAAAACTTAGGATCATAGTGAAGGAGATTAAAAAGAGATATCTTAGTAGGAGTAGTCAATAATTGATCAATGATACCATAACCTTTGGATGATTCACTATGATGAGATGGTTATTTGGTAATAGGTGGGGGAGTGGTGTAGTCCCCCCCATGGGTTTTTTATTATATTGAGTAGTGATAACATTAATAGTATTTAGTGATTATGCTAAAATGTAATATCCTAGCCTAATCTAATGCAAGTTTGCAATAAATAAATAAAAAATGGAATAACTAAAATACACCCAAGAAAGATAAGAAATGAAATATGAAATACTAATGTACAAAGAGGGTTAGGAGAGCCTTAGCTAATTCAAAGATGTCACAAGACTATGCCACAATGGAGACTGACTAAAAATGAACTCGAGAAAATGCATATCCAGAGGATTTTAATAGATTGGGGTGCATAGAGAAGGACAAGGGTGCTTGTGGGAAACTTGGTCTAAATTTTGGGTGCCCTAGTTTGGAAAGATGGTCAAAAACCCAAAGATATCTATACTCCTTTGATTTTTGTCGCGTGTATGTTGATGCAATTTTCTAGGTGTCACTGTAAACTTGCAATGGAATAATCACCTACAAGACCTCAAACCAAGCATCAAAACCCTAAAAAAATAAAGATGTATATGAAGGGGTTAGAATGTCCTCAACTACCAAAATGATGGACTTATCACTGAGCACTACACTATATCTTAGAACCAATGTAGTTCTAGGTGTGTGTGTGTGTGTGGAAATTGTGCCCTACATTGCTCTTGTGCCAATCACACTTTTTGAAGTAGTGAGAAAGTAACTAGATGTAGAATGTAATAAATGTGTGCATGGAAACAATGGACTCCCCTCCTATGAAGTGTGATAGAGATGAATTAGACTTTGTGCCTTGTGATGGAGCTAGATGGATGCAAATGTATCTATAAATTCCTTTGATGGATGCAACCTTAGGTGGTGATAGTAGATAATTAGTGTTTGGTCCCTTATTATGATCACATAAATTTTTGAATTTCATAATTGACCCTGAAAAGGATGACTAGAAAAAATATAAGATGTTCAAACACCTAGAAAGGACATGAATAGTGAGAGTAAAGTGTAAAGAGGAAAGGGGTTCCCAGAGAACATGAGGGTGCCTTGTATGGACATCCTAGCTAGGCGCTCTAGTCTAAAAAAGGTGAAACTGAAGTATAAAAAGACATACTGGGCCAATAAAGGTGTAAAACTAAAAGTAACAATAGAAAGTGATGAAAGATGGCTAAAGACGTGGGTTAATCAGTACTCTTCTTACTTAGGAACCATGTAAATAGTAGTATGTGATTGAAACTAAATAATGACTCAAAGTGTGTGCTTTTTGCCTATATTGAGTAGTCACAACATTAATAGTAAAATAACCAAAGGAAGGATTGAATAAAGGAGGGAATTGAGTGCAAATGGGTATATATTCAGATTGAATGACAAATTAAGAGTAGACACAAATAGGGATGAAAAAAGAAGTTTTTATTGTAGCCTTCGAAGTGGAATACAAAAGGAGAATATATCTTATGCGTGAATGATATTAGGTTCACCAAATGATTTAACCTAAATCAGTTAATATCTAAAGGGGTAGTAATCAATGGTAGATTATCATAATCAATTAGTTTCTAAAGCTAATTAAAAAATATCAGGAATGGCAACTAAAGAATGATAAACTATGATAATCAAAAACATATAAAGGCACTTGGAATGTGAGAGAGAAGATGACTTAGTTGATATCATACTTTTTATGATGATCTTCGATGGTATGATGACTGAAACATGCTAGAAATGATCTAACAGATATTAGATGTTGAAATTGTGTCCTAAACTACTACACAGACCAAAGAAGATGGTACAGGCCAAAATGTACCCCCATTATGGCCCTATCTGTAAACTCCCATTCCTTCAAATCCTCTATTCCTAATACCTTCTAGGTCTAAGTATTATCTTTTGATCTACTTATATTCATAATTTGGATATCTGGAGCTTTTTGATGCTAAATGTGTAAATTATTAAACCTTCAAAACCCTAGATAGCCAATAAGTCATGTAAATCAGACATTAGGTGGGTTTTGGGCACCCTCATGCACCGTCCATGTCACTAGTACTCCAAATATGTCTCAAAAAAAACATCATTCTCACCTAGCGTGTGATATCTAAAATATATGCCACCAAATACATAACCATGATCTTATAACAACGAGATTATACTTGTACCTTTTCACTAGCTTCACTTGGAGTGATGATATGTTCCTTGTATTTGAAAATCTGAGTGGATGAATACCCTAGAATGAATATATAGAGTATATGAATCTCAAGGGAGTCTTGTAATGGATTTACTTGTAATTTCTCTTAGTGTATGCTCATTAGGATCTTTGGGTGTCAAGTGTGTAAGATATCCTCTTTGATAATGGATAAATAACTAGCTTATATATACATTATGGATCTAGAAAGCTTAGATAAAGCCTACTATAAGTGTCCCAAAGGAATATAAATTTAGAAAAGTTTCATTAGAGGGAAAGGAAACAAAGTGAGAGGGAAGAGCCATAACATGTGGATGCTATCACTAATTTTGGGTGCTTTGGTTTGGGTTGCATGTGTGAATGCTTTGAAAACTAGGATTGTAATATGTGATGGCTTAGCTTGATTCTATGGAATAATATGACCATTTTGTGAATAAATGAATTATGTGTGTAAGAAAGAATGAATGGGATATATCTAGGGATAACATGACTGAATAAGTTGGATAAGTATGGATTAATGAAAAAGCATTGTATAATCTATGTTCTTGCAAGACATAAATTACCAAAATGAGTGTCTATAACTTGTTGGTCGCAACAAAAATCCCTATTTGGGAAAATTGAATTTAAGAAAACCTATGACACCTCATTCTATTTATGATCGAATTGCTTAGTTTTGGACCTATCTTTATCCATTATGTGTTCATGTCATTTACTGATGACTGGGCTTGTCTTTCTATTAACGACATTAACTATAAGCAACTTGGGATTTTTCAATCTATTTAGAAAGTTTTTCCTATCTCCTAACAGTTGCCACTTGATTTAATCTAAATGGTTAGTCCTTAAAGGGGGCAATAACCGATGATAGATTATCCTAATCAATTAGTTTCCAAATATAATTGTAGTAATATCAGTAATGATCATTAAATAAATCTAAAAAATGTTAGAAAATGAAACATAACACTAGCAATGACAAGGAGAAGATGACTTAGCTAATATCCTAGATTTTGAGCTGATTTGATGTCTATAAAATGATAGAAATGATCTAATAGAGCTCTGACATTAAAATTGTCTTGAACAACTTCCTAGACTAAATAGTATGGCATGTTGGGCCTTAGAATATTGGCTAAGTAGAAGAAGATGCGTGGGAACATGTGGCCTATATGAAGAAGGGTGTGTAGGGTGAAGGCATGTAGGATAGGGTTTTAGAAGGGTTTCATAGAACCCACAGCTCACACACAAGGAAAAGGAAGGGGTTTCAGTACTTATCCATATTTGACATCCTAGGAAGCACATGAGAAAAGCGTGACCTGACTGAGCATGCAGAGTGGATAAGGTGCCAGCCTAGCAACTCGATGGTCAAGGAAGGAATATTGCATGTGATGGAAGGATCCAAAAATACATCATTATAGAAAGTGGAGATCTCAGATGGGAGGAAGTATTCTCTATTGAAGTACCACATGGACACTTGGAAATCGATCTATTACTTCAAGAAGGCATGGAAGTGGATGCTAAAGCTATATATAGAGATGCTCGGATAGAAGGATGGGATGACCACTTTTGGAGAAGAGTGTGTGGGTGCTGTCATCATATAGATTGAAGAGGTGAAGCTCTGTAGAAATAGAAATGGGTTTTAGAGATTCTAATTAGGAAGGCTATAGGAAAGATGACTTATCTAGAGGGATGGGTATACGAACATCTTTGTAATTTGGAAATCATAGTTTAGGATTCTAATGTATAAGTCTTATCTACATTAATACATTTGGTTTGTAATGACCTTAAGGAATGTAATGTGGTTAATGAATAGAGAGCAATACAAATATATGACTTTCTCTTGAAATATATACATTTTTCATGGGTATAAAACCTAGTGCCTTTTCTTTGTACTATCATATCTATTATTTGTTTGATAGTTTCCTTATTATATACATGGATGCATTTATATAGTAACTCATCCTAAGACCCTCAAAATGAATGCATGGTCCTTTCCTTTCTTACATCTAAGATTTTATCAGCAGGGGATGTATTCTCACAAAAATCACATAAAGGAGGGGATCGACACCCACGCATGCCTCGAGTTAGTACCTAGCACCCACTAAGTGATAGGATAGCACACATGGGATTAGAATGTTGTTTCTAAGGACATAAAAATGACTACATATTGGTTTCATTGCTGGAACCTCTTTTCAAAGTTTTTGTGAGAAATGGCATACATCTTTGTCCCTATGATGCGTGATGAAAAAACATATGACCTTAGAGAGTGTTGAAGCATGGTTCAAGAGCATAGAGGATGAGTTTTCTCAAATATTCAACACTGTACCTAAGTTCGATGCACATAGATGGGTAGAAGATAACTTGTACCATGAGTTGTATGAGACATTATTCTTCTGTTCTCTAGTAGAACTATATGAATAGATTTTAACATATGCATCTAGATTGAGCTGGTATTATAGATTAAGGATATGGACCCAAGATGATTACCAGATGCTCTAGGATGTAGATCTGATTTGGATGTGTGTTGTTGATCACTGGTGGAAAGGAGTCCTGATGGGTTATAGTCTAGAATATGCAATTTCTACATATTATTTCCCAGAGCTTGTTGAGTTTGAGTTTTTGAGGGAGCCCAGAGGATCATTTTTACGTGCTATCCCTTTGGCTATGAATATCTTGATCATTACCCTAAGTTTAGAGGAATTTCCTATGGCCGGCTAGGATTCTCTGAGTGCTGGGTGAGGAATCTAGGGTGGAGAAAGATAGTGAACATTATGGATGAAAAGGAAAGAGAAGAGAGATGACTTAAGTATAGTGAAGCTTGTGAAAGGGATATGGATAGACAACATGAGGTTGCATGTATGATGGATCTATAGAGGTAGACGTTGTGTGAAGGAATTGAGGTTCACATAAAGGATGTGGAACCTGAGTAGTCTGTGCTACCCCATCTTAGCAAGTGCAAGAGAGAAGCCCCTTCAAATTTTGATGAGAGTTTTTTGCATGGAGAAAGGAGAGTTTTCGGCACACATATGAACCCACCTAGTGACCAACCCATGGTGCTTGGTTTTCTAGATCAAGGAATACATATTACTAATCTGGTTGGTATCGGTGGAAGTAATCGATCTACGCCTAGGAGATAAAATTTATCATTTGGGACATCCATGGCCGCACAAACCATTCCCGTATTTAGTAGAATTTTTTGACAAGGTACAAATACACAAGGTTTAGGTATCACATCTAGAAGTGGCATAGGGCACACAACTGGTAGTGAGAAAATATCACAAATCATTTGTACACAGTTCAATGGGACATTGGGGACACTAGGCATGACCACTTTAGGCCATTTTCTGACTATAGGAGGTGGATCTGGTGGTATAGGAGTTAGAGGACCTTGTGGACCTAGTGGATATGGAGGATTTAGTGGGTTAGGAGGGACATGACCTGATGGGTCTAGTGGATATGGTGGCTGAGGAAAGATGAGAGGAAACCAAGGTTCTAGGTCAGGTGGAAAAGGGCCTTAGCCACCCCCGCAAGTATTTTTGGAGATGTATTTGTACCAACAAAACTATAGAGGCATTGAGGATTCCATAGAGTATGTGCACAAGTGTGAATTACTATGGTGTACGAAGGGGATCACTACCTCAGAGTGATCAGCAAGTCAATTTACAACATCATTGCAAGGATGCACACATAAATGGTACCACAAGTATGACCCCAACCAGAAGGTCATAGATTACACTGCGTTGAAGAATGCCTTCCTACCAGAGCTCCATATCCTTGACTTTGAGTAGAAGAGCATCAACGCTCTGAAGGATATCTAACAAGGAATGGAAAAGAGTGTGTGAGAGTATAATGCATGGTTCAAAACTCTCTTATAAAATATATCCTATTAAATTCACCCTTCTCAACATGCTCAATGGTTTGTTGTGGGATTAATAACACCGTTTAGAAGGGAACTATCACAGAAGAATTTCATAGACCCACGTAAGGCCTTGGAAGCTTCCCTACATGTTGAGGTTTTTGGTAGTGTTGATACTGGTGTTATCCCTTTTCTGGAGGCCCAAATTGCTACAATGGAAAAAAAGTTAGAGAAGCCATCTGTAAATTCAATGCATGAGGTTTGTAGTGGTATGTGGTGAACAAAATGTGAAGTGTAAGGGCATACAAAGGATAGTTTCCCTTAGAAGTCGGTATGCACCATGTTGGTAGACTGTGATATTTTTGATGGGGATCATGATGCAAGTATATGTCTTCTACTGCAACATGCAATCTGCAAGAATTTTTCTTGGTATTGCAAAATATATACCTTTGTGACCCATGATACTAAAGATTGTAGGATGATTGACCAGAGTCATGATGCTATTTATTTTGGTGTGTGCTAGACAAGCCTTGTAAGTAGTTCTAAGGATGATGATCACTGATATGAAGGGCACACAGAAGGGGGAACATGCAGAAGAGGTTTTTGCAGAGGATTTTGTGGTTGCAGTAACCATAAAAGAGGAATAAGTGAGTTCTTGTGAGGAACTTGTTATAACTGTAGGTCTACAGAGTGTTATAAGTGTGAGTGTCCTAATCTATTGCAGTGCTCATAGTGTGTAAAGAAACATAAGTATGAGGAGTTCCCTGACTTGTTTGAGCACATGAGCCAATAACACCAGAAGGAAAAAGGTGCTAGGATGCTGAGATTAAAGAAGGCCAACCCTCAGTGGATGCCAAGAGTGGTGCGTGAGTCAGGATTAGAACCTGTACTAGTGACAACATGAAGAGAGGTTGCATGCATAAGGGATATGCCAACTAATTTTTAGGGAAGAAATGGTGCATTGGAAGTATCTAAATCCTACTCATCATAAGGAAATGTATCAAGAGACTATGGATGTGATTTGGAGTTTACAAGGGGAAATCCAATGTCTAAAGGAATAGTCAAGGTAGTTGGAGCAAAGGAAGAATGTTGAGGCTACGCAGAAGGATCTGGATGAAGTCAGGGAAGTGTGAAAAATGTTAAGATAGAAGAATATTATTCCCTTTCTAGGAGAATGACTACAGGAGAAGGTACCACATGCCAAAGAAGAGCATGAATGGCAGATTTTGCATGCAAACCTTCCTCCTCACAGTATTGACTATGATAAAGAGATTACATTGAATGAAATTGTTGATGGGTGGCTTCTAAGAAATATCCTCATCGACACATGAGCGGAGGTTAACGTTATCACCTTGGATGTATGACATCAAATAGGAAGGCTCACATTATAACCATCTTTGAATGTGATGTATATGGAAAAAAAGACAAATGAAATGCCCAGTAGAGTATTAAAAGATGTGGTTACCACTATTCAAGGGCCCAAGTTCACCAAGAAATTTGAAGTCTTGGCACTCGCTGAGATGGATAATTTCCCAACATTACTTGGGTGACCTTGGTGTTATAAGAACAATGCCTACCTATGGTTTAACAAGGGGTATATCAATTTTGAGAACAAGGAAGAAAGGGTGATCATACCTTTAATAGATGACAAGTTGATGCCCTGTACTGAGCCCTTAGGATAGGAAGTCCTCAATAAAATTTATGTACAATTCATCAGAGATATTCAAATAATTCGTCCTACAGAAGGGGTTATTTAATTTTAAGATGCTCAGTCCATGAGTGATATAAATAGCATAACATGTGAAAATTGGGCGCACGGGATTTATGATTTTATTGGGAGATAATTGAGAGGATATGTAATAAGGGTGATGAAGGTACACTTAGTCAAGCACCTGGGAAGAAAGAAGCTACCGAGTTACTCTAGAAGGGGAAGCTTTGATGATTTATTATGAGAAATGGAGGATCAATTGAGAAATGAGGAAGAAAGGATAAGTATGCTCAGTTATAAATTGCTTGGGATTGTAACGTGATGGTAGGAAACACTACACAAGATTATCCTGGAGTGACATGAGGTAAGAGTCAAATTTTCTATAAGGTTCTCCAGAAGCAACGCACCCACTGTTATCCAAGACTACCATGAAATATAACCCACCTTATTCCATATCCAAGATTGTGAGAAGGCCTGGATTGAGGGCACAAAAGCATTACCGCCTTCTTTATGGGTGCATAAAATATATTCCACCTTACAGGGTTTTTCACACGTATGGTATATCCATTTAGAGACATGCTCTTAAAAAAGGAATTGGCAGGAGTTAATGGATTATCTCATTAAAGTGTTTGAGTATCGAAGTACCAAGCCATCAGTGCATAAGGCGTTGCAAATATTTCAAGTACCTTACAATGGGAGATAGTTCTATGGAAAAATATAGGCTACTAGAGTTGCTGGGTGAACCTAGTTTGGAGACATGATTCGATGAAGAGGAATTAGAAGAGATACAACTTGGGTGCACATGTATGGAAAAGGAAAAAGGAAAAATGGTCTATGTAATAGATGGTGAAGAGATGGAAAGTTTGAAGGTTAACCATTCTGAAGGTACGTGTGAAGTCATATATAGTTATGATGAGAAAGTGCCTGCCTACCATGAGCCCTTAAAAATGAAGAAGGTTAACATTGGGACAAAGACATAACCTAAGGAAGCTATAATTGGGGATTATTGGTCAGAGAAAGAGGTTTCAAAGATCACTGATCTATTGCATGAGTTCCATGATTTATTCCCACATGGGTACCATGAACTCAAATGCGTACACCATTCCTTGGGGGAGATGAGGATCAAGTTGAAGGAAGGTGCACGCCTGATTCAGAAGAGGCCTTATAAGATGAATCCGAACTTGTGCATATGAGTCAAGGAGGAAATAGATAAGATGATCACTTCAAGAATCATTGAGGCTATAGAGAAATCATAATGGATAAGCCCAATGGTCATCAATATTAAGAAGGATGGAAGAATAATGATCTGTGTTGACTACAGGGACCTGAATGCAGTATGCATCATTGATCCTTTCCAAACCCCCTTTATTGAAGAAATTCTAGAGGGAGTAGCGGGGCATGAGGTCTATTCTTTCATAGATGGTTTCTCAAGGTATCACCAATTCAAGATTGCAAAGGAAGACCAGAGAAAGACAAATTTCACCACTAAGTGGAGAAGCTTTTCCTATATGGTCATGCCTTTTGAATTGAAAAATGGGCCGGATATATTCTCATGTATTATGGCACAAGCAATTTAGGACTTTATCCACAAATTTCTTCAAGTCTACCTGGATGATTGGACTATGTATGGGCTGGTAAAAGATCATTGTGAAAATTTTCAGCTAATGTTTGAGAGATGTCGACAGTTGAGGATATCCGTCAACATTAAGAAATGTGTCTTTACCATTCCATTTGGAACCTTGTTGGGGCATATTATATGTAAGGAAGTCTTACTAGTGGATCCCGCCAAATTTTTAGTTATTTTATGATTGGGAGATCCTAATAGTTAGAGCGCAGTGCACTTCTTGGGCATATGGGGTATTAAAAGAATTTCATCAAAGAATATGCCAAGATTTCAATGCCCTTGGAAGAATTACAAAAGAACAAGAGTGGCTTTTATTCAGGAGAGGTGCAGCAGAAGGTGTTTGACACTTTAAAGGATAGACTTGTCACTACACCTATACTACATTTTCCTTCTTGGGATAAGCCTTTCCATGTGCATGTTGATGCCTTAGGAACAACCATGGGAGAAGTACTAGCACAACCTAGTGAGGGGATTATTGATCACCCCTTGTGTTTTTCAAGTAGGAAGTTGACACCAACAAAACAAAATTATACCACTACTGAGTGCAAGACACTATCAATGATCTATGTGCTACATTAGTTCAAGTAGTATCTACTGGAAACACCTTTTATATTCTACATAGATCACATAACATTGAAGTACTTGGTAGATAAGCCTGTTTTGCAAGGGTGTATATGCCGTTGGGTCCTATTATTTCAAGAATTCAAGTTTTCAGTTATGGTAAAACCAGGGAAGAGAAATTCAGGGCCTGACCACTTATCAAGGATTAACTCAAGGGATGCATAAAGTATTGAGGATACCATGCCAGACGTGAAACTGTTTAGGTTGTAGTGTGCACCCTTAGACTTAGAAGATATTTTAGTATTCTTGAAAAATGTTGTGGCACCGAAAGGGATGAAGGCTCTGGAAAGGAAGCAGTTGGCTATACGTAACACACCTTATATGTTGATTAGGGGAGATCTATATAAGTTAGGATGTGATGAGGTTCTACATCGATGTGTATTGGAACATGAACATGTGGTAGTTATGGAGAAAGTGCATAGTGGGATTGCAGGAGGGAACTATGTAGGAAATGATACCGCGTGGAAGATTCTAATGATAGAGATTTGGTGGGAAAGCATCTACTAGGATTGTATTGATTTTTGCAAGGCCTGTGACCATTACCAACACCTTGGAAAAGCTAGAAAGAGGGATGAAATTCCCTTGCAACCAATAGCCAATGCTGAGTAATTTGAAAAATGGGAAATCAACTTTATAGGAACAATTTTACCTACCCTGTGAAGCACTGGTTCATGCTACATCATTACTTGCACTGATTAATTGATAAGATGTGTAGAGGTAGCACCACAAAGGATTGCACTATAATGAAAACTACTAGGTTCTTATGGGAGAACATAATCAACATGTATGGATGTCCTTTAAGATTGACTAGTGATAGGGGTACACATTTTCTTAATGAAATGGTCAGGATTCTACTAGTAGAGTATATGGTGGCCCATCACAAGACTACCCCCTATCATCCATAGGAAAATGGAACTGTTGAGGCATTTAAAAAGATACTAAGTCACACATTGACAAATATTTATAATGTCAAAAGACAAGATTGGAATGAAAAAGTATCAGTCGTTCTATGGGCATACATGAAACATAAAAAATATTGAACAAGGCCACACCGTTTTAGTTGGTGTTTGGCATAGAAGCCATTTTTCCCATTGAATTCATGTTACCATCACTGTGTATTATGCACATAGGAGGATTGGATGTTGAAAAAGTGCTCAAACAAAGAATCAATAAGGTTATGCAGTTAGACAAGAGAAGATCACTTACTAGATGTAGTTAGAAGACTGAAAAAACTAGACAAAAGGAATGACATAATCATCATATCAAGAACAAGTAGTTTGCGGTTGGGCAGATGATTATGTTGTTTGATTCCAAGTATCCACACCATCCTAGGAAATTGGAATTCCATTGGTTGGGTCCTTACATCATCTCATACATCCTTGATTTAAGGACATGTCAGTTACAAGCACTAGATGGGACGAAGTTACCTGGCCATTTCAATGGGAGTGGGCTGAAACCCTATTATAAATAACCCTTCCTAGTGTTTGTAAATAAGGCAACATCGCCAGTTAGAATAGAATTTCCTTTTATGAATTTTTATTTTCTTGTGTTTCCCTTTCTTGTTGCTTGTTCCTTTTTTGTGTTCTGTTTTGCACCTTGTGTGCTGGTAACTACATTATTTTCAAAATGTTGTGCATGTGCAGAGGAATGTACTTTCGTTTTAGTGTGGGGTCGAGTAGTGCGAAGTGAAGTATAATTTGGTATTTAAAGTTAAATGGCCAAGTTTAAGGATAGAAAGTGCATGGGTAAATGGTGGATAAGAATGGTTGGTGTCAGGATAATGTTTTATAAAGACCACGTATAGAGAAGGAAAAGTGTAGGAACAAAATGAGGTAGGAAAAGGAAAAAATTAGGTACAAGACAGAAGAGGTGCCTTCGACGCCGTAGGCATGAGCGTAAGAGTCTTCAGTCAGTAAGGATTTTTGTGTTCCAGAAGGTTATAAAGAGTTTTTTGCATAGAATTGGGTGCGTGGGTAAGGGTGCTTAAGGTCAAATTTAGTGGAAAAAATCACATTTAATGCTAAGTACGATGGTAGGTGGCATAAAATTTATTGTTGGAAAGGAGGGAAAAGCTATAAGTATTCGGTCAAGTGAATCATTATTTTACCTTGTGATTATGAAGTAGAAGAGATCTGACGAACTAAGTCATCCAAAGATATTTGTGCGAAGGAATAAGAATCATAGAGATCTAAGTGCGTGACTAGGGTTGATCTGCAAAATAGAGTGGAAGGAGTACATGGGCTTGGGGAGAGTTATTTTGGAGTATGCTGTTTTGTGGAAGGGTTTTCCTTATTAGGGTTTGGTAGGTAGGGCACAAAGATAGGAGGATTCTTTATGGAGTTTAGCCTTAGATTTGAAAAAATTATTAGAGTAGAGAAATGAGGAATTTAAGTTTTAAACCTAACAAGTAGAATGACACAAAAGAAAGTAACCATCTCACTAAAGAAATAGAAGGGCAAAGGAAAAGGAAAACAAACCACTACTGTTGCTAGTTCCAATATAGACTGGTATGTAAAAAAGAATTACCCAGATGGAGTGTTGCTAGGGAAAGAGTGGGAATCACACTTGAGGAAGATGGTTGTAAGCGACTACAATCATCACATGAGTGTTACAGAAAAATAGATGACATTGGAATAGGTTCATATAAATAACAAGATGACACCAGAAGGAATGCCGATCTATAGTGACAAAGTTAAGGTGAAGTTGGAGAAGGCCAGGTTGCTACAACTATATGAGTTTCCCTATTTTGGTAAGCCCGAGCAGTTATAACAGTGGTTGATTTCACATGTACATGAAGACCACTTCTATTTTGTAGGATACAAAATGTGCATAAATCCTCAACTTATATCAAAATTCACTGGCCTTATTTGTGAATGAGACTCCATAGATGGCGAATTGGATGATATGGAGGCCATCAACAAAACTATGGAGGCCTATGACTACAAGAAAGGTTCACACTACTTCGATATCTCAAATATCCCCAATCCAGTTATGAGAATATCCACATGCTTGGTTACCAAGCTGAATGATCAAGAAAGGTGGACATAGGTGAACAAGGCATCACTGAATGTATGCCGAAATATCTGTGAAGGCTCCATTTACAACTTATCCACCTACATTACAAATGAGATCATTAGCAGTGCATAGGAAGGAGAGAAGATACTGTTTGGAAACATTCCCTTCACCATTATCTTCTTAGAGATTGGAGTGCCTAATGGGCCAGAGAAGTTTTTTTGGGACCATCGATAAGAAAATAACTCACCCGCAAAAAGGTTTGAGAAATATACTTGTGAGACCATGACGGTCACTCACAAGACACGTCTAGAAAAATGGTACAAGCAGATGCATGACGAATTCATGGAATAATGGAGGATACCTGAGTAGTTTCCCATGCTTATAGATGGGGAAGTGGAGTTTGTTGTATGTCATCATTTTTTTATTGTCCACTTCACCTTAACAGATAGGACTTAGATTCCACGGTGCAAGCTACCATTTTATTTCACAGCGCAATACTTCCAAGTGGGGGTCAACCATTTTAAGGAGGCCAAGAGACTAAGGTTTGACCTTAGTGAGGTAGATCAAGACCAACACGAGCTGCGATGAAATCTCATATATCCAAAAAAGTGCACATATGTGGAGAAGTATGTCTCCCAGGAAGTGCAGATGATAAAACCAATAACATTGTCGATCATTGGAAGGGGTGCAAAAAGGGTATATCTATGTATAAGGCCAAAGTTTGAGAAGGGTGCCTACCTAGAGAATGATGTATCCATTCCATAAGACCCCACAGGAAGAAAGAAGGCCCAACCAAAGAAGAGGGAGAGAGAAGAGGTATCAGAGAATAAGGCACCAAGTGTGCAAACAACACAACCTGTGGACACTGTTGGTGCCATTTTTGAGATTTCATTGTTTTTCCCTAAAATTATCCTTCATTCTACATGCTCTAAAATGTTTTTCTCTCAAATTTGTGGTGTGTAAATTTTCCCTCTAGTTGAATACCTTGAAATGCTCAAAAACTTGTTGTTTTTCCCCAATTTGAAAGAAATTTGCATGTGTGCCCTGTTTTGTGCCCTAATTTTTAAAAAATCAGTGGGCTCTGCCATTTCTCTTTTTTTCTTGATCATGGAAGTTTAAAATTGATTGATTTGCACTTGTATGCCACTGAAAATCCAATTCTATGATAAAAAATTCTTTAAAAACATGTTTTAGTTTGTTCAATTTCAAGAAATTTTTCATCCTTCACGAAAAAATTGAATTTTAAGCCATCCCTCAGGCATCATTTTCTCATTAATTTCTTCTTGAGAATTCATTGGCAAGGTGGCTTGTTCTAATTGGCTGAGGGACGATGGAAAATTGTTTTAAGTTATCTCTTTTTGATTTTTTAACAAAAGGTTGAATTTGGTCCCATGGCTCTGCTTTACTCTGATTGGTTCTAATGTTGCTTACGTGGCGTGTTTTGATTGGAGGAGGAGTGGAGGGTTGTTTTGAGAACTTGTTATTTTTTAGCTACTTTGGCTAAAAGTTTCAAATTACCTCATAGGCCTGCCAAGTGCTAATCTTCCTGAATTCAAGCAGCAGAGAAAATTTCTAAATTTTTCTCGAAAATGATGATGTGTCCTCTTTTGATTGGATGAGAAGCATCAGGTATTTTTAATCCTTAAAGAATTTTGGGAAAAGAGTTAAAGTGTAAAGAAAATGTCTAGGGCCCACAACGAATCAGAATGGAACATGTGGTGGCTTCAGAGCCAAGGACATAATTGTGGGTGGTTGGGTTCTTTTGAAGTTTTTTGACTTTATTTGGTTAAAAGATTAAAGTCACAAATAAATCTGGAACTCCACAATGAATCAACAATCGCCACGTGTTAGGGACAAAATCAGAGGTGCGAGTCCATGAGGATAATTTGGAAATATTTCCTTTTTCCAAAAAAGGTGGAAATGTGTAAAATTGGTCCGCGATTCCAGTGGGGTCCACTTTGGGACACATATCAATCCTATCTCTAATGGTTTTTCTCCACATGGAGTGCGTAGATTAAAAGTTGAATGTCAAATCAACGCTCCAGGAAGTTTGGAGATGCATCTTTTGCATCAATTTTCATCAAATTTTTGACAAATTCATGTCATTTGTGCTTGCAAGGACCAACGAAATCGGTTTTGAGGATCAATTTGAAGATCAAAAATGTTTTTAAAATGAATTTTTTCCCTAACCCGTCCAAAAATGTGAAATATTAGATCCAAAAGTTATAGAGTCAAATTTTGGAGGGATAAGGATGAAATAATGAAAGGAAGGGGGTCTGCATGCTTTGAAGATGAAAAACGTGCCTTCATAATGGATAATGATGCAAATTTTGCAATGATTCATCTCTTTTTGAGACAACAGGAAACTTTTTGGACGTTTTCTGTTAAATGTCCCTATCTGTGAATCATAAGGAATTTTTGTAACAAATTTGATCCTTTGGCATATTATTTTCTTGGGAAAGAAGGCTCAAAGAATATTGAATGTTATATATTGCATGAATTTGTCATGCAAAGGGTTCGAAGAGTTTAAAAAAATCCTAGAAAACTAAAAATTTCACAGGAAAATATGGGAAGAAGCCCATTCTCTGAGTGACCACTTGAGAAACTCATGTAACTCTCTTTGTATCAGATTTCAAATCATGTTAGGTTGGTTACACATGTATAGCCATTAACAAGCTGTGAGATCATTTTGAAGACATTCCCCTACTGATAAATCTTATCAAGTTTGAGATATTTTGTGTTGTCTTTGGGAAAAATCTATGAATGCTGACATTTCAAAATGCATTTCAAATTTATGTTTCTTGTTGTAGTCTTGTGTTTAAAATATCTCTTGATTATACATGGTCTCATTTCTTGTGATAGTTTAGTGGCATTTGCAATCTCACATTAAAAAGAGATTTCATCTGATAAAGAGATAAATAAATTTAAAATCACTTTACCTTCCTTGACTTCAGAGATTGTTTGTAAACCTTTGGGTGCACATTAGGTCATGATTAAATAGTGATTTCTAAATGCTTCATTAGTTCATTCTAACTCAATATTTTGTGATAGATGATCAAATATTGTGTGGAAAAGTGCATATCTAGGCCTCCATTTGATGCACATATCTTGGTTGAAGGGATGATTAACCATTTTGATACTTTCTGTTGCTAATTTTCTCCATATTTTGCTGAAATCCTCAAAGAGTCTGGTGGACCTTGGTTTTTCCTATCTAAATTCCCACCCAAAAAATCATTCAAAACAACTAATCCTACCCTGTTTTACCCCTGTTTTTCCCTGTATACCCACAGAAGATCAAAATCAGTTGCTAAAGTATGCAGAACAGATCAGGATTTCAAAATGTCTTCAGTAACCCTTGTCTTGCATTGAAAGTATCTCCATAATCTGGAAGTGACAACTTGTGAAAGTCATATTTGGAGTGTTGATCATATTTTCCCAAGGCCCTTTTCATACTATTTACACAAATTGAGGGAAATATTCATCTCCTTCACCATTTGAGGGTTACAAAATAGGTTCTCTTACCTTAGTTGAAAGGCACAACCTAAAACAATTAGAACAAGATCAAGTCCTATTTGAGCGCTATCCATCTCTCCACAAATTTGAGTGCCAGTTAGATGATATCCCTAGCTACAAAACAAAACACACCATGATCCATTTGTCTTCAAGCCTCATGCCATATATTTGATGCTACTCAGACTGAAAAGGAGAACAAATTTGGGTACCAACACCAGTGGTGCCACTAACGGGGGCATTCTTAGTTCAATCTGATCCATGTGCATACGTATTTGAGATATTTGAATGCATATCAAACCTTGGTAATGTATCTTACAAGTTATATCTATAAATATATTGTTAAAGCATCATTCTATACTTAGATTTGCAAGGTATATGCAAAATTTTCAAACTCTGTCTGTAATTTTATCAGTTTGCAGTAGTAGTTGTACTTCATTTACATTTGTGGTTGATAGATTCAAGAAAAGGAAGGTATGATCTATAAAGTTTGGTAAGATTTTTAGTGTTGATATGTATTTGAAAGAGAATTTTAGTGCATTTGGACAACTAGGGTGAAAGTCCTTAGTGGCAACTCCATGATGTTTTGATCTTGATAAATACCAGTGTCTTAGCTTTTTGTCATTTATTTTTGTGTTGCTAATCTCTACAAAACTAGAAGGAATAAGATCTCTCTACATTAGAGAAATTTCTAAGAATTTGTTTTTAGATTCAAGGAATTCAGAGTTAGAAGGGAGAAGAGTTTGGAAGGTGGTTGGAGAGCAGCACTCAAGGAAGGAGGTTCCCTTGATTGAACTTGAGATTAATTAGCCTATCATTGAGGACTGAAGTTCTTCTTCAGATAGATTTGAATTAGATATTCCTCTTGAAAATTTACATTCTCCATGTGGAGAGGGACCTTCATTTGTCTTTGAAAATATTTCTCCTCATTCTACCCCTATTTTTTCCAAATCTACTAGAGTTTATCAAGAAGCTAATCCTATAGGGGATATTCATTTTGAAGATTGCATTTCTATTCCCCAGAGACCTCTCACTCCTCATCATTTTGTTTCTCCTCCAAGATCACCATCTCAAAACAATATGGCTTAGCCTAGACCTCCATTTTTTGTTAGCACCTATGGTCCTATAACTTTAGAGGAATGGATGGTTACCCAAATTCTATCCCATAAGATGTAAGGAATAGGTTACCAAAGTTCCAAGGTAACAATGCTATAACTAGTGATCGACATCTCAAACTTTTTGTTAACATGAAGGAGGATTTTGAAATACAGATTGAAGATGTGTATGTCAAATTTTTCATTCATACACTAGAAGAGGATGCAAGGGATTGGTACGAGGCTCTTCCTGATAATTATATTGATTCTTGGACTGAGATGAACAATGCATTTAGGTTGTAATATGGTGACAAAACTGATCCTAGGTTTCTATTGTCTGAATTTGAAAATATCAAGAATAACTCCAATGAATCAGTGCATGAATTTAACACAAGATTTAAAAAAACATTGAGAATACTGTTTATTAATCAGAGGCCTTGTGATAAATATTTTTTAATCAAATATGTAGATGCATTTGACAAGAAATCAACCTATTACCTAAGAGACAAGAACCTTACCAATTTAAGGCAGGCCTTTACCATGGCACTGCAGATTGAAAACAATATCAACGCAATCAGGAAAACTCTCAAGAGAGATAGTGTAAAGCTGATAAACCCTAAAAAACCTCAAGCTAGCAAGGGTGCTGATTTGGAGGAGGTTGTGAAAACTTTGGCAAGGTCTGTCAAAGAAATCTCATACAAGTTATCCTGAGTAGAGAAGGGAATTGGGTAGACTTCACAAGGTCAGCAAAAAGCACAAAACCATGATAGATTTTTAAATCATCCTAGAGGTGATCAAAGGGCAGATGATAAAGGGAAAGGACCCATGGGGTCTACAAATAAACATCCTCAAGCACATGAAGGAAGAGTGTTACCTAATCCCCTAACTATTAGGATTGCTACTGTTGAGGAAGTTGCTGATATTGATTGGTGTGATAGGTATTTTCTGCCCCATCCTCCAAGTGAAGTGGACCAATAAGATGGTGAAGCTAATAATGATAATGGTACTGATGATGATATCTGCATGGTGGGATGTTCTTAAAGCTCACAAGAAGGAGCAACATAAAATGAGGTAATAAGTGCAAGGACAACTGCAACCTTTTGGGATTTCATCAGATGGGTACAAGTATTTCTTCCCCATCATACTCTTGAGGTAGATGTAGTGCAAGTTTTTGAGATTCATAACAATGAATTTGAATACTTAAGAGCTTTGATGATTAAGAAGTATGATGGTGGTATCCCTTTAGAGGAATATAGATAATTTGTTAATGAATGCTGTTGTGGCTTAAGAGAAAGAGTATAAAACTAGGAGAAAGGTTGTTAAGGAAGTTGGGCCTCAAGCCAAACTTAGAACACCCTTACTCACAAGTATTCCCAAAGAAGCTCCTAGAAGGGAAACACCTACCAAAAACTCTACTTGTCTCCCTTCCAATGTTGCCTTGCCAAGGAGTGTTCCATATGACATAGCCCAGGTATTGAGCCAAATCAAAGTGAGTGTTCCAATCATTGAGTTGCTTAGGATTCCTGAGCACAAGAAGAGAACATTTGAGTACTTGGGATTGAAAGAGGAGAAGAGTACCCCAAGCAGAAAAGTAAACATTGTTGAAACTCTTCCTCAGGTCATTACAGACCTTGAAAAACCACCAACATTAGAGGATCTTGGAGAAACACCTGAGGTATACTTGGGGAAATCCTTGGTTGATTCCTAATTGAATGTTGATCCATTCTTTACAACTTTGATCACAAAGGATAGACTACTTGACAAGTATATGTTTGATTCTAGTGCATCATGTAATGTCATGCCTCTAGAATTCATGAATGAGTTGGATATCAAAGTGACAACAGCCTATGGAAAGTGTACTACCATGGAATCAAGAGAAGTGCCAGTAGTTGGTTGTGTGAAGGGTTTGATGGTACAACTTACAGCCTATCCGGGTAAGAATTTGAAACTTGATGTTGTGATTGTTGATTGCCCTGCCAAATGGGGTATGATTTTGTCAAGAAAGTGGGCTACAAGTGTTGGTGGGACTATTCAAATGGACATGTCTTTTTCCACTATTCCCATTGAAGGCAGCCTTGTCAAGCTCTATGGAGAAAAGAAGATGTTATACCTTATTAAAGATCCCAACAATTCTTCCTATGAGATGTTGTTCCCTGATGTAGATGTTGATAAATTTGTTGGGTTTGCTGATGGCAAAGAACACAAGATGGATCAGTAAAAGTGCCTTGAATAGGTAGGTTCCCCTTAGACCTTTCTATTTGATGTAGCTTGCTCCAAATTTAGAAATGGTGCTGGTATAATTCTAATTTCTCATAGCTTGGAAGAGTTTGTTTTTACCTTCAATATTAACTTTGAATGTACTAACAACATTGCTGAGTATGAAGCCTTGTTGTTGGGTCTAAGAATTACATGGAAGTATGGTGTCAAGGACGTCATTGCAAAAGGAAATTCAAAGCTAGTTATTAAACAAATAAGAAAACTATATGCTACAAAAAATCAGCGAATGAAACAGTACAAACATGCAGTTTGGGATCTAATTGATATGTTTGATTCCTTCAAAATTGTGCATCATAATAGAAGTTTCAATGCTGTTGCTGACAAGTTGGTAGTTTTGGGGTCAAGATTTGGAAATTGCATAGTTTCACCTTATTGTGAGTATAATATTGAAGTGTTAACTAGGCCAGCTGTCTTTGACAACATCAAGCATTGGCAAGTCTTTAATGATGATGCTCAAGTGCAAAGGTTATTAAAAAATCAAGGTGATTTTGTAGATCATAATATTGATTGGGAACCAATGGTGTGTGTGAATGAAGGAAGAGAGAATTTGTTTGGAAAGGATATTATCTAATTGAAAACTAACACCATTCCTAGAGGTCTTGTTGCACTTGAGTCAAATTTTGACAATGTTGATTGCATCATCAATAGAAACATGCCTGCCTTAAGGGATGTGGAAGAGAATAACTTAGGCACTAATGATAAACCAAGAAATTTTTGGTTGGGCAGAAATCTAAACAAAGAAGAAAAAAAGTCCTATGTTCAACTATTGAAGAAATATTAGGACTGTCTAGCTTGGTCTTATTCAGAGCTGAAAGCATACAAAGAGGACTTGTTTCAGCATGAGATTCCTCTTGAAACAAATTCCAATCCCTTCATAAAAAAGAAGATGCCAATTAATCCACTCCTCTCAATGAAGATGCACGATGAATTAAAGAAACATAATGAGGGAGGGATCATTCAGTCCACAAGGTATTCATTTTGGGTTGTAAACCTTGTACTAGTCAGAAAGAAAAATGGAAATATCAGACTTTGTGTAGACTTCAGAAATCTAAATAGAGATTCATTGAAAGACAATTATATTTTTCCAAACATGGAAAACATGCTACAGTTAATGATTGGATCAGAATTTTTGTCCACCTTGGATAGTTTCTCTGGCTACAATCAAGTTTTTGTCAAGGAGTCAGAAAAATATAAAACTTCCTTTACCACTCCTTGGGGAACATATGTCTATGTAAGAATGCCTTTTGGTCTCATGAATGATGGAGCTACTTTACAAAGAGCACTAGATGTTGCTTTTGCTGGTTACATAAATGACTTCATTGGAGTTTATTAGGATGATGTGACTGTGTTTTCAAGGAGTAGAAAAGATCACTTGTAGCACTTGGAAAGAATGCTGATCAGATGTAGAGAATATGGCATTTCTCTCAATCCAAAGAAGTGTCATTTTGGGTGGCCAAGTTTCTTGATCATGTTGTTTCAATAGATGGTGTCATGATTGACCTTGAGAGGGTAGAAGCAATCAACAAGGTTCCAATTCCAAGAACAAAGAAGGGCATCCAATCCTTCTTTGGGAAGATCAATTTCATTACAAGGTTTGTGTCTAATTTTGCTGAATTGACTCTTCATGTTACATGCATGTTAAAGAAAGACCAAGTTATCAAATGGGAGGAGGCTACTATTCAAGCTTTTGAAGGAATCAAATAAGCATTGAAACATGCACCTGCCTCGGAAGCTCCAAATTACAAGAAGCCTTTCCAAATCTTCTCCTTTGCTTCTGAAAATACCATTGCATCTGTTTTACTGCAGAAGGATGAAGATGGGGCTAAGAGGCCTATTTACTTCTTTAGAAAGGCTTTACAAGTTGTTGAGTTAAAATACACAATCATGGAAAAACAAGCTTTTGCCTTCGTGAAATAAACAAAGGTTTTTAGGCCTTATATCTTAAGTTCAAAAGTTGTTGCTTATGTTCCCCACACCATGGTAAAAGACATCTTATCAAAGATGGAGATATCAAGCAAAAGATGTATATGGGTGAAAAAAATGTAGGAATATGACATGGATATCCAAACCACAACGTTGGTGAGAGGTTTGGGTCTTGTTAAGCTCATGGCTGAGAGAAACTTGGAGATTATGGAAGTGAATGAAGTAGAGGAAGAAAGGGTAGATGTTCTTAAGAAGTTGGTAAGTTCTGAGTGGTATAAGGATGTAATATTTTACCTCAGACACCTATGCTGCCCTGCCCATTTAAATAAAAATAAGAAAAGATCCCTTAAACTAGATTCTCAAAAATACATCATCATTGACTTTGGGCTGGCTTAGAAGAACCCTAAAGGTGTCCTCTTAAAATGTATAACAAAAGATGAAGCATCAAAAAGAGTTACTGATTTCCATGGGGATTTTGTGGAGGACACTTTGTTGGAAGGGTTACAACACACAAAATTTTGAGAGCTGGTTATTGGTGGCCTACTCTATTCAAAGATGCCACCCTGTTGGTTAGAAAATGTGAAAGCTACCAGCGTTTCTCTGGAAGAATGAAAGCTTCAGGCTCCCTTTCTTTGCAGCCTGTATCAATTGAGGCTCCTTTAAAACAATGGGGAATAGACTTCATTGGTGAGATTTCAGACCCTTCTAGTGCTGGACATAAGTGGGTCCTTTTAGCCAAGATTACTTCACCAAGTGGGTAGAAGCAATCCCCACCAAGAAAGCAACACACCAAGTTTTTATGGACTTCTTGTTAAATCACATCATATGTAGATTTGGTGTGCCAATAAAGATTGTTGCTGATAATTCCATGTGTTTCAGAGATAAGCCCTTGATGTCAATGTGCAAAGAGTATGGAACCAATCTGAATTATGCTTCAAACTATAACCCTAAAGGAAATGGACAAGCTGTAGTGCCCACTTTTTCTAGCCTCTATGATCTACTAAATTCTTAAACCACAGTTATGGATTTTGGAATGTTGGTTTTCCTTCATGAACACGTATGGTGATTTGGAGCGCATAGTGCTAATTTAACTAGATTAGTAGGTTAACACTTTTTATTTGATATTGTGGACACTAACAGGTGATTTAGGTCAAATTGATACATGTTTAATTAGTTTAGTCACATACCTTGATTTGGTAACGTATTAATTTTGCTGATAAGGATACATGATGACATGGTGATATGACATTATATGTATTGTAATACCTAACATACGATGAATTGTGTGAGATTGTTCATTCCACATTGATGATGGTGATATCATTAATTTACATGTTTGAATCTGTTTGCTTAGTGAGCAGCTAGTTTACTCTTGTATTAGACAGGTGCAGTTAATGTGTGCAATGAGTGTGCAGGTGACAGGTCATAGGAGAACGTGGGATTCAGGCCAGCTACACAATCTTGCACTAGTAGCCCACGGGTTGAGTCCTAGCCATGTTCATTGTGTGAAGCCTTAGTGTAGGAGATTATTATTTTGGGCACCATGAGTGACCCCAATTTTTGTAATGTATTGTGCCTTGATTTATTAATTTTGTTTTGGGTAATTAGTTATGTTGTAAAACTAGTTTTGGGAGTTAATAATCCCACTTCCATTAAATTTTTGATTTTGTTTAATGAGACACTTAATCTCAAGGGTTTAGGGTCACATGTGAGACCCTTGGGTGGTCCCCACACCCTCTACCCTTGTGTCAAAAATGGAAAACCCGAAATTAGGATATTTTGGGCATTTTTGGGGACCCCTTTTTAGCTTGGGAGTTCCCCTAACATAAAAATGAGCCCTTGGACCCTACCTAATGGGTAGGGGGGCTTATTTTCAAGGCTAGAGGGATTTTTCCCTCCCTTTTTACCTCTTGATTGGTCACATCCTTGTAAGGGGTGTGGATTGGAGTTCTTATTAAAAGTTTCACTAATTTTGTCTTGCTAAAATTTAGGGGAATTTGGGAGAAGAGGGAAAAAAGACAAATTTACCCTTTCTCTCTTTTGTTTTGGTATCTTTTACCTTGAAGAAGGAGAGGGGTGACACATGTCACCCCCTCATTTGTGAGGATGCTTGCTTTCTCCTCTTCAAATTCCCATCCATGGGAAAAGAGAGGGACTTTTTTTTTTGTTCCTTTTTTTTGGAGCTTTGGCTTGGTGCTTGAGAAATTTGGATATTGAGGATTGCATGAGGAAGAAAGTTACAAAATCTTGTTTTGGAGAGCTATTAGAGGTAACCTCTTGAGATCATTTATGTGGTATGTTTATTTACTAAATCTTAGCTTGATCATAGTTGATTTATTTGTTTAGTTGCTTGTATGGTTTGTTGCTTGAGTATATTTGTTGTATTGCTTTTTACTCCATCCATCATATGGTTTGATGGATGTTTGAGTTATTTGGGGGGAAGAGGGAGATATTTTCCCTCTCAAACCTCATGGCTTGATGGGCAAGCCATGTTAGTTTCTTTACTCCCCTCATATGGTTTGAGGTGGGTAAAGGGGTTCATTTGGTTTGAACCCCTTTTCCCATTCTTGGAGAGGAAACCCAGCGGGTTTGAAAATCCTCCCAAGAAGGATTTTTGGTGAATGGGTGGAGTAATAAGGAGGATCTTGTTGACACTGGAAAAATAAGGTGGAGAAGAATTTTTTTTGTGTGCATTCTTTTGTTAGATCACACCTTATGAAACTTTCGGGTATCTCATCTACTCTTCCCAAAATTTAGAGGATGAATATGGTTTCTCCTCTTTCCTTTTATTTCTCAATGTTGTATTTTTCCTTCGTGCATGGTTTGGTCTTGTTTTTAAGTGTATTGTGGTGTTTGTCTCCCTAAATATCTTGTGCTCAAAGTTGTGGAAGCTAGCTCTCTCTCCCATGGGCTTGGGGGAGGCTAGTATGTCTTCCAACCCTTGGAAAGGCATATAATGATGCCTGAAGGTTGGGAGGTTAAACAAGCCTTGTTATCTTGAAGTTGAATCCTTGTAAAGAATTTGAAGTTAAAGCCTTGTCCTTGAGGTGTGCTAGAGTATATTTGGTGGCATGGTCTCTTATGACCCTCTCTCATTTAGAATTTTGTAACTCTTGATAAACTTATGTTCCTTGTAAAATATTGCAGTGAGCTCTTTTGCAAGTCTTCCATGTGGAATATATGTATAGTTCATGGAAGCACGTGTGTTATCGAAGTTGTATTTATTCCACTCTTGAATATGGTTGAAAGTTGAATGTCTTTGTAAAACTTGTTACTTTCCATAAGCGGATGAGTCTTGTTAGATTAAGAAGTGATGCCGTCATGGTTGTTTGAAAAGAAAATATAGTTTTAGATTTCATCCTTTTAAATGTGAAATGGGTGATTAGTAATTCTTTGATAAAATGAAAAGTTTTCCTACATGAAGTAGATCTTACCTGGTAAAGAAACTTGTAATGGGATTCCTTGAGTTGAATTATTCCTTGGAAATATATAGCATAGTTAGTTAAGCTTCGTGAAAATGAAATGTAGTAATAAATGTTCTTTTTATATAATATGAACTTGTTGTAATTTCCTTGAAGGAAAGTTGATAAATCAGGTATATTGTTGATCTCCTTCTTGTGCAAATTGTAAATTTATTTTATTTAAAAGTAAAGTACCATTTTGAAATACATCACTCTTTATATATTTTGTAATTTAGTGAATAAAATACATCTAGGTTGTTCTGCAAATAAAATGTATACATTGGAAAGAAGTTGGTGTTTTCATACCACATATCAATGCCTAATCTTATCTTGAGTGAATGTAGCTTTGGATAGTTTTTTTTATCATGTATGTGAATCATTTACATCTAGATTAATAGAAAAAAAATTACCTGTGTATAAAATAGAGTTGACTTTTATAAATCTGACCATGACAAAATTAGAATATAAACATGTTGCTCTGTTCATTATTATAGTAGCAGTTACTTGTTTTCAATTGTGTTTTCATCACAAAATGTATTATAACTGGTAGATTTTAGTCTAGCTGAATTTAGTATATATTATATAAAATAATATAAATGTATTATGATTGTGTATCAAATATAATATAATGTCCATTGTATTATATAACTGTGATTTTTAAATCTACATATTGTAATATAAATATATTATATTATATAGGTATCTATATAATATAATACATATAATTTTAGATCTTCTGTTTTTTTTAAAATATAAATAAATTAAAAAATAAAAAAATAAAAAGGGTTCGGGGGAGGGCCAAACCCCCTCCGCCATTCCCCATGGCCCCCTTACTACTGTGCAGCACTGCACAACTCCCCAGCCCCGGTGCCACCTCCTATGCGCACCCTACCCCCATCTCCCCTGCGCCTGTCCGTCCCTGTCCCCCGTGCCTATCTCCCCCTGATCCCTGCGTTACCTCCACCCTTCACTGTGGCCACTCTCCTATCCCCCCCATCTCACACAGCCCCTCTTCGAATCCGCCTCCTCTTCCACCTTAACAATAAAACCAAACGCCTTCTTTTCACTCCCTAAAACCCTATATATATATTATATACACTTACAATTTTAAATCTAGCCTAACCAGATTTGAAAGGGGCAAATGCAATGAAGAAAATCCATGTCCAGCCCCTCCAAAACCTACACATCCAAAGGGAAAAGCTGAAACAATAGAAGAAGAAAATAAAACTACTGGTATGCTCAAACAAGAAAGGAAGAGAAACAAAATGAAAATCAAATGGAGAGAGAGGAGATAAAGATGTTCTAAGGAAAGTTTAGGGCAAAACTTAGATCTGAGGCTTAGATCCTTTTGATCCTAGGGTCAAAAATTAACCCTATAGCCCTTGAGTCATGGGTAGTTTTAATGGGAACGAGAAATAAAATATTAGGTTGTGTGTGTGGATAAATTAAATAAAAAGGGGGGGGGAACTGATTATTTTTTAAAAAGGGGTTAGTATCTTCCTAGGGTGTTCCTAGTGGTCTTTATAGAAATAAAATAAATAAATTTGGTTGGGGATAGTGGTTGAGCATTTAAGTAAAATGATTTAGTTAAATTAATTAATATCGGGAAACGTAATTGTATTGTTAGGCATTCACTTTAAAAAAATAAAAAAATAAAAAAATTATTACCCTAATTCTTTTTTAGTGTGTTTTTGGTGTTTTTTTTATAGTGTCCCGAGGTGGGGCATTACACAAGCTGAGTCTAGCAATAATAATTTTTTGAATATCATTAGGAGAACCTTAGATTTGAACAAGAGAAAATTGGGTGAACAACTAAAATTTACAGTTTGGGCTGATAGAATCATTGCTGAAAGAGATACTGGTAAGAGCCCATTTGAGTTGGTGTATCGAACTCAAGATTTGCTACCCCTTCATCTTCAATTATCTTCATTTTAGTTTGTTCAACAACTCTAAGATCAAGAGGTCAGTCCATATGAAGTAAGGATTAATTAGATTGTAGATCTAGATGAAGAAAGAAGAGCATCCCACCAAAGGCATGTCAGATTTAGAGAGAAGTTGAAGAGGTTGTTTGACAAGAAGGTCACTCCTAGGGCCTTTAATGTTGTAGATCTAGTTTTTTTGTGGGATAATAGGCATGAAGATAAGGGAAAGAATGGTAAATTTGATGCATTGTGATTAGGCCCTTACTCTATTGATATCAGAATTGGTGAAAATACCTTTTTTCTCAAGGACTTAGATGGGGAATTGATTGAACTTCCTGTTAATGGAAGGAATATGAAGTATTTATTGGATTAATCCCTAAATTTGAGGTATGCACCACTTGTATAGTGTATATTCTTTGTTTTTTGGCTCTATTTTTGCTGTTTTTGTCAGTTTGTGGTTTGCCCTGTTCTTGACAGCCATTTTTTATTGATTATGTCTAGTTTTTCTGCCCTGTATTTTTGACTCCATTGCCCAATGGTTGTTTTTTGCACTTTGTCAGGGTATTTTGTTCTTGTGGCACTCGTTGAGAGTGCCCATCCCCGAGCAGGGGCCGATATTGGTGCCATTTTTGAGATTGCACCATTTTGCCCTAAATTTTTCCTTCATTTTGCATGCTCTGAAATGTGTTTTTCTCAAATTGGTGGTCTGTAACTTTTCCCTCTAGTCGAATGCCTTGAAATTCTTAAAAACTTGTTGTTTTGCCCCAATTTGAAAGAAATCTGCATGTGTGCCTTGTTTTGTGCCCTAATTTTTCCAAAATCTATGGGCTCTGCCATTTTTCCTTTTTTCCCAATCGTGGAAGTTTAAAAATTGATCAATTTGCACTTGTATGCCATTGAAAATCCAATTCCATGATAAAAATGCTTTTAAAACATGTTTCATTTGGTTCAATTTCAAGAAATTTATTGTCCTTAGTGAAAAAATCAAATTCTAAGGCATACCTAGCATTTTCTGTATTTTGACGGTAATACAGACACAATTTTCCTGTTAATTTATTCTTCAACATTCATCAGTAAGGTGGCTTGTTCTAATTGGCTGAGGGACGATGGAAAATTATTTTAACTTATCAGTTTTTAATTTTTTAGCAAAAGGGAAAATTTTGTCCCATGGCTTTGCTTTACTCTGATTGGTTCTAATGTTGCTTATGTGGTGTGTTTTGATTGGAGGAGGAGCAGAGGGTCATTTTGAGAACTTGTTCTTTTTTAGCTGCTTTGGCTAAAATTTTCAAATTTCCTCGTGGCCCCGCTAAGTGCTAATCTACCTGAATTCAAGCGACGGAGAAAATTTCTAAATTTTTCCCAAAAATGATGACATGTCCTCTTTTGATTGTATGAGAAGTAGTGGGTCTTTTTGTTCCTTAAGGAATTTTGGGAAACGAGTTAAAGTGTAAAGAAAATGTCTAGGGCCCAAAACGAATTAGAATGGAACACGTGGCGGCTTCAGAGCCAAGGACATAATTACGGGTGGTTGGGTTCTTTTAAAGTTTTTTACTTTATTTGGTTAAAAGATTAAAGTCACAAAACAATCTAGAACTCTGCAATGAATCAATAATCGCCATGTGTCAGGGACAAAATCAGAGGTGTGGGTCTATGGGGAAAATTTGGAAAAATTTCCTTTTTCCAAAAAAGGTGGAAATGTGTAGAATCAGTCCATGATTCTAGTGGGGCCCACTTTAGGACACGTATCAAGCCCATATCCAATGGTTTTTCTCCACGTGGAGGGTGTAGATTAAAATTTGAATGTTAGATCAATGGTAGCTATGCATCGTTTTTTGCTCTACCACCATTTTTTCCCTAGAATGCTCTAGGATGTTTGGAGATGCATTTTTTACATAATTTTTCATCATTTTTCTGACAAATTCGTGTCATTTGTGCTTACAAGGACCAATGCAATCAGTTTTGAGGATCAATTTGAAGATCAGAGATGTTTTTGAAATGAATTTTTTCCCTAACCCATCGAAAAACGTGAAATATCAGATCTAAAAGTTACAGAGTCAAATTTTGGAAGGATAAGGATGAAATAATGAAAGGAAGGGGGTCTGCATGATTTGAATATGAAAAACATGCCTCCACAATGGATAATGATGTGAATTATGCAATGATTCATCTCTTTTTGAGACAACTGGAAACTTTTTGGACGTGTTCTATTAAACATCCATGTCTGCGAATCATGAGGAAGTTTTGTAACAAATTTGATCCTTTGGCATATTATTTTCTTGGGAAAGAAGGCTTGAAGGAGATTGAATTCTATATATTGCATGAATTTTTCATACAAAGGGTTGGAAGAGTTTAAAAAAGTCTTGGAAAACTAAAAATTTCACGGGAAAATCTGGGAAGAAGCCCATTCTTTGAGTGACCACTTGAGAAAATCATATAACTCTCTCTGTATCATATTTCAATTCATGTTAAGTTGGTTACATATGTATAGCCATTAACAAGATCTGAGATTGTTTTCAAAACATTCCCTTGCTGATAAATCTTATCAAGTTTGAGTTATTTTGTGTTGTCTTTGGGAAAAATCTATGAATGCTTACATTTCAAAATGCATTTCAGATTTATGTTTCTTGTTTCTTGTTGTAGTCTTGTGTTTAAAATATCTCTTGATCATACATGGTCTCATTTCTTGTGATAGTTTAGTGGCATTTGGAATCTCACATTCAGAAGAGCTTTCATCTGATAAAGAGATAAACAAATTTAAAATCACTTTACCTTCCTTAACTTCAGAGATTGTTTGTAAACCTTTGGGTGCACCTTAGGTCATGATTAAATAGTGATTACTAAATGCTTCATTGGTTCATTCTAACTTAAGATTTTATGATAGATTATCAAATATTGTGTGGAAAAGTGCATATTTGGGCCTTCATTTGATGCACATATCCTAGTTGAAGGGATGATTAACCATTTTGATACTTTTTGGTGTTAAGTTTCTCCATATTTTGCTAAAATCCTCAAGAGTTTGGAAGACCTTGGTTTGTCTTATCTAAACTCCCACCCAAAAAATCATTCAAAACAACTAATCCTACCCTGTTTTACCCCTTTTTTTCCCTGTATACCCATAGAAGATAAAAATCCAGTTGCTAAAGTATGCATAACAGATCAGGATTTCAAAATGTCTTGAGTAACCCTGGTCTTGCATCGAAAGTATCTCCATAATCTAGAAGTGACAACTTGTGAAAGTCATATTTGGAGTGTTGATCATATTTTCCCAAGGCCCTTTTCATACTATTTGTAAAAATTGAGGGATATATTCATCTCCTTCAGCATTTGAGGGTTACAAAATAGGTTCTCTTACCTTGGTTGAAAGGCACAACCTAAAACAATTAGGACAAGATCAAGTCCTATTTAAGTACTATCCATCTCTCCACAAATCTGAGTGTCAGTTAGATCATATCCTTGGCTACAAAATGACACACACCATGATCCATTTGTCTTTAATCTTCATTTTATATCTTTGATGCTACTCAAACTGAAAAGGAGAACGAATTCGGGTACCAACGGGCACACTGGAAATAAGTGCTAAGACAAGCACTTACACAACGATAAATAAGTCCCCAATCAAGCAGAAGACCCCAAAAGAAGAGGCACTAGAGCAAGAGGATCCCCTCATAAGATAAGAGTCTCCAAGGAAGGGCTCACCCACTGATGATAAAGAGAGGGAAGATTCCCCTATACTGGAATCACCAATTAGAAAGAAACAAAAGGTAACAGAGAAGGTAGAATTAGAAGAAACAAAGGACTTGGAGGCCTACCAGGTGAGAAGGATGAAGATGAGGATAAATAATTTCAGAATCATCTCGTGTATAATATATACAATTTAGAAGAAGAAGGAAGTGAAGGGAAGAATAACGAGGAATAATCAGATGCTCAAGGAAAAGGGGTTAGTGAAGAATTGAACACAAGAGATGAGAGGACACTAAGCCTCATAAGGGAACAAATAGACGAAGCCATAGCGATAGAAGTGGTTGACATCATCGAAAAGTTAGTGGAATATGAAATAGAGCACACCACAGATGAAGTGATAAAGGAGATTAATGAAGAAAGCATTGGAAAAGAGTATGTTAGTATGGGTAGAGATCCCAGCCTAGCAGTGAGCTTTCTAAAGGTTGTGTGAATAAGTGGGAAGAGCGTAGTGGTAGCATAAGGGAAAGGAATGGGTGACATTGATGATCCAAGCAAGGTGATACGCGTACACTTCCAGAGCACCATGCCAATAGAATAACTTCTAGACATGCCCTCATTTGACATAGAAGGTGCATACCCACGAACCAAGAAGATGCTATATTGGGCATTTGAATCACATGTCAATGAACCTGAGTTTGAGGTAATCCAAGGGGCACTAATGAAGATGTCAGAGACAAAAGGGATAAACCCCTTGGTTAATGATTAATAGTTTTCAGATGAGAAAGTTTGTAATGCACTCAAAAAAGTTTTAGCTGAGGTTGAGGCCAGTATCTTTGGGAGGAATGATAGGGTGAGATTCCTAAAGGTGGAGTTGGAGAAGGAGGAGATCTTCTCAAGAAAAGAAAGGACATGAAACAAGAATAACTTATCAGAGCGTAGGTAAGGCATGAATAGAAAGATGATAAGGAAAGGGTGCATGAGTCACACAAGAAAATTGAAATGATTACAGATGATATTGTCTTAAAGCATCCAAACCTATCACCACCTGAGAAAAAATATGAATCAACCTTGCAGTTCTTGGAGGATTTGACTTGCATCCTCACTATGGAGAGGTGGACACTCACCTTAGAGTCCACAGAAGAGGTGCTAGTGGGCTAATAAAGGGATTAGAAGCTGAAGGTGGTAGAGATCATTTCTCAGTATACCAAACTCCTTGTTGATATGAAGGCTGCCATGTAAGTTGCTGAAGCTACCTATAATAATTGTGTTGATAAAGATAGAGTAACAAGCATCTTAGTTGCTACACATGAGAAAAAACTCAAGGAGTTCCAGGAGAAGAATAAGGGGAATAGAGCAGAGTGGGATAGGATCCTTTCCAAGGTGGAGAAGAAATTAGAGACTATAAAGACCTTATGGGTTTTAATACAAAAAATAACTAAACGAATTATACCCTTAAATCACCTGTAGGATGGATGCCCTCAAGTATTTGAGAAAAAAAATGGTAGGGATTGTTGAAACAATGAGTGCCAAGGGTGAAGGGTTAAGATTTGAGGATGTAATTGCTCTACTACGTGACCTCTGTAAGTAAGCGTAGAATCAGGTTAATGTCTGTGAGAAGCTAGATGCAGATATAGGGAAGGATTTCCCTTATCTCCTTCAATAATGAACATGTTCTCCTTCATTTCCCCATTATTTCATTTTTTCTCCCAATTCTTCATTCCTTCATTATTTTTCCAACTATTCAAAACCCACTATTCTTTATTCATTGAATATTAGTGTTTCTGAGGACAGAGAACATGCGTAGTGTAGGGTGATGTTGGGCCTTAGAATATTGGCTAAGTACAAGAAGATGCATTGGTGTGCAAGGCCTATACGAAGAAGGGTATGTAAGACAGGGTTTTAGAAGGGTTTAGTAAAACCCAAGGTGCGTGCACAAGGAAAATGAAGGTGTTCCATAACTTAGCCATATTCGGTTTCTCAGGAAGCAAACAAGAAAAGTGTGACCTGACTAAGCATGTGGAGTTGATAAGGTGCTAGCCTAATAACTTGATGATCAAGGAAGGAATATTCCATGTGATGGAAGGATCTAGAAAGACATCATTGTAGAAAGTGGATAGATCGGATGGGAATAAGCATGCTCTATTGAAGGACCACATGGACACTTGAAAACTGATCTATTACTTCAAGAAGGCATGATGGTGGATGCTAAAGCTATATATAGATATGATCGCGTAGAAGGAAGGGAAGACTATATTTGGAGAAGAGTATGTGGTTGTAGGAATCATATAGATTGAAGATGAAAAGCTCTGTAGAAATAGTAATGGGTTCTAGGGATTCTTATTAGGAAGGCTATAGGAGATATGAATTATCTAGAGGGATGGGTTTATGAACATCTTTGTAATCTAGAAAGCATAGTTTAGGATTCTAATGTATAAGTCTTATCTGTATTAAGACTTTTGGTCTATAATGAACTTGAGGAATGTAATGTGGTTACTGAACAAAGAGCAATACAAATATATGGCTTTCTCTTGAAATATATACATTGTTCATGGGTATAAACCCCAGTGCCTTTTCTTTGTACTATAAGATATGTTAGCTATTTGATATTTTCCTTGTTATCTAAATGGATGCATTTATATAATAACTAATCATAAGACCCTCAAAATGAATGCATGGTCCTTTCCCTTCTTGCATCTAAGCTTCTTTTAGTAGGGGATGTATTATTACAAAACTCACAAAAATGAGGGCTTGACACCCATGTGTGCCTCAAGTGAGCGCCCAGTGTCTGCTGGGTGATAGGCTGACACACATGGGATTAGACTATTGTTTCTAAGGACATAAAAATGACTACAGGGCATAACCCAAAATTTACCCTCAATATGGACCTTTTTATATGCCCTTGTCCCTCTATACTTTTAGCTCCCACAAATTTTTATATTTACACATCACTTCTTGATTTACTCCTATATGCAATTTGGACCTTCAACATTGTGTGATGCTCAATGTGTAACTGATTTAATCTTCATAACCATTGATGGTGAGAGAGTCCTATAAAAAAAATTAGGTGGGTTGTGGCACCCCTATACACTACTAAAGTTGCCACTAATTTGAAGAGGGATCAAACTGCACATCATTCTCACCGAGCATGTGATATCTAGAATGTATGCAACCATATTAATAATCACGATCTTTGAGCAAAGTGATTGTACTTGAACTTTTCCCTATCTTGACTTGAATTTGATAATGTGCATTTTGTATTTACAGATTTGAGTGGATGAATTCCCTAAAATGAGTGGATGACTTCCCTAAAAGGAGTCTTAGAGTATATTTTATTGTGATTTCTCTTAGTTTTTTATCATTAGAATTATAAGATTAAAGTAGAAATAATTCCCTCTTCAATGGGAGATAAATAACTTGTTTATATATGCATTATGGGTCTAGAAAAATTAGAAAATTCTGACTGGAAGTGTACCAAAGATACTAAAATAAAGAAAAGTACTATTGGATGGAAATGGACCAAAGTGGCTAGGAGGGTTCATATCGTATGGATGTTATGGCCCTTTCTAGGTTCTTTTGTCCTAGATGCATGTGAAAATGATGTGGGAATTGGAATTACAATATGTAAGGGTATATCCTAATTTGATGAAGTAATAAGATCGTTATGTGAAAAACTAGGATGTGTATGTAAGGATGAGTGAGATATATCAAGGGATAACATGATTGGCCAAATTGAGAAAGTGTGGGATAATGAAAGAGTGTTAAAAAAATTCTGTTTTTTCAAGACATGAATTACCAAAACGAATGTCTACACTTTCCTCCCTTTAAGTATGGAATTGAAAATTTCATGCTTAAAGAAAAATTCATCTAAGTGCATAGACACAATTTTCCATCACTCATAATACCTTTTGTTTTTTCTAGGAATTTTTATTTGCTCTAGTTATTTTTGTTTGGTCAAGATGAGTACATGCAATGAAAAGTGTAGTCAATGTCCATAGTACAGGAAATCAAACTTTAACATGAAAATATTGAAATTATTGTTAAACTAGAAATATGTAAGTAGAAAAGTAAAACAAAGGAAAGAGTGCACATGACTATTTTGCGAGATATGGGGAGAGAGTACTCCATCCACTGTTACCATGGATATTTTTTGAAATTTTTGTTAGAGTTAGTTGGAAGGAATTGAGGGTGATCATTCCCCAAGTGGAATGTTCCAAGGATAGAAAGAAGTGTAAATGCACCTAACATGGTTAAGAAAAATGTATGGGTAGTGTTCTAGTTACTCCACATCCCTCCAAAAAAATATGAGCAATGGAAAGTCAAGCCTATGAGGATAATAGTCACCTCAACATTTCTCAAGAACCACATATAAGTGCCACTATAGATGAACACAAACCAAATTGATTTACAAATGATGACATAATGTACCCAGGAAATGTTCACTTGCATGTACCATTGGTGCCACCATAATCTACCATAAATTCTATCATTTAAACCAAGTGAAAGTCTTATAGATGTCCCTGAGAAAATGTACCAACTTAGAAAATTATTTAATCTTCCCCAAGATGGAAGCTTATAGAATGTACCATAGATTCTATATTTTATGGTCTTTTTTATATGGTTTGGCCTCAGTATGCATTATGACCCAAGTATGGTTTTGAAAAAATTATTTGAAACTTTGAAATATATGATTTTTTATATGTTTTTTTTTCTAATTCCAAGTTGCTATGAGGGTGAGATATCATTCGATGGTTGTCTTTGTAGACACCTTAAAATATTGCATTACACATTCTAAACCTCCAAAATCACCTTGTAATTACTTCACAATACATCATGACCATTTTCCAAAAAAAATTATATATTATGTTGTTTTATGACCTTTAATGGCATTTAACAACATTTTCCCATAACTCCCTTAATCATTCCTTTCACTCACACATAGGATTACAATTATTAAATATTCATGCTATGAACCCTATTACACTCATATCCCATTTAAAGGATTAATTAATTAATCCTATCACTCTTATTATTCATACCCTATCTAATTAGTTAATTTTATTAGCTAATTTAAATATAAACTTAATTAAATAAATCCAACATTATCCATTTACACCTCACCCCTTATCTACTTTCACTTCACTAGTCAACATCTCAAGTTAACCAGATCAAAAGAAATCATATAAAGATGAAATCTTTAAATATATGCAAGAGGAAATGTTTAGATTAAATAAAATAATGCATTTTAGTTAACTGAACATATCCCATAAAGCATGACATTCTAAAATTAAATCATAGCCTAAAAATCATGGTATTCTAAAATTAAATCAAATCTCTCAAAGCTAAAATTCACATTACTTGTTTGGGTGAATAAAACAAAATACATAGAATCAATATTTCAATGCAAAATCTAAAAAATATATAAAATCATGTGCAACCTTTGCTAAATCAATGAAAAGTCATTCGTGGGAGAACAAATAATATTTCAAATCCTCAATCAAATTGGAAACTCAACTAAAAATTCTAATGATGCTTCAATTAAATTTAGATTAGAGAAGGTAATCACACAAATCAATGATTTGGGATTCTCTTCCCTAATCTATAAATAATCACTCATTCCTTTCCATTTAAGATCTTTAGAATATTTGAGATTTACATCATTATTGTGTTGGATTATCATTCAATATCACATAATGTTACACTATTCAATTAATTACGAATCTACAATGAAATTAGTCATTCATTGACTTTACTTGTGGCAGAAATCTACTTCCATTTAGAAAATTTTTTGGAGCATCCAAAAATACATTTGATGAAGAGATTCAACAAACTTGGTGCTTCATTCCAAGATTCAATAGTCTCATATGAGGTTGCAAGGAGATACAAAGAATAATTTGGTTTTCTTTTATTGGTTTTGTTTTTTCATTTTGTAGTATTTCTTTGTATACACCCCCCTTGTTTGGGATGCTTGAGATGGAACTTTGTGAGTGCAACACAAGAAAATAATTTTAGATGATATGCACATATGTTGTATGATTCTTACAAGGGGAAATAGGGGAGTGCACATGGTGGATACCATGGCACATGCTGTAGACACCTAAATTCCTCTTTTACAATTTTATTGTCAAAACACACGTAAATCACTCTCATTCTTGCCAATTCTATTATAATTAGTGCTCTTTGCTAATTAACTTATGTTTCTTACCACTTTAACCAATTAACACCATGTTGTTGATTGCATAAACCATTTCACATTTAGGATGCCACTTTACGGCGAATCGTAAGTCAAAATCCTGTTCAAAATAGACAATTGGTGTTTATTAGCTAATTAAGCCTATTTCCCCCTTTTTTTGGTCAATATACCCTTGTATTAACTTACACCTGTCTTCCTGCCATTCAAAACCACCCCATTCCTCTACAATGTCTCAACAATCTTTAAAAGCTTATCCTGGCCCCATAGTTAACACTAAGTGGTTGATTAGGCCTTCACACTTCTTAATCACTTGGTAATTCACTAATTGTGATTAACAAGACCTAATCATGATTAGCAATTCTAATCTAATTTGGGTATTTTAGTTCCACATGCACTAAAATGCAAGTTTATCCCAAAAGGAAAACTATAAAAAGGGTTCAACTCATTCCTTTATACTTTACACCATGCTTTGATTTGCATCTCATATAACGAATATGATATATTTCCAAGTTCAATCCTTGCTTAAAACCTTTAATGGGGTTAGTAGGTGGATATCCAAAATGACCAAGTATTCATTGGGAGAGGCCATTTCACCTTGTTTGGAGTAGCAATCATAACCATTTGATTTACCTCTTAGGTCTATTTAGGCCCATGTTAGGTAATTCAAGCATATTAGTAGGAATGTGTAATGCCCCATTCCTCATTCATTTTTTTTCTTCTTCAACGACCGTATTGCTAAGTGTTTTACATTGTTGTGCTCCTGCTGATCCTTGGTGGCTTCACCTTTTCGATCACCCTGTTAAGGAAAAATATCTTTCTCAAATTTGGTAGGTGGTTTGAAGGATGAATTGATGTTGTTGGGGTGTGACCAACTAGAGGGAACACCTGCATAATAATAATTTTTCTTTCAAATTGTCAATTCTTGCTATTATTTTTTTGGTCAAGCCTAAATGTTGGTCCTTGTTAATACAATTAATAAGTATTAATGAGTTATAATAAAAATAATAATATTATTATTATTTTAATTATCGATGGACAATAACTCCATCAGCTGATCATCGATTTGTGCTTATTATTATTCTTCTTTGCTTTAGGGTTCTTTGTGTTTTTTAGTTAGAAAAAACAAAATAAAATAAAAGAATAAAAATTTAAAAAGGCTCATGAATTTTTGGGGGTGGATTAGGGCAAAGGGGGCTCAGGTTTTCATGGAGGATGTTTTGTTTTCATCCTTGGTTTTTGTTGAAAGGAGTGAGGGAGAGTCTACTGCCACCATGGGGGGAAGGGGGAGCTTCATACTAGTTTTTGCACCCCCACCAGTCTTGGCTATAACTTTTTCACTCAACCAGTGTGCTTAAGGGTGCCATTGTTGGACTGTGTAACCAAATGTCATCTCAGGGAGTGCCATGGTGGTGGCATGATCCAATCCTCCCTACCCATGTAAAAAAATGTGTCTTAAACCTACGTGGGGGGGATGTGTATGAGGTTGCGCCATTCACAGGCCCTCTTCTCCAACCTAATCAGTTTACATTGCCAGCATACTTCTAGCCCGTGCCAAAATTTGAGTTCCGAGACAGGGTTTAGTCATACACGCATTTTCCTAGCTTGTGTCAAAAAGCAAAAAAAATAAAAATTAGGAACCTGCGTGGACTTCCATCAAGTAGAATGGAGAGAGAAATATTGTCAGATGGGGTAGTTTCAAATGCATTAGTGGACGCATTTGCAGTGTTTGACCAAATGAAAGAACGAGACAGCTCCTCATGGAACTATGTGGTTGCTGTGCATGGAAGGGCATGGGTCCCTCATAAGGTAGCCGCATTGTTTCACCATGTAACAAATAGGTCTCCAACCTAATGAGTTTACTTTTGCTAGCATCGTTTTATCCTGTGCCAAGATGGAAGCTTTGAAGCAAGGTATGAACAATAGAATCAGTTTTTTTTAAGGATTTTTGTTCTTGAAAGCGTCATAGTTGATTTACGTGAAAAATGTGTGGGGGTTTGGGATATTTCAAATACATGGGCTGCATATGAACTTTTCCTGATGAATGCATTTGAATATGTAGAGGATTTGTTGAGAAGGCGTATGAACTGTTTGTTAGAATGCCTCAAAGAAAAGTTGTCTCATGGAATGCCAGGATTGCAAGATATGCACATAATGGATCTATTTAAAAGGTTTTAGAAATGCACAAGAAAATACTTACTTTGTTGGAAAAATTCAAGTGATCGGGAAGTTTGTGTGACATGGTGGAGGTTAGATCCAGGCTCGTGAACTGGTTGACAAAGTGCCAAGTGAGATACTGAACCGAAGCCGCGGGTTTGACTGACTCCATCCCTTCCAGGCATGGTTCACCTTCCCTCATCTTTCATAACTCTTGTATTTTATTTTTCATTTATAACTTAAAATAATTTTAAAATATCAAGATCTTAATATAGTTAATTGTTTATTTCAACTCATGTAAAAGGAATGAAATGTCTTCTCGTTACTCACGATGTCAAAATAACTCATTACATTAAAACATGAACTTCCACTCTCACTCTGAGGTGATTTAGAAAGCTTCCTACCTAGTTATATCACTATAATACTGGTATATTGACAAGATGAGTATGAATTCCCAGTAATATTGTTGACCTTCTTCCTATTAAATAGTTAATTTTTGCATTTTTTGGAGACTCATTAAGTACCCTTCGGAACTCTGAAAACGAGATGTTAGGTTCATTTGTGTACCTTGTTATGTGAGGAGTCACCATGACATCTATATTTACCCCAAATGAACATATGTGATCTTTTTGATGCTCTCATAGGAGCCCTGTTACACTGGTTTACAACAGTAGAAAGCTGTCAAATCTAGAAAGTTGTCTTTCATTTTGAACCGCCACTTGAAACCTGGATAGAGAAATTAATTCCCGTCTTCGTAAACCTCTAGTTTTTATACTATAAAATTGCATGGAAAATTTAGTCTAGGAAAAAAAACTTTTCTGGATAGTTTGACAAAGCCATTTTGTAGGCCTCCAGTCATAGTTTGACGAGGTTCAACTGGACCAATTGTGACTTATCAGTCCAGAAAACTTGTCGCTGTTTGAAATTGGTTTTCTAGTTCTCAGTCCCGTCGACTCTGATGAATTCTCCTCATATAGGGGAACTTTTAGGAAGTATATCATTGCATTCTCATCCATCGACCGTCAGTTATGGACGTAGTTTTCTAGGCCCTCGAGCTAAATTTTGTTCATTTACAACTGGGCCAACTACGAGCAGTGGCCCCAGAGAACTAGCCGCTAAACATAAACTATTCACTTTTTTCCAATTCTGTCATTTTCTATGAACTCCTGGTATATCTAGGAATACGTAAAAATTTAATTGTGGTGTGCGTTCTCATTGGAAGATAACTTTTGGAAGTAGTTTCTTAGCCTCTGAGCCCGTTTTGTAGCTAGTAAGAAAATGTAAAAAATAGAAAGCTGAGGGACCCTCGTAGGGTTGTCAAACCACCCTGGAAAATTTAAACACATGTAAATAATTATTTAAAACACTATAGTGTAACTTTTTTGCATTAGAACTTTTGACAAAATGATGTTTTCTCTCTCTTCCCTTCTCTTTCTATCTCTTTTGTTACAACATGAAGTAAAATGAAATGTAATGAATACATGTCTCTATACTATTTTATTTCAATTGCAAATTGTAATTATTATCATATGTAAATGGGAAAATAAAAAATGATACTTATGTTAGATTAGGGTGGATGCCATGCCAGCGATTTATCACTGATATCATGCTCACGTGGGTTTTGCAGGATGGAAGAATGACGAAGAAAAATGTGATGTGTAATTTAATTATTATCATTGTGATTTATATAGTTCATTGTTAAATGAATAAATGTATAATTTAATATCATGTTACAGAAGGTTATATTTGATAATCTGTTGAAATGTATGAGATGCTAGTTTCAAGGACATCTAGGAAATGTGCATTTAATCTTAGGTTCAATTTTGATTTATAGTACACATTGAAAAAAAAGGGGGGTTGATATTTATATAAGGTAAATAAAATTGAGGTAATACCTTGTAGTGCATATTTAGTGTTCAATAAATGATTAATGTGTCATTTTTTGCATTCATACTTGTAAATGAAATAAAGAGAATTAAATCAAAACAAACTTCCCTTGTGCAACATCGGGACATAACTTGTTTTTCAAGTGTGATACTCCTTACCATAGAAGACATTGAAAACTGTAGTATCTTAATCTTTTCTCTCGATGGAATGTCCTAATTTAAGAAAATTAGAGCTCAAGAATGGGTTTATTGTCTTAGTCAGTATGGTTAGTGACATTGTCATAAACCTAGTTGATAGGAGCGATACAATCAAACTTCATTGGAGTAAGATGAACTAACCCTTCCTCCGTATCCTAGTGGATTACCTTGTTTTTTCGAAGATATATTTAAAAGTAATTTTTTCCCCCATCGAATGAAATCCCTGTTGGATCCAAATGACATAATTAGAGATCGTGAAATAGTTGTTTTATGTCTTGCATTCTTGTTAGTGAACTCTTTAGTCCCTCATAGATAAATGTCTTATCTTTGGCTTGTGACAATATAGTGCCTTGAACTCTCATGAAGGGTTTATAGAGTAAATACATTTTAACCTTAGTCAAATCTGTAATAGGGATTAAAGCCCTGGGTGAAAATTGGAAAGCTTAACCTTAGTTATTTTGGGGGTTAACATGTGTATAGAAAATCATAAGTAACTCTTTGCAAAACAAAGTTGTTTTGAAACGTGTTGACTTTAGAGAACCCAAGAAACCAAAATATTGTCCCGTAATCCCTTGTTATGTCCTTTTATGACATTAAGAAATAAAGGGTATTTCACATGTGGAATTGTGAGATGTAGAAATATGGGATCTTACCTTGAACACAAATCACTTGTGGTTCATGTGTGGTTTACAATGCTTATAACCATGTGCTTCTTTAAGATGTCAGACAAGTACTTTCATAACTCTTATGTTATAAATTGATGGTAATAATGAGACCTTAGTGCGATGCAAGAGTAAATCATATGAGAGTAAAACCAATTTGAGATTTGGAATAATGTCACACTTGGAGTCCTTATAACTTAATTTAAACATCTTCATGTGTTACAAAGAATATGAATTGTCAAATGGTGTGATCAAACTTTGAGAAAACAAAATAAATAAATAAATATATATATATATATATATATATATATCTTATTGGAATTTAACAAGTTTTTGAACTATAATAACAATGGTAGGGAAATAACTATAGTGTGATTGAAGAATGTTTTTGTTAAAAAGCTACCTTGTATCTGAATCTCCGTCAAATCCTTTTATTGCGTTCTAGATATCAAGTCACTTCCACTTGTGTTGTAAGGGTAAAACGGTAGACATCAAATAAATGTTGGAGAATAATATACTTAACATAATAATAAGATAATTAAGTACTTTGTATGCAAGTCGGTTTATGCCAAATATGTATGTTAATTATGTAAATTTTTATAAAGTATAAGAAGCCAACTTAAGATGGTCAAACTGTTTTTTTCAACCGCGGGATAAACTTAAGAATATGTGGGTGGACAAATGAGAAATTTATCCTTTCTTGATAATGTTCTTGGAATGTTAACCGTAACAAAAATACATTTAAAGAAATGATGTGTTGTGGGTTCACCGTTCCTGAAGTCATGTTTCTTGTGGTTGGGTCATTGCTAGTATTCGTTCGTTGGGAAAAGTGTGGCATCAACATGCCTATGTGTTTTCATGTGTCTATGTGAGTCGACGACTTATGTGAGTCGAGTTTCTATACTTGAAGCCCATGTTGTGTTGTGTGTAGTGAGCAATGTAAGTAAAAAATTTTTATCCTGGTATTTTACTGTTGTAATTGTGTGTGTAAATTGTGGGCACTACAAAATGTTTAGTTAGATTTTGTATTATTTTCATACTAGTTAGACATTATTTTAAGCTTCTATCTTAATGTTACATTCATAGAATTAGAAACCTTGGCTAGATGGATGGAAAAGATGTTAGCTCTCCTTGTGTATTCATGAAATTTTCTTTGTAGAAGTTTAGGGTGTCATCATTTGGCATGCCTGGTGGGACCATATTCCATTGCATTTACTTTTTAAAGCTTTTTAACTTAGTTTCAAAGTTTTTCATTTCAAGTTTATAGATTAGTTTCAAGTTTTCTAGGTTAAATTTCAAGCTTTCTAGAGTACTTTCAATCTTTTTAGATTATTTTCTTAAGCTTTTTAGATTAATTTCAAAGTTTTAGAGTAAGTTTCAAATTTTTGTATATTAATATCCATTTTTTGAAAGTTGTTTCAACTAGATTAGTGGTAGAAGTTTTGTTTTCTTACTTTTTGCAAGATTTAATGAGGCAAAGCCTTGTCAAAATTGCCAATAATTACCAAAGATTTGACCCTTTTGAAGAAATTATTGTCGAAAATTGGATTTTTGCCACTTTCTGGGGAGGGGCACGCATGCACGGAAAGGGGAGAGTAGGCATCATAAAGGGTGCGCACACACTGAAAGGGGCGCACATGCGTAGAAATTATAGTGCAGACGTCCCTTAGGAAGTGCACACATCGACCTGTATTTTTCAATAGTCTGTTGATTATTTTTCATAGATGTGCACACATGCTGAAAGGGGCATGTAGGCATTGTAATAGGCATGCACACGCTGGCTGGTAATTTTCAACACCAAAGTTAGTTATTTTTCACAGAAGTGCGCACATGTTGAAATAGGCACGCATGCATAAAAATTGTAACACACACATCTGTCAGGAAGAACACATTCTGGGGCACACACACATTGGAAAGGGCATGCATGTATGTATATGTAAAATTGTCCTATAAACTCCAAATTCCCATTTTTCATTTTTAGGATTTCTGTTATTTTTTAGAGGTTTTTAATGCTATTTATTTCCAATTTCATATATTTAGAGTAAGTTTTCTTATAAAATCACTCAGTGTTTGAATGAATTAATATTGTTTCCATGATTTTTATGAGTTTGGGTTAAGGTGTGTATGCTCTTCTATTACACTTCGTGTGATCTAGAGAATCAAAAGAACTCTTAAAAATTCTTTTTCTATCATTAGAGTAACTAGGAAACTTTTTTAATCATATTTTAGTTTAAATATTTTTTTTTTCATTTGATAAATAACCAAAGCTAGAATTTGTGTATGCTCTTCCCTTACACCTAGTGTGATCTTGGGAATCAAAATAAATTTTAGTCTCTTCACTAAAAAGCACCTGGATGAATTGAGAATAAACCTTTTTTTTTGTAAAATTTGATGGTAGTTGATTTACAAGAATTTTTCATGGTTATTTTCTTATGATATTGTGAATCTAATTTTGAAACTACTAACCATTTTGTGAAGGACCTAACACTAGTAAAATAAAGGAGTACCTAAAAAATTATTCTAAGTACACATGTGATTACAGGTTGCCAAAATGAGTACGAAAAAAACCACATTAAGTATAAAAGATAAAAAATTCACCACAATCATCACATTGTATTTGTAGGTTTCGGTTAAGAGCTATAAGTCATCCGCTTAACTAGGACATATACCCTTTGGCATAATCCTTAAGGTACAACAATGAGGGTAGTCATAGGAACCCTAAAGTAGTTCACGTAAGAGGGAACCTTATGAGTGAAACAAGAAAGTGCTCCACACTACCGACTTGTCTAGTACACCTTGGTGAGATTAGCATCAAAGATATCTTTATTGTCACCCCAGTGAAAGTATAACTACACAAACTTTGGTGCTCATTATATTGAAGGGGGAAAAGTAAAGTTGAGATACTCCCAAATTATTTAGTGTGAATTTTTGGGTAAATCAAGCTCTCTCCTAGATATCTTATGAAACCTAGAGAGAGAACCACCTAGGAAGACTGTCGGCTTGGAGCCATTGTTTTTGTCTTAGATAGTATACTTGAGAGCTATCAAAAAGTGACAATTTTTTCATATTCAAAATCTTGTTTTTCTAACAATGGAAAGAATCTCTTAAATTTGAAACCACGTGACATTTCATCATGAAATCTACTTCATGTCATTTTGTCCTAGTTTTTCACTTATCTTAAGACAATGAGAAACTCTGCCAAAATAACACCAAGGTTGTTTCAACACCACTTGATCTGCACCCCTGTTTTCTTGTTACCCATTTTTAGACAAAAGGAAACCAAATATATGGATACCACTAGATATTGCGTGTCCACCACTTTTGTAGTATACTTGCATGACTAGGTTGTAATGCCAGAGGGAAAGTGTTGAAAGTTTGCATGGTACGTACTCATGATCTAGTAGGCCCCCCTTGTCTCAAAAACTCACGTTTGAGACTTGTTATCATCATAGTTAGGATATTTCATCCTTATCTTCTTTTGAGTTATTATGCTACCCACATTGTAGCATATAATTAAGATATTTACATCTTGTTTCCATTGTGAAATTAGGCTTAAATCTCTATATTGTAGAGTTACGTTGTGCGCACGCATAATAATTTATTTTTATACTTAGACATAGTTTTTACATCCTAACTTTGTCTTGGGTATTGTGAGTGTTGATGATAATTGTTAGCATCACAATAATATCATTTTAACACTAGAAATCTTGCTTTCCTGAAAGCTTGGTTCATGTGTCCAAATAGTGTTGTTACGTTACTCACATTCTTATCGTCCATTTTACGAGACTTGGACTTTGTTAGTGTTTAGAAACTGGTTTTTAGTATATCTTGTTAGAAGATCACGTCAACATTATATTATCATTTAGGCCTTGTTTGTTGTAAAATCAACCTTATAGGTGATGCTGTGTTATCACTATCTGGTAACAAACATAGCTAGGTAGAATCTTAGAGAGTAAAATATTTGGTGTAAACTAAATTCTGAGTGTTGTACACCATTGTATTATTCTAAGGAAAAATTATGTCATATATTACCTTGCTAGGGTAGCTTGTTCATTATTCTTTGGTTCGTAAGTTCGTTTTGACCTATCACTTTTGTGGCTATTCTATAGTCACCTTGTTTTAAACAACCTATGGTCATTGTGCTACAAAAATTTGGCTAGGTTAATAAAGCTTAGTGAAAATATTTCACATTGTACCTTTTATTCTAAGTAATTCCTATAATGAAAATGGAGTCACGAACGTTGGTAGCCAATATATTTGGAGGTGACACCACTCTTATGGAGGATAATATCATGGTTGACCATAGTGGTGGAGAGCAAGATTCTCCTCACATGGATGCAGAGCTTCATTCTGCCCATTTTGAAAACTACATTTTTCATACAAAATTAAGTTATTATTGCAGGTTGTGGAACTAGGAGTGAAATTAACTTCCATATTAGACCCTTGTCTTATCATCGACATGGTTTGGGGAGAAGAAGAAGTAGACCTCCCTCATCGCACTCTTAATGAAAATTTAAATCCAGGACATGCCTTTACTTATGCATGGCATAATAATGATGAGATACCATTAAAAAATGATGGAGACTATCATTTTATTCCTATTAAAATTCTTTGTGAAGACCATGAAGAATGTGATGCCCAATTAAACAGCCACTTGAGACCAAAGAAACAACCTAGGGTTAGCTAGAAAATTATGGAATAATTATTTTTGATTATAAGTGTCCACAACCAAGTTACAAGACAACTGTTGCCACTGGTAGGTTTCAGAACAAACCAATTTTTCAAAAACACATGTTTCCTTTATTAACTAATATCAAGTTCACAAGGTTCTAATTTTAGGGGTAGATGTTTTAGTTAGGTTTAAAGAGTAATTTACCCCCATGCCTACTCTCTAGCAGCCTCAGAGTTTCAACTATATTTTTTCAAAATCAACACTTCTAAAATTTCCCTAAACCATTCCCAATGGATAGGAAATTTTCTAACCTTTCCGGTGATATAAAGAAGTCCTCCTAACTCCTTACAGAACTCAAGATATGAGCGGGTGGAGTTTTTAGGTCAAATTTTCCCCTAGGGGACATGTTTCATATAGGGGTGAAATCCCCTTTGGTGGGTTGGCAGGTGGCGGGGTGGCTCTAGAAAATTTTCCATTACATGGGCGCAAGGTCAAGAAATATCTTGCACCTCTTTGGGTCTTCCAGAGACATGTGAAAAATGCAGAGATGATGCTGGGGAAACAGGGAAGGGGCGGAATGGCAGAAGGATTTAGTGCATTACGCCTGATGGAGAAGGAAAAGTCAACAACACCCACGCACCCGTGGGTCCATCCAGGGACATGAGGTTGTCATCTAGATACTAAAGACTAAGGAGAGGGGAGGGTGGAGCAACGGGATAAGTTTTAGCAATTACACCGAAGGGAGGACAAAAGGGAGAAAGGGACGCGCGGGTCCATGCGCCCGCAGAAGAAGAAAAGCCCGAAGTGGGGTAGTGGTGTGGGGCCACGGGGAATTTTGTTAAAATTTTCCCAAGACTAGAAACCAAAGAAATTAAAGGGGGTCCTCCCTCCCCGCTGTCACCTCTAAGGTGCCACGTGGCACCTTCTCATTGGCTGCGGGTCGACGGGACTAAGATGGAATTTTTTCCAAATTTTTCAAAGAGTCCAAGGGTTGAAAAGAAACCATGCCTCCGCCGTAGCTCCAAAAGGACACGTGGCACCCTTTTATTGGCTGCGAGCTAGCAGAGGAAAATAGAAAATTTTTTCCAAACCAAAATTTTTCAAAAAAATTTTCTAAGGCATAATGATGGGAAATTTTTGGGTTGTGGGCCCGCCAGGGAAATTTTCCCAAATTTTCCCTCCAAGGCAGAAAAACTTCAAAGTGCCATAGCTTGAGCTAGAAAGAATAGTTTTGGGAAAACGAGGACTTTTTGAAAATCTCTCGATGCCCTCTTTGCACAAGAATCATAAACTTTACTTTTTGATAAGTTTTAAAGGGTCAATTTTGCAAAAATGTTATGCAGGATTTTAATTTGCAAGCTGGTAACTTCCAAATTTCAATTTTAATTAAATTCGGTTTCCTCCACTCAAGATGTCAAACAAACATGGAGGATTGATCTAGGGAGGGTTTATATTTTTTTTGAAGAGTTAATTTACTCAATATATTTAAATTTGAATTTTAACCAACAAGTGACAGAAACACAACTAGGGAAAGGATTATGTTCAAATTTGCAATGTACAATTTATCTTCTTAAGTTTCCTTTGTCAATTTGAATTCCTTAGTGTCTTAGCATGCTAATCCATAACATTTTAAAGTTGATTATTAAGTACAAGTATGAATTGTATAATTTGATTGCATTCCTTTTTTCCAGTTAAAATTATACACAATTCCAGTGATCAATTTCGTTGAAGGAGTTATTTATCTATTTTTTTATCATATAGGTATAGTATTTACTCCTAAACTAATCCATTGCATTTGGTTGATTGTAAATAATTCATTCCCAAGTTAAAATACAAGTTATGATTTCAATTTTAATGTAATTCCAAGGATGTAAAAATAGTATACTTCCTTCCTACGCATTCTTCTTTCCAACAGAGATTTCAATTCATAATTGTAATTCCATTCCAATACAATCATGCAAATTTGAGGAGGTAGAGCATTCCTATATTGATTTCCAAAAACAAATTTACAACTTATCTCTTTCCTTTAACTTCAAAATACAATATACAATACATATAACATTCTTCACATTCCTTTTCAAAACAAAGAATGGAATATAACTCTTTACATTGCACATTTCAATTTTCAACTTTCCTCATCAATACAAGCAACTTCTCATTACAATAATTATAAAATTCATCCACTTCAAGTGTGAAGTAATACAATAAACTTGCTCACAAGAAGGGACTGTCAAACTATACATTTATTTGGATCCAAAACAACAACATGCTCCATTTTTTTTTCCAAATTGATCACAACAAAGAGGGGGAAAGGCAACTCTCTCCACCCAACCAAGACATCCAATGAAAGGACAATCCTTCCTTCATAATTGGCCCCCGAGCCCCAACCAATATACAATAAAAGATGCAACTCAACCATGGCAACAACTGGCTTCCACAACACAACATTCTTTCACACACACATTTCTTTTTTTTGCAACACAATGCAACACAAAAAAACAACAGTTCACAACTACATTTAGAAACACATCAAAATAGAACTTAGGCTTGATCTTGTAAGCCAAAGGAGAAAGGCACATGGGGGAAGATACTTATGCCTCCCAAATGGGAATTGGGCATCCACCAAATACAAACCGCCAAGTAAATCATCACACACATTTCCTTATTCCCCCCCACAAATCCCTCCTTATGCCCCCCACATATTTCCTTATGCCCCCCACAAAGTAAGAAATGCAAGCTATTTCTTTTCCAAGGTGGATCCCAAACCGAAAATCCCCCACAAAATTCTGATACCAATGGCATTCCCTTATGCCCCGCCCAAAATAATTCCCCATAGCCTTCTCCTACACTTTCCCTAATACAGTCTACCCAACCAAGCAACAAATAAAACAAAGCATGCATTTCCACACAACACAATAAGAAAATAACAGAAATAAAAGAGTTTTAAATTCCTACCTCTCCATGGTTACTTTTATTCCAAACAACAATCTTAAAATTCCAAACATAGCCCAAAAAACAAACCTCCCAAGCATGCAAAGATGTATCCAAAAATTTCTTCAAAATCAAGAGCTCCCACAAGAAAATGTGCCCCCAAGGAATAATACAAACAAGTTCAAAAACCCAAAACAAGAAGAGAGTTTCAAATATATAGAAGGGGGAAAGAAGAGGGTGATGTGGATCCATGTAGGATGCCACATCATACATCCTCACATTTAAACACAAAATACAAAATCCAAACTCCAAGGCTCAATAAAGAGGTGGGTGAAGAATGATAAGTTACTTGCATGCTCCAAAATAGCCCACACCTCAAGGGACAACCATTGAATTAAAGTGTAAGAAAGTGTAATTAAAAACATGCACGAGATGAATAAAATGCATTATAAAAGTCACCAATCACTTCCCCAACCATTAGTATGGTTAGTAAAATAAATTTAGAGGCATGGGACAAGTTTTACTTGTCCCACAAGTCTCCAAAAACAACCCCCATGGTCAAATTCAAATTTCTATGGAGGTGGAGTATTTCATACTCTAAAATATGACTTACAAAAGCTCTTACAAATTAATTACAACAACCAACCACTCTTATAATTAATTCCCATATCCCAATTTGATTTAATTAAACTTTAAAGATATGATCTCTCACATTAATCTATCACAACTAATTAATTAAAAGAAGAGAACACATTACAAATAAAATACATACAACAATAATTAAACATTAACCATAATAATAAAATACATAACCCATGGTCACATATAAAGATGATTTCCCCCATGGGAATCTCTAACAAAAACACACATAACACAATAAAATAAGTTGGCATGGTGACCGTGTTGAATTAACCTAGAATTCCATTTTGGTTGGTCTCCGATCCACCGATGTTTTGTTGTGATATTTTTAGCCTGCAAAATACAAATACCTCCTTCATCCTTGTGGCGATATCAGAACATCCAATATGGTACAAAAATCACAAAAAAATCAACTATACAATGAATCACAACAACATCGAAGTCACTATTACATCATTTACATTTTTAATCAACAAATATATTCGCATCATAAACTATCCATTTTCCATATCAACTCATAATATCCAATTCACATGCCTGAACAACATCCATATTAATTAACATATCATCATCCATATATAAGGTGTCTCTAATACCCATTATGCATCATAATCAAATCAAAATCCACAATAGTCCATAATCCAATGTCTAGCAACATATTGAATCAAAACATAGTAATGTCTTATAATGTAATCAATAGTATCGACATAAGCATCAAAAGGTCTCAAAGGGAAGTGGGCACTACATCCCCCTCCCCTAAGACTCTACTTCCTCCTAGAAGTCACTGGAACAAATGTGGAAACTGCACTCATAATGAAGTAGTATCCTCCCAGGTAGCTGCAGTCTCGTCATATCTGTCCCACTACACCTGAACCTAATCAACCTCTCTACCTCAAAGGCCTAGGGTCATGCAATCTAGGATGCGAACAGGATCCACCATGACTTTCCCTTGATCTTGCACCTATAATAATGTCTAATCCAACACATGAGATAGATATGCAATATATCTCCTCAGAACCGATACATGAAACACATCATGTACGAGAGACAAGCTGGGTGGAAATGCTAGATGGTACGCCAAAGGGCCGATACACTCCAAGATCTCAAAAGGACCAACAAATCTAGGAGCTAAATTAGAACCTTTTCCATAATGGATAGGTATCTTGTGTGGCCTGACATGAATGAACACCTTCATGCCCACAGTAAAACTACGATCGATCCTATGTTGATCCACATACTTCTTCTACATGTCCTATGCCTCCTGTAATCTCTATCTGATCAACACTACCTACTACTCCATGTCTTACAAAAGAGATGGTCCAAGAGATACCCTGTCCTCTAACCTATCCCAGCTAAGAGGTGTCCTGCACTCTACCATACAAGACCTAAAAAAGAGCCATGCCTATAGAACTCTGAAAACTATTATTGTAGGCAAACTCCACTAAGTACAGGTACTACTCCCACTTAGACTGTTGATCCATCACATACATCTTAAGCATATCCTCTAAAATCTGATTCATTCACTCGGTATGTCCATCTATCTCAGGGTGATATGTCATGCTAAAGTTGATCCTCATCCTGAGGACATACTGTATGGTAGTCTAAAAATATAAAGTGTACAAAGGATCATGGTCACAAATGATCTTTTGCAGAATCCCGTGCAACCTGAAAATCTCATCCAAATATACTCATGCCACTGCTCTAGTGGTATAAGTGGTCTTCACTAGAGAAATGTGAGCCACTTTTGTCAATTTATCAACTGTGACCATAATGGCGTCGTGGTGATATCTCGACATCGGTATCCTAACAATGAAATCAATGGAAATGGTGTCTCACTTCCATTCTGGTATGGCATGAGGATAAATAAGGCCTTCTAGATGCTGATGCTTGGCCTTAACCCCCTGGAAATCTAAACACCATGACACAAACTGAGCCATGTCTCTATGAAGTCCTCTCCAATGATATAACTATTGCAAGGTGGCGTGCATCTTCTTTACCCCAGGATGGGTTGAATAGGGTGCATGATGAACCTCTACCAAGACATCCTACCTCAAGCCTCCATCTCTGGGAACATATATCCAGCTGCTGTGCTTGAGAAGACCATCCGCCTCTAAGGAAAAACCATCAAACTTCCCCTCAAGGGGTCTTTATGACTTGATCTCTACTCGTACTGTAATTAGAAGTTCTCAAGAGAAATCTACTGAAGGATCTTGCTCCACAAATATGTGCTCACTATAGTGGCCATAGCCACATGTCTCTGTCTACTGAGACTATCTACTACCACATTCTCCTTCCCTTTCACATGCTCTATCTCTATGTCATACTCATAAAGTAACTCCATCCAACGCCACTAATGAGCATTGAGATTGGGTTACGTGAAGAGGTGGCGAAGACTCAAATGATCTATCCTGAGCATGAATCTCCGTCCAAGAAGAAAATGTCTCCATCTAACCAAAGCATGCACAACTTCTGTAAGCTCAAGATCATGGGTTGGATAATTAAGCTCATGATCCTTTTTTTTGTAAAACTCAAAAGCTACTACTCTACCATCCTATATCAACACACCTCCAATCCCTACTAATGAAACATCTGTGCAAACGAAGAACTCACCCTGTGGATCTGGTACTGCAAGAATGGGTGTTGTAGTGAGGCATTCCTTCAGTGTCCTGAAGTCCTACTTGTATCTATTCAAGTAAACAAAATTCTTCCCTTTCCTCTAAAGGGAAGTGATGGGGTGCGTAATCTGAGAGAAGTCTTGAACAAATCTCTAGTAGTATCCTACTAATCACATGAAGTTGTGCATCATGATCACTATAGTGGGTGATGGCCAATCCATAATGGCTCTGGTCTTAGAAGGATTGACTGCGATACCTTACCCAGAAATGACATGACCCAAATACTGCACCTCTATCTGAAAGAAAGAACACTTCTCCAAGTTCTCGAAAAGCTACTTCTCATGAAGAAACTGAATAACCTGGCGAAGGTGTCCCTCATGATCCTCACATGTATGTGAGTATACCAAAATTTCATCAAGGAAGGTGAGCATGAAGCGATCTAAAAAGGTGCTGAATACCCCATTCACTAAACTCATAAACACTGTAGGGGCATTTGTCAAACCAAAAGGCACCACTGTGAACTCATAGTGCCCATATCTCGTACAAAAGGTGGTCTCATGAATGTCCACCTCTAAAATCCTTAGCTGATGGTACCTTGACTTGAGGTCAATCTTACATAACATCGTGGCTCCTTTCATCTTATTAAACAAGTCATCAATATGAGGAAGATGATAACGATTCTTGATCGTTACCTTGTTCAACTGGATGTAATCAATACACAACCACAAGGATCCATCCTTCTTCCTCACGAAGATCACCGGTGCACCCCAAGGGGATACACTACGATGGATAAGGCCCTTCTCCAAAATGCCTTCAAGCTACAACATGAGTTCACAGAGCTCTGGGGTGGTCATCCAATAAGGTGCTCATAAGATAGGCTCTGCTCCAGGAACTAGTTGTATATGAAAATCAATCTCACATAGGGGTGGTAACCCCGGTAGATCTCCTAGAAAGACATTAGAAAACTCTCTCAATATAGAATGATCATCTAGTGATGATCCACTAGACCTATCCTTTGATCTGTCAATGACTGTAACAACATACATTTGACTACCACGTCACACACACTATTTAATCTACATAGCAGATATGGTGCGAATGGAAATGGGTCTCCTGACCCCTAAGATCACTGACTCAAATCCTAAATAATCTACACAAGATATAGTCTTGTGATGACAATCCATCTTGGCCCTATTTGAAGCTAACCAATCCATACCTAAACTGACTCCATACGAGCCCAAAGGAAGGATACAAAGATATAAGGTGGTGGTGAAAGGTCCCAAATCCAGTACACACTCCTTAACTAAGGAGTCTATAGAGATATTGGCTCTAGAAGCCATCTCGACATCCCAACTAAGACCCTAATTAACTGCCACTAGCCTACATCACTCTACTAAAGATGGTGAAATGAAAGAATTAGAAGAACTAGAATCAAACAATACAGAGGTAGGAATACCACCAATGCTACCTATGGTCTTAATGACTATGCTATGATGCTCTGCCTGACGGTTTTCAACCACTGCATAAATCCTGTGGCTATATCCCATGTCACCAACAGTTGGCTTTAACATCTGTGCCTTACCCTTGTTGTTAGGGTTATGGGGGAAATCTCTCCAAAAGTGTCTAGTAACTCCACATCCAAAACTTCCTCCTGATCTTCCTCAATGAGTAGCAACTCCAGCAGGTGCCCTAGAAGTTTGTGGCATGGATCCTGATGATCCGGTCATAGTCTATTGTGGCCTCTACTAGCGAGCTCATGTTGATTGAGCTCTAGGTTCACCCTATTTCCTGATGGGACCCCTAGGAGGAGACCCAATACTCCGTCTCTATGCATTATCTCTCTATGGAGGTCTATGAGGTGGGCAAGACTTCTGCTACTGCTTTTATAGCTTAAAGGATGATTGTGCTATACCTTTGCCACCACAAGGAAGAGGTACTAAACCTCTTAATCTACCATTCTGCATCTACTATATGTGGGTCTGAACTTGGTATCTAGCCTGTTGGGTCTTACCTTGAGTCTCCTCTATAATATAGGCCTTCTCGATGGCCTCAGCTAAAGTCTGTGGATAGTGAATCCACACTACACCTCCAATATCCAAAATCAGGCCCTGGATGAACCTATGAATTTTCACCTGCTCATCCTGCATATACTCTACATACTGGAGTAGATCTAAAAATCTACTCTCGTACTCTGCTACAGAAAGAGAAGCCTGTCAAAGGTCATGGAACTCGTCAATCCTCTATTGGATGAACCTCCATGATAAATACCTACTCCTAAATATCTCCTCAAATAAATCCCATGTCACTTTCTCTGAATTTACATGGAGCTTATACTCCTCTGTCCTCCACCATACTGCTGCTCCGTCCCTTAGTAGATGGATCACAACATGAGCTTTCGTGTTGCTAGAATAAGGACAAAGCTTGAAGAAACTGCTCAAGCTCACCAGCCAGGCCTTTTCCTAAAATCCACCCATGTCACCCGAGTAATGTGAGGGTCGAAGCTTCAGGATCTCCCTGATGTGATCTGCTGTTGTGGTCTGTCGGCCTTTAGGTCACTCTACACGCTCATCCCTAAGCCTAGGGCTCTGAGACCTCTCTCTATGCTCTGGAACTTTATCACCATGTCTCCTAAGTGGTGACTCTACTATAATTGACTTTGCATGGGATTTATCTCCTCTATGCTCCTCACTAAGTTGAGGACATACCTGATCCTTGATAGAAGGGGATCTATCATGACTATCTACCGTTCCTCCACCTAATCCTCTGTGTAAAGTGGCATTGACATCCTAAAGGATCTGTAGAATCTGAGGTAGAATGGCTATTACACCTTAATCCGGTGGTTATGGTGGTGGTGGTGGTGAGTCTGAGTTTTTATGAAGGTTTCTCTCACTCTATCTGAGCCTCCTGCATAGACCAAAGTGAGATTTAGTTCATTTTGCTAAGTTTATACAACTTCCATGTTTACTAAAATATACATATTCTTGCTAAGTTGTTTTCTAGATTCAAAGTGTGCTAGGTTTAAGTTTTCATGTCTCAAGTTTTCTAGTGTTCCCAATGGTCCAAGCCTTTGAACCACCAATCTGATACCAAACTGTGATGCCTGATTAAACAACCACTTGAGACTAAAGAAACAACCTAGGGTTAGCTAGAAAATTATGGAATAATTTTTTTTCTATTAGAAGTGTCCACAACCAAGTTACAAGACAACCGTTACCACTGCAAGGTTTCAGAACAAACCAATTCTACCAAAAACCATGTTTCCTTTATTAACTAATATCAAGTTCACAAGGTTCTAATTTTAGGGTTATATGTTTTAGTTAGGTTTAGGGAGTAATTTACCCCCATGCCTGCTCTCTAGCAGCCTCAGAGTTTCAACCATATTTTTCTCAAACTTAGTGCTTCCAAAATTTCCTTAAACCATTCCCAATGGATAGGAAAATTTCTCACCTTTCCGGTTATATAAATAAGTCCTCCTAACTCCTTACATAACTCAAGATATGAGTGGGCGAAGTTTTTAAGTAAAATTTTCCCCTAGGGGGACACGTGTCATGCAGGGGTGAAATCCCATTTAGCGGGTTAGTAGGTCATGGGGTGGCTCTAGAAAATTTTCCATTGTGTGGGCACAAGGTCAAGAAACATCCTGCACCTCTGTGAGTCCTCTAGGGACACGTGATTCCTCTAGGGACACGTGATGAATGCAAAGATGATGCTGGGGAAATAGGGAAGGGGTGGAGCGGCGAAAGGATTTAGCGCATTGTGCCCGATGGAGAAGGAAAAGTCAATAGTGCCCATGAACCTGCAGGTCTATTCAGGGATAGGTGGCACTTGTCGAGCCACCAAAGATGAAGGAGAGGGGAGGGCAGAGCGGCGGGACAGTTTTTGGTGATTACGCCAAAGGGAGGAAAAAAGGGAGAAAGGGATGTGCGGGTCTGCACGCCCTCGGAAGAAGAAAATCTTGAACGGGGGTGGTGGTGAGGGGCTGCGGGGAATTTTATTAAAATTTTCCCAAGGCCAAAAATAAAAGAAAATAAAGGAGGTCCTCCCTCCCTGCTACAACCCTAAGGTGCCACGTGGCACCTTATCATTGGCTGCGGGTTGGCAGGACTAAGATGGAAAATTTTCCAAAATTTTCAAAGAGTTTAAGGGTTAAAAAGAAACTACGCCTCCACCATAGCTCCAAGAGGACACAAGGTGCCCTCTGATTGCACAAAGATTTATTATGGCATGTCAAGAAGTGTAATTCAATGACAATTATCTTATGCACTTGTTTCCATCAAATTTAGGGGCCACAACGCTAGATTGGTTTGTTCATATCCCTAAGGGATCCATATCAACATGGACAGAACTAGTAGAGAGTTTCATATGACACTTCTCTTTCAATATAGAAAATGACGTTACCATGTTAGATCTCTACAATTCCAAGAAACGAAACAACGAAGAATTCACTACATTTTTACAAAGATGTAGAGGGTTAGCTAGTCACTTTCCTTGCTTCCTACTTGAAAAGTAGCTGATAGGAATATTTGTTCCCAATCTCTATCTAGAAATTACATTCCACTTGCAAATTCATTGTGGTAACACGTACGAAGAGGTAATAGAAAAAGGGAGTCAAATCAAAAAGGCATTATTAGCTAAGGGAATCTAAAACCTTTCTCCCATGAACACAATGATTCTAAATCTAACGATAACACAAAGTTTGTTCCTAATAGAAAAAATATCATTAGTGATGGGATATTAGACTCTAAATGGGTGTAATCTGTGAAAAACCTTACACCTTTGAATCTTACAAAGGTTAATCAACCTACTGAGTATAAATGCTGCACTTTTACTCCTCTATTTGAATCCATATCATCTATACTTAAACAGTTGGAGGCCATTAACATGGTTAAGTACCCTGAAACAAAACCATATGGGGATGATACACCCGAACCATCATGGTTTAGGGAGGATGAATTCTACGGGTTCCACTACGTAAAGTGTCACAAAACTAATAAGTGTTTAAGATTAAAGAAATATATTCAAGACCTAGTCAACAATGACGATATTGAAGTATATTCCGTTGTCACTACAAAGTCTCCAAATGCAAAATTAGGGATCTTCAAAGGGCCTTTTCCCAATCATGAAGAAAAAAAATATGGATTGGGGAAAATCATCTCAGAATAAAAATTAACTGTATGTCAAACAAAGACCATTTCAATTCCTTGATAGGTTGTGTTAATGCAATCAATGCAATTATAATTAAGACAATAGAGTGTGCTTTGGCAACATAATGGGCTCATCTTGTTATAAATTTTGAACCTACTCCCCTCCTCAAGAGAGTCACTATGATGTGTTAGATAAACTGGAAAAAACTACAACTAATATTTCCATCTTAGACCTTCTAAAGATCTCTAACGTCCATAAGGATATACTTTAAAAAATCTTATAGGGATCAGTAGTATCCATTGATGTTGACCCAACACATTTATAAGCCATGGTAGCATAACTAGCTCTAAAGGAACACATAACCTTCAATACTACAGAAGCCTTAGTTAAAGATCCTTCACATAACCTATATTTAGGTTATCATTAGATGTAATAAGGTTAAAATAATGCTTGTCAATGATGGATTAGGTCTTAACATATGTACTCTCAAAATAGTCTACCAACTAGGCTGTATAGAAGCTAATCTAGAAACAAAGGTCATCACTATTAAGGAATATGACAATGAAGAATGAAAATCAGCTGGAATGATCACTTTCTTTATAGAAGTGGGTCCCATAACACATGATATGAAGTTCCACATCTTGGACATGGAAATCCCTTAAAATATCTTTCTCGGTCTCCCATGGATTCATGCCATGTAGACCATGCCATCAACGTATCATCAATATTTAAAGATGCAATATGAGGGACAGACACTCACCATAAAGGGAGGCCTTTAAATTTTTTCTTATTGTAGAGCATTTTTGGGGTTTTCCCCTATAATATATGAGTTTCCATATACAGAGATCACTATTCCTATCCAGTTAGAGGCCCTCGCTTCACGGGTGGATCCAAATACCATGTCTATAAATGAAAATGGTGCTTCTACCTCAGAAAATCCTTTGTCTACATGGGAGATGAAGGTCAAACCAAGTGGTTGTGGAGAGTATGATTTACAACAAGACCTAATGGTTCATAAAATTATACTATCAGCTTAAGCACATTGTAAGACATGTTTCAGAGTTCAGAGAGGCTTGCCCTTTTAAGAATTTTACTCCTGATGGCTTTCTATAAGACAAAAGGTTTCTTATGGACATTTTATTCCATCCAAATAATGATGACATGGCTACACACTATAAATCACCTAAATATCCCATTCCTAATCAGATAATGCTTTTCATGGGGTATAAAGGACGTGGTTGTGGCTGCTAAGAATAAGCCCCATTAGAAGCTCTTGTAGTACCTCAGTGTATAGTAGGTAAAGTAGGTATAAGAATCCATTTATATGAGTCTCATTCTTAAGATGATGAGTATGATTCTTATGAGAGTGAGGATAGTTTGTCAAGAAATGAAAGTGAAACAAATTCCTTGTGTAGTCTTTACAAAGACCTTACCTCTATGAACCTATTCACCAATATGGCTATCCTTACTATAACCCCCGTTATACCCACCCTATCCCCTATAAACCAACCATTAAACCCTCATATACCCATAACTCATGAATTGGGATAAAAAAATGTACCTATTGACATATTTCAGAATGATGAGGCCATTGGGGAGTTCCTAGGAATTAGAGATAACATTCCAAGAAATGATCACAAGAAGGGGTTCTCCATTCAACTTAATACATGTGCATACTTTGGAGAGGAAGTAGATTTGTGCAAGAAATTAAGTAAAAAAGTGAGCAAGGGAAAAAGTTCCAAAGAAAATCCTTGTGGGAATAGAAAGGGGAAGTCCTATAGTGAAAACCTCTTTGACGCATTTGTGGGAAAACATGTAGAATAACCTATGGAAAAGATAATGTACCCACTTCAAGATGACGATCTACCTGAGCCACCTATAATAGAGGAGGATCTCAATCTCCCTCTTGAGGCACACCAAAGGCACACTTCTTTGGGTTAAGAAGTGTGCCTTTGGTGTGCCATCAGGGAAATTACTAGCATTCATTGTGTCATGGAGAGGAATAGAAGTGGACCTTGCAAAGGTCACGGCTATCACAAAAATGCCTCTCTCTAAGAATATCATACAGTTGCGTAGCTTACAAGGGAAAATTTAGGCCATTAGATGGTTTATTTCACATCTGGCAAACAAGTGTCATACATTTACACATCTCCTTAAGAAAGATGTCAATTTAAATTAGGTACCGGAACAACAACAAGCATTTTATTTTCTAAAAGGATACTTGGAAAACCCCCGTATTCTCATGCCAACAACGGTAAGAGAACCCTTTTTTCTGTATATCTATGCTACAAAATTTTCAATTAGAGCACTTATGGCTTAGTATGACAAAGAACATAGAGAAAAGGCTATATACTATTTAAGAAGGACATTGTTAGCATATGAGCTCAATTATCTAAAAATCGAGAAGGCTTGCCTAGCCATGATGCTTTATTTCTAGAAGCTATGTAATTATATGCTTAGTAATAAAATCAAGCTAATTTCAAAAGTTGACCCTTTGAAGTATTTATTGTCCAAACCAACACTAACTAGAAAGATGGATAATTGGATCATCTTATTGAGTTTGACATTGAATACATTCATCAAAAGTTAGTAAAAGGACATGTGTTAGTAGATCAACTCGAAGAAGATTCACTACTAGGTATTGAACCCTTGAGTCTAGAACTACCAGATGCATCCATTATGTACCTCGAATCTAAAGTGTAGAAAATGTACTTCGATGGCTCATTTATCTTTCATGGTTTAGGTGCTAGAGTTGTGCTAATAAATCTCACAAGAGACTTGATTCTGTAGGAATTCTGAATTGGATTCCCTTGCACAAACAATATAGCAGAATATGAATCCATCATTTCAAAAATGAAGCTAGCCATAAAATGGGATATCAGACAAGTAAAATTCATTGGTGATTCAATTCTTATTATCAAATAGGTCACATATGAATATACAGTTAAAGATGAGAAGTTAATTCCATACAAAAGAATGGTCGATTCCTTGAAAGAATTCTTTGAGAAAATAACATTTGAGAAAATAACAAGAACTCAGAATAGAGAGGTATACGCTATGGATATGGTAGGATCTATGTTGAGTATCCAACCAGAGAGCAATGATGTGCCATTCTTTGTTGAAAATCTAAGAACAACGGCATATAACATACTAGACTATTGTTTAGTATGTGAAGTTGTTGGTCCCCTTTCACCATGTTACGGTGAAATATTTAATTATCTCCATGATGGAACCTTATGAATATTTACCATCTTGAAAATTATAACCTCATCTAATGTATAGCTTGTTATACCTTACTTGGGGAAACCTCTTTCGCCGAGGCTACGATGGGAATCTATTGTGGTGTTTAAATTCTGACGAATCTATACAAGCAATCAAGGAGGTGCATGAGGGAATTTGTGGATCTCATACTAATGGGATTTTCCTTGCAAAAAAGATACTCATAGTAGGTTACTATTGGCCTACCATGGAACATGACTATTTTTAACATGTAAAGAAGTGTGTGTATTGTCAAAAGTCAAGAAATTTGATACATGCACCGACACAATCCTTGTAAAAAATCATGACACCCTAGCCATTCTCAATGTGGGGTCTTGATCTAATAGGGAAACTTAATCCTGTCTCCCCAGATGGCCACAAGTTCATTATAATGACCACTAAGTACTTCAAAAAATGGGTAGAGGTAGTTCCTCTTACCTATACAAAAGGTCCCCAAATTCAAAGTTTATAATGAATCATATCATCTGAAAATATGGTATCCCTTCTTCCATTATCATTGATAATGGTAAGTCATTCAAAAATAAAAATGTGAAGGAACTTTACAAACGATTTCAAATTTCCCTTAAATTTTCAACCCCTTATTACCCTTAAGGTAATGGGTAGGATGAAGCTTCGAACAAAACCTTAATTCACATTATGGATAAAATGGTGAATACCACAGGATGTAACTGACATCTACAAATTCACCCTTCCCTCTGGGAAGTCAAAACTTCTATTCCCGCCTCTACAAGTACAACTCAATATTCTTTAATGTTCAGATTAGAAGCCATCTTACCTTTAGATATTGAGAGACCTTCTTTACGTATCAAGCTAAGGGATTACATGAATGAAGAGGAGGACTATAGAGTATCCTGACTGGCAGAGTTGGAGCTATTAGATGAGAAATTACTTCATGTCCTCAATCACCTAAAATTTTATCATGATCAAGTATGCCGGAGCCACAAAAAGAAGGTCATACCTCATCAGTTTGAGTAGGAGACATGGTGTTGAAAGAGAATAAGAACAACAAAGATCAAGAAAAGAAAGGGAAATTTGAGCCCAACTGGTTAGGACCATACATTGTGGTTGCCAAGTTTGGTTCATGTGCATATAAGCTAGCCTATTTATATGGCCAAGAGGTCAAAGAACCCATGAAAATAATGCATCTTAATCACTTCTATGCTTAAGTATGGGGTCTCTGCAGAATACTAAAAAAAGTAGAGCAAAACAAATGAAAGTATAAAAACAAAAAAAGAAAAATATAAATAATCAAGTACATCCAACAGTGAAAACCACACAATGGTGGCACTTTAGATAGGTCATTTAGTGAAAATGTCTTTTGGAACTAAGGTAGGTACCATTGTTTGCAATCAGTCTAGGTTTAGGAAGTACGATAGCTTGGCCCGAAATTAATCTTTACCTTCGTCTGAGCCCCTTGGGAGCCTATCCTTCTTTGTCCCAATCCAACTAATCTAACCTTCTGAGTGTGGAGAATTTAACATTTAATAAACCTATCTCATGCTGGGGGAATCTTCAAAACAATAATTTTTTCATATACCACGTAGCATTCTTCCCTTGTACATCCCATCTCATGTTGGGGGAATCCACGTTTCTTTATTTTCCTTGCACATTTTCTTCAAACCATGGTTGAGAAAACATAAAAAACATTTGTTTAAATTTTGAAATAACCAAAATTATATAGATATGTCCTTTGGACAAATCAAAACATTCAAATAAGTTTCTTATAAAACTCCAAAACAACAAATAATCGTCTTAGAAATAAACTAAAAAATAGTGAAAAACGCCCCAAAACTGTTCCACAAAAACAAAGTAGTGGTTCACTTACTTTTAGTTGTTGGTTTGTATGGTTGTGGTTGCATTACTTGTTCATACTACATGCTTTAAATTGGATTCACTTGCTTACTTATATTGAATGTCACTTTAGTCTATAGTGTATTGCATTGAGTTCATTTTTGTATTGCATGCTTGTAAATAAATGTGTTGCTTTGATTAGAGTTGATTAGAGTTGTTTAAACTTGTGCTTGTTAGTTTTTACTTGTGCATTGTGTTGTCACTTCATCATCATGTCACAAATATCCATCACATATATAGATAATATATAAAAAATATTCTAAGTCTACATCACAAATGTATACTAAAATCTAATCATCAAATATTGTATCACCAATGGGGTAAGAGGGGTTGTGCATGATAAAAAATCTAACCCCCCACACAAATATCAAAAATATAAAAATGTTTCTCAAAGGTATCTCATGAAACATAAAAGTATGATATTATCTAAAGCAATTTCATAAATATAACAAAGTAATACAGAGCATATAATAATTAGAAATTGTTAAAATCTTTAAAAATCCAAAAAAAATTGTAAAAATTTAAAATTTTACAAAAATTGGTAAACAACATATACGCAGCTAAGGTATGTGTCAATTACATCATCCTCAAACATTGAAATATGTCTTAAAAAGAATATTTTTAGGGTTCTTGCTTGTTCTATTCTCAAATGACATGCAGATTATCATGATCTACCTCCATTAACAAAATCTCAGATGCATACTACATTGGTAATCCTGTGCAACAGTGAGTTACCAGAGACTCTGTTGTAGTGCACGAAGGTTATTCCATAAGACTACTTGTTTCCTCCATTTTCCCTCGCATGTGTTATTGATTAGAGCATCAATTTTAACCCTTGTTATTACAACACAAACATTCAGGAAACTGCAGCTTGATAACAAAAACATTGGTGCGACTATCTTAAAAATTGTTTATTTGAGTAAGTGTGATTGTAATGGTTTCTCTTTCAGGTTAGCTAGTTTATTTTCTCATATTGTATTTCATTTTATATGTTGTAGGGAGCTAAATATCATTTTAATTTCTCATATTGCATTACATAATGTATGTTACATGGAGTTACGTATTTTTAGCAGTAGAAAATTATTCGTAATTTAGGTTTTCATGTTATCTTACACTTTTGTTTATTTTCAATAAAAGTCGATGATGTAGACCTAGGGGAAAAATGATATAAACTAGTTGCTTATTGAAAGGGTGGATACAAAGATTGGGATTGTCATGTATTTCTCCATTAATCATTTCTTCTCCATTATCATTTATTACCACTACTAATTTTTCTTCTAAATAACCCGGGGCAATAAAAAACCACATTTATCCCTATTCTTATTCATTCTCAATACCTTAGGGTTTCGCGCCCATTCTGACCTATTTTCTTCTATCCATTTTCAATCATATTTTCGATTGTCGATTGAATTCTTCTATCACCCACTTGAAACTCAAGGGGACATCCTTCATCTTGCTAATGTTTCTTCAAAAATTTACCTATTTTATGCTTTTCTATTATGTTTGAAGTGAAGTCACTAATTTCACCTCAAACAGGGGCAAATGTAGACACCTAAATTCAAATTTTGAAATTTTATTGCCAAAACACACGTAAATCACTCTCATTCTTTCCAATTCCATTATAATTAGTTCTTTTGCTAATTAACTGCCATTTCTTACCACTTTAGCCAATTGACACCACGTTGTTGATTATATAACCCCTTTCACATTAAGGATGCCACTTAATGGTGAATTGTAAGTTAAAATCCTCTTCAAACTAGATAATTAGTTTTTATTAGTTAATTAAGCCTATTTTCCCCTTGTTTTGGTCATTATACCCTAGTATTGACTCAAACTCCTCTTCTAACCATTCAAAATCACCCCATTCACCTCTACAATGTCTCAGCAAGCTTTAAAATCTTATCCTAGCCCCCTAGTTAACCCTAATCGATTGATTAGGGCTTCACACCTCTTAATCACTTGGTAATTCACTAATTGTGATTAGAAAGGCCTAATCATGATTAGAAATTCTAACCTAATTTGGGGATTTTAGTCCCACATGCACCAAAATGCAGGTTTCTCCTAAAATGAAAACTATAAAAAAGGGTGCACCTCATTCCTTTATACTTTACACCATGATTTGATTTACATCTCATATAAAAAATATGATATATTTCCAAGTTCAATCCTTGCTTAAAGCCTTCAATGGGGTTAGTAGGTGGATATCCAAAATGACCAAGCATTCATTGGGAGAGGCCATTTCACCTTGTTTGGAGTAGCAACTATAACCATTTGATTGCCCTCTTAGGTCTATTCAGGCCCATGCTAGGTAATTCAAGCATATTAATAGGCATGATTAATTAGATTTTGTATAATTTTCATACTAGTTAAACATTATTTTAAGTTTCTATCTTAATTTTACATTCCTAGACATAGAACCCCTGGCTAGATGGATGAAAAAGGTGTTAGCTCTCCTTGTTTAGTCATGCAATTTGCTTTGTAGAAGTTTAGGGTGTCATCACATACATAGTAATATAAGAAAAAAAAAGTAAAGTGTTAGTAACAAGCAATTGGAAAACAACAAAATAAATTTAAGAAAAAGTATGCAAGTACACATAAATAGAGTAATATTAAAATTATTACACCACATACATGGGACACCACTGAGTATTTCACAAGAAAATAAAGACACTCAATACCAACAAACAAAATTTAAATAATGCAGGGTATTTCCCATAAACAAGTGAAATCACCTAACAAATATGTAAAACAAGAAACAAGCCATATTATGAAGATGATTTCGACTTGGAAGTAACCTTAAAAATAGATACTACACATGAAGCATCCATGATAATGCTAGAGTATAACACAATGTATGTACTGAGTGAATGAGGTAAGATAAATAAGAGTAACAAAGACTAGAATAATAACACATTTATGTAATAGTGTTAAGTGGATGCCCCCAATAGTTGAGGAAGAAATGGTAAAGAGGAAAGTGAAACATCTTGCATAATATAACAATTTTTGTGTAGCTGCATTCAACTCAATGTATCATGTGAACACACGTGTATAGAAAAAATATATATCATAATATTTATCAAGCTAAACATGATAAGTAATGTACAACATGAAAAGTATAAGCATGTAATAAAGACAACCAAGTAGGAGCGATGCAAATAATTTTAGATGTGTTATATTTTTTGTATTTTTAATATTTTTGAATTTTTAGGACCCCTGAGGGCATAGATTATAACCTATTCTCTAAAGAGAAGGAAGGGTAATCCAAGAATTCCCATAGGGGGGATATTTTATATTTTTAGGAATATTTGTGAATATAGACTATGTAACTAGAGATAAAAAACAAGGTTAACCCCATGTGTGTGTGTGTAGAGTAAGTTTCAAGTATTTAGTTGCTCCACAATAGTCAAATTGAACCTATAAATAGAGTGTGTCATTAGGAAAAAAGGGGGAATCAAATTACCCCATGGGCTAGTAGCATATAACTAACCAATTAGAACCTTCTAAGGAGGTGGAGAAGCTACTAGGGTAGATAGAGGCTTGGGCCTCAATTGTGTGAAAGAATGTGACTCGAGTGTATATGACGTAGAAAATTTGGGAGGAGAGTAAGGTGGACTAGATGCACAAGAATCCATATGTGACTTAGATTATTGGTGAATATGAGTATGAGGGGAAAACCCTATAGTGACGAAAGGATGAAAAATTACAACACCCTTGATTACTTCTGATTGTGTGTGAGGAAATCAATGTAACCTTTATAACATGGTATTATCTTGTAGTGTGGGACATTGCAAATAGAATAATCCTCTGGAGAAATCTGACTTCTTCTCCTAACCTAGTTCCAACTTATCCAAAGTAGAGAGAATGGAAAACTAAACTAATACTATCATAATGCTTTCCAAGGAGACATGGATAGAAAGATGCATAAAATAAAACTACTCTAAGTGAAGGTGATGCACCAAGAAAGGGTGAAACAATCCTAGTGAGTGAAAAATAGAGAGATAAAAAATTAGGAGAGGAAAAGTAGAAGTGCTACAGTCCAAGACAATATTCAATTCCCTATATTCATAAAGCACAACAAACTACAATCCCTGTAAAGAGGTAGATACATGCATAATATGCTTGTGAATATAATAGAAGGTAAAAGATGCAATTTCATACAAGATACAGAGAAAATGGCCATAAAACATGAATCTTATTGCTTAGAAACATTCACAATCCATTATAACATAATAAAAAGGAAAAACCCTTTACAGTAAGCCCAAATTCAAGGCCTTTAGCTCACAAACGCTCTAGGAATTTTTTTAAAAAGTTCCCTTGCTCTTCAGAAAGTCTCCCAAAATGAGGCAAATTGTACAATATATAGATGAATAGCATCTAAATTACCTCACCAACCAGCATGTTTCATTAAATAGGTATGTGAATCCATAAAAATTGGGTACTTTTCTTACATGGTTGGTCATGGGTGCCATACATCATTAAACTGGTAGTTGAACCAGCTACGTACCACTCCCATTAAGCCCTGGTTCATTCATGCATTTTCTTACTTGTGTCGATTGGTTGCATAAATGTAACTAGTTGGTAATATACTTTTCTTACTACTGGATGGTAGCTTAAAATCCACTATCAGCTAATAACATCCGTATAAGTGGTATCGACACCTTTTTTGTCACCCGACTGCTCTTCAACATCACCCTTGTGTAGCTGGCCGATAGCTTAAAAATGCCACTAGCTGGTAGCTTCCTTAATTATTGCCGCCACCATGCTACAATCTGGTAACATCTATTCCTTCTACCATCTGGTAGTATCTTTAATTCTACTGACAGTATTTTACTATCATTTTTTCCTCTTTAGCTCAGACCTTCATCGTCGCTCACCAACTCACCATGAGTTACCCTGTTGAATTTCAAAGTGTTGCATCCATCAACGTTCAAAGTTGATAAGTTTTCCATTTTGCAGCAGTTTGAAAAATGAATAAAAATTGGTGACTTCTGGGGTGATCTACCTGCTAGATCTGAAAGACCAGTAACCTTGTTGTGTCCATTAGGAATTGATTCGTTCTGAAGCCTAAAAATTATCTCACACCTAAAAATTCACCCCTCAAAATTTTGAAACTTTGCTGGGGCCTATCATTTCTCAAAACCCTGGGATGAAGATGGATTAATATCATCACAAGAACTTGCCTAAAAATAGAAAATGCAAGAGAGAAAAAAGCACAACTATATACAAACAACAAATTCATACACTTCCCAAGTGGAAAATTCAAATATTGCACCAACACTTATTACAAAGCAATCCTAAATAAAATAAGGCACTGTGCTACAAGCACTTGGAGGAATAGAAATTCTAAACTAATATATACAAGAAGGATATTTCACTTAATAACAATGTTTGAGATAAATTCCATTCACTGGAATATGCATTTCTTCTCCGTCCAACCTTGATAGCTGGAAAGCATTGTTTTTTACATCCTGAAACCATATAAGGTCCACTCCATATTGCATCAAACTTAGAGTGCATTCCTGGGTTTTCCATGTTTGCATCCCATTTTAGGAACAAGTCTCCCTCTTGGAAGTTTCTAGCATTTTACTTCTTATCAAAGCACCTCTTGATCAATGCTTGATCCTTATCCATGATGTGTATGGATCGGTTCCTCATCTCCTCCAACTCCATGAGATATATATATATATATCTAGCTTCCATGGGTTGAAAATAGGATAGATCTATCTGCTTCATAAGATCCAATGCAGGTAATTTGAGGGATATAAGAAACCTTTCCTCCCTTCTAGATACTTAACTATAAGGAGATTTTATTTTTGACTTCTTGGGAGTAATCCTATCAGCCCAAAAGGTGGATTTCAACTTGGCATGCCAAGTTCTGTGGTTCTCATATAGAGTATTCCTTATAATATTCAAATGACTTTTGTTGGTGGACTCAGAATTCCAATTACCCTATGCATAGTAATTTGACATTGTGCTCAAGTATATCCCATTTTGACTTCCCACTCTATGATCTTGACACATAGGAATGCAAAATCATTATCTGATATAATGGAGGCTAGTACTCCAAACCTCGTCATTATACCCTCATAAAAATTTAATATGTTGGCCTCATTTTCTTCCTTGAGTGCAACCACCTCTTTCCATTTGGTGAAATAATCTATGGCTCTGAGAATCCACTTATGGCCTAAACTAGAATTTGGATTAATCACCCCAATGAAATTTAGCCCCCATTGCATGAATGGTTCATTTATAGAAATGGGGTGGAGTGGAAGGGCTTCTAACCTCTCTTTTCCCATGAAGAAGGCACACTTTTAAAACCTCCTAATCCATGCATAAAAATCATAAAAAAGGTTAGGACAATAATGTACTACCTTTGTAATTCTAAGAGCTTTCAAATTGGGGGAAAAATGGCCACATGTTTCTCCATCATGAAATTCATGTAGCACCTTCTCTATTTGATCTACCTTGAGGCACCTTATGAGGACACTATTTACTTCTTTCTTGAACAAGATACTGTAAAAAATGCAAAGGGGATACAATGGAGCATAAAATACCTCCTTTTGGCCTTGCTCATCCCTTGAGGAATTTGACCTATTTGAAGGAAATGAAATATGTCTTAAGTCCAACATAGTGTAGTAATGCCATCTGCTATCAGTTATTGACTATCTTATAATATCAAAAAGCTTCTTCTTTACCACCTGATTCAACATTCTATCCCAAGGCTAACTTTTCACATAATACCTTGCCCCTAACCAGCTTGGTCACTCTTATATCAATGTCATATTCCATGACCTTTGTTACCCAACCAACCCTTTTTTAATTGAGGTCCTTGTTTAAAAGAAAATCATTTGTACCATCAATTGTGACTAGAAGATGAATCCTATTATTTGACACTAAATGTCTGAACTTCTTCAAACTTCTAATCAAAACAAGGAAATATTTCTCAATGAATGAATATATTACCTCATAGCCCACAAGGCCTTGGCTGAAGAATGTAATAGGCTATTTCAATCCTTCTTTATTGTACTGCACCAAGATTGTGGAGATGGTGTCTGAATCACTGAAGGAATTGAGAAAGAAGTATTTGGATAAGTCTGGATTAATGAGAGTTAGAGCTTGAGATATGGCGTGCTTGATAGCTTTGAAAATATCTTTTCCCTCCACCATCCATTTGAAAGAGAAATTATTCTTTAGCATCATTGTTAAAGGCTTCATAAGAGTGGAAAAAAATTGTACAAACCTATAAACAAATATTATCCTCCCTAAGAGGATTTGTAGAGACTTCTTAAGACTAGGAAATGATAGAGCACGAATGGATTCTACCCTCTTCAAATAAATTATTAGTCCTTCCTTTGACATGAATGGCCTATAAGTTTACCTTCATGTGCCATGATTATGTACTTTTTGGGATTCAAGGACAATCCAAACCTCTTGCACCTTTCGAAGACTTATTTGAGATGAAAGAGGTGACTTTTTGCATTTTTAGAAAATATAGTGATGTTATCAAGATAGACGAGGAATATTTTATTTAACACCCCCTTAAATTCCCTATTCATTTCTCATTGAAATGTTACTCTAATGTTTGATATCCCAAATGGAATATTCATATAGGAATACGTTCCCCATTTTGTGGTGAAGGATATTTTTAACTAATCCTCCTCTTTTACCATAATATGGTTATAGCCCACATATTTGTCTAAGAGGGAGAATCTTTTTGAACTGGCCACTACCTGTAGAATCTTCTCCATGGAGGGTAGCGGATAGTGATCCTTGAAGGAGGTCCCGTTTAAATCCTAAAAATCCATGCACAACCTAATTTCCCCATTAATTTTCCTAACTGGCATTAGATTTGGTATCCAACTTGAGTTTTTGATTGGGAAAATGATACTATTCTCAATGACCTTATTCAACTCCTTCATAAGATGTTCTATATGAGGGTTGAGTGACCTTCACTTTTCCTGACAGGCTTAGCCTCTAGATTTAACTCAATGGTCTATTGTGCTAATTTTGGGTTAAAACCCCTCAAATCCTCATAGCTCTATGCGAAAATGTTTGGGATTTCCTGGTAAAGCTACAAAAGCCATAATTTTCCCATTTGTTGCTCATCTTTCCTATTTGGAGAATCTTACCTTCTCTAACTAAAATGGGCTCAAAATCCTCTTTTTTGACTTGAATGATCGCCTTCTCCTTTTGGAATTGGTCAGTTGGATTGAAAATTGACTCTAGAGTCACCAACCCCTTGGGAAATTTGTTTGTTCACAACTGCACCACTTGATCTCCATACTGTTACTCCAATTTCTCTTGATTTTTAGTTGATAATTCATCCTCCTCATGTAATAAATTAATGATAAGTTGATCATTCTCAAATGCTTTCTAGTTTGTGTTATTATCTGACACAGCTGGCCTCATAATTACATGAATATGTGGTTGCACTTTATCTCCCTTGATATTATCCACCACATCAAATGTTTCTCCAATTTCCGTGATCCTGTATATAGCCTCATTCCTTTTCCTTGGTATGGCCTAAATGTTGAATGCATCAAAATATTCCATGAGGTCCCAAACCCGATGCTTATAGGCTTTAAGAAGATCATTCTTAGCAACATTTTTTCCTTTAACCTAGTTGACAATAAACTCAATATCTCCAAAAACTTGCAAGTTTTTTATAACCCTTTTCCTTGTCCAATGTAATCCATGTATCAAAGCTTCATACTCAGATGTATTGTTTGAACAAGCAAAATGAAAACATAAATATGAGTAGTACTTCATACCTTGTGGTGAAAAAATCATTTCACCTCCTCCAACACCCTTCCTGCTCCTCAAACCATCAAAGAAAATATATGACACTCCATTTTTCATCTTTCTTTTCTAGCTTGGTGAGGTAGGGGATGGACTGGTTTTCATCCTATAAGTAATACACACCCATCTCAGTTTCTTTCATTTCCTTATATGGATCCAAAGTATGTATCCTATGATCCCAATAATCAATTTTTAGGTCCAGAATGCTTCCAACCTTTGTGTTTTCCTCTTGAGCATCCAAACATTCTTCTTGATCGAATATAGTACAATTTACATTGATTAGGTTGGGCACATAAGGCTCAATGTGAAAATTGGAAATTGGATCTGACCCAATCATAGCCTTAGCTCCATACCTTGTCCTAAAAAACATGTGGGACCATTCAGATGATAGGTGAACACCAATCTTGGTTGTAAAATCCCTCAAAAGACACTAGGAAAATAGTTATGGAAAATCAATCACCAATACATCCTATAGAACTATGAAATTGGTGCAAACATAGAGTGTAAGGATTAGTTCTTTTATCACTCCAACTGTGCCTACTACTGTCCCATCCAATTATACTACTCCCCTCAATATTGATTCATATTTTAAGCCCAATTTATCTACAATTTTCTTTGGCATTACTGAGCTACTCACCCCTTAGTCAATCATGTAATTGTGCACTAAATTATCTCTAATGATCAATGAGACATAGAACGGTGGAGGATTCACATTCTTACCTGAATGACCTTCTCCTTGTTGTGTAGTGTTAGTAAGAACCCTCTCTTGATTTTTGTATGTATCATTAGAAGGGTAACAATTTTCCATTAGAGCTTGCAACAAATCTCGCTGCCCTGGAATTACTAAAGACTCCCACATGGAAATGCTCACATTAGTCTTCTTCATCTGATAGATGATATTGAATGGAGGAATGTTTTACTTTTACTTCTCCTTGCTTTGTATGACATTTTTTGGTACCTTAGTTGGTCCATGAGCTTCTACAATTGGTAACTTGGGTTGATTCTGCACATCAAGGGCTACTACAAAAACTTCCTTGGGCTTGATTTGTGCATTAGGAGCTACATTTTTCTTGCTAACTCCTTGTTGAGTGATAGTGGTCTAAGAGATAACTGGACTAGATTATTTCTCCTTCTTTATTTTCCTTTTATTAGACCATGTATTGGCAGCCACACCCTAGAAAGAAGATTGATTAACTCAACAAAATTCCTCCATCTTCTGATTGACCAACATGGTTTCAGTTGGAGGAGTCTCTTGCTAAGTTGTTTATTGACTTTCTTCCTCACTTGGCTCTTAGACCACCCCAATGGTCTACACCATCAAGGCTTGATTAAAAGTTCTATTGAAGCATGTTTATTGATTATGAGGTAGATTAAATGGGTAATTCCATTCATACTCTTGTGCAATGTTGTTCTAATCTGGAACCATGGCCCTTGACGTTGAAACTACATTTGGATTATAAGGCTGAAATGGTCTGACAGTTTGAGACTGCCCTTGGTTTGGATTTTTATTTTTTTCCTGAGTGGGTGGTTTGTTAGGCTAATATGTAGGCCTATTGATTTGAGATTGGGGTAGATAAGGCCTAGAGCTCTGAGTTTGCTGCATTTTTATTGTCACCAACTCATTCCCAAAATTATGCAATTGCTTCATGACTTCTTAGAGTTCTTTAGAATTAATAGAAGAAGTGAAGGAATCACTATTGGTTTGATTTCTAGGGGCTGGAATGGGGCCTATTTCAGGTGCTTAAATGATAGAGGGGGTACCCAATTCTAGATAAAGAGGCATAGGTGTCCTAGGCACTAGCTTTCCTACTTGAATTAAGTAGTTGTCCATTGTAATAGCTATATCATATGACCCTGACAGTGTTGTTCCCCCCATCGATTGTATCATCATAGCTATGTCATAATTTACAACACTAAAAAATTATAGGAATGAACATTCTGCTACTAGCCTCACAACAATTGAAATCCAATCCCACATCCACTGGAACCTAAAGTTGAAATCATCCATCTGCTCATTCAGGGCCCTCTTGATAGTGGTTAATTGTTCCAAAAAAGACAAATTATCTTCCTTATCTTTGAACTAGTTATATAGGGTTGAACACAATTCATCCTAGTTTGTAATTGACCCTACTATTAGGCTCCTAAACCATTCCAACATCTTACCTTTGAGAGAAGAAGCAAGGAGCCTAACTGTAACATCCATCTCCTTCATCTCATGAATAGCGCAGACATTCAAAATGTATTGAATATGATCAATGGGGGTCATATGTTTCTCCCCAGTGAAGTAACAAATTATCTTCAATGATGACACTAGAATATTATTATATGCATTGAGAGCAAGTGTAATTCTGCCTGTGAAATTGAAAAATGGGTTTTCCGATGGTGGTGGTTGTTGTAGATATACCATTATGATTTTCTTGAGAACCCTGGTCAATTGAAGGAAGGGTATACCCGGTAGAGGTGTTGATAAGGTTCTATTTAGTGGAGATGTAGAAATTTGTACTCTTATTCCACTCCTTCCTCTACCTAGCAATAAATGCAAGTATTCAAAGATACCTTCCTCTCTTACTTTGGACCGTGTTTGAATCCTTCTCATGAACTTGAACCACCAATACTACTGAAACCACTTGATTTTATATTTGGAGTCACCATATGTGTTTTTGTAAAGACTCCAAAGGCTATAAATTCACCAAGACACACAACCAATCTTGACAAAATATAAATATTGACTTTTGGTCCCACTGAGAGTGCCAAAACTATTACTACAAAATTACAACACCCGTGATTGCTTGTGATTATGTGTGAGGCAATCAGTGTGACCAGTATAACATGGGATTATAATGTAGTGTGGGATGTTGTAGATAGGATAATCCTCAAGAGAAATATAACTTCTTCTCCTAACCTAGTGCCAAATTCTCCAAATTGTAGATAATGGAAAATTAAACCAATCCTATCCTAATGTTTTCAAACGAGACATGGATATAAAGATGCATAAAATAAAACTACTTTAAGTGAAGGTTATGCACCAAGAAAGGGTAAGAAAATCCAAGCGAGTGAAAAATAGATAGAAAATAAAGTAGGATAGGGCAAGTAGAAGTGCCACAGTCCAAGACAATATTCAATTCCATATATTCACAAAGCAGAACAAATTAAAAACCCTACAAAGAGATAGATACATGCACAATAAACTTACAAATACAATGGAAGGAAAAAGATGAAATTTCACACAAGCTAGGGAAAAAATGGCCACAAAAATTGAATTTTATTACTTATAAACATGCACAATCCATTATAATATAAGAACAAGGAAAAATCCTTTATAGAAAGACCAAATTTGAGGCCTTTAACTCACAAAAGCTCTGAGATAATTTTGATAGAGTTCCTTTTCTCTTCAGAAAGTCTCCCAAAATGAGGAGAATTTTAAAATATAGAGATGAATCGCCTTGAAATCACCTCACCAACCAACAAGTTTCATTAAACAGGTATGGCAGGCCATACGAATTTGGTAATTTTATTACATGGGTGGCCATGGGCGTCATACCTCATTAAAATTGTAGTTCATCTAACTATGTACTTCTCCCATTAATGTCTAGTTCATTTATGTGCTCAGTTGTTTGCACATATTTTCTGCTCCTGGACGGTAGTATTTTCTTCCTTTTGTCGACTAGTTACATAAATGCAACCAGTTGGTAACATGCTTTCCCCACTACTGACCGGTAGCTTAAAATCCACTATCGTCCAGTAGCATCTGTACACATGGTATAAATTCCTTTTTTGTCACTTGAATGATCTTTAACATCACCCTTGTGTAATTGGCTGGTAGCTTAAAAATTCCACCGGCCAGTACCTTCCTTGACCGCTGCCGATACCACCACTTTTTCTACTAGCCGGAAACACAAAAAAGTTCTACCATCTGGTAACATCCATTCCTACTACTGGTGGCATTTTACTGCCATTTTTTACCTCTTCAGATTGGACCTTCTTATGGCTTGCTAGCTCTCCGTGAGTTACCCTATTAAATTTTAAAGTGTTGCATCCATCAATTGCCAACGTTCAGACTTGGTAAGTTGTCCATTTTGCAAGGGTGTAAAAATGGATAAAAGTAGCTAATATCAACTTAGGAAGAGGGAGAGAAACAAGGCCAACCACAAGTATAAGAGGTGATATAGAAGGAATATGAGCAATAAAAACATACCAAGGTGTGCATAAAGTAGAATATGTAAAATTATCATGAGTGGCACCAAGTATATAGGTATTGGCTAACATAACATAGAGAAGTGCATCAATTATGATGGAAGTCAACTTAAGAATGTGATGTTGTAAGTCACCTATAATATGTAAATGTAGAAAGGAATTCCTATGGAGTAATATCATAGGTAGTAAGAGGCTCATTGAGTGGTTTCATCTTACCATTATATGTAGCCATGAGGACACTATTGGGTTAGAATTGGATCTTTGGGTCAGCTAGTGGAGAAGTGACATTGGCACTAAGAGGACTATGAGAATATATAGAAGGAATGAAATCTTGGAAACCCTTCTAAAAAAATTCCTTGGCATGGGAAGAAGAAGAAATATAAGCATCATTATGTTTACCATTATTTAAAACATCCTTTTGAAAAGAAATATTAGAAATACACACATCATTTGTAATAAAATTTTGTCCAGAAGCAACTAATACATCATGTTTTAAAGAGAGATAAGGAACACTAACATCATTTGCAATAACATGTTGTGCATGAGTAAATATAATATCATTTGGAAGAGGAAAGGAAGGAACACATGTATCATTTGTAACTAAATTTCATGCATAACTATTTAAAAAATGATTTTGATAAGACGAAGGAATATCCTAGTCAAAAGGATGTGCATCAAGGAGATCTTATATAATATCCTAATTAAAAAGGTGAATAGAGGGTACAACATGCATGGAATCCATGTTGTACCGACCTAAAATAATATTATAATTGAGATAATTAGGCATGACCTGACATGGAATATTAAGAGTATAAGGACATACTATAATTGGAAAAGTGATCTCCTCCAATACTCAATTAGGCGTATTGTAATACCCACAAATATATGGTGAATATGGGTTAGGTTAAAAACATAAATTCCTATTTGATGTAAAAAATAAATTTTTTATAGTTAAGGATAGAGCCATTATTGAGAAGAACACATTTTCCCAATGTGTGATTAATTTTGACTTAGATATAGAATATAGGAGCCTCAACCATGATGTGAAAGAATAGAGAATCGTTAGAAACCCTATGACCCTAAAATGTAGAAAAATGTCTCAATATAGTCAGATAAGATAAATTTGATAAACAACATACTATACTCAAGTTCACCAAATTATTTAACATAAATGTTTATTTGTTAAAGGGGGTAGTATCTAAGGGTATATTGTTCCAATCAATTAGTTTCCAAATCTAATTGCAGTAATATCAAGAATATTCACTAAAAAAATATAAACAATGGTAGATGATGAAGAAAATCACTAGTAATGAGAAGGAGAAGAGGAATTATCTAATATCCTAGACTGTGTGCTAATATGATGACTAGAAAAAGGTTAAAAATAATCTGATAGAGATTTTCCATTGAAGCAATGTCCTAAACAAATCCTAAAAAATTCTTTGACCAAAGCATATGACATGGCTCAAAGCGTACTTCCACTATGGATTTTTATATGCCCTTGTCCTTTTGTACTTTCATCTCCCACAATTTTTTGGATTTGCACACTGCTTCTTGATCTACCCCTATTTGCAATTTGAATCTTCAAAATTTTGTGATGCTCATAGTATAGCTGATTCAATCTTCAAATCCCTTGATGGTGAGATAGTCTTACAAAAAAAATTAGGTGGGTTGTGGGAAAATATATGCACCACTGATGTCACCGCTACTACAAAGAGGGAACAAACAGGACGTCATTCTCACCTAATGTGATATCTATAATGTATGCAACCATATTGATAATTGTGATCTTGTAACAATGTTATTGTACATGACATTTTCCCTAGCTTGACTTAACTTTATTAATGTGCCTTTTGTATTTTTAGATCTAAGTGGATAACTTCCCTAGAAAAATACGCAGAGTATGTGGAGCTCAAGGGAGTCTTAGAGTAATTTTTCTTGTGATTTATCTTAATGTTTTCTCATTAGAATGCTAGAATTAAAGTAGATCAAATTTCCTTTTCAATGGGAGATAAGAAAATTTCTTATATATGTGTTTTGAGTCTATAAAACTCGAACAAGTCCAACTATAAGTGTACCAAAGAGATTAAAATCAAGAAAATTACCATTGGAGGGAAAGGGACTAAAGCATATAGGAGGGTCTACAGTGTATGGAAATTATGGACCTTTATATGTGATTTTTTCTTAAATGCATGTGTGAATGATGTGGGAATTAGAATTGCAATGTGTGAGGATATAACCTGGTTTGATGGAGTAATATGACCGTTATGAGAAAAATTAGGCTCTGTGGGTAAGTAAAGATGAGTGAGATATAACAAGGGATACCATGATTGGCTAAATTGAGAAAGTGTGGGCTAATGCAAGAGTGTTGTACAATTTATGTTGTTGCAAAACATGAATTACCAAAATAAGTGTCTACACCACTCATTAAGGATTGGTGAAGGTATATTTATTTTGATCTTATCTCCCTCGCAACTAGTTAATTAAAAGTAATTTTATTAATATAAGGAAAATAATACAAACTTAAGAAAAATGTGTAATGTCCATACTTCAATCACCAAGTTAACTCCATTTTAAAACTTAAAATTATCGTTGATATTTTTATTTAGTGTGGATATTTAGTTGTGCAACTACAACCTTTAGCATGAGAATAAAATTGTATTTCATAATTACCTTCTCATTAATTCTTTCAAATGTTTTTTTAAATTTTATCTTGTATAAGTTTTATTATGTCAACAAGAAACTATGATGCACATTCCAGACTCAAGCTCCAAAGGTCATCTCAGATTACAATTTTAATATTGTTTCTAATAGAAGGTGCTCCATATTTGTTATAAGTATTATAGTTTGTATTAGATTGTGCTAGGAAATGATAAGTGCGAGTGTGTTCACTAAGTTGTGACAACAACTCAACGTAAATTTTATATATATATATATATATATATATATATGAGTTATTTTAGGAGTTATTTATTATAGGGAATATCATATACATACATACATATATACATGCATATATATTTTTCTAGTATGTAAGTGAGTTATTAGAGGTTGAATAAAATCATGTAAGTAGGAGAGTATGAGAGATTATTGGGAAATGTAGTAGTTAAAAAATATCCTTAAATATAGGAGACATAATTCCAATATAATTATAATGTGTTTGAAATACTCTATATTGAATTGAACTCTTTCGAGATTGCAATTTTCGAAATATGTGGTAAAAAACAAATTTGGTATTAGAGCAGGTTTCCTATAATACTTCTCCGAACTTCACTCCACTCATGTTTTTTTTTGTTAGGTAGACTAAGGGAGTAGGTTAGTGGATACTACAAACTTCAAAACAACCCCGTTACCTTTTTTCATGCTCATCCACTTATTGTAATATAAGAACATACAAACAAAGGTTAGTAGGCTACCACATACCTTGTAAAACCCATTTATTTGTGTGTTCAACCTTCTTACATTCTATCAATGGTATTATATGATACCGAAAACCTCACAATGAACCCAATAACATTCACCATCATTTACATTTCCCTTCTCTTTTTGCCTTTGTCCATTATATCCATAGTTTTCATTCCATATTTTTTGTAGTTTTCATACCCCAAAATAAAAAATATAGTTTTTCAAAAGAAAATATTTACATTGAACATTGCATATTTTTTTACAAGGAAATATATTTATTTATGTCTCCATTTTTAAAGGCTTTTGTAGGATATTGAAGAATTTTCAGAATAAAAATTACATTGTAGGATAAATTGTGCAAACCTCATCTTTGAGAGGTGAAGATTTACAATGATTATATTGTTACCATGAGAAGGTTAGATCCGTGCTAGTAAGTCTCCTCATATACCTCACAAGTAGCTTTATCACAACAAAGTAAATAATTTATTTGACTAATCACTTTATTATCTCATTGGAAGTGGAGGAATTTCTATACTCAAACCCCTATAAATACAACCTTCTTGAATTTTGATCTAGGGTTTGATTCACCACCTCCACCATGGAAATGAATTTGAAAATATTAATATATGAAGGATGATATTCTTGATACACTACATTTGAAACATTAATTCTTGACATTTTGAGTCCAACTACGAGACCCATTGTTAGGAGAGAAATATTTTTAATTCCCAAAGAGAGTTTATTACAACATATATAGTGTAAAATTTTTGATGCTTGACCTTTCCTATTATCTAGAAAGCTGTCTTCTTGATGATTGACCTTTCCTCTTCTATATTTTATTCTTTATTAAGTGTAATAATGGTTTACATGTATTTCTTAGGATAAATCACTCATCCATATTTAAATTGTTAGGAAAATTTTCTATTTCAATGGCTTCACGGATTCAATGTTCCCTTCAGTGGTCAATTTTATATCTTCAATGCAAATGTGATGTTTGAATTTGGAGGAGTGTTCTGCAAGAGATAATTTTGTAACTTGATCATGGAAAATATCTGTAATGTTCTCTTTAATATGAGTTTTTAACATTCTTCCTTTTTGTCCAATGTACTGTTTTCCACATGAGTATGGGATCGAGTATACACCACTACACAATTTGGGATCTTGAAGATATTTTTCTTTTTCAAGGATGATTTTGAGTGTTTTCAACAATATAAAAATTACTTTGACACCTTTTCTTGTTAGAATTATTGTAATGCTATCTGTGAGGCCTTGTATATATGGGAGTTTGATTACAAGGCATGTATCTGTCCTTCTTGGTTATTTTATTTTATCTTTCTATGCTAAATCATACTTAAATGATCTCTAGATCTATTTGTCATTATAACCATTGCAACATGAAATTTTGGTTAAATATTCTTGTTCCTATCATAAATGGTCTTCATCTGAGATTTTCACTAATCTTGTTGCTAGAGTATGTAAAACCACCATTTTTGAGATGGGTGGTGATGTGAGTTATTGTTGAGAGATATATTTATATGTGTCTTTTTTCTAAAAAATTGATGAGAAATCCCACCATGCTGTTTTCTAGAAATGAGAACGTCTAAAAAAGGAAGATTACCTTCTGCTTCAATATCTATTATGAATTGGATGTGGTCTTATATCCCATTCAGGTGGCACAAAAAATTATTAAGGTTCCATATGCTAAAGGGATAACCGTGATTTGTGTCATCAATGAATCTAAACCACCATCGATGTTTTTGTATGGCATAATCAAAAGCACAATTTTTAAAATCTTCCATGTATAAATTTTCAATAACTGGGGAAAGGGGGGATCCCATAGCAATTCCTATAATTTTCTCGAAAAATTCTCTTCTGAATGTGAAAAATTAGTTCGAAGGAAGAGGTATAAAAATCTTTGAAATTCTTGGGTGGCAAAGTTTCCAACTATTTTGATGTCATCTATAATATGGATTATTGTGAATAGTTTAAACATGTCAAATTTGACCAATAATTCATCCTTGGAGAGTTTCTCTTCTTTGATTTTATCCAAAAAATAGGTTGAGTCCTCCACATATGTATTTTTATTTCCATCTACATGATTTAATTTCTTTGTAAGGAAAGAAGCTAGAACATAAGATGGTGAGCCTCTTGTGTTCACAATTGGTCTTAATGGGTTACTTGTTTTGTGGATATTTGGTGCTGCATATGTTTGAGGGATGATGGGAGCTTGTGGCATGAGCTTCCTCTTTGTAGTTTTGTCTAAGGTTGTATATATTTTTCCTTTTCTTATCTCTTTTAATATCATGTACACAAGATTGTGATCAATTTTCCTATAGATTCTGCTATCCTATAGATGTTTAAGAATCTTTTCATTGTAATATAAACTATCTATTAAAACAATAACATTTTCTTTTTCTACTTTGACAATAATAATATGTTTTTCATTTTTCAGTTCTCTAAGGGCCTGATCCTCATCTTTTGAGATGTTTTCTTTTGGTGGTTTTGATATCAATATCTATTTGTTCTAATAAAAAATCCCTTATGGTATAACAACATGCCCACACAATAGGTTATTAGAAATGAAAAAGGATTGAGAGAGGGTGAATCAGTCCCTAATAAAACCTATCTCTTTTATATTTCAAACATCAAACATATACCTTGATAAACCACAAACATTAATGCTTTATCATCATCAAATATAGTTCATCATGAAATGCATACATAATAGGAAAACATGATATACTCATAGCCTTTCTTTATTGATATTCAAAGAAGAGCATACTGACTATATCTCCTCATCAACGATCCACAATATATAATCAAGAGCTCATAAATAGTGTATTGACATCAATATGTTGTGACATAACATTCAACTAAAAACACCAAGACTGCTCTCCTTCATCAACTTATTATTACAAATACTTCATCATCTTTGTTTTAATTCAACCAAATAATGACTTAGAAAATAATTCCAGGGATTTTGGGCTAGGACCAAAAGGTTTTTATTTGTAAGAAAGTTTTATTCAATAGAAGATAAAGGGGATTTTTCATCAACACAAGATATTAAATAAATTTTCCTTTTTGTAGAATGTCATCACTCTATATCATGAACTTTCACCTTCTCATGTTTGTTCACTTGCCATTAAACTTAACAACTCACTGTACTTTTTCCATCAAGTCACCTTTCACTATATTCAAGATACTATCAACAATTACACAACATTTCACATTATATTTTGTTCAAGATTCTACCCATGCACTTCTTGTTCGAGATCATCAACAAAATACAAAGACCCTTTAACTTCCATTCACTTGTACTTAATCTATCTCTTAACAAAGAAAATGAATTATTCACCTTTTGTTTTCAAGTTGGAAGGTATATTTTCAACTATACAACTACCTATGTCCTTTAGTATTCTCCAAGAGATTGATTTAGAATACCTTAAGACCTTTCATCTTCACCAAAGGACCACTTACTTGGAAATTTCAGACAATTCTATGATTTTTTGCTGATAGAAACTCTTATCACTATGATGTACCTTAGATTTCAGAAAAAAATAACTCAACTTTAACATTCCCTTAATCATTCATTGAATTCAAGATCTACTAAATTTCCTTCTGATGTAGTAATTCTATGCCTTGACAGTCAGTCTTCACACACTGTTCACTTTCCATCACAGTTTAAACTCATTCCCATGTTAGGCCTTTGAATCAAGTTACATTACATTTGATTGATTCACTCCTTAGATTTTGGAGAGGTTAATAGAAAGTATAGGGTTTTAAAAATGAAAAAAATTCACTCAAAATCCCAATTGATATTGAAACTCAGAAGACTGTATATAATCCTAACTGCTATCACAATAGTTTGGCATCTATCAACCCAAAACAAGACTGTACCAGGCTCCTTGATCGATTCCATGATGGTTAACAAGTTTTCAAGATAATTTAGATCAAATTCAATGAAGGATTTCCATTTAGTAAACTTCCTACATTTACATAGTGTTGTCAAGAAATTTTGAAGGAAATAGTAAAATATTCTTCAAACCCTGATGAATCTGTTTGTAACTTGAAAAACCTTGAACGTGATCCCTTCAAAGATATTTATAGAAATTTTTAGGAGGTTTTATCAGTTGAAAGATTTTTTTGGAAGGTTTTTCCTCTTAAAACCCTAAGAGAAGGGTTTAGTGGTCTATATAAGCCCGAGAGGCTTCAAAATTGATTTCTCCTACAAATTTTTATGAAAGAAAAAAATTTCAGCTCCAAGCACTCTGTATACAACCTTTGCACCATTCCAAAACATTTTCTTCCTTTGAATTTTCTAAGAACATTTCTAGTGGCTTAATTTTCCAGTGCACAGGAACATACAAGTAGATGATATACTACCAATTTACCTATTTACATGTGTTAAGACCTAACCAAGAAGTTAACTTTATGCACTGTGATTGAAGAGACAACTCTCATGGATGATCTATAACTTGGATTTAATATTTCATTACACTTGTCAGTTTATAACATGTATAGTGAAGATTGTTTGCATTAGGTCTAACTTGGCATTAATACCTATATATTAGTCTTATAGAAAACCTCAAACCTATTGAAACCATTAAAATAAATGTGTAGACAATTTATATTCTCTAACTATCAGGATCAATTGGGATGAGACTCACATCTTGCCACTTAAAGATCTCACTCCATGAATTTGTATAGAAGAAAAGGCAAGGACAAAGAAGAAATACTTGCTTAAAATTTCCTATCTATACCAAAAGGATCCATTATCATTCACTTATGACTAGAAGAGAGAATAAAATCCTTTTTCAAGATAAGTTCTTAATTCAAAGACAATTTCAATACCGATTCATCTCACAACACACCCGTAAGCATATACCTTGTATACCCAGAAGGAACCTTGTATTGATTTTGACTAGCCTGAAGATTTTGAACACACAAAGTAAATGGAGAAATAATTAATATACCATGGAGAAATTTGAAGAAAATTATTTAAGTGATTTGATTACAAATAACTAACTTTTTCCAATTGTGACTCAGGAAAGTGCTTTGAAATGAAAAGAACAGGGAAAGAAAAATGGTCATAAATTTCTTTAAAATTGTACAAATTACCTCAAACCTTTTGAAAAATTTCAGGATTGGAATCGTCTCAAAAAATTTATTCTATGATTTATTTGAAGAAGAATTCATATTTTTCTTATGTGCTGAGAATACAAACATCTCATTTTGCACTTTTTAAAGAACTAGTGTTAGAAAAAAACTAGCATAACTTTCACATACCATCTCAGAACTTGATGAAATTTGGCATGAAGCACCAAAACTCACCCCTATACATGATAAAAGATATCAATTTTCATAAATATTCATGTAATATTCTATCCTATCTCATTTTCACCAGTATACAATGTTAGTTCTCAAGGCTAACTTCTGCAAAATTTTGACTTTTACCTCCACAAGCTAAACTAAGCCTTGTTATTGCTCATTCATTACATAGGAAAAATTAATAGGATATTAAAATGTGTACATTACATTTCCATGACCTCTACAAACCTCTCACACTTTAATAGGATCTAGAAACAATCCTAAATGATCCAGTTTCAACTGTAACTTCCACCCAAGAGACCTGAAACACACTGTAAGAGATTTTTACCATGATGGAACCATCATATATAAGATGTATCCCATCTAATATAGCCATACCAACTATGTAAATGCTTTGATATTGGCCTCCTTCATCAATTGTATAGTTCTGTGCATTTATAGAAGTAATAGAATCATTGTTTTGTGACTATTCTTTGTCCTAACGTGTTTGCATTTCTCCTTCTTTCCTTTTCTTTTGCATTGTGTGTTGGTTGTGTTATTTCAAGTCACCGTTGTACTTCATTTCCATAAATTCCAGCTATGACATCCATGAAAAGAACCAATGACCAGGGTTCAAATATGTCCCCCTTTGTCATTGATGCTAACTTGTACCTAGCACTCCAAATTTATGCATTTCCTTTCATTGAGTGAAGAAGGTTATTAAGTCCCTAATGATGATTCATATCCTACATATTATCTGGTTCATATTACCTATTGTAGTGTAGCTTTTCCTTTCAAAAATGTCACCCAGGCAAGGCATCAAGTCTGGTAAACCCTGCCTAGGCATTAGCAACAGTTTAGTAACTTCCACCTTTTCAGCACTAGGAGTGGCAGTAGTAGTAGTAGCCAATCTGCATAGAGCAAGTGGTGATGTGTGCCTTCTCCAAAGATTTTTGACTCGTGCTTTGAAGCACATGTAAGGTCCCACTTAACTTGGGGATGGTTAGAACATTGTGGTGTCAAAAACCTCAGCCCTTCCGAGATCTGAGACACGATTTGCACGTGTTGAGTCCCTCTTCAATAGGTACATAGATGAGATTTAATCTAGTTAACTACCTCTTCATGTGAAAAAAAGAGCAGCCACATTACCTTTCCAAGTGTGCTTCATGCTTTTCAAAACTAAGTTTCTATCAAGTGAATGCTGGTATTCAATAGAGATCCATGGAGTTTATACCTTGAAATATGGGAATTCCAATATAGGAGCAATAGAGAGAACCTGATTAAATTTTCAGAGTCTTAAATATCATAGTTTGGGTGCTTTTGTTCGTGTGGAAGAAGAAAACTTTTGAATTTATTTTTTATTCACAAGCTGATCCAAGTGGCCTCTTCATAAATATCTAAATATTTTTTATAATATCTAGCTGTAGATCAAGAATTTTGCGCTTGTTACCTGTCCAAGTTAATGCACCAAACTAAACACAAAAACCCTGAAAAACCTCAATGAAATTGATACCTGATGAAGATGTAGACGGATGAGGAAGCCGATGTAGATAAGATGGGCGCACACGAGCAATTCACACAATGGATCCGAATAACCTGCAAAACACCGATGCTTGACAGAAAAAGACCACGTTAAAAGATATTTAAGTGGACTGCCCGAGAAGCGGGTCCGAGAAGCGATAAGCTTCCTCGGCGGATGTCAGTCCACGTTTTCAATTAAGAAAAGAAGCATACATGATAAAAGATGTAAATAAAGACTAGATTTTCTGATTGCAGTAATAAAACAGAATCTAAACAGCAGACAGAAAGTACAGAAAACAGGGAACTATGAAATAAATGCTGGATTTGTGTTACCTGTATCCTTTTACCTATCTGCAGATAAATCGGCGTCGACTGGGTAGAATCGGCGTCGATTGAGATTGAAAGGGTCGGCGTCGACTGGATAAGATCGGCGTCGACTGGAGACAGATCAGTCAATCAGGGACTGTGCGACAAGATTCGGGAATTGGAAGGTGAATGTGGTCTGCTGGATGTGCCGAAGTTGGCGAGACACTGGAACAGGGTCACCAGATGATAGATGGTGGTGTGCGATGCTGATGCGACAGGGACAGAGTAACGGTGCTCCTCTCAGGGATTGATTCAGACAGGATCTGCCCTAATTTGATACAATTGATGCTAAGAGGATCTCTCTTTCTCTCAACCTGTATCTTTCGCTCTCTGCTCGTAAGTGCTCTTTTTCACCTCGTTCGTAATCTCTTCTTCGGTCTCTTCGCTCTCTTCGGTCCTTAGAACTGAGTTCTGGACTTGCTTTTATAATCGGCGCCGCTCCTAGAAAATCGGCGCCGACCATATGGGTCGGCGCCGATCGCGGAAAAGAATCCGAGATGGCCAAATTGATTGATTCGAGAAAGATAAGACTTATCCCGACTACGGGAAAATATCCCGCTTAGGGAAGATTAAAAATAGATGTGATACATGGGTAGAATAAATTTGGGGTGGATAAGTGATTAAGATGCATGGGAAGAAGCGTAATTAAATATTTAATATTTAATCACTCATGGGCAAGATGTGATGGGATGAATTAAATTTGGAATAAGTGATTAAATCACAAATTGGATAATATCCCAAGGGGATAGTTGGTGACGTAAACGTGCCCCAGGTTACCTAAGCGAGGTAAACGAATGTGAGGGACACTAAATTGAGAAACCAATTTTAGGTGTCTACATTTTGCCCCTTTTTGTCAAGTAACTTGCGATAAGCAAGGTTATGAGACAAAAACAAGGAGATGGAAGAAGAGAAGAATTTGTGGTGATGTGATCCCCCTCAAACTAGGGATGGGATGGATGATAGAACAGACGATCCCGAGTTTGAAAGAGGTAGATGAAAAATGCAGGATGCCCCAGTCGGATATCTGGAGTAGATCTGATCATTGATGACGCATAAAAATAAACAAAAGGGCAGCAACCTAAGGAACTCACATTGGTAGGGAAAACTAGCCGGTCTCCTCATGAGACAACGTTAGTGCCTACAGACCCATGAGTGTAAGGAGAACTGCAAAAATAGTCAGCATCTAGAGAGAGACACATTGGTAGGGACAACTAGACGGTCCATAAATCAGACGATGTTAGTGCCTACAGACCCGCGTAACTCTAAGCGGCCAAACAAAAGTACGAGTGCTCCACGCAAAGGGAACAAACTCGAAATAGATGGTGATATCAAAAAGAGGTGCCAAAAGGCAATTTTCAGCACACCACAATGATCAGATAGATAAGTAAGCCAAGCATCAACACTAAGGCAAACAGACATGAAAAATCGGCGGCGACCAAAATAATCGGCGTCGACCAAAACAAGCGGCGTCGACCGTCGAAAAGAATCGGCGTCGACCAATCCAGACGCATATAAATATGCGAACGGAAAACGTAAACGATTTATTTGCAACGTGACGATTGATTCAGAGAGAGATAGATTTGTCATTTGAACACAATGGAAGCCTCTGGGAGCGGACAGAAGCGCAGGAGGACACGACCTGGGGTAAGTGATCATTCTTGAACCCACTTTGCTTAATTTATTTTATTTTTTTGTTTGATTTTTTGCGCATGGAAGGCCAGGGACTGGTTTACGTCCGGCCAGGAAGTCGGCGCCGATTGGTTTAATCGGCGTCGATTTGTTGTGGATCGGCGTCGATTGGGAGTAATCGGCGTCGACTTAAATGAACGACGCCGATTTTAATAAATCAGCGCCGATTGAAATATATGCATTTTTTTGTGTTTTGGAAGATGAGATTTGGGGAAATAAGAGACTAATTATGTTTTGTGATGTCGTGGATGCAGGCACGAGAGGCTCTTCATATGAGGGATGCCATCCCTGAGCTATTGGAGACGATCCTTCCTGATGTGACAGATGTAGACTGGCAGCATTTAGAGCTAGCCGGGCTCAGGGGTTTCAGATATTATAGACGAGTGCCACGAAGATGTGGAGCTCATGCGGGCATTAGTGCGACGGTGGGATAGCCACACGTGCACATTTTGGTTCAGGACGGGTGAGATGACGATCACCCATGAGGATGTATTCAGGATCCTCAGATTACTGATTACTGGGGACCCGATCGAGATCACACCTCGGGGAGCAGCAGCAGAGGGCCCTGGTGCGATTATACAGAGATAGAGCAGATGACTCAGAGATAGTATCTGGGGCAGTGAGGATAGCCTCACAGTACAGGCAGGATAGCCCTCGGAGCAGGCGGATAGCCTTGATTCAGATGGCTATCTCCTATTTTTGCCCTACCAGACTCAGGAGGTGGGAGATTCCCATTGCTACTGCTAGACTGCGTTTACGACATCTTGCAGCACAGACAGGTTTTTGCCTTTGCCGATGCCCTGATAGCTCAGATATATTATGAGCTATGGATGTACACCACTGGTCGGAGGACAGGGATCGATGTCAGCTTTGTGCTTCATTGCTGGGCATATGAGCATATAGCAGTGATCAGGCCATCCAGGCTTCCTTGGATGCCAGCAGCAGTGTGGGGGGTGTGGATTATGGATTTCGGAGATGGCGGGCTGACATGGCCGCAGGAGATACAGGTAGATCGGCCGAGTGGTACTCTGAGCATTTCAGGACGCTTACACCAGATCAGGTCATCTGGAGGCCATATCGGGCATTTCCGATATGGGTTGGTCAGGATGCCCACTTGGTAGCATTGAGACGGAGTCGGGTGGTCAGGGGCCGTAGGCCGGATATGTGGGAGCGGGTCCCATTCATGCGGATACTGAGGCAGTTTGGCCTAGTACAGACAGTACCGGCCACCTACACGCCGTATAGGCGGGATAGCAGAGAGATGGATTTGCCGATTTTGATCCCGGCAGACCCATTGAGAGAGGCCCCACCCTCCACAGACAGTGATGATGACGCGGGGGGTGGATGAGGGCTACGTAGCATGGTACGATACAGAGTTGCCACGACATCTCCCGCCTTCTATAGATGTTGATGAGGAGGACATAGCTGCTACGCTGGACAGATTAGAGGGAGAGCATGCCACCCTCACACAGACACATCAGGTAGCACTGGAGGAGATCAGGGCTTTGACGGAGGAGAGGGATGCCCTGATTGTGGAGAGAGACACCGCTCGCCAGGAGCGAGATACAGCGATCCAGCAGAGGGACCGCTACTTTCGGCACAGGGAGGCCCTCAGGGCCAAGTATGGGGAGACAGGTGCCACATCAGAGTCTGGCACACAGGGTACGACCCTAGGAGGAGTACCACCAGTACGGCGCCAGCAGTATCGTTACGATCACCAGGTACTGTGAGCCTGAGCACGTACCAGTCTTTCCTCGTTGAGGTGAGATATTACGAGGATGCCCTAGCGCAGCATGCCCCAGATGTGCCTCGATATGGGGCGAGGAGGAGAGCAGCGACGGCGACAGCGAGCGGAGCCTCAGGCGGAGGGAGCACTGGGAGAGATCGAGGTGGGCCGAGACCTCCAGCAGCAGGTGCATCGAGCTCGATAGGTGGCGGCCAGGAGAGACAGCCAGGTGCAGAGGAGGGTGGAGGGGAGATAGTGTCCTCCACGCTTCAGATTTTACCATATAGAGATTTGATAGATCTTGTATTTGTATAGTGATGTAGCCTCGATTGGAAGGCATTGTATAGATGGCTTGATTGGAAGCCACCCCATTTTTGTACAAACACACATGTATATATAGATTCATTATTTGTCATATAATTGTACTCATGCTTTTAATTTTGATATACATGGGTAGATGGATATAGATAGAGGACAAAATAGATGTGATTGGATAGATATAGATGATAGATGATAGAAATAGATGTGATTAGATAGATTGAAATGTGGATAAAATAGATGTGATTGGATAGATATAGACTGATATATGATAGAAATAAATGTGATTAGATAGATTGAAATGTGGATAAAATAGATGTGATTGGATAGAACTTTGATAGATGGATATGATGTAACTTGGATGTACATGTGTTTAAATATTTTGATGAATAAATAGATAGATGTGTTTGATGTATGGATTAGATATAGATAGATGTAATGTATCTTGGATGTACATTTTGATGGATAGATTTAGATATAGATAGATGTAATTTTAATGAGAAATGAATAAAGATAGATGTTTTGATAGATAAGAGGAATTTTGATAGAAGATAAATTTTGATTGAATTAACATGTGAAATGCCAATTTAACAGGGTTGCAAGACAAAGAAATGGAGAATACTCCTCGCAAGAGCCAAAGATGAAAGCGGAAACAACTGTGACTTAGAAGAGAAGATACTCGGAGAAGAAGAAAAATGATAAGTTGGACTTCCAACCGACCATAGATAAAATCCAGAAAGGAAACCGAAAGACCAAGCAGACAAGGCCCTATATAAGATTAAAATAAATCTGACACTAACTAGTCGCAAACCAGATCTAGGATAGAAACGGAAAGAAAAGTAAGTAAGTATCTTGTCGGAACTTACAAGGGACAGAATACATGTCCATAGTGGGAAAATAGGATTCTCCATATGATCGACAAAAAGGTCCTAAATCTCAGCTTCATGATTTTGGCAGAAAAGCAAACTGATCAATGCGGGAAGTTTGCTTGATATGGAAAGACTGATCGATGCGGGGAAGTCTTTCAGTGATGCTAAAAAGTGTATAAACTGACTGGAAGGCTGATTGATTACAAGAAGCCTTGAATATTTCTTTGAGAAACAGCCGTCCTTCAAGGGAGCGGTCTGTATTTTGAATTTGAATGATAGCCATCCTTCGAGGGTATGGTCTATATTTTTAGAATTTTTGATTCGCTTGGTAATATATGGATAGCTGTCCTTCGAGGGATCAGTCTATCTTTTTGGATAGCATCTTTTTCTTTTTTCTTTTTTTTTTTTCTTTTTTTTTTTTTGAAACTTTTTGAAAGAAGCTGAGTTTAGACCTAGATAGATCAGATGGAGGGGAAGAGAGCATAGAAGAACATGTACTCATGCCCCGAGTAGATCCAATTAAGATAAGTACTTGGGACAGATGAAGTGGTGATTAAGGTATTCCTACCATGAGGAGGAACATATCCACAAGAAACGTGCAATGAGTAGAGCCGCGATACTCATATTTAAGGTAAACGAGGCAATAGGCGGAGAACCACACAATTTCAAATCACCACGAAAGTAGATGACTGGCTATTAGGACGGATGGAAGATATGAGTTGCGACTAGATTTGTATAAGATTAGATTTTAACAGTAGAAGGGTCGTAAATGCAAAGCATTAAGAGGTTCCACTTCAGGGATACCATCCATGGAAGATAAACGATAAGCCCCAGACCCATATTTATGAGTGATAATATAGGGGCCCATCCAGTTGGGAGCAAACTTACCATGTTGACCTCCTTTCGAGTGTAGTGACATTTTGATTTTCCTTAAGAACAAGATCACCAATTTTGAAGTCACGGTGTTGCAAGTGCTTGTTATAAGCACGTTTGACATGCTCAAGATAGACTTGATGATGCTCAAGAACATTAAGATGTCGCTCATCTAATAATTCAAGTTGTGCTAGACGATTTTGACAATAATCCTCATCGGAGACAAATTCTCTGAGAGAAACACGGAGAGATGGGATTTGGACCTCCAAAGGAAGGAAGGCCTCAGACCCATAGACGAGAGAGAAGGGAGTAGCACCAGTAGGAGTACAAATGCTAGTACGATAAGCCCAGAGAGAAAAAGGGATATGTAAATGCCAATCCCTGTCAGCTTGACTAGTTACCTTTGCGAGGATATTACGTAAAGTTTTATTGGAAGCTTCGGCTTGACCATTAGCTTGAGGATAGTATGGAGAATAAAAACTCAGCTTGATATTAAAAGCATTACAGAGATTCTGCAAATCAGCGTTCTTGAAAGACTTACCATTATCTGTGATTAGCTTGTGTGGAACGCCAAAGCGACAAATGATGTGTTGATAGACGAAATCAACTATGGGTTTAGCCTTTGTTGAAGAAAGAGGGATAGCTTCTACCCATTTAGTAAAGTACTCAGTGGCAGTAATGATAGAATGATGACGCTGTGAAGAACAGGGATTGATGAGACCAATAAGATCAAGACCCCACTGCGAAAAAGGCCACAAATCCGCCGCAGGTTGCAAAGCCTGACTAGGGATGTGCGTGAGATTGGAATGTTGCTGACACTTGACGCACTTCTTAGTGTATTCACAACAATCTTGATTAAGAGAAGGCCAATAATACCCCCAAACATAAGATGCGCTTAGCTACAGCTAAGCCACTAAAATGTTTACCACAGATACTGTCATGGACCTCCTGGATAGCTTTAGATGATTCATGGGTTTTTGAGGCATCGAAGCAAAATACCATCAAAGCCGCGTTTGTAAAGAAGGCCACCTAGAATAGTATAGCGGTTAGCGCGTTGGACAAAAGATCTTCTACCATTGGGAGTCAGATCTGGAGGAAGGACCGAATGAGATAGATAATCAACTATTCGTTGATACCACTTATCCTGAATATGGGTTGTGACAGCATGGATTGACGTTAGTTGCCCAAGATGAGATGGTTGATCTAATCGTTGCACAGCCACATAAAGATGCGAGTCTTCGGTAAAAGGCAGGATAAAGGAGGCTAAAGAGGCCATGGTATCCGCGAATCGATTTGCAGTACGAGGAATGGCTTGGATAGTGAAGTTATCGAAAGATTGGAGTTGGGCAAGAACGATGTCATGATATTTTTGAAGGATATCATTCTTGCATTGATAGACACCCGTGACCTGGTTAACGATGAGTTCAGAATCACCAAAGATGTCAATATGACGAGCGCCGAGATTAATGGCATTTTGAAGACCTAAGACAAGAGCTTCGTACTCAGCCATATTATTGGTGCACTCAAAGTTTAATTTGTGTGCAACTGGGATAGGCGTACCCCAAGGAGGAATCATCACGAAACCTGCACCTCCCCCTTGCTGGCATTTGGATCCATCAAAGAAGAGCTTTACTTTAAATGGAGATAGACCAAAATCAATTTGTTGGATATATTCATCGGGGAATTGAGCAAGGGGGTCTTGAGTGTCCGGAAGAGGAGCATCAGCTAATTGATCTGCAATAACCTGACCCTTGATAGACTTTTGCGGGATAAACTCGAGGTCAAACTCAGTCATGAGCATAAGCCAACGAGTGATGCGATCATTGTGATAAGGCTTTGCATGGATTGTCTTGAGGGGATTGACACTTGTGACAATGTAAGTTTTGTGATTAAGGAGATAATGACGAAGCTTAGAAGTTGCGAAGAAGAGAGCACAACATAGTTTTTCAGCTTCGGAGTAACGTGTTTCATACTCATGGAGGGTGCGACTGATGTAATAGACAGCTTGTTCTTTACCACAAGTGTCCCGATGCGAGATCATGGCTCCCAGAGCATGGTCAGTCACAGAGATATAAAGATAGAAAGGCTCCCCCTCGCGTGGAGGTGTAAGCACGGGTGGAGAAAGAAGATAAGCTTTGAGATCATCAAAGGCCTTTTGGCAATGCTCATCCCATTCAAAATGAACATTCTTACGGAGGAGATGGTGAAAAGGTTGACAACGGTCCGACAATTGGGAGATAAAACGACGCACTGATTGAAGACGTCCTTGGAGACTGCGGAGTTGCTTTAAGTTAGCCGGGGGAGGCATCTCAAGGATGGCTTTTATTTTTGCGGGGTCGACTTCAATACCCCTGATGGAAATGATAAAACCTAAAAGTTTACCAGTGAGAACGCCAAACACGCACTTAGCTGGATTTAGACGAAGACAGAAGCGGATAAGCCTCTCAAAGAGAGGTGCAAGGATGAAAAGATGATCCTGACGGCGTTTGGACTTGCCGAGGAGATCGTCAACATAATCCTCCACAGTTTTGTGCAAGAGATCATGGAAGATGTACGTCATTGCTCGTTGATAGGTTGCTCCTGCGTTCTTAAGGCCAAAAGGCATGACACGATAGCAAAAGGTCCCCCAAGGAGTTATGAAGGAAGTCTTATGCTGGTCTTCTGGTGCGATGAGGATTTGATTATATCCGGAGAAACCATCCATAAGAGAAAGCATCTCATGACCCGCAGTTAAATCTACGAGTTGGTCGATATTAGGAAGAGGAAAATCATCCTTTGGACAGGCAAGATTAAGATCCCGGAAGTCGGTACAAATTCGAATTTTCCCAGTAGCCTTAGTTACTGGTACTACATTAGACACCCATTGCGGATAATCGATGGGTTGGATGAAGCTAGCCGAGAGCAAGCGTTGTAATTCTTCTTTAACAAGAAGGGCTACTCTAGGGTGCATTTTACGCAATTTTTGCTTGACTGGTTTGATGTTGGGAAGAGTAACGATATTGTGGACCACAATATCGGGATCGAGTCCTGGCATATCTTCATATGACCAAGCAAAGGCTTGACGATGTTTGGAGAGAAAAGCGGTAAAGTCCCCTAATTCCTGTGGATTAAGGGATTGGCCGACCTTGATGATGCGAGGGTCTTCAGAAGTCCCTATATTAAGGTCGATAGTGGCTTCGTTGAGAAGGGTAGACGTGTCAGAAGGAATAGTCTTGGGGAGATATGAATCCTCTGCCCCCAGATAGGTGAGGACAGAATCATCATCCGCACAGTGGATAGTGTTGATAGTAGGAGAGTCGTCTCCAACTATTTCAGGGAAGATTAATGGTATAGAAGCAGACCGATTGTTAGTCTCATAGACTAACGGCCCTAAGGAAATGGTATTGATCAAAAAAAAAAGTTAGGTGGGATGGAAATGTCATCGTCCACATCAAGTGATGCTTCTGACTTAGTGGGGAAAGATGGTTCTTCAGTAGGAAGAGGCTCATCAAGAATAGTGACAGTGGCCTTTGAAAGAGGTTTAAATCCTAAACCAAATTTCTGATGTGGCATGAGAGTAGGAATGGATTTGAGATCATGTATACCTTGTTCATATTTTCCAAGGCCAAAACCTTTCCACGCGCATCGATATAGATAAGTTTTTGCAAACGTGGGATTCTGTAGATAATCAAACCCTGTTAGGTAAGGTTTGGCTCTAGGAGGAGAATCCGGGTGATAATGAGGTGTATCAAGACCACCGTAGATGAAATTGGTCTGTTGATTGGGCAGACCAATGGTGACGATGTGACCGAGACCTGGTTGATATTCAGGTTGTTTGTCTGGTCTACCATACTCATTAGGTTTGAGATGGGCATCGAAAGAAAAGAGAGGAAGCTCTCCTAGTGAGAAACGCTGCAATGTCTCTTCCAGATTTTGTAAATCCGGTAGTTTGGTTGCAGGTATGGAAGAAGATGAGGCCTCGTCAGGAGAACATGCATTTTCTTTTAAAGGGGCAGACCTTGTGGTCATGTCGCATTGTGCGGAAGGAAAAGGATCTCCTGGATGAGTATATATTTTGCCCTCATATTGATATTTTAGGCATCGATGGAGGGTGGATGGGACACAATGCATTGCGCGAATCCAGGAGCGTCCGAGGATCATGTTATAGTGGAACTTTCCTTCGACAATGTAGAAGAGTTCATGAAGCAGCTTCTTACCTACTCGAATGGGTAAGACCACAGTTCCTAGAGTGACTGCTAGCTGATCATTAAATGATCGAAGGTTGAAAGGTGGGGGTGACACCACATTCTTTGGTAACTTAAGTTGTTCGAATGTGTGCGAGGAGATGACGTTGAGTGCAGCTCCACTATCGATCATAACATGTTCTAAGGTAGTGTTATTGATTTGGACTGTGATGAAGAGGGGAGCCTCCAAATCTTCGGAAGAAAGAGAAGGAATTTCTGAATCTTCAAAAGAAATGGTAGTTGATGGTCCATTCAGTCCAACAACCAACTCGAAGGGCTGGGGCTCATCGGAATTCACTGCGATGCGACGTAGATTATCAATCAAAGCTTGGCGATGTTGTGGAGAGGATTGGATGAGGTCAAAAAGAGACATTTTGACTGGAGCCTGGGTGAGTTGTTTCATAACACTCTCCTCAATAGACACGGGAACTTGAGCCTGAGGTGCAGCATGAATAGAGACCCTGGGTCGTGGGGCTGATGAGGAAGGAGAAACACCTTCAGTGGCTGCAGAAATGACAACTCGTGGTCGAGATGCTGAAGATGAAGATGGGTTATCATAGTGTTGGGTTCTAGTGGCGATATGGATTGTGTCAATTTGGGAAGGTGGAAGATCAAGTGGGATGGAACCACTAGAGGTCTGAGTGGATGGTTGAGGTTTGGATGGGGCTAAGATGACAGGAGGTAATTGTTCCTCCTCCAGCAAAAGGTCAGTTTCTTCCAGAAGGTTCTTGATAACGGCTTGAAGAGCTTTACACCCCTCAGTGTCATGACCCGGGGTACGATGGTAAGCACAAATCAGATCAGAGTTAAACCAAGTAGGTTTCACTCCTTTAGGATTATAAGGTTTAATCGGAGGAAGGGTTATGGATGAAGATTGGATGAGTTGATGAAGGATTTCGGTATAGAATCCGGTAGACGAAGAGGAGGATAGAGATGATGAAGATGGTTCTTTTACCTTAATCGACTGCCGAGGTAAGAGAACTTGCATGTTAGGTTTAACAGTTTTTTTTGGGAATCCTCTTATTTGTTTGGACATTTGGAGGAGCAGTCTTGGGCACTTGAGATGGGAGCAAGTGAGACATGATTGACTTTGGTGGAGGAGGAGCCCCTAAAATAGATTTTGAAGATGAGGGATATGCGACAAACTTTGCGGTCTTTGGAGACAAAGGGGGTTGCTTGGTCGAATGTACTGATGATTTAGATAATGTTGGTTTAGAAGAGGAAGAAGCTCCCAAAGTAGATGAGATTGGAGGGAGATAGGGTGTCTTGGTTTTTGGTAACGAAGATGATGATCCTGATAGAAGAGGTGACGTCTTTTTAGTAGGTAAGTCTACTTTTCGGGGTATTGATAAAGAATGTGTTGTGGAAGAAGATGATGGCTTTGATAAGTGTGTAGGAGAAGATGCCTTCTCAGCGGGCAAATCCAATTGTTTATGAGGCGTGGAGAGAGATTTTTGTGGAAGAGCACCAAGAGTTTTGATGGTTCGAAATATGGGCTTTCCTTTTTCAGGGATGGTGACGACTTCATCGGCATAAGGTGATTGTAACCTTTTTGGGGGAAGCAAATGGGGAGATACTGATGGTGTAATGTTAGATTTTGGTTGTCTCGGTTTAGGTTCAGGAACCGAGTGTATAGGCGTTGGTGCTACTTCTTTTGATTTTTCTTTAATAGGCGAAGTAACATTGGTGATGGAAGAAGGGGGTGATGAAGAAGCAGTTCCTTGCGAAGGGACTACTTCTGATGCAGTAATCATGGGTGAAACTACTGTAGGAAAAGAGATAGGAAGAGTCAAAATCGAGGATGCTTCCGTTGAAGTTGGCACAATGATAGGTACGTTCACCAAGGGCATAGTTGCAGCGGGAATGGGAGCAACAGAAGTGGATGTGTCTGAAGTGGAAACTCGAAGGGATGTAATTGCCTCGAGTATTGAAAGAATGTCTGATGATGAGACAGATGAGGATGATACTGTCTCGGGTATGGATGGAAGGTCAGACAAAGGAACGGAGAAAGATGACTCCGTGCTTAGTAATGTAGGAATATTCAAAGGTGGGTCATCTGAAGATAATGGAATTCCAGTGATTGATGAAGTGGAAGGAGGTCCCGATTTGATTGATGGGTTTACAGATGGATTGGTTTCAGAAGAAGAGTCCTTGGTAGAGATGAAGTTGATGGTGTAAGTGTTTGATTTTTGAGATTCTGAAGCATTATGGTTCGGGGCATGATTGGGAAAAGGTTGTTTAAAAACATCAAGTGCTTGATTTGGGGGAGCATTTGGGTTATCCAGAATGAGCTCGCCTTTATCAATGAATTTTTGGACAAGGTTTTTGAAAGTCTGGCATCGTTCGATGTCATGACCCTTGGTTCTGTGATAATGACAGAAATTGTTTTCCCTATACCAGAATGGGCGTTCTTGGCTTTCATCAATATCCCTAATGGGTGGAAGTTCGATCATGCGAACTTCCAACATTTTTTCTAAGATAGAGGAATATGATTCCCCCAAGGGAGCAAAGGATCGAGATGATGAAGCCCCTTTTCGAGTAGATGAAGGGTCTCTTCGTGATGGTTGATTAGGAGTACTATCGGTTCTTGGTGTTTTTAATACGATAGCATTTGTGGACCCTTGATTCTTATCTTTAGGAGGGAAAGAATTTGGTTTGGTGAACTGAGAGAAATCTGGTTTAGATTTGGAGCGAAGTTTTAGTTTTCCTTGTTCAATGGCACGAGATTCGAGTTTGCGTGCCATCGTGAAGGCTTCTTCGAAGGTATGAAAAGTTTGGATCCTTAACGTGGAAGAAATGTGACTAGCACAAGATCGGGTGAACAACTCGATCTGTTGGGATTGAGGAAGGGAGAAAGACAATTGGTTGATTATCCCTCTCCAACGAGCGACAAAGTCTGCAATAGACTCATCATCGAATTGGCGAATGTTGTAAAGATCTGTAATTGAGATCTTATGCGCAATATTTATTGAAAAGTTTTCAACAAACATCTGGGCCAATTGAGAGAAAGAAAATAAGGAATGTTGAGGAATATTATTGTACCAGTCCAAAGCGGGACCCGCTAGAGACATAGGAAAGGTACGGAGCATGAGTTCCTGATCCTGGACGATGAGATAGCAAGCATGTTTGAATGCTCGCAGATGTTGTTGGGGGTCTTCCCGACTATGAAATTTTGAGAATTTGGGAAGTTCCCATTGGGGAGGATAAGGTTTAAAAGCCACCAAAGGATGAATGGGTTCATTACACACTTCTTCAAAGGAGTATGAAGGACGGGCTCCTTTTGTGGAGGCTTCCAAGTCTGCCATTTTCTTGAAGAGAATTTGAACTACATCAGATTGGGGAGGAGGTACATTGGTATGTCCTACATAAGAAGCAAGTAGTGGGTGTTTTTGGGGTGTCAATGGAGGATTCATCTGTTGATGGATAGGATGATAAGAAGAATAACCAGGTGTTCTGGGTGACACCGGGTGGGGTATTTGTTGTGAGATAGCTTGCGTATAGGCAGGCTGTGAGATAATAAGTGGTTGAGCAAATAAAGGTTGGGTGATGGATGGAGCCTGTGATTGGTGGACTCCTATGTTTGTTGATTGGATCGGGACAGATTGAGGAATATGGGTGTTGGTTGGATTGGGCATGTTGGGGAACAAGACCTGAAAGGGGCCTTCTACTGCCGGGTTAGGTATTAAGGGTGCCGATGTTAGAGGATGGGCGAAGGTCACAATTGCTGGAATATTGGAAGAAAGACCCCCTAGAGGACGAGAAGTAGGAGCCAACTGACTATTCAGAGGGGGTTGGCTCATGAAGAGGTATTGACCTTGGGACACGATGGAGGGCATAGATGAATTGACGGCAATGTGCGGGTGTGCAGACGCATTCATTATAGCCAAGGCAGAAGACCTCTCAGAAGTAGGTTGTGGAATATTCGAGGTAACTGTGGTGTTAGGGATAGGTAAGACTAATTGAGAACTAGTCGACATGGTAGGTGGAAGAGAAAAGGGAGGCATAGGGGCCTCACCCTTCTCCGTGGCTCGAGGAAAGAGAGATGGTGCAAACTGCTCTACAAAGGCCTGGGATGATCCATGAGGATAATTGTACACTTGTCGGATTGGTGGGTCTTGGTCAGATATTTGGATCGACTTGTGTACTAGGTAGTCCATGAGGGCTATTGGATTGCGATCAAGGAAAGCCTAAAATTTAGGATCTCCGTGAGGAACATGCTCCGAGCCAGATGATATCTCGGAGGGGCTAGGAGAAGCTGGACATGATGGAGGTGCTTTGGTTTGATAGAAGGGATTATACGACCATGAGGGGGAACCAACTAACAGCGGTCCCGAGGAAGATTGGAGGGGTGCCGAAACATCCACGCTGGTGGTGATTTCGGAGGAAGAAGGAACCTGTTGGGCCATTTTCCTAGATTGTGACCGGGTGATAACCGTCATAAACAAGCAAGAAAGAAGATTGTCCTAACTAATGCACAAACAATTCAAGCAGCGCAAGTGATTATCTCCTTTAAATTTTGATGCTTTTAAGAAAAGAAAATGTTAGGGAAGGCTTTTTAGAACAGGAACTACTCAGATAGCCAAACTAGGGATGGTTTGGGTAATGTTTGGTGAGGAGTCCCGAAGGCACTTCAGTAAAAGACCGGTACGTGGCTTGATATAGGGGCCTACCCCCGCACTTCACACACCGCTGCGATAAGGGAGTCGGGTGCTTTGCCAATATATACCAAAATCTTCCGTGAATTTATAGCGCGGCCCGAGTACCGCGTAGGCTCTTCCTCTTGGATATCACTTCCAAGTAGGCGAGGCCAGGGAAGGAGTTTTGTTTAAATGCTTTATACCTAGTGATTTTGGCTTTGTGTGCAAGGGTGAAAAATAAAAAATCAAATAGTGTCACTACCGATTTTGATCAATTTTTCCAGCCTATTTAAAACTAGGTGAAAAGCATGCAGCAATGACAAAGAAAAAGTTCTTTTTAAGCACTTAAAAATGAAGTGTTTGATTTCGATGAAAACAAGCCAAACAGATTCTTTCCCCAAATGCGATTAGGTTCTTTTTAAGCACCAAAAACTGAAGTGTTTGGATGTGATAGACAACCAACAAAGAAATCCTAAAAAGGAGAAAACACCGAAAAAGAGGAATACCTGTAGATTTAGCTCTCCAAGGTGTGTGGACTTCAAAAAGCGCGTTGTTGAGCTCTTCCCCTCGAACAATCCCACGAACAAGCAAAGTGCTCCACAAGAAGAGGTTAAGCAAACACCAAAGAAAACCCAGAAAGATATATCCAGGTAATGGTGAAACGAAAAATTTCTATTTTAAGGAACTAGAAAAATTTCGAAGATAATGATTTCGCCTAAAAAAGCAAGATTGAAATGATGCAATGAAATGCTCAAATAGGACTGATAGAAATCAGTGAAGAAAAGGAACAAAGTTCAAAACTAGAAAAGAAATGAACTTACCAATAAGGGACTTTGGTTGGGTCCCACCGGGCGTGCCAGAATGTAGATCAAGAATTTTGCGCTTGTTACCTGTCCAAGTTAATGCACCAAACTAAACACAAAAAACCTGAAAAACCTCAATGAAATTGATACCTGATGAAGATGTAGACGGATGAGGAAGCCGATGTAGATAAGATGGGCGCACACGAGCAACTCGTACAATAGATCCGAATAACCTGTAAAACACCGATGCTTGACAGAAAAAGACCACGTTAAAAGATATTTAAGTGGACTGCCCGAGAAGCGGGTCCGAGAAGCGATAAGCTTCCTCAGCGGATGTCAGTCCACGTTTTCAATTAAGAAAAGAAGCATACATGATAAAAGATGTAAATAAAGACTAGATTTTCTGATTGCAGTAATAAAACAGAATCTAAACAGCAGACAGAAAGTACAGAAAACAGGGAACTATGAAATAAATGCTGGATTTGTGTTACCTGTATCCTTTTACCTATCTGCAGATAAATCGGCGTCGATTGAGACTGGTCGGCGTCGATTGAGGGGGATCGGTGTCGACTGGAGACAGATCACTCAATCAGGGACTGTGCGACAAGATTCGGGAATTGGAAGGTGAATGTGGTCTGCTGGATGTGCCGAAGTTGGCGAGACACTGGAACAGGGTCACCAGATGATAGATGGTGGTGTGTGATGCTGATGCGACAGGGACAGAGTAACGGTGCTCCTCTCAGGGATTGATTCGGACAGGATCTGCCCTAATTTGATACAATTGATGCTAAGAGGATCTCTCTTTCTCTCAACCTGTATCTTTCGCTCTCTGCTCGCTTTTTCGCTCGTTCGTAATCTCTTCTTCGGTCTCTTCGCTCTCTTCGGTCCTTAGAACTGAGTTCTGGACTTGCTTTTATAATCGACGCCACTCCTAGAAAATTGGCGCTGACCATATGGGTCGGCGCCGATCGCAGAAAAGAATCCCGAGATGGCCAAATTGATTGATTCGAGAAAGATAGGACTTATCCCGACTACGGGAAAATATCCCGCTTAGGGAAGATTAAAAATAGATGTGATACATGGGTAGAATAAATTTGGGGTGGATAAGTGATTAAGATGCATGGGAAGAAGCGTAATTAAATATTTAATATTTAATCAGTCATGGGCAAGATGTGATGGGATGAATTAAATTTGGAATAAGTGATTAAATCACAAATTGGATAATATCCCAAGGGGATAGTTGGTGACGTAAACGTGCCCCAGGTTACCTAAGCAGGTAAACGAATGTGAGGGACACTAAATTGAGAAACCAATTTTAGGTGTCTACACTCACATGGACACACAAATAATGAAAGGATAAACTGAGGGGAAAAATTATCACACATGTGGATTTACCTTTGTTCTGTGAATTCCAGGTTGGAGCTATTTTTTATTTCTTTCATTTTTACAATTTATAACTATTACATCATACCAAATAGAGTAGAAATCAATGCTCTTTCATTCTCAAATAGTTAAGTAATTTCTAAGAGGGTTACATCTTTCATAGAAACTCCTGGTGACAGATTTTATTCTTCCTATCCTTGTGGATTTGAAGAGAAGAACATCAGTAATAATTTTTCTACATATCATAGATTAATTAGAAAAGTTATTTCTTTATTTTAGTATTAAATATAATACACTCAACACATGTGAATGACCATACCAGGTTATTTTGATTGTTTAGTTTTAGTGTAGAAGCAATTTAAATGTTTAGAATAAATGTAATTTGTTTTCTATGATTATAATATTCCATTTTTGTGATTTTTTTAGATTAGTTTCCCTCTTAGCAGTAATTTAGATTGTTAATTTCATTTCAATCAATTTGGACACCTCAAACTAGTTTAACATTTAGATTCAATCAAGTAGATCAAGCCATAAGGAATTTAAGCTATTCACTCATAGCCACTAAATCTCACATTTTCCGACTCAACTACTAGGAATTCATGCTACTAGGTCTTAGCCACTGATTCTCCCATAGTTAGATACCCACATTTCCACTTCAGCTACCTGGGCACGACCTCGGGGGTTAGAGTGTGGATTAAAGGTAACATGTCCATTTTCATCTATATGAATTGGTGAAACTGACGTGAAGCATTAATTCCTTCTTGTTTCCTTTTATTTCATTGTTGTTACGTAACCTCTCTATTTCTTCCCCTATTTTGGTAGGTATTTTATCCTTTCTAAAATATGTCTGGTAGAAAGTTTGGTAGGCCATTTGGCTCTGATAGATATTACACCAACGTTCAACCACAATAGTCACCTTCCCCTTCCAGATGGGTTGAAAATTACAAAATCAACATATAGACCTCCCCCAGTTATACTTCAAACCCCATTAGTTAAGTAAGGGTGGAAGAGGTTGATCAACCATTAAATATGCAATATGGTCAACCCAATGCAAACCAAAATCTTATAAAAAATGGAACATGTTCTTACGACAAAGTCTTTTCAAGACCTCAAATTACCATGAAATTAATAGAAGATGACATATTTCCATGAATAGATAATCCTATTTGTCAAATAGATGAGTATTTGGATAAAATTTAGGCTACATCCTCTAATATTTTGAATGCCCATCCTAAGATTCTTACTTATGAGGAAGACAAGAATTATAAAATTGAACAATTCATGACAGGGTATTATGAGCCTGCTCAATAAAACCCTACACCACATGCACCCAAACAAGGGACTCAATCCTCTCCAAACAATCTCATTTCTACTTAGTAGGAAGGATTAGAGAAACAGAGATTGCCCAACCATCACAAAAAACTCATGCAGTAGGGAAGAACATGGGATATCTAATTGACAATAAGGGATACATCCCTACTAATGAACAACTAATGTAACATCATGTAAAACAATTTTATCCAGTTCAAATGAATCTAAGTGATATTATTATAGGATATAACATACTAGAGATGGTTCCTCATCCTTATCAATATTATCCTATGCAAGGGATGACTAGAAGTGTGTTATCGAATGTTGCTCCATCAAGAAAAACAACATTCCCTATTTTTATGCATGCTACTCTATATCCTGGTACCATCCCACCTTACTTTTATATGTATTCGAAGTTCCCCTAGATGGACCCATATGCTATCTCTGATCCTTATGCACCATATCAAGGAGATCCATGCATTCCAATCAATGCTTATAATGAAGCTTATCCGAATCCTTCTCCTCCACCTCCTCATCAAGGATCTTCGATGGTGAAATCTTACGCAATGGGTACTTATGTTGAGTACTTAAAGGAACATCTTTACTTGACTATACGTGGTGTCATGATTCCATGCCCATTACCTAATATTCCTAAATTTAAGGGCGAAGGAGACCCAAATGCTCATATTAAGGCTTATGCTACTGCTATCAGGTAACTACTTCTTTGGGATGACCTAGTAGCTAAAATATTTCCAAAGACTCTTGAGGTAATGGAATTATACTAGTACTATCGAATTCTAGAATCTTCTATACATTCCTTTAAAAATATTGTGTTAAAATTCATCAGAGCATTAGATGTGAACAATTTGTTACATACATGGATTAGGGAGTTTCATTAGACATGAGAAAAATGATTCTACCACCCATTTCATTCACAGGTGATGCCAAGTTCTTTACTCTTCAGCAAGTGCACTGATTATGGATAACATGGAACTTTGTGATATATTCCTTCATTCACTCAATCAAGAGACTAGGGAAGAAGTTCAGAAATTTCCTTTCCATAGTTATGATGAAGTACTATAAGGTGCACTCCAAATTGACCATGAAACAATTAATAATGGTCAGAAGAATTATAGCTCAAATGGGAGACTGGTTACTCTTTTACAGGGTGATTACCCCAATAGTTCTAACAACAATCAAGGGTGCAAGGTATTTAACAAGAATCATGGTGTTAAAAATGATGGTGTTACTGATCAAGTCAGAAATCTAAAAGTGGGTAATAATAACCAATAAAATAATGGTACTTCCAATGGTAACTCGGACAATCATGAAAGCCCTAACTCAATCAAAATAGTTGATGTAAGCCATCCCTCTTAGATGAAAAGTCAAACCCAAGGCCTGAACCAACATCAGAACTCCGATCAAGGGGAAATGAACCATGGTTATAACAACCAAATTCAAAACTACAATCAAGGTTATAATCAACAACAAGATGCTTATCAAAGGCCAAGAAATTACGATCCTAACAAACATTGTGGTTTTCATAAGGTTTGAGGTCATGATTATAGAAATTACCGTGATTACAACAAGTTTCTACAAAGAATTCCTAAAAACCAAAGACAACTATTTGTAGACATGTTCTTAGAAAATCAAAAAACAAACCCACAGTCTGACTATACATGACCCATAGCTCCTTAGAATGCTAATGTCAACATCTTTTGGGATCCACTCCCCATGCATCCTGAAAAATGTCAAGGTGAATCCTCAAAACATAAAAAAGGAATTCCTATAGGGAATAATGACTATGAGGCATCAACTTCTAATAAATCTCAGGTTGCTCCTAACCTTGGCTTTAACGACAACACAGATCATGGAATTAATTAAGTGAGAATTTGAACTAGAAATTAATGCAACATCTTAGGCAAATGAATAATTTCCTCAAACCCTACCCACTCTTTCCTCCTCATAGGATGATGTTCTTACAATCACAAAAATAGTAGGATCCTATGATTTAATATCAGATTTAAACAAGACCTTCTCCCACATCTGGTTCCTAGATTTGCTGAAGAATTCCCTTGCACATCATTCTACACTACTCGATGCATTAGGTATTGGTCATCTAATCTAGGTTATGTAACACCACTGTTTGTCACTTCATAACTAGGATTTTTTTTATTTATCTTACTTT